>JAWWEE010000085.1:41294830-41324862 GCA_035221455.1 Xenops minutus
CTGTAGACTCATAGTGTTTGATTGTATATAATTGTAATATATGTGAATATATATATATATATACACTTTTAATACAATTGTCTTTTTGGTACTTTTTTTCCCTTATTCCTTGGGGGGGGGGGGATCCGTGTGGCCAGCAGTTGGGCTTGGCAGGGAGCCAACTCAAACCTCCACATACCTAATCTAAACTTTCTTTCAGTTTGCAACAATTCCTCCATGTCCTGTCCCTAGATGCCCTTGCAAATAGTTCCTCTCCATCTTTCCTGGAGGCTCCCTTCAGGTACTGGAAGGCCAAAATTAAGTCACCCCAAAGCCTTCTCTTCTTTAGGCTGAACAATCCCAATTCTCTCAGCTTTTCCTCATATGAGAGGTGCTCCATTCCTCTGACTATCTTGGTAGCCTTCTTTGGACTCAATCCAACAGGCTGATGTCCTTCCTGTGCTGGGGACCCCAGACCTGGATGCAGCACTCCAGATGGGGTCTCACCAGAGCAAAGTGGAGGGGTAGAATCACCTCCCTCAACCTGCTGGCCACACTGCTTTTGATGCAGCCCAGGACACAACTGGCTGTCTGGGCTGCAAGTGCACATTGACAGGTCACGTCCAGCCTCTCATCCACCAGCATCCACAAGTCCTTCTCAGCAGGGCTGCTCTCGATTGCCCTGACCCAAGTGTATCACCTTGCACTTGATCTTGTTAAACCTCATGAGACTTCCCATGGGCCCACTTCTCAAGATTGTCCAGATCTCTCTGGACAGCATCCCTTCCTTCAGGTGCGTCAACTGCACCCCTGAACTTGGTGTCATCTGCAAATTTGCTGAGACTGCACTCAATCCCTTCACTTACATCATTAATGAAAACATACTAATATTTTTGCTTTGACGTTACTGCTATGAAACAGGACAGCAAAATTGTTATTCAGAGTTGAGGTAGGTAGAGACTGTGGGGAGGCCCCAACAGGTCATATAAAAGGAGAAATATTTCAGAAAATAATCCAATATGCCAAATGCACGCCAAACTAAAACAAAAAAAGAGAACCAACCACAAAAAAAATCCCTCTGCTCTGTCATCTTCAGACAAGCCATGTTCAAACAATTTTTGAAGTCAAATGCTTGCACTAAAAACATTGTGTGAAATAAAAATAAACAAGCCTATAATGGTAGCTAATCAAGCTTCAGAAAAAAAAGGCTGGATAGAGAGAATATTCTTCACTGAAAATCAGAATCCATACCTACAAATTGCCTTCTTCATTAGGCATGCAAACACAAGTTACTCTTGACTCATAGCAATACTTTTAAAATAATTGTGTTCTGCAAATAACTCTTCAGTTAAGTACATAGTGTATCACTTAAAATGGGGTTTTGAATTGGCTTCTCCAGTGTATTAGTTATATTTGCTCATGTTTTACAAAACAA
Source organism: Xenops minutus (assembly GCA_035221455.1). Lineage (NCBI taxonomy): Eukaryota > Metazoa > Chordata > Aves > Passeriformes > Furnariidae > Xenops > Xenops minutus. The sequence continues at coordinate 41,296,245 of JAWWEE010000085.1, forward strand.
AGTAACATAAATGAAATCAGAGTTAACATAAAGGCAGATTTATTCCACAGCTCAGCACAACAAAGGCAGATTATGTTCACAGTATCTTTAAAAAACCCTAAACAAGGAGTGCCACAGGCCTTTTGTCTTACCGTTGCAAGTTCCTCCTGTAATTCTCTGCAGGTTTTTTCAGTATTCCCTAGTCTCTCAGAGAGGTCTTTAATTACCTTCTTCTCTTCCTCAATCACTTCTTTCATTTCATTGTTTGAGGAGAAATATTCTCTTTCTAATCTGGAAAGTTTCAACATGAAAACTTTTTTATCACCAATACTTTTGTCAAGTATACTATATACTTTTAAAAGATAATCTGTGGGTATCACACATGTCAGGTTAGCACATGGCTTCTGAAGCTGCTCACTCTTTTTTCTTTTTTAATTTTAGAAACTTACATATTCCTTCTAAGAAAGACTCTTCAGTTACAGTTACATTCCTTTCCATTACCAAAGCTTGTGTTAGACTTCCAGTCATAAATCAATCATTTGGATATGGCCTCCAATTACAAATAATATACAGAAGTCATCATATTTTAATTAACACTTTAGTTCTCTTCAGAAAGACCATGTCACATCTTGCATCATCAACTGATTTCAACTACAAAGCTTGAAGTTGCCATGTACCTGATTATATTCTTGCCCTGGTTCAGGCCAGGACAGGGTTAATTTTTGAAGTAGCCTGAAGGCTATTCTATATCCCCCCACCTCATTTTCTGGGAACAGGGAAGGGCTCCCTTGTGTGGCAGAGGGGACGGTTGGGTATGGTCAGTGGTTTCTGCAGTGAGCAATTCCATGTCAATGATTCACTTCTTTCTTTCTTTCTTGTATACGCTGTCATTAGTATTGTTGCTGTTAGTTTGTTGTCTTCTTTCATTGCTGTTTCCAGTAAATTGTTATCTCAAGCCATGAGTTTTACCATTTCTGCCTCCAATTCTTCTCTTCAGCCCATCACAGGGTGAAGCAGCGGGTTAGAAGGGGACATGATCGAGTGACACGTGGTTTGGAGTATTTCAGTGGGAACACTAAATTGGGGAAAACCATTCCTAAACAATGACAATTCTACTCAGAATGGCATTACTTCAAAAGCAGATCATACAAATTTTCAAAGAGCTCTTGTACTGTATCAGTCCTCCTGGTACTCAGGAAAACAAACATACAGAAAGCCTGGCATGGATAAAAAGGCAACGCATGAGAAAACTACAAGGCCCACAACAGCATATAGGAGACACAGCCAGGGACAGGAATCCAAAGAAAAATTTAGAAGAATTGACTGAGTATGTAGAGACAGTGTCAGGAAAGTCACCTAGAATTTATGTTTGTAAAATATGACAAAGGTAAGAAGAGATTTTACCACTCTGTTAAGACAGGAAAGAAAACAAGGACAGGCTCCTACACAAAACAGCTGTTTTATCAACAGCAGACAGAGAAGGTTACCATGCTCAATGCCTTTTTTGCTTCAGTCTTCCCTGACAAGGTCTCATCCCAACCCACTATGATCTGCAAAATGGCTCAAAAGGATAACAATTGCTAGCTGTGGGTAAGGATTCAGTCTGGGATAACTTATAAGAACTCAGCACATAGAAATTGAAGCAGCCAGCTCACGTACACTCAAAGGTTCTGACAAAGGTGGCCAATGTCACAGTTAGATTGCTCATTATCATTGTGAAAGGTCACAAAAACTGGGGAAGGTCCACAGCAAACAGAGAAAGGCAAATGTCATGCATATATTTGGCAAGGGGCAAAAGAAGAAATCAAGGAACTACAAACCAGTTTGCTTCATTTCAGTTTCTGGAATGTTATGAAGTGAGTCTTTCTGGAACACTTTTCTGGGCTCATGCAAGAAACAAAGGTGATTCAGAACACTCAGAGAGGATTTACCAAGGTTTAATCATGTCTGGCCAACATAGTTATATTCCATTAAAAATGACCAGATCTATGGACAAAAGGAGAGCAAGTAGAATCCTTTACCAAGGATTTTAGCACTTTCTCACACAGTATTTTTATAGGTAAGTTAGAACTTCAGTATAGATAGCTGAATGACAACGCTAATAAAAAAGGTTTGATGGTAAAGCTCAGATGGTAGTAGCTGGTAACGGGTGGAATACTAAAGAAGTCTGTGTTGGAATCTGTTTGACAGCTTTATCTATTACCTGAATCAGGCCAAGAGTGCAATCACACGAAGACTGCACGTTACAGTGAACTGGGCGTGGGGAAATGATGACACAATACAACTGATACACTCAACAGAGAGCTGTCATTCTCTGGACATTGAGGAAGAATAGGCCAGTGTGAACCTTCTGAGATTCAACAATGACACATGCAAAGACCTGAATTTAGGACACAACAGGTGGTAACTGGCTGGTTGTCAGTGATGTGACTGGTAACTGGCTGGGGAGCAGCTATACTTCAAAAGGATGTGGTAGCCATGGTACACAGCCACAAATCAGCAGCATGGCATACAAGTAGAGATAGCTAACACCATACTGGGCTGCATTAATAGTATCATAACCAGAAGATAAAGGGAGGTGAATAATCACCACTCTTTTATTTGGGACTACTTATAACACATCTAGTAGGATAATGACCAGTTTTAACTACACATATCCCCCTAATACAGGAGAAAAGCGGAAGTGGACTAACGAGATGATCACCACCATGGTCAGGGGCTGAAACATATAAAACCAAGGAAATTCAAGTATGTTCAAGCTGGAGAGGAGATAACTTCAGGATGTGTAACAGGCCCCCCAATATATAAAAGGAGGTTATCAAGAGGATGCAGCCGGTCACTTCAGAGCAATGTTTCGCTACAGAACAAGAACAGAATCCAAAGAGGTTCAGCCAAGGAGAAACATTTTCCAGCTTAATGACAGTCAAATAGTGGAAGAGGTTCCCAAAGAGGTTATGCCATCTCCATTCTCTAGGTTTTCAAGACCTAACTGGATGAAACCCTGAGCAGTCTGATCTTACAGCTGATCCTGGTTTGAGCAGGAGGTCGGACTATAGATCTGCAATTTCTTTCAACCTGAACTACTCTTTGATGTAACTCTCAGTACTAGAAACATCCAGCTGTTGCTCATTTCTTTGTCTCCTCTCCTACCACTCCTGTGTCACCAGAACCGAAAGTAGCAAAAAGGGCTCAAAGTTCTTCCAACTTTGAAGCTTTTGAATCAATACTGTCACTTTCTAACTTTGATTTATTTCTTATAGATCAATGTGTCTTTTTAACTGAAAGACTACTTCATCAGTCCTCCGAATACCTAAGAGCTTCTCCATCAGTCCAGCTGATTTTTGGCATTAGCTGTAGATGGTTACTTTTTTTCTTCTAGAACTTTCCTGTTTCAGTCCCCCAAAATAGCTTCTACTCTCACAGCTTTTGGAAACACAGTAAAACCAGTTCCAAATTATTCTATGTCATGAACTTACTTTTCAAGAAAAGTAAATTCACACAGAGACCGAAATCCCATGTGGCTTCCAATTTACATAATGTTACTGGGTTCAGAGCTAACTAATAAATTATGCAACCCAGAAAAGTCTGTTAGCTTGGTTTTAGTTATCACAACTATCTTATTTTCTGAGAAAATAAACTCTCACAGCAATACATAGTTTTCAACCTTGGTATTATGTATGTACATCAAGTCCAGCTAAAGAGACATACAAGTGTTCTAGCACAACAAATGAAAGTCTCTAAGACTTTTATATGGCTAAAGCTTAAAGACAAATTCATGCAACTCTTCTAGAGAAAGAGAAAATATGTTTGGATGCCAAACTATGGCTTAAAAGAAAAAGCCAAGCTCCTGACATTGTCTGAAGTCCAAGGACCAGAGCCTTCAAAGGTAAGTAGATCAAAGGCTCTTGTATTCTCTCTGAAGGTGTCCAGTGAAAGCAATCACTCATATTCACCAATGTTACTGAGACTTGTACGCTTCAAAGAATAAAAAGGGCACAGGAAACTGATGAGGCAGTACATGCCCATCCCACATAATTACCTCAAGGGAACTGAACAGATTGATGTCCACCTCAGAAAAAGCTTGACCTTCGCTACCTATCTTTATAGAGGTCTGGAAATTTAGGTGGCTGGACTAACAAGATTGTAAGGACAGGCTGCTCATGTTTCTTCAAGTTCTATTAACAAAACCACTAACTGTTTTAACTGTGTTTATTCTCACAGAAGGGTTTGCATTCTCTGAAGTTACAGAAGACAATTGCTCTCAAAAAACTCAGTTGGCAGAAGCTGCTAGGATTAATTGCCTGAATCAACACATGATTGCAAATAGTGAAAAGTACCATTTGGATATGAGACAACATTTATTCTCATATCCAGTTAACACAGAGAACAGTTCCTTTAAGCAGGCATACACTCCATTTATAGAAAAAAAAAAAAAAAAAGATCAAGTTTGCTTTCCTGAAAGAGAAATGTTGAACACAATTGTCCTGTTTAGAGGAAAAAGGCAAGGCTTGTTCAGGTTCATGTTGTATTTTAGAAACACAAGTACTTACTTCTTTTTAAGCACTAATATTGACATTCCTAAGGCACACGGTTCCATAACTGTGAAAATTGTATTTCATAGCCTTAGCTACAACAAATACATATATTCAGGTATTTTGTGCAGTAATTCCAAACAAAGAAATATAGCTCCTAAAAAACATATTTTTTTCTTTTTTTGAGATAAGGTTTTTGTTCAAGAATTCTTCCTATTTTTAAAAAGTATAACTTTCATGGATCAAAAATATCCTAGAAACGAATCCCTTCAGTTCTCAAAGAAATAGTGTCATATATCTAGATAACAGATTCTCACAAGGAACAAAACATTATTGAATGCACACTGCAATACAACATTTAACCATTATCCTTATGTTGATCTGAATAATCTAATACAGCAAAATAAGAGTTTTCTCAAAGACTTAATTGGGAAATTATTACTTATGGATGTTTATATCTTTTAACTAACACTACTAATTTAAAATTTAAAAAAGAGATCTTGTGGTAAAACTTGTAAAGTTCTAATGGTTTGGAAAATTCCTAAACAGATGTTTAAGCTACCATTAAAAATGCTGCTAATTGGCTTACATTTTATCTCTATTATCATCTCTTGATTTCCAGAATATTCTCATTAACAGCTTCCTGATTGACTACAGAAAGCAATGCTATAGCAGCCAGGCTGAGAAGACAATTTTTTCTAGACCAAAAAATACTCCAGCTTAACAAGCATTAGTCAAAAAAAAAAAATAAAGAAGCCCAGTGTTTCACTTGAGTATGATGACTTTGACTGGTCTAACCTCAAATACATAGATGAACCTTGGAATATTAGACCTTGGAAGAAGTGAAGAAATGATTCAAGTCGAAACACAGGAAGAACACTAGTTCAAGAACACTTCTAAAACATCAACTTTTTTGTATTTTCTGTACCACTTAAATGTGGAAACCTACCAGAAAGAAAGAAAAAATCCAAAACATGAAACTAAAAACTAAAAAACCCAATGTATAGCAATAAGAAAAAAAGAACAGTAGTCCATATTCTTGTATGAGAATAAGAAGTTACATACAAGAAAAACTCAGACAGTGCAAAGTAGCCTGTCTGATGCCACGGCCATTCCTCAAAAAAAGGTTGTTTTAAACACAAAGGAGCTTTTTTAAAAGCAAGCAACAAAATAGGAATAAGATGTCAAATCAATGGTATATGCCTCCTCCCGTTCACGGTCAGGCAAAGAACTTGGTATTAGTTTATTGTCATGTATTTGCTGACAAAAATTCATGCTCAAAGCAGAAACAACCAGGCAGGATAAGAAAACAGTTTAAAAAACTGATGTTATTTGAGGACCATAGAGAATCTTGAAATATACTTACTCAGTTTCACAGCTGTGAAGAATGCAGTCTTCCCGAAGCATCACTTTAGATTACTATCATAATGTGTTTCACGGATTTTCCCAAATTTTTATCATAAAACCTATTTCCTTTTTTATAAGAAAAAAGTTTTCCCTTTTTAATGTGATTCTGGTTTACCTAAATGCACAATCTTACATTCAGACCTCTTTTGGCTTTATTTTAATGAAGAGCTCTAAGCACAGTTTTCAACTACATAATGAAAAATATCTCTGTAAACATGAATAAAGACTCTTAGGCTTCAAATTTCTTTTTTTGTAGGGAACCCAGTTCCTTTTTTTCTCCACTACTATTTGTATAAATAAATTGCCACAAATACCTATGTGTACAGACACACATAATCCTAGACTGAAAGAGATGTCAACTCTGTCATTTCCAACCAATTCTACTAGCTCAAGTCTCTACCCACACCCCCACTGTATTCCACCCACTTTATGTCTTCTTAGTCTTTGCCTAAATTTAACCAATTCCTACCCTTTATTTCTCTCACTCCTCAGTTCTCTGCCTTCCAACACCATTCTTCTTCCTGACATTTTCTTCCCCCAGTATAAATTTGATTCAGCCAAGGAAAAAGACTAGTACAATGCATCCTATATCTGGGGAATACAGCAAAGCTGTTCTTCCAAAAACCATCTGCTACCACAGACACAGCAGATTGTGCTGAGCAGGAAAGGAATCCCAGATAATTTCATCTGCTCTCATACACTTCCTTCCTCTTTCTGTTTTTCATCACGTAAGTTAAAACTTTACACAATCATTCAAAAGCTGAAAATGAAGATTATCCACTATAAATTACACACAACTTCTAAACAGGTGTCTTAAGAGATTCACCTAGCTCACTGAAGTGAAAAATAGTATTTTCATAATAATGTGAAAAAAAATATGTTCTAATCCTGCCATGTGTGCTTTCCCACACTCTACCAAACATACAGGAGACACTCCCTTAATTATAACTCTCATTTTCAACACTTTTGCTTTGGCAAATAGTAACAGATCAGTTACTTTCTTTACCAACTCATAATATGTATGGTTACTGATAGGGACCTGTTATTAATGGAACATAAGGTTGTGAACCCTGCTTTGGTTTGGGAAATTACATGAGATTCTGTTGTTTTATACTGACAGAAAACTATACGGAATGTAAACTGTAAGTGGTAACCAAGCTGCTTAGTGTCCTTTTACAATGAATTTAAAAGGAAACTTACACATTGAGTTTTTCCAAGTTCTTCTGGGCATTGTGTTTTTCTTTCTCATATGCAGCTTCTAATTCTTTGAACTCTTTCTTGATCATTTCTAAATCTGAAAGAGCTTCTGCTCGTCTGTCTTTTTCCACACGCACAGCTTCTTCAAGTTCTTGAATTCTTAACTACCAAGTGATAAGAAAGTAATTAAAGCAAGTTAGGAAAGATTATGATCTTTAATGCTGTTCTATGGTCCGTTCTGCTTTACTGTATATTCTACAAATTCTATATAGAAGCATATACACATGTAAAAACATTAAACACATGTAAAAATGTAGGAATACATGAAGTTCAAAACAGAGACAAATAGATACACTGACCAAAAGTACCTTCCGTCCTCATTTGGAGGTGCCTGGCTTTTCCCCTGTTTAGTGAAGTTTTTGAGAAGAATTCTATTTTTCAAGTAGACTTATGCAAGTGTGGGACTAACAATAAATGCTACACTTCCACTCAGAACAAAGCACACTTCCAGCTTGTTCATATATATAAACAAGGAAGAAAACTTTATCAGTTATTCACCCATAAAAGGCAGGTCTCTCGTTTTGTTATTCTCCCAGATCCTTTGTATGTTGGAAAAATAGAGAGGAAATTAAGCAAACTAAATCTTTTCTACTAGCTTAATCATCACTTATAAAATTTAAGTGCCTATACATGCAGAAGATCATGAAAATGAGAAAACAACTGACTGAAGAATGGAAATACCTACTTTTGTTACTCAGAAAATAGGAAAAAAAACTGATACCAAAATTCCTTTTCTGTTTTGTCTAGTTTTTCAAAAGTCCAGTGTGAAGGGCTTGTTGGTTAATATGATATTACTTTTTCAAATTTTTTTTTTTTTAATAAACCATAATTGCTTTGTTGGGTCAAATACTGTGTGATACAGTTTTATAATAAAAGAACTTAATACTCAGGTATATATACTACATTTATTCATTTAATCAATCTTTATTGGTAATTGAAGATACAGTAACTTTGAAGCTGAAATTTACTCTGAGTAATTACATTATTCTCACTCCTAGAGAAGCTGGATGTATGCACTCTATGCCCAAATTGCTCTAAGTGCCTGTTCAAAAGATACCAGGCAAGCTATTTAAACAGTAGTATAATGCTTAACTACTGTGAAACATTTCTTTCTCTCTGACTGTTAAAATGCTACTGGGAATTTTCATACTTACAAATGTGACATTTATTTTATTATTTATTCTAATAACTTTAAAGTTCCCTGAAAAGCAGATATTCTTCTATTCTCTACTTTCATACAGCTATTACAATTTTGACATTTACTGCAAAAAATCTCTTCAATGTTTTCACTCAAGCAAGTAAGTGGTCTTAATATTTTTGAAGCATTACACCTTCACAACTTCATCAACTGTTTTACTGTAAACTTGCATCAAATATTTAACAAAAAGTTTACCTGGATGATCGCTGAAGTGAAATTGGATTCCAAATGTGCTGCTCTCTCAGCTTCAATGCTTTCTTCCAGTTTCTTTGTTCTCATTGAAGCCACCTAGAAGCACCATTTTGAGGATATTTAAGTCCAGAGAGATGATAACATTACACAAAGTCTATTCAATTCATTAAGTATATTGGGACTCCATACACCAACCTGATATATCTGGACTGCTTGCATTTTGGCACTGTGAAAACTTATACCAAGAAATATATATATAAATCATTTTTACATATATAGAATATGAAATTTATATTTTTTAGTTAAATAAATTGCTGTTGCATTATGTCAGTACTGCAACCTTTATAATCAAGAAAACTGCAGCTGGGATCAGAAAGGAGAGAGATCAAGCTAAACATCCTCCCTATTCCCTTACTATTTGCTCACCTGAGGCAACATAACATACTCTCTGTGTTCCAAAATACAATGATGTATCAATAGAATACCTACAATTTCATAAATGAGAAATGAAAACTAACAAAGATTCTTCAAAAATACGTTGGCTCTGGCACCTAATTCCCAATTAAGGTGCCCAGAACAGATTGCTTGGCTGCTCTAGACTAGTCAGAGTTTTCCTACAACAAAAATCTCTGAACTCTGTAATGTTTTAAAGCACTAAGTTATTGATTTTGGAAAAGTAAAACACAGCAACAAGTATGTGAGACTGCATCTTGACTCTGAACATTTAAAAGAAGAGAAACATTGACAGATGTTAAAATAAAAACTTCTGGCAATAAATTTAAACTCTGTATAATCAGACATACACAAAAAAGAAAGATTTTTGAAACTGACATCCATACAAGACCTAGTAAAGAGAAAATCAGCAATAGCACTGAACTTACCAAACCTACTCCACACTGAGATCTGTCAAAAGGCTTAAACTTTGCCTTACCCCATGAGTTTTATCTGCTTAACATCCTTAAAAAATGAATTCACAAATCCTGCACAAATACTCTTGCTGTACTTTCATACTGCTAGGATTATTCTCATAGGTAAGAATGTCACCCCAGTCTTCAAAAGGAGCAAGTAGGACCCAGGGAACTCCATGCCAGTCAGCCTCACCTCGAACCCTGGAAAGGTGATTAAGTGCTTCATTCTGGAGGCTACCTCTATCCACATGGAGGACAAGAAAGTGATCGGAGTAGTCAGCATGGATTCAGCAAAGGGAAATAAATCATGCCATGCTTAAGGAACCTGAACGCCTTCCACAATGGTGCAACTTCTAAAGGATGAGGGAAAAGCAGTGGATGTCATCTACCTGGGCTTCAGCAAGGCTTTTGACAGTCTTCCATTACATCCTGATAGGCAAACTCTGGAAGAGTAGGCAGGATGAGTGGACAGTGAGGTGGACTAGGAATTGTCAGAATGGCAGATCCCAGATGGTTGCGACCAGAGGCTCAAGGCCTGTAACTAACAGTGTCCCCCAGGGTTCAGTGCTGGGCCCAGCATTATTTAACTTCTCCATCAGTGATTTGGATAAGATGCAGATGCCTCCTCAGCAAGTTCAGTGATGACTCAAAGCTGGGAGGAGTTGCTGATACCCTGAAGGACTGTGCAGCCCTTCAGAAGGACCTCAACAGCTTGGAGAGAAGAACAGTTTGAAGTTCAAAGGACCCTGCACCTGAGGAGGAACAAGCCCAGGCACCAGTACAGGTTGGGGGTTGACCTGCTGGGAAGCAGCTCTGCAGAAGGACCTGGGGGTCCTGTTGGACAACAAGCTGTCCATGAGCCAGCAGTGTGTCCCTGTGGCGAAGAAGGCCAATGGCATCCTGGGGTGCATTAGGAAGATCATTGCCAGCAGGCTGAGGGAGGTGATCCTGTCCCTTTGCTCAGCCCTGGTGAGACCACATCTGGAGTGCTGAGTCCTGTTCTGGGCTCATCAATACAACAGAAACATGACCCAGAGCAGACCCAGCAGAGGAGAACAAGGATGATCAGGGGACTGGACCAATCCTCTTATAAGAAAAGGCTGAGGGAGCTGGGCCTGTTCAGCCTAGAGAAGAGACAAATGAGATGGGACCTCATAAATGTGTACAAGTATCTGAAGGGAGGGTGTCAAAAGGATGGAGCCAGGCTCTTCTAGGTGGTGCTGAGCAATAGGACAAGAGGCAATGGGCAGAAACTGATGCACAGGAAGTTCCATTTGAACATGAAGAACTTCTTTACTGTGCAAGTGACTCTGCAGTGGAACATACTGCCCAGAGAGGTTGTGGCACAACCTCACCGGAATTATTCAAGAATGATCTGGATGTGATCCTGTGCCATTTGCTCTGGGATGACCCTAATTGAGCAGGGAGGCTGGACTAAATGATCTACTGTGGTCCATTCCAACCTTATGCATTCTGTGACTCTTTGAAAAACAGTGTAACACTCTCAATACTCTTTAGGCGCTATTCCTTCCAAATATCCTAATCCCCTTTGCCCTTAATGGAGAATTAGCAAACTTTGTCTTGCTTCAGTTTAGAAGGACTTCTTAGAATCCTCCAACAGGTGAACATCTGTCAACAAGATGTTTTTTTCAAAAACACTGACAAGCTATTAAAGGTGGTCAGTCAACAATAAATGTATGTGGATTTCATTTCTTTTTTAAAACATTTAACAACTCTATCTAAAAATAATTCTATTGTAAGTTTGATAAGAAGATAAAAGAAATAGTGAGGAAAGTACCTATCACTATATTCAGAGTAGGAAATGCAATTTAAAAATAATTAAATGAAGAAATGGAAACTTGACTGAGACTATTTCACAGCCTACTCTAAAGAGCAAAAACACTTTTCTGTCTTTGGCTGGTTTGTTCAAGTGTCTGTTCTTACAGGAAACTCTGAAATGAAAAAAGCGATTCTGCAAGTAAAGTTTTCAGGCACAACATACTAATTCACAGGCTCTATACTGAATTTGACTTCTAAGTATTATTTTATTTCCTGAGAATCTGTCCAAAGTAGAACTACACCTTCATCTCAGCCTCTCTTCACCTGAAACCAGAGATGGAAAACGCCATCAAAATGATTAACTACCATCTCAAATGGAATCCCCTAGGACTGTTAGATTTCATCAGTCTGAAGATGAAAAAGAAAGCAGAAATAATAAATAATACCTTGAATGAGGGTATCTTCAAGATTGGAGCAATCAGATTCTCTCAAACAGAACATATAAGTATCAGTTCTTGGTATAGCTTTTTAAAACTAACATCCATCTCCTTGTGCTGACATAATGCACACTAAATGCAAGGACAAGTGATGTGGTCCAAAGGAAACACAAACTCCAAGAAATACAGAAACCTCAGTTCTGAGAAAATCCTGAGACAATAAGGGAAACAAGGCAGGAGCAGGCAGACAACATACTATTGTTTTGCTGTCTGAAGTAAGAATAATTCCATTTAAACAGTCATTTGCAGATGCCTCCTTTGAATTGTCACAAGCCACTGAAGAATTAACTTGTAGAATAAGCATGTGTATAAAAAGAGAAGCACTGGGAAAATTAGTTCTGCTACAAGCATTCTTTCTTGATGATCTCTGGAATAAGAGAAACAGCCCCTATTTGCAAGCAGGACAGTGTGTCTAGCCTGCTGTAAAAGAGTTATGAACACTAGATGCCAACTAGAGGAGTCAGATGTACCTGACAGGTATCCAATGGAAATTATTCAAATAGATTCAAGACAGTATACACAGAAAAATTAAATTAGAAATCAGAAGTCAAACTACCTGTTTGACAGGTAAGTATCATCTTACAGATCAGGTCCCCATATAAAGGCATGGAAAAACTGACTTTTTGAAAACGAGGGTCTCTTCACAAAGTTAGGAATATCAATGCCCTAGTCTTGATTTTCAAATTCCTCTTCTTCTAGAGTTTGGTTCTTTAAAGATTTGCTTCATACCAATAGTTTCTTACAAGTTTGATTTTTAACACCTTTTTTAATTAGTTCACTGGATCTTCAAAGAACAAAGAACCAGGGAAAGACATAAAATGTCTTTTCATTCAAGACAAGCCAGTCAGGGATCTGACAGAAACAACCACTAATTTCTCGTATTGTTAGAAACCAAAAATGAAGAATAAACCATATTCTTCCCAAAAGCCTCAGAAGGTTACTCAGGCAAACCTTAATCTTATCTTACCAGTATATATATACTGTACCCTGAAGATTCAGATGCTTAAAAGAGCTTGCAGGAAAATTACATATGTGAACTGAAGAAGTCATGTAGATGCTTTCTGTGACTGGTGGAGCAATTAATACTTTTTTTCCTCTGCCCCTTTATTTGTGTGCTGAAAGCTATGGTTCACCATACATCTAACAAATGTAAAAACCAAAACAGATGCCAGCAAATCAGTGAGTAATTAGTCAAAAAACAAAAACTTCATGAGATATATTGAATTTATCACTAGCACATAAGCATTGCTAAGCGATACAGAGCCATTAAATATCAAGAAATTCAAATTTGCTTAGATTGTTCTAAGGAAAAGTTTCTTGGTATTTCTATCTATCACAGTGCACATCAGCCATAGAACTTGCAATTGGATTCCAAGCTGAGTCTGAAGAACACAACTGCAACAAAACACTATAGAGAAAATCTATTCTGTTTTGCTAGTAAAGGTTCAAACAGGCTCTACTTATATGCACTTCCCTTCACTGTGAGAAGGGAAGTGAAAATGATCTATTACACATTCTGTGAGCAAAAGAAAAATGTCAGGGGTAAGTCTAACCTGTAAAGCCACACTTAAAAATCCAAAGAGAGAAAAAGGAAGGAGTTTTGTATTCCTGTCTGATGAACAGAAAGACACTGGCACCAGAATCATGTTAGACAACCAAACCTCTTTCAGTCAAATGAAAGGTAAGAATCAGTATCCTTACTGAATCATGTGTATGAAAACTTTACATAATGCCTGTCTACAAAGCAGAAGCTGTGAGAGAACAACCCAGAGCAAGCTTGCAAGCCACAGATATCCAGACCATAGGCTCTCATCTGGGAGTCAAACAAGAATACATTCTGGTTTAACATGGAAAGCTTCTTGTTCTGTCTAAATCCATCTCAAGAATGAACCAAAAAGTGAGTTTTAAAATGGCACTAAAGTGCTTGCTTATCCAACATTGAAAACATTGGTTATTCAACAAGATTCAGTCACTTGTTACCTTCATGTGCACCCAACAGAATATATGAAAGCAGACATTCTACTTAAGATGGCAGACACAAACTCATGGAATTTCTGAAGTTTCCTTAGATATTCAAGCTGAGTTGATTTCAGTTTTAATTTAAACAACTAAGATACCTGGGATCAGTTTCCATAATAGCACAGACAGAATTGTGACTTTTGAGAAACAGTAAATAAACATGACTAAAAAACCTCAATGCCAGCCTTAAAACTTCTGGGCAACCATGCTATATGTTTACTCTAATTTCTTAAGGTTCAGTTGCTTTTTCCAGTGTTCTGTTGCAAATCAGTATGGTTTCTAGGAGGCATTTTCTGCATGCTAACAGTTTGCAATACCATTTTCCAAACTGTTCTTTATGGTTTCCACTTTTCTCAGCTCCTCACACTTGCTCCAAGTACTGCAAGAGTTGTGAATACTGGTGTACTCCATATTGAAAATGTAATGCAGTATCCTACTTTTGTGTGATACCACATTTGCTGTTTGACATTTCCATTTACATAAACATACCCTTTGTCAGATAAACAAAAAAGAAAACAATAAAAAGAGGAAAAAAGACAAAAGTACATTTAAAACATGTTTAGATACAGTAATCAAAGTAATTTTCTCTTCTCTGCTTCTATTTAGACTACTTCTGCAAGACGTTTGTTTCATTTTACTAATAAGTTATCAGGATACTTACACTTTCCCAAAACTGAAGTGCAACATCTATGCAAAATGGTCAGCTAAGACAAAGTTTTAAGTGAAGAAGACACACATATACTCATATCTGAACCATCATCCACCCACTCTGTGCTTCCATATTCAGACTAATATCTTCCTACTTAAGAGCACTTCCCTATACTCACAGCTCAAACCAGGGAGTCTAAACACATCTTTGGGAGATGTGCCGACCACTTCCACCTAGTGTTAGAAATGCTGATGCCTCTTGATCATGGTAAGGTGGAGCCATCTCCTGTCCAGAAAATAAACAATCCTTTAGTAACAATAAAGTTACTTAAATCCAAACAATTCTTAACCACTGAATTAAATGTTCTTTCAGCCTGACCAAGTGTGGCTAATCCTCACTATACACATTTCCTGTACTTGAATAGAGAAACGTGTCTCAGTGACAGAGCAGCCATGCTTGACCTGCACAACATTAGGTAAATAAGTACACTGGCATGGGAGTTTCAAGTTAAGTCATATGCCTGACTTCAGTTTAAAAACTACTAGGACTACTAAACTGATAGTTTGGTTGTCTTTGGACGAAGTCCAAGTCCATTCCAATCTGCTACTGATCGGCAGCTGGAGAAGCTGTAGGAACTGCTCTCCCTTTCTACAGTACCTTGAGGGGGAAAGATGTCTCCTTTCCTTCTCATGTTCAGTAGCTGGTAAAGTCCTTAAGGGTACATAAACTGACACTGTTGCTCTATAGATGCATAGACAAGACTCATGTGACTTGTGAGGGCTACATAAAACAGTATGAGATAACTTTGGTCTGATAGTGAGATAAGACTAAACAGTCTTCAAACTGGACTTTAATAATATGATGACAAATGAGATTATGAAGAGGAAGCTCTTCTCTGAGACAAGGTCCATTATCATAGCATCATAGGAGTTTGTGTGGGAAAGAACATTAAAGAACATCTTCCATTAGACCACCTGGTTCAAAGCCCCATCCAACCTGGCCTTGAACAGTGCAGGATGGGGCATCTACAACTTCTTTGGGAAACCTGTTCCAATGCCTTACCACTCTCACAGTAGACAGATTCTTCATAATCTAATCTCAACCTACTCTCAGTTTAAAGCCATTCTCCCTTGTCCTGTCATCACATGACCTTGTAAAAAGTCCCTCTCCATCTTTCCTGTAGGCTCCTTTTGGTACTGGAAGGCTGCTATAGGGTCTCCCCAGAGCCCTCTCTTCTTTAGGCTGAACAGCCTCAACTGTCTCAGCCTGTTTTCACAGGACAGGTGGTCCAGAGCCCTGATTATCTTCACGGCTCTCCCTCCTCTGGACTTGCCCCAAGAGGTCCATGTGCTTCTTGTGGTGGGGACTCCAGAGCTGGATGCAGCACTCCAGGTGAGGTCTCACTAGAGAAGAGGGGCAGAATCACCTCCCTCAGCTTGCTGGCCAGGTGCTTTTGATGCAGCCCAGGATGCGGTTGGGTTTCTGGGCTGCAAGTGCACATTCCCTGCTCATGTTGAGCTTCCACCCCAGTCTTTCTCCACAGGGCTGCTCTCGATGGATTCTCCTCCCAGCCTGTATTTGTGCTCAGGATTTCCCTGACCCAGGTGCAGGTCCTTGCACTTGGCCTTATTGAACTTCCTGAGGTTCATACAGGCCCACCCCTCAAACCTGTCAGGGTTCCTCTGGATGGCATCCCTTCCCTCAAGTGTGTCAACCACACTACACAGGTTGGTCTCATCGGCAAACTTGCAGAGGGGGCACTCAATCCCACCGTCCATGTCGCCAACAAAGAAGTTAAACAGCACTAGCCCAATACCCTGTCTCAACACTAGCCCAATAGCCCTGGTCGACAACCAGTCTTCACTCGGACATTGAACTGTTGACCACAACCCTTCAAGGGTAAGAATCCACCCAATTCCTCATCTACCAAGTGCTCCATCAAAGCCATGTCTCTCCATTTTAGAGACAAGGATGTTGTGTGGGACAGTGTCAAATGCTTTGCACAAATTATTATGTCAGCAAGCTTGTCACTGGACAAATATGAACTCTGAGGCCACCACAGAGCTACCATTATGAAAACTGCAGTGCTTAGAATCTTCTAAGTATGCAGTACTATATATATTTATATATATATATTTTTATATTTATATTTTTATATATTATAAGCAAACTACATACTAAGCAAATCAATATAGTCAAACTATAGAGAGTCACAGTAGTTAGAATTTCTATATGCCAGTTGTGCATTGTGAAGACACTAGAAAGCAGAAGATTAAGTGTAGGGGTAAGAAGTGTGTAGACAACAAACAGTAGTTTAAAGTTTAACCAGCAATACCATTAACTGACTGAAAAATGTGTTCTGTCTTGCACTGCTTAGATCTTTTGCAACTCTTTCTGATGACAGCCATAACTTACCTAACAATATAATTCATGGTGAAATTATACCAACAAGGAGACAAAAAAAAAGTAGGTTTGGGGGCTTTTAGTTTTGTTTTCAGCTGAGACCTAAACTTTTTCTTTCATTGACTTAGAAGCAGTAAGAAATAAACCCACAGCCCTTAAATATTGCATGTACATATACCTTGTGCAAATATAGATACGGACCATCACCCAAGTCCTCTGCAGTCATATCCCCATCACAGCAGCATTACCAAGCCAATACAAGAATGCACACTCAGCAGGACATGAAAAGGTCAATAAAGATACAGGGGGCGGCGAACAAAAAAGGCAATGTGAAAGCTAAGGAAATGGTCCTCAAATGGTAACTGAAAATCTCAGCCACATGATTATATACTCAGTTTCAGAAATTAAATGGATCAAGTTTTGGGACATTTCTTGGGCCTCAGTAGAAAATCTTAAAAACTTTGAAAGACCTTGAGCTTTGAGCTTGACTTTGCTAAGTGTTGGTAGCCTCAAACACCTAAAACAAACAAGAGAAAGTCATTACATTTGTGCAAACAAGGCAAAGAGTTTAAAATTTATGAACTAATAATTCTGATTCTCATGGTAAAATCCACATACTCATTGCAAAACTACTTTCCCACCCAGCTTTCTGGCTGGACACATCACAAGAAAAATCTCTATATACAAATTTTTATATAAAAATTGTACTGTATCTCTCAAGAATCATTATTAGGAATGGAGCTAAAGGCTCAAATAAAGACACTGATGTGGGAAATTGATTATAATAAATAGTAATATCTTGATGAGTTCAATAGAAATAGATCAATAATTTCTTTGGCTACTGACTCAGGTTGAAGAGGAAGAATGATATTTAAGGTTCACATTCTGAATTTTTCTAGTACAGTATGTTTTCTGCTTCAGAAGGACTACATGTCCATGCAATGGCATGGCACACTGGTATCACTGCAAACTAGAAAGCCAGCAGGCTAGATAGTCACCAACAGTTGTCTTTCAACAGAAGAGTTCACAAAAAACTTGCCATTATTTTTTGTCTTAATTTCTAACTTCAGAAACTAGAAACTCCCTCTTTTAGACCACAATTAGAATATGATTGAGGAATGAAACCAAAATAATATTAGAAGAAAAGAAAGAAAAAAAGGGTGGGCAGGCAGCCTTTTTTCACATTCCTTTCTATATAGTACACTATTGGATATAATTCTTCATAGGAGTGCCACCATACAAAAAGAAAACATTCTAAATTTAACATTACCTTTCACTACCAAAAAATAAGTATTTTCACATGGATTTCTCCCTGATGTCCAGCAGAGGGTAGTAAAAGAACAGTTTTGTGAACTACAGAGAGTTCATTGCTTATCGAGCAGAGTATAACAAATAGTTGTTAAGATTAGCTTTTAAGTAGAATTAAACTACTCTTCATATAATCACCTTATGAAGTTTGCTGCCATTATCAAGAATTTAAGTACACATTTGTTAACCAAGTGACCATTAACATAAGGCACTCTGCACGGAACCTGAAGATGTCTCCTATATCCAACAATTTCAATCTATAAGGTAAACATTCTATGAAGAGAGATAAAGAAATACAGAGGTACTTCATGTAAAAATGTAGACCATTCTGTCAGGCGTGTACTACCTCAAGGTGTCTGTATCTGAATGGAAATCCAGCTCAGATAACTGATATCAAGACCTGCTTAGTGGATGAAGGCAAGGTTGAAGGTGTTATCTACCTAACCTTTAGTAAAGCCTTTGACCCTCTTTTCCAAGCATTCTCCTGGAGAAACTTGCGGTATAATGATGTGGACAGGTGCACTCTTTGCTGGGTAAAGAACTGGCTGGCTGGCCAGACCCAGAGGGTGGTGGTGAATGGAGTTACATCCAGCTGTCAGCCGGTCACCAGTGGGTGTTCCCAGAGCTCAGTATTGGGGCCAGTCCTGTGTAACACCTTCATTAATGATCTGGATGATGGGATTGAGAGCACCCTAAGTCAGTTTGTAGATGAAAACAAATTTGGCAGCAGTGTTGATCGACTGGTAATTAGGAAGAGTCTGCAGAGGGACGGGCTGGATTGATTGACTGAGGCCAGTGGTATGAGGTTTAACACAGCCAAGTGCCAGGTCCTGCACTTGGGTCACAACAACCCCAGGCAGCGCTACAGGCCTGGGGCAGAGTGGCTGGAAAGACGTCCGGCAGAAAAGAACATGGGGTTGCTGCTTGACAGCAGGCAAGCATGGGCCAGCAGTGTATCCAGGTGGCCAAGAAGGACAGTGGCACGCTGGCTTTTAGCAAAAATAGTGTGGCCAGCAGAACTAAGGGAGAGATCATGCCCCTGTAGTTGGCACTGGTGAGGCTGCACCTCGAATCTTGTATTCAGTTTTGGACCCTTCACTTCAAGAAGGACACTGAGGTGCTGGAGCAAGTCCAGAGAAGGGCAATGAGGCTGGTGAAGTATCTGGAGCAAAAGTCCTATGAGGAGCTGCTGAGGAAGCTGCAAGAGTCTCTCATGCTTTCACATGAGTGTAAGCTGGAGAAAAGAAGCCTCGGGAGACTTTATTGCTCTCTATGACTACCTGAAATGAGGGTGTAGTGAGGTGGGGGTTGGTCTCTTCTCCCAAGTAGCAAGTGACAGGATGAGAGGAGGACGTGGCTTGAAGCTGTGCCAGGGGAAGTTTAGATTAGATATTAAGAAAAAATTCTTCACAGAAAGGGTTGTAAAGCATTGGAACAGGCTGCCTAGAGAACTGGTCAAGTCACCATCTACAAAATTATTATTGTAGGCCCTTTCAGACATTTACATACATCCAATTTCCTTTTGAGATGGTAAAGTGAGATGCAAACTGGCATACGTAAAAGCATATGTATTGAAGTATAACCTGGTCTTTTTTACTTGATTCAGAGATTTGTGCTAATTTGCTTAAATTTTCAAATGTAAGAGGTTTCATCACATACTTTTTTTTAATCACCGCTTAAATAGCTCTATTTACAATAAGTACCACAAGATTCATTTTTCTGTAGACTGAATATGTTGTTTTCTCAAGACATTGTTAAGAGATTCAGAAAATTAAAATAATAAAGAAGCAAAGAAAATATTTTATCCAATTGTGGTTAATAGAAAATATTCCCTGATAAGACTATCTTTAGAGTGTAGCAGTTGTACATTTTCAAGAAACTGAGTCCTTTCTTTTCAAATTTACTATTGGTGGGTACATTCAATCAAAATATTTAGAAAGATAATAATTTGCTGCCTTGCTCTTCCTCCTTTCAGCTCACAATTCCTATGTTAGTATATTAAAAGCCACAAATTCACAATAAGAGTCCTTATTTGAGTATTTGGAAGCAAACTCTTGTCTTTTAAAAGGGTTATTGGAACTCCACAGTATGGAGCACTTTCCAGTTGAAGGCAATTCCACCTAGGCCAATATGTGCAGCTCGCAATAAATGACAATAGATTTCCAGTAGAACTCTTTGAGGCCACAAAGGTCTACCTTGTTGGTCAATAAGTCAGTGGTTTTAGCTGATGAGCTTTGATCTTCCCTGTAGGAATTTTCTTTTGTACTTCATCTTTAATGCAGGACTCTACCTACCTAGAAATCAATCCTTTAAACATTTCTTTTGCCTTTAAGTGAAAAACAACAGAAAATAACACAGTTGAAAACTATGTCACTTGTTCCTTTAAGGGCTCCCAATATTCTGTAAGGGACAGTCCTTTAAAATTCATTGCAGAAAATATTTAATTATGCCTTTAGTAGAAAATGTGCATCAAGATCAAGAATCACCCAGTCACTATGCTTTTCTGCAAATGTTCTATCAAGAAAGTCTTGATCTAGACTGTAAATACAGATAATGTGGGTACTACAAAGCCTATCAGTGTACAAACAAAATGTTGAAAGCTAGGAGAGAACTAGTGGTTTAGTATAAGGAGCACATTCACAAAACACTGCTCTCAAAGACCTGAGACTTCTCAGCAACAGATTTCACTCAACAGACAGGAAAACTAAAACTACCTGTAGCAGTTAACTCTAGATAGGAAGAGGCTGCTGTAACACAGCTGTGATCTTCCAGTATGCTATTGCCTCACCTAGCACAACATCTGCTTATTTTCTCAGCTCCAGCAGATTCTGCACTGCAAATCCAATAAACCAAAAAGATAAGACAAATTAAGAGGTTAGGGGAAATGTACCGACTTCCTCAAGTAAAGTTAGCCTTGTTTTCATGCTTACATAAACCTTTTCCCATCTGCTGTTCAAACACCAGTCTCAAGTCAGGCTCACAGTGTAAGTGGCATTCACCCATTCAACTTTTTTTGCAAAACAGGTGTTCAACATTCTGTTCATCAAACAGACAGAATTCACAGCCTAACTTAAAGATTCTATCCATGAAAAATTAAATTGTTCAGTGTCAGTGCTTGTTGAGACTAAAAGCAATAGTCAAAAAATCTTACTTCCAGTTCCTTTTTAAGTTGTTTCTCTCGTTCGGTGCTGCATTTAAGTTCATTGGCCTGGCATCTCAGCACCTCACTACAGCCACTGTGTTCCACCTCCACATCTCTCAGTTTCTTGCGTATATTTTGCAGTTCATTATTCAGCTCCTAGAAAAAATATAAAGCATTAAGAGATACCTCTTCTAACATAAAATATTATAGCAGAGGGGTCAAAAGAGGAAACTGCCTCAGAACAGGCTATTAAAACCTAATACACCAGCACATGCTAGCAGAACCACTTACCCTACAGGAGACATGCTCTTCCTTCACCACCTCTCAGTGATGGAGAGGGAAACAGTTAAATGCATTTGATGAAATCATAGATAGGGACAGAAGCTCTATTTTGTTCCTACTTCAACTGTTAGAATTTCAAACCAAATCAGACACTTATTGAAAGCTACTCCCATAAACTAAATATTCTAAATTTCTGCTATTCTGTGAAGGACCTTTCTGTCTAGAAATTGGATTACTTAAAAAATTAGACACATGAACTATGAAGTTCTCAGAAGAATAAAATAATTAAGCTGTTTCTCACCGCAATTTCTGCTTTTGGAAGTTGAACCAAGCTACAGGTTGATGTAATTACTAACACTATTGGACTCAGCAGCTCTATGGAGCCACTGCTAAAAAATCCTCATTCACGCCACACCAGATGCGGAGAAAGTAGCCAAATAATGAACTCCCAGTAGTCTAATGCATATTTAAGCTGGAGATTCCAGAAGGCTCAAAAAGAATTGCTTTGTTCCAGTGAACAGGTGCAAGCTCTTCCCTAACTAGCATTAGAAACAATCTATAAATCCAGTGACTTAGCTGGAGGACCTTAGGAGAGCCAATTTGTAAAAATTACTTTCTGTGCAAAACATAGAAAGATTACAATAAGTCCTCCCGTTCATTTAGTCCTACCATTTATCATGGTAAGAGACATTTTGTAAAAATAAACCATTTGGTCTGTAAATTCTGCTATTACTCTTACATCACATAATCTTGCTTCTGGAAATTACTAATCATAAGGCATGTGCAGAGCAGGGAGGAGAAGAAAATGAACTATTCATAAAGAACAATTTTTTGGAAGACTGAAGTTTGACAGAACCATGTTTACACAAGAAGATCAAGAAATATGAGTATTTTCCAAAGTCTGGAAAACAAATTTTAGAAGTTCTTCCAGACTGAAGGTAGAAATTTTTGGCCATTCAAAGATGAAAATAAAGGAATCACAATGCTTTTATTAACACAGCACTGTTACCAGCTAGTAACTGAAGAAATTAAGTTTGTTCTCTCTCTTTTTTCAAGCACAGGCACTGTGGCACGATTTTTTTTGTCATTCTCTGAAAAGGTAACAAGGAGCATGAACATGAAACACATTAATTAAAAAATGGGAACCTCAGTAAATCAAAATATTGCAAAAACAGTCTGTCTGGATATGGATTAAATTTAAGTTAATCTTCTAACTTTGCCTTTAATATCAAGACAATGAAGAGGTTTCCTCCCATCATCATGGTTAAAAAAAATTGCTTTTACTGAAATACACAACTACTCCCATTTTCTCCACATTGGAAAGATACAGAGATATTAATCTCTTTGGGTTTATCTTCCATATGTTAACAAAAGTGAGCTGAGAAAAGTGCACATGGAATAAGCAATACACAGTTTGTTGGAGAATACTGCATCAAGACTTAAAAAATATTTTCTACTGGAAATGTAGTTAACATTAGCAGTCTAAAACTGACACAAATAATACGTCAAGCTTTTTAAACAAGTCAACATGACTTGTAGAATTTCAGAATCATAAAGTCTCTGAACTTTCCAGACATAGTATGACTGTGTCAGACTATTCCAGCAGTCACCTGCACTTAGAAGATTCAAAGAGAAACATACTTCGCCATGCAAAAAAGCATGTATACCTGCATGTATACATACATGTATACCTGCATGTCACAAACACAGTTTCTATACATATCTGCTTATGAAAAACATGGCTGTTCATTTGCTTTTTTTTAGGTGTGTACAAACAACACAATTTCACAAATAGACTAGGGAAAAACTGAATGCCTCTGTGAAGGAATATTATATTCTGACTAACCACAAGATGATGCTATTGCACTTACTATTGAACCCCAACAACTTTTATCATGTACTGGACAGCATGCTAAGTACACTCAATAGAGCACAATACAAATCTGTTAGAACGCAGAGAGGCCTACTTTTCCTCCATATCATAGACACACATTTCCATGCCTGCCTCAGAATTTTCATAGCCAAGCTCAGACTTACAGTTCATGAACTGCAGCTGTGCCAGCAAGGATTTGTCATACATGCTTAGAATCTCACATCTATGTACATATTAAGACCACAACTAAATCTGCTTTTATCTAGCTTTCATTTCCTAATTTTGAGTAACTATAAATTATTTTAAACAGGACTATTAATACACAACACCAAGGACTAGAACACATTTGAAGTCACAATTTATAAAGCTGGATTCATCTGACATTCATCTGCCCAGCTAAATCATTTAAGCTTTGAAACAACAGCTAAGGCAGACAGGTCCAGATGTAACTTTTATGTAGACATTTTTTATTTCCTGAAATTTTATAACTATATGTTACTATAACTAGGGTGATGGGCAGGGGAACAGTATAACAGAAACAAAGTGGGAAAACTGAACTATTTTCTATATAGGCTACATACTTCAGAAATATTCTGCAGTATTTAACTATCTGAGGGATTTTTTCCCTAGACCAGAAACACTTCAATCCACTACATGCTTCACACCCAAAAAGTTTCAGCCATCACCCATGCAACTTTCCAACTATTCATACACCATACCAGCAAAATTCTTTCTACTTCGTTTCTCTCCTTAAGAAGGGATACATATTCATTGTTGTAAATTCTGCTGATATCGTCTTTCGCCCTTGCAAGTCTCTGCTGTTCTTCTTCCCACTTCTGCTGAGCATTATGAAACGTTTTCTCAGTCTCTGTCACTTTCTGCTGAAGGTTTTCATTGAGTACTATTGTTTACAGAAAAAGAGACAGAAAAAACATAAGTAGCACTGCAAAGCATGTCCAGAAAAAAAAAAATGTATGATTATCAGTTCTTCTGTGTATTGTGATATCCTGTGGAACACTAGAACATTGACACTTCCAGCACTACTAAGAAACTATGAAATTTTGTGTTCCCATAGCATCTTCCACACAATGATATAGGGATATTTTAGAGAATTTTACAAATGAAAACTCTTCTCCTCTTGGAAAACAATAAAAACTTGAGATATATCTTTCAAGTGACATCTCAATAGCATGGAGGAACCTATTTTCAGATTTTTACATTTGGACAGCTTATTTCCAAATGTCACTTTTGATATGGATATTACTCTATATCAATTAATTTTGAGCTCAGTTTAAGTGACAGTAAAGATAGGCATCTCCTTCATGAAAGGGATGTAGGTAAACCTAAGACAGGTTAGGCTAACAAGCAAAGGTTTAGCTTTTCCAAATAAACTTACTGCTGCTCAAAAGATTTAAAGCTTTAGTCCAGCAAATGACCTGAGATAGCAGAACATTGTATACACTCTACTGTGAAAGCTTAAGCGCCCAGGGAAGCTTCCTTGCCTGTAGGACTTTATATAGGAGCTTTGCCTAATTTTACTAACTGGCTTGCAGATGAAAATACTTTGTATTGGCTTTTCACTTTACAAAATACAACTAGCTACTGCTAATTAAGTGATCACCACTTTCTAAGAGATTTTTATTTCAAAGTCATCCCAGCTTTATGAAATTTCTTCCTCGTCAGAGGATGAAATGAGCAGAAGAGGCACATTAAGATGACACAGAGAATCAGTGGACACAATGATAGGAAAAGATTATCAGATTCAATGAGAACGCCCGAAAAACAATGTGGAGAAAATATGAAGGGGACAAGGCAAAAATGAGGCATTTTGTCTAAGGAGCTATGGTGGGGTCACAGCAAAGCACCACATGAGGTGAGAAAGGCTTCAAGTGATCAGGGACAAGAATAAGTAAATTATAGATTGCTAAAGAATTAAGCAGCAACACAATGATGATTTGGGTATTTTGGCACTTGCCACAGAAACAAAAAGTTAAGAAATTTCGACCAATAGAATTTAATGTCAGTTAACAGACTACTAATTACTGGCCATGATATTGACAGAAACTAACATGCACACATATACACACATTTAAGAAAACATCCGTTGTCTCTGCAAAACCTCTCCTACCCCCTTTATGTTCTCCAGTCCCCTCACGAATATTAGCCCAGTCCCCTCAGGAAAGTGACAAGTTGCACAGCAGACTGGGGTCATTGTGCTGTGGTTTCTCCATCATCAGTCCCTTTTGAGTCCTGCCTCTCCATGGTGGCATGGCACTACTCACTTCTAAACTGGTAAAGAAAGTTAGCAGTTAAGTGAGCAGGCACAGAAAGAAACAACTCTTCTCTAGGTGAGAAACTAGAAGTTCAAGTCTTCAGCTTGCAATCACAGAGAAATTTCCAAGGGGGAAAAAAAAAGTGCCTTCTTCCAGTTTGCAATGCATTAGATTTTTTATTTATCATGTCTTCCTTCAAGGGAGTGAAAGTTTAGCTTTCCAATTATTTTAAAAACATTGGGGTTTAGCACTTGCATGATTCAGTCTTCTTCCATTCTTGGAAGGTTAAAATCTTCAAGAGTAGTGCTCCAAACTCCTCATCGAACATCAAAGTTTCACAAACTCACAAGTATAGCTCTTGTATTAGATTAGAAAGATATTATACTAGTTAAGATAACTAAAAATGCAACTCACTTACTTATAAGAATGAAAAATCTCTCTCTGTTTGAGTAATATTAAGGAAATCTGAATATGAAATTCTGAATATGAAAGCTGTAGGAAAAAAAATACTAGGTAAAAACGTTCCTTTCCACATACTACTGTCACAACATGCATTACCTATAAAAAGAGAAACAAAGATGACAAGAAGAAAATAAACCAGGCATGAACAATGAAAAGTCTGAAACATTTGAGAAGATGAAAGAAAATAGCAGTATGAGAACTTCTGGAAGAAAAGTTGCTGCAAATATGCAAACAAATGAAGAGGAATGGATTTTTTTCTTTTTTTTTCCCCCTGAAAAGGAAAAGGAAGGACTACTGAACACAGAGATGACAATGATGTGGAAACAGCCACAACCACCATGATTACAACTCTGTACATAGACACACTGAAGGAAGGAATAATAGACAGTAAGGAGCAAGAGGAAAAAAACGTTGATAGGTTTAGCTAGTTAGTTTTAATTGACATATGAGACAGTAGGACTTTTGAAAACTTTTATGAGTTTTCAAAAGCAGATGGATACAAGATAGAAAAGAGACATTTGAGAAAAACAGTGGTATTTAGAAAATTTAAGTGTCTGATTCTCCCTTATCTTACTGACTTGGAAATGACTTAGCCTTTATCCCATCTTTGCTTCTTTGAAACTTACCTTGCAGTTCCACAACTTTGTTTTTCACATCACTTAACTCTTCTTCTGCAGTACATGTTTTCAGACGGGCGTCCTTTCTGGCAACTGCCAATTCATACTCCAGACCTTGTCGAATGGCCTCTCCTCTCTCAAATTCTGACCGTAATTTGATTATTTGGCTTTCATAGTTGGACACCTAGAAAATAAAGTTGTTTCAGAAAACTGGTAACAATGTTCCTTTGAAAAAGTGTGACATGTTACAGAAAAACACCTAAAGAATATTTTTAAAAGATATTTTGAATTGCATTCACAACCACCATTGTGGTCCACTTGAATTTAAAATATAGTTTTGCAACTGCACATTTATGCACATTTTGATACTTCTACTGGTTTTTATGCAAAATGATTCTACTCCTAAATTAATTTCATGAACCTTAAACACAACCCTGTTTTTCCAAAAATACACTACTTAAAGAAAATTAACATTTCAATACTGTCATCTTCCTGCAGCTCAGAAGAAAAAATGCAACAACAGAAACATTATGTTCCACAGACAATTTTCTGGTAACTTTCTTTAACATTCAGTAAAACAGTCACGTTGGTATATTAGACTACCAAACATCTGATAACTCACAAATATATGTACAAACATAACATTAAGACTAATAACATTCAGTAGTCAAAACAGAATACTATCAATATTAACGCAACAAACTAAGAATGGAAAATGTTTAGAAAAGGGATCTTATACAGACTAAGAAATATAGTGTAATCCTTACTGCCAAAAACTGGATACAGAAAATCAAATCCAAGCCATTTTAACAAAGGAAAGTGAGAAGGAAATCACACATACCTTCAGAACATCTAAAAAGTAGCAACATACTTGTTAATGATAACTTCATTCATGGGAAATAATTTATCCACATTACGAAGGTTTTCCTTGATGCTATTGTACCAAACCAGTATTGAATTGAAGTAAAAGAAAATACTTCATTAATCTTTTCTTTAGTTTGTGCATCAGCTTTCACATTAGGAAACACAGGAAAAGGTGAGCACTGAGTGTGGCGCTAGCAACTCGTTTCAGTTTATTGGTACTGGGGGTACACTGCCCACACTTGCTAATGCCAGTCTGGCAGTTGATAATCTGGTTCAAACTGTGCTGCTGAGTAAGTACTATTACTACTATAGGTAACAAATCTGCTCTTAACAGTCTGCTAGGTGCAGTTGATGTGTGTGCTCATTCATCTGGTTTTGGCTAAATCCAGCCAAGAAACCAAGTTTGCTGCTCCATATCCATTTATTATCTGGGTATGTCTCTGTGGCAGACAACATGTATCCAAATTAAGAGATGCCTGCTCCTCCCACAATGACTTGCTCTTGTGCATCAGTTAAGTCCTTATTTTCCTATTGTCCCATCAACTGTGGGGTCATTCTACGAAAGGGATCCCTGGAATCGTCTGGATTAAAACTAACAAATAAACAACAAACCTCTTACACTGAGCTGAGGATGCACAGAATTCTTCTGTGTCATTTTGCTATTGTGAAAGTGCTCACGTTACCTACATCCACCTTTAACTAATACAGCAGAGGTGATACCAGTTCTAGCAATTCCTGTGAGCAGGTATGAGGTCTGTACAGTGACACCTTTCTTGTTATTTTTCAGCTAGTGACTGTACTTTTGATCTACCACATGAAAGTATTGTTCTAATGAAAGAAGATT
Organism: Xenops minutus; assembly: GCA_035221455.1. Taxonomy (NCBI): domain Eukaryota; kingdom Metazoa; phylum Chordata; class Aves; order Passeriformes; family Furnariidae; genus Xenops; species Xenops minutus. The sequence goes on from JAWWEE010000085.1 coordinate 41,324,730, forward strand.
ACATTTATTCAAAGAGTAAAATAAAGCAATCTTCTCCACGGACACCTCCTTGTCGGGGGGGAGAAGCTTGCGTGCCCTTATGAGGTTGTGAGCTGTGCTGGCGGTGGTTCATGCCTCTGGTAGGGTCTCCCAT
>JAWWEE010000085.1:41337768-41375194 GCA_035221455.1 Xenops minutus
GGGCTCCCCCGCCGCGCCGGTGCGGCGGCCCGGGCGGGAGGAGGCGGTGCGGCCGTGTTTCGCGCGGCGGGCCGGGGCCAGCGCGGCGGGTGGCGGGAGCGCCGCTGGTGAGGCGGCGGTGAGGCGGCAAGGAGGGGAGAACGCACGGGAGGCTGGAGGGAGGGATGGGTGATGGGTGAGTGGGTGGGTGGATGGATGGAGGGAGGGCAGGCGGACGGGCGGAGTTTCTCCTCCACCCGCCACCCCCCGCAGCGCTCCCGCGCCATCGCGCTGTGTGCGTGGGGGGGCGGGGGCCGGCCGGGACGGCGGGATGCGGGATGGGGGACGGCCGGGACGGGGTCCGACGGGATGCGGGATGGGGGCGGGCCGCGGGTCTGCCAGCGGGGGCGAGGGGCGCTCCGGCCGGGGCCGCCCGCCCGCCCTGGCTGACGTGCCCCCCGTGTCGCCCTTGTGTCCGCGCCCCGGCCCCCTGTGTTCCTCCCGGCAGCAGCGAGCGGCATCTCGGGCGGCCGGCGGTGCCTCGGCGGGGGCTGGCGGCGCGGAGCCCTTCCCTCCTTCCTCCCTTCGGCCCCGCTCGCCTGGCGGCAACAGGGCGTCACGTCGGTGAGAGAACATGAGCCGAGATTTCAAACCCGGGGACTTGATCTTCGCCAAGATGAAAGGTTACCCGCACTGGCCGGCCAGGGTGAGCCTCCCCCCGGCCCCGCTCGCACACCTGTGCGGGCAGCGCCTCCGCCCCCGGCGCTGCAGGGGCTTCGCGGGCACACTGCGGGCCCCGGCAAGCCTGCTGCGAGCGAGGAGCCCTCTCGTGTGGCCACTGGTTGTCCTAATTTGTGTAGCCCGGCTTTAAGGAGTGAAGGCTGCTGTGGGGTACTGTGATGCTAGAGCCGTGCAGGCCCCCTGACTATAGAAAAATACTGTTCACAAATAACTGCTCTTCTTTGGCAAAAGGGAAATACGGAGTTCTGGCGAGGTTGCTGCCAAGTCAGCTAATTGCTACCGTGAGTCCTGTTAAATAGGCTGAGTGTACGTAGTAACTTCTCCAGTCCTTTTTTGCGCTCTCCCTGCTGCCGTGGAAGAGGCATGCCGGGTTCTGGGACTGCTGTGGGTCATTTGATGGCGGTGGGAAGGTAGACAAAAAGGTATTTACCTAAGGTGCTGACTTAGAAATTGGGGGGTTTTTTAAGGGTTATTACCCTTTGGGTAGTACTTGACATTTGGGCTTTGGCAGCTTACCAGGTCAGCAGAAGAGTAGAAAGTCTTTCTTTTACTTAGGGGAGGGCAGTATGTGGATGGAATTGAATTGTGTTGTTTAGCTGTAACACATCATATCTCTCTTTTTAAAAGAACTTGTCGTGAAAAATGTTGCTGTAAACTAGAAGTATTGTCATTTTCAATTGTTGCTAGTACTGTTTTTAATTCTGCTGTATTTTTTTAGTATACAGTTGGGAAGAGCTCTCAAGACCTACTTTACTTCTCTGTAGCTTTTTTGTTTCTATTTTGATGCTTTTACTTATCTCTCCCTAGACCATTTTAATTGTTACTTGATTTGAATTATGGTCTGTGTTTTCCTTAGGTGGATGAAGTTCCTGATGGAGCAGTAAAACCTCCTATGAATAAAATGCCTATTTTCTTTTTTGGCACCCATGAGACGTAAGTCCTTTATATTTAGGAGTTGTATTTTTTTCATTCCAAAATGCTGTGACAAAAAAGTTATCTTCTGTGAATAGTAGTGAATTTTAAACTATTGTATTCATTAGTCCACCAGCTCTTCCTAAATTGATCTCTTTTGTTAAGATACGCTTCTCTGACTTTTGCTTAAGCAGTTCAAGTGTATGGTAGACCATAACCATACCATGTACACTTTGCTCATCAGAAGGAAAAAAAATCCTACCTACATCAGTATGAATGATGTTTTTTTCTTTTTTCTTTTTTTTTTAATGAGTTTTAATTATAGTCCTGCATATCCTCAAAATGCTCGATAACATATTCTCCAAGAAAGTGAAATAAGGCTGAGAATAGCGAAGTAGGCAAAATTTGAGACATGGTTAATCATGTATTTCATGTATTGGGGTTGCCTCTGATGGTTTTTCTTTTTTTCTCTGAGAGTTTTTGGATTGTGGGTGTTGCTATTTTTTTGACATCTGTGGAGAAATATGGGAAAATGCAATTAGCTTTATACCTCTCAACCTGCAAAATAATGATCCTTGGGGACTTTAAGCAATGCTAGCATTTTGCAGTGATACAAGGTTTGCTTTGAGGGACTGTATGTCTTCCACTACTGAATTTGAGTGTAAATATGCTGGTATTTATGCAGTTCTTTCTTTTTGAAAGGTATTGTGTTACTTTATAGAATGACTGGTTGTATTAGTGTAGATCTAAGACATCAAGTTTAGTGCACTATTTGTTCGGTTGTTTAAAAAAATCAAACAACTAAAACGTATACTGGTGTGCTTTTGATTCTGTTTTTCTTAATAAAATGGGAGGTCATAGATGAAAGTTGTGTATACAAGTACTCCATTTCTTGTGTTTTGTGGAAAGGCCTTGCTTTTTTTTTACCCTTCATCTTATTAAATCTATTGAAATTGCCTTAATTTGGTAGTTTGCATCTGTCTTTTAGTAATCCATGCTAAGACAAGATACGTTACTCTGTTGAACTAAAGAATAAGCATCCCTTACTCTCTTGACATCCCTTTTACTTTGTTCTGTTTTGAAGAAGTGATTTTTCTAATGAAAAACATTTCTTTATGCTTGGCCCATGCATTTTTTTTTTTAACTGGTCTCATCTTTCAGTAGATCTTTCGATGACTTAAGTGTTTTTACTTTCATGGGGTTTTGTTCATGTGTGTAGTTTTGTGGATAAAGAGAGATTCCCAAAACTTGATTCAAGGTTATGATGTTGTCTTGTCCATTTTTTTAATTATAATTTTAAACAATGTGGCAGGTTACCCTTTTTCTTAATTTTTTTTTCCCCCAGCTGAATCTTTTTTTGGCAACTGAAATGCAACGCTGCCTTAATTCTGCCCCTGGTAATACATGTCATTCTGGATTGCACTGCAGCTTTGTGCAGTTGTAAGTAAGTTCAGGAACACAGGGTGAATATAAGGGAGACAAAAATAACTCCTTATCTAAAGCTTTAAAAATACCTTTGCAAATTTTGACAATCATCATGGCTGACTTCAGATTTAGCTTGGGCTCCTGAGAGATGCGTGGGTTTTGTGATTAGGTTTTTTTTGTAGTTTACATGAGTAAATTTGAAATGTCTATTTGTCACTCTTTGATACGGTTACAACATAAAGTTTTACTGCAATCTCTTTTTTGTTAGGCTGTGGTTTCCAGTTTACTGTAATTCAGAGTTCCATAGAATACAAGAGAAACTTCCTGCCTCCATTTCATATAAGTTGCAATGTACAGGGTGTTCCATGACCCAGCTGTCTTCTGGGGCTTGTTAAGTATGTTGTTAGTGCTCTGTAAAGTGGTAGCAGGTGAAACTCCTATACTTCTTGATCTCACTTATTGCTTACAGCAGATACCTGTAGTTAACAGTAGGAAGGAGCAGATCAAGTAAAAAAGGAGAATTATATTCTGTGACACAGAATTTTGGTTAAGTTTGTAGCTGTAAATAGTGACTTAGTGATCCATTAGGAATTATGTAGAGTTACCAGTTGTCTGTACTTTTTCATGGGAATTAAAGTGAATTTGGTAAATTTATTCTCTGCTATGCTTGTCGTGATTAAGTCCTAAACACCTGTACAAAGTTAGATACTGTGTCTTCAGCATGTTAGTAGACTGCACATTTACAGTCCATCTTACTGTAAGTAGTGGCAACTCTGAAAATCCACTTAATTAGTTCCATCATGCTAAAAAGTGCATGGTTACAGCAGGAAAAAGGAAAACTTGGGAATAATTCTTACTTGACTTTGAGAAATAACATTCAGTTTTGCAGATTGTTGTAAACAAGTATTAACTTGTAGTTTGTTGTTTATTTTCTCATAAGTTTTGTTAAAAAACCCAACTGTGCTGAGAACTAGGGAGAGTAATAAAATAAATACTTTTTTAATAAAAGCTTTTTTTGGGTATGTTATGCCAGTAAATCACATCAGTGCAAATTTTGTTTGGTCACAGACAAACAGAAGGTCACACTAAACTCTTGTTTCTGGAGCCTGTGTAATTAGGGCAATCTCTTTTCATTCAGTTTTCTTGTTTCTTTTTCTGGTATGTGGGGATTTAACTATAGCAGCCCGGTAAGCCTCATGACCTTTTTGTAGTAGCTTGTTTCCTGTGTTTTTCAGTGCCTGAGCAATATGGATAGGGGCTTACAGACCCTGGAAAAATGCTTCCCTTCAGAGGACAGGGAAGTAGGGAGGCAATGTTTTTCCTATTTTTGGCTTTCCCGTTTGCTCTTTGTCTCCCTCCCCATCTTTGTGGTCTGGGTAAATAAGCTTTGCAGGTGCACATTTCCCACACTGGCTAAATCTCCTCCAGCCATCTCTTCCCAGGAGGTGGGTGATTTGCAGTCGAATCTGACTGTGGCTTACTTAATACTTTGTTCACTTAAATAGCTGTTTACTGCTGGAGTAGAAAATGCTTAAGCTTTCTAATAGATGGTGGTGTGTGTTTTATTTTCCTCCTTTGTTTAGTAGAGTCTAAGTCTCAAGTAGCTCAATTTTTAAGAGTGATTAAGGAAATAGTGGAATAAAGCTTAGAAGTATCTATTTAACTTTTCGGTAAGCTAGTACTTGAGAAAGCAAGTATCTGCAGCTTTTCAAAGAGTTGGATCTAATATATTTGCAATCAGACAAGGCTATGTCTAGGCACAGAGGGAAACTAAAAATGTGCAACCAAAGTTTTGTCTTTTTCTATTAGCAGTATATGGATTCCTATACTGAAATCTTAAGTTTGAAAGGTCATGAAAAGAGAGCAGGAATTACATAGTCTTTGATGTTCTGCAGCATAATGCAGAATATTGGTTCTCAGTAACATGGTATCTTGTTTTCTGAAGTCTAACTTGGAGAAACTAGTAGTGAATACTGTGACTTTGTTGTATGAGGAGCTTATAGGTAGAAGGTTTAGTTAGCTTACAGTAGGGATAGCGCTATGTGGGAGTCTTCTTTTGTCTTACAAGACCCCCTACTACAAGAGTATATTAAATAAAATAATTTTCATGTTTACTGCATCAAGGAAATGGCTGGGGGAGAGCTTAAAATAAGAAACATTTTAAATTTTTTATTGTTCTAGTTTCATGAATTGAGTTACGAGTTCCTGTCACACACTGAAAAACTACTGAATTAATGTTGAATTACATGACAGTCTTACAAAGATATGGGCATTCAGTGTTTTCAGGTGGTGCTTTTTCATTTCCAACACAATAAAATATTCTTAAATTTGAACTTAGTTGAATAATTTTGAAATGTTGAAACTATTTCATCTCCTTTAAATCATGTTCTTTCCTTTCATTGTCCGGACTCCAGGATTCTTTACTCTTAACATTTAAGCCCGATTTTTTTTCTCCTAAGGAAGGAATTGCTTTTTCTGTTTGTTGGTAAGGTACTTCAGTTTTAATTGATCGGGTTCACAGTAGTTGGTTGACCTGTCAGCTGCAATCTTAAGATGCAGCATTGACCATTTCTTGGTCAGACGTTCAACACTCCAGGAAGGAGGGAAGTCTGTATGTGTGGTGGTAATAATGTTAACCTTGGGCTGTTGAAAGCAAAAGTTTAGCAGAATACTTGTTACAGTAGTAATGAATTTAATACCTTAATAACATTTGGTCCACACTTCTTTGGAAAGACCAACCATTGAAAATGTGATTTTTCCTTCTCTCCTTAAGGGCATTTTTGGGACCAAAGGACATATTCCCTTACTCAGAAAATAAAGATAAATATGGAAAACCAAATAAAAGAAAGGGTTTTAATGAAGGATTGTGGGAAATTGACAATAATCCCAAAGTGAAATTCTCTCATCAGCAGGTAAGTTATGCAGAGTCTACAAATCTTTGTTGCTTTTGGGAGAAGGGGATAAAGGCAATAAGTGCTTTCCTGCAGTAGGGTAATGAATTATTGCCCTTGTTTAACTGCAGGTTAGACGAATTTTCATATACTTTTAAAATTTTTTTGTTGGTCTCTGGTCTTGATAGCATAAAAGAGACATGAGAGATCACATTGACAGTCTTGGAGCATAAGGCTAAAAGTGTAACACTTTTTATAGTGTGCAGCAAGTTTTAATTTTAACTATGTATATATACATACTTAGAATTAAACGTATTCCTGATAGAGTTAGCTTTGTAACTGTGCAACTGTGCTTGAAAGGTGGTGGTTTTTTGGAGTCTCAGTCACTCTGCTTCTCTCTATTTTAAAACCAAGAACCTTTCTCTGCAAGTAGCTTTGTAAGATTTCAGTATATGCTTTCTTAGTTTGCAGTATTTTCATTCTAGCACTTGGAAGCAACGTGATGTTTCCCTTTTCCACCCTAACTGTCAGGTGACTTGATACAGTAGCTCCTCATTTCTTGCCCTCCTGGTAAGTCTTTTAAGTTTAGGCAGGAGCTATGCAGTGGTATGTGTAGACTTAGTCTGAAGACAGTTTGTCTTTGCCTGCATGTTCTGAACGTTCTTTAGGCTCTCAGTTTTGTTACATAGACTAGGTATGCACTGACTTTGATCACATACTGGGTCACAAGGCAATGCTGCAGTAATAATAAAAGGAATTGTTATCTTCTGCTTTTATACATATTGGATTGCCATTTCAGCACGAGTTAATTCCTGCTTTATAAGATACCTAGTTTCTAGTTTGTTTCTAGAACACGTATTTCTAGTGTTTATATTTTGAAGGAGAACATGGATAATGATTTAAGGAGTTCCAGAAGTATTGTCAAGAGATGATGTATTCCAGATGTACCCTTTTTCTGCTTCAGGATATGGAGAGGTGCTAATCCTCTCATCATAGTGAGGACTATCAAAATAATAATAATGGACAGAATCTTTCTGCTACCATACAAGTTTGTATACCTTCTCACTGTCCTCATTGTGACAACTAAGAAACGCTCTGTGGAAGACTGAGGCAGTTTGAACTGTAATTTGTAAATTACCAGTCATTCTAAACAGACAAAAATCTGGGTATAAGTAATCAAGAGTTTATCTAATGTTTTGTTTTGCTGCAGGAATCAGTCATTCCAACAAAGCAGTGCTTTCAGTGGCATCTCAGACATTCCTAAATACATGTCCAGTTAGAAAAAACACAAAACATGCTGCCAAGAGATATGTGCAGACTGTTTTCTCAGTATAGCAGCTTTTCTGTGGGGTGGTCCTTTTACCTTTTGAGTTTGACTAAGGTTTTTCAGCTTCAGTGGTAGCACTTTTCACAGGCTCTTTCTTGGTCAGGTTCTGTCTAGAGCCATTGAGTTATTCTTTGCAATTTTTTCCCTATTTCTTTACTTAAAGGAAAAAAAAAAAGCTTTTTTTTGTTACTTAAAATCTGTTTCCATAAGTAAATCTTAAAATTATTGGAAGAAGCATCTTTTCATAGTGGGAATGTTTTAACTTAAATCCTGTGTGCAATTCTGGGCTACTCAGGGTGAGAGGAACATGGCCATATTGTAGAGAGAGACCCATGAAGGGCCATGAACATGAGGGACTGAAGCATCTCTGCTGTGGGGAGAGCCTCAGAGAGCTGGAACTATTCAGACCAAATGAATTTAACAGACATGTCAACAAGTACGCAAATACATTTGTCTATGTGAGAGTGCAAAGAGTTGGAGTCAGACTATTTTTCTAGTGACAGGACCAGAGGCAAAGAACACAAGCTGAAACACAGAATGTTCTCTCTAAATATAAGTAAGGGTGTTTGCTTTTTTACACTGTATGGGTGACCTGCCACAGGCTGTGCAGGGAGGCTGTGGAGTCTCCATTCTTGGAGATACCTAGAAGCCATCTGGACATGGTCCTGATCAGCCAGCTCTGGGTTGCCCTGCTTGAGCAGGAAGGTTGGATCAGATTAAATTAAAGAATGAATGAGGCAATGTGGTAGACTCATGCAAATTTTCTTCTGAATTTTCGCTTTAACTTTCAAAAGCTTTTCTTTTGATAACCTCTTTCTGTCCTGTGCTAGGCATTGTTAAAAGCAAATTTTACTCGGAGCAAATCCCTTAGGATTTAACCAGCTTTTGTTTTCACTAGTGGGTAGTTCTTACTGTTGTTAAAGGAATACATCTGCAGAAGGCCCACTAGATTGGACATCTTGTAAAATAAACCAAGACACAGTATTACTTGACCTGAAATAAAACTGCTAGTAAGGATCCACTTAGGAGATCACTTCTTCAAGCATCTCTTAAGATGTCAAGTCACACTCATGGATCTTGCATGTTTTTCTCAAAGCACTTCCTTTTGGGTTTAATTCTTGAAATATGATGTCACTGTTACACTTACGATTATGCATAAGACAGAGAAACCTCACACTTTTCCAAGAACTGATAAAAAGGTAGTGTGGTAATTGTTTCTTGGTTTGGCTTCAGTTGTTTCAGCTTATGTGCTGAAATGAGCTTTCTCTCTTCAATACTTTCCATAAAAGTATTACCGTGAAGTTCACATTGCTGATACTTCAAGGGTACTCTATTTCATGTTCTAGTTAGCTCCTGTGGTGTTTGGCTATTGCAGCTTCACTGTTCACAAGTGTGTTGCTATAGTGCCCTGTTATCAAAGCTGAGGAAACAAGTGTGTACACTTTCTCCCTCCGAGTAACAAGGGAAGGATGCTTATCTGCTTGATGAGTCTCTATGACTGTTTTATTTAACAGGTAAAGGTTTTTCTGTGGGGTACGGCTTTTGGATATTTTGGTCAATGAATGTTTAAATGTGCCTGATGTAATGTCCTGGTTTTGCCTGGGATAGAGTTACCTTTCTTCTTAGTAGCTGGTGCAGTGCTTTGTTTTGCATTTAGTATAAGAATTCTGTTGATAACACTGATGTTTTAGTTTTTGCTGCGTAGTGTTTGCCTGAAACTGAGGATTTTTCAGTTTCCCGTGCTCTGCCAGCAAGCAGGTGCTGGCAGTGGGGCATAGACAAGACTACATGGGAAACTAAAAAGTCCTTGATTTAGAGTAATCACTACTCCGACTAAAACAAACTACTACAACAACTAAAAAAATCAGAGTTATGAACATGATTCACATATTAAAGCCAAAGTGCAGCACTGTACCAGCTATGAAGATTACCTCTGTGCTAGCTGAAACCAGGATTATTTAGGCATTTTTATGGAGAGTTTATGGGGAGGCTTGTATTTTTTTTAAGGGTAGCAGAGTGGTTGAAATCAGCTTTTGAGGCCCTGTCATCTTTGCCAAAAGTGGGGTATGGTACAGACAACAAAACACTCTTGTCAGGGAATTCGGTGCAATTTAGTCAGTGAACATATGCCCCTTGTTACCAGTTCTGGTAACAAGAAACAGAGACCAAAAACACTTGGAGAAGAATAGCTCTGCTTCTCTCTAGCGACCTCTGCTCTCCCTTTGCTGGTTCCTAGTGTCCTCGCTGCACACAACATTGTCCTCTCAGTGAGACCGTGGTGGTGCAGGAGACAGTCCGGTGTGAAGTGGATGCTTTGTTTTTGCTGTTCTTTGTTTCTTATTCAGCAGCTGCAGCGTGGGCTCCTCGTGGCCCGCAGAGATGGACCTTTTGTCCCTCCCCTCTCTGCGGGTGTTCAGTTTTAAGGGCATTTCCGTCTCTGGTCAGTGATCTGCTTTGGCAGTCACGCTTGCACCACCTGAGCAGGGACTGAGGCCCCTTTGCAGCAGGCAGCTCCACTGATCTAACAAGTGCCCCATTAACTCTCTACACACCCCACACTTGCACAGAGACGTTTCCTTTCCGGCTCAACCCTGGGCTTCCCTTAGCAGAGTCTCAGACATCTGGATCCTTAAAATAATTTAACTGTGGTGCAGCCACAGAATAACAGCTCAAGTTGGGTGCTTCCTGGGAGGGACCCTGCACAACGGAAGCCCTTGACATTTATACCCTCACAGGCTAAGCTCAGAAAGTGTGGAGTCTTTTGGCTGAGTCTTTGTCTCCTGCTGTGTTTCTGAGTGTCTGGTCACCTGGCTGGTGCCACAGGTCTCTTCATTATGAAAGGGATCAGAGCCACTTCAGGGTCTTGCCTCAGGCTCCTGCCACCCACAGCTCAGTCTGCAGTGACACAAGCTACCTGCACTACATGTGCTCCTCAACTTCAGACAGCTCCTCTGGGCTGGAACTTGCCTTGAGGAATGCCTTTTGTGCCTGCTCTTAGCACCATCCCTCTTGCTGTGACATCTCTTGCCTCAGAGTTGCTCGTGCCTTGTGCAGGCGTCTTGCTCTGTGCACGAGCATCCCTCCATCCCATCTCTCTCTTCTCCCTCTTCTCCCATTGCCACTTGAGTGGGGATGGCATGTTCTCCCAGATGTGGAGAGGTGTTGGGTGGGTCAGTTCACCCCTTGCCAGCCAGCTACCTGGAGCCATTATGATCAGCTCAGGGCGGTGATGGACTGGGTTCCACCCATGTCACCAGCACCTGCCCACTGTTGCAGAGCATAAGAGATACTGTAGGCAGTGAGGGATCTCAAAAGTGAAAACAAGTAGTTGCTTATGAAAACTGAGAGGAAATGTAATGTAGATATTGATGAATAAATACATCATTTTCCCAACAATATTTTAAAATAGTGTTATGTCCTGGTAATCTGTTGCAATATTCCATGCACAGGTGAATGGACAACTTTTTTGATCTCTCTGTTTTATCTACATACAATTCTTTGATTTTAAGAAAGATTTTTAGGACTAAGTGAAGCATAGTTCCTGGACAGTAGCAAGGAACACGGTTCAGGTGTCAGGGCTTAAAAATTCAGGATGAGTAGATAATTTTCTGTTTGGATAGGAAGTAGGTATGGTCAAAGGGGAATGGGTGATCACATGAAGATGTTGGCAGAATTGAGCTTTTATTCTGCATACAAGATAATACTAAAGGGACAGACTAAACTTGTCAGCTATTTGTGGAGAGGGATTCACTTGCAATTTTGTTCTGTTTTTCTATCCTTTTACTGGCTATAGTTTGTCTTATGAGAGACATATCTTTTGTTTGATTGCTAAAACTGTAATGTTCAGAGAGCAGTATTTACAGTTTGCAGATGTTGCTTGTAACTGCTAGTACAGGAGTTGGAGAAAGGAGCTTGTGGCTTGGGCTTAAACCCCAACCCACATCCTCAGTGGGGGGAAAAATTAAAAATGCCAGCTTTGTTTGAAGGAGCTAATATGCAAGAGGAAGAACGCCATCCACAATGTAATGGAGTTAAAAAAAAGGCTGGATCTCCTCTGTTTTTATAGTTTTAATTCTTTAATTTCATTACTATAATATTTTCTGCTTATGTTTTAGGAACAGGTAGTTGGATTACTTAGAATTGATAGCATATTTAAAAATGCACTTTACAGTAGCACCAGAAGCTATATTTGACCAAACCCAACATTTTTAATTTCTTATTTTTCAGGTATATTAAAATGTTATATTATACATAAGAAAAAAATATATTTCAGTATTAGTAATGTGAAAATCAGTTACTAGAGCTTGAAAGTTTAATAAAGAAGTTGCAATTTAAACTGAAAACATTGGAAATTAATGAATGAAGATATATTTAATATTCTTGTAGTCCTAATAAGGAGTTCCATGGCATTATGATTTCTTCAGTAATGTGTGTGGGAGAACACATCTCAGTTGAGGAAGGGATTTCGATCTCATTTTCGATTTTTATTTTTTTTTTATTGGAGCCCCATCCAGCCATTAACACTCCCATCAACGAAACTGTTGAAGAAAGCAATCAGGAGCCTGCTGAGGGGAGTGAAGAAAAAGCAGGAGTCAAAAAAAAAAAGTGTTCTGTCCCAAAAGTAAGTGACTGAATTTCTGCTTTGTTCTGCAGGAAACGTTTTTAAGTCAAAACTATATTGCCAAGTTTTTACTTAAATACTTTAAACTAACCATGGTTTGTTGTTGTAATTGCCTTGAGTCTTTTCAGATATACTGACAGTAATGTTTTTGTCCTTCTGTATTTCTTTTAAGGTACCATACAAGTTTTTGAAAGTTAATTTTTGTACCTGCCTATGTTTCTAAATCATAATACACTTAAACTAAATTCACGCAGTATTTTCTGTACAGGAGAAATTGGAAATGATCACCAAGAATTAGCTTAAAGCTTCTCTTTTTTAAGCTTTTTAAGACTTTTTAAATATCAGGTAGGTACAACTGTCACTTTCCATTATGATAATTTTTCTTGAAAAGCCAAACAGATCGTTAGAGTCTGAAGGAGTACTTCAGTGTGTTTGCCAGGAATGCTTATAAGAATCAGTTTTAATTAGGCAGTACTCTCAATGAACTAATTAAGATATAAAGGATTTCGCAGCTGTATCATTTCAACTCTTGAGTTAGAAAAGTATCTGAGTAATAAGTATGCAGTACTTTGTAAAGTCTGAGTTTAGCTTCTTCACTTTGTAAATGTGTGTATACCTTAGAATCTTCCAAAACAAGATGGTGTTCTCTTTAAATATATTGAATTCATACTAAAAAAAATGGATTTCTGTCTGAAACATCTTTGTTTCAGCTTACTGGTGCTGTATGTAGTTTGTACTTTAAGAGGCTAAATTTCTTAGCTTACTCTACACTTAATGATACTAGTGTAGTACACTGCTTTGAACTTTATCTATTCTTGAATGTTTTGTTACGTTCCTGTGGGGTCAGTTTGGAAGGGACCACAGTGGGCCAACTGGTCCCACCCCCTGCTCAAGCAGGGTCATCTCAGAGCACATGGCACAGAATTGCTTTCAGATGGTTCCTAACTATCTCCAGTGAGGGAGACTCCACAACCTCTTTGGGCAACCTGTTCTACTGCACAGTCACCTGCACAGTAAAGAAGTTCTTCATGTTCACACAGAACTTCTGTGCATCGATTTCTGCCCATTGCCTCTTCTGCTATTGCTTGGCACCACGCAAAAGACCCTGAATTCATTCTCTTGGCACCCTCCCTTCAAATACTTATAAATGTTGATAAGTCCCTTCTCAGTTAACCTGTTCTTGAGCCTGAACAGGCTCAGCTCCCTCGCCTCTCATAAGAGAGATGCTGGAGGAAGTGGTCCAGTACAGTTAGGCTTTTAGTGGGTACTTAAGGTAGCATACCTATAGATTTGAACTATTTAAAGTGAGGAGCAGCATGATGGTAATTGTCACATTCTGTTTTCACTATAAAATACTTCTTAACATGTTCAGGTTTTATCCTGTGTTATCTCATTTTGCAGTTATCCCCTAAAGGGGATAGTAATTTACCTACAGAAGCTGAAACAGAAGAAAAGGAGATGGATACTTCAAAGGAAGATGATCTACCTTCTGACAAAAACATTAAAGAAGTATGTGAGAGCTTTTTCTGTGTAGCAGAGGAGATCTTAATATGTTGATTGATGTAAATCTATTACTGAGTATTAAGACACTACAGTTATTACTACTGTGTCAGTCTCAGGAGCTATTTAATTATATAAATCTTTCTGTGTGTTTACTCATGTCTGTACCCCTCACTGAAACCCCCCGGAATTGAAGTTTTTATCAGAGAGGACATTTTTTGTCTGATTTGTCTGTGAGTTCAATTCAAACAGGGTTTTATCACTTACTCTGTATTGCAAATGTACTTTTTTTAAAAGTAGGTAAAGAGTTCAGACATGTTAAAATAGCACTAAGTAGCTTTATTTAGAACAGAATATTATTTAGTACTTAGTTTATTTTTTATCTTTCAGGGAAAAGTCCTAAGTACCAGGTAATCATAAAGTCATAGAATGGTTTGGGTTGGAAGGAACCTTAAAGATCATCTTGTTCCCACCTCCCTGCCATGGACAGGGACATCTTGCACTGGAACATGTTGCTTAAAGCCCCATCCAACCTGACCTTGAGTACTTCCAGGGAATGGGGCATCCAGAATTTGTCTGGGCAACCTGTTTCACTGCATCACCACCCTCACAGTGAAGAATTTCTTCCTAATGTCTGGCCTAAACCTGCCCTCTTTCAGTTTAAAGCTGTAATCAGGATTTTGATAATTTAAAAGCAGGAAGTGTCTTCATATATGTTACAGGATTCTTGTCTAAATTATGTGCCAGAGGCTTCAGTTCTGAAAAATACTTAGAATAATTTAAATATATATCTTTGTTTTGTTAAGACTCTTAGCACCATTTTTAATATTCACAGGATGTGGTGAAAACAAATGATGCTTCTATTCCCAAAGTTGCCAGAAGAGGGAGAAAAAGAAAGGTAACAATATGTTTTATTACTTCACCTTAGTGGAATTTTTTTGGATGGGATGATACTGGATCCTGTTTTTTTTAATTACAGATTGTACATAAGTTGAAGTGCTTGACACCTTTCTTCCCTGTTTCAAATATCTGAAAGATTTGTAGAAATGAAGGTTTTCCCAGAGTGTGTTTTACAAGTCTTAATTCTGTTTGAACTTGTTGTGGAACATGGAGTTCCCATCTTTCCCAAACACCAAATAAGATAAAAATAAGATATAAACTGTTGCTAGACTGCTAATAAAACAGTCTGTGTTGAAGCACTGAAAAATTTCTTTCAACAATTTCATCACGCTGAACCAACACCTGAAATACTCCTCTTTTTCATGAATTTTGTGGTCTCTTCAATTTGTAAAAATCTCTGACTAGTATGTTTGTCACAGGTAGGGAGCATGTTGTACCTGTACTCTTAGCTGTCCTGCTTACATGACGCTAAATTCTTGACTGATTTTTCCTTTTGAGATTTTTCTCAGTTTGTTTCATCTATGTATGGATAGGGAGTAGCTTTTCATCGAGATCTTTTGTTATAAGTTCTATCTGTCTTTCCAGCCCAACCTCCCTAACTGATTGTGTAGATAGAAGTCATTATGTCCCATCGCTGCAGGCCAACATGCAGTTTTTCATGGTCTGTAGAGCTGGAAGCAGGTGTTTTTCTATATAACTCCATCTACGGCCTTGATACGTTGATGCAGCTTGGGTAGATGATAGTCTACAAGAAGAGTGTTGGGAGGTGGAAATATGAACTTGCCTGCTTAAAACTTGGTTTCGATGTGCTGTTATGGTGATTGTAAAAATACTTAGAAGGGAGAAGTGATCTCCTTGCTTTATTGTCCCAAGATAGTTTTGTTCTGAGGATGAATCGCCTGGTTGAATTTCTATGAAACATGACTTATGAGGTAGTGATGGTGTGGAGGGGGTGAAATTAGTAATACTTAAATACAATCTGTTACTAAATTTAAAAACTTCTTTTTATGTGTACAAGCAGAAACATAATAATGTATTTCTAGAAGTTGAAAACTGTTGTTTGAGAAAGTGAAATACTGGTGCCATGTATTTTTTTCACTTGTGAAATTATTCTTTAAATTAGTCTGAAAAACAAGCTGAAGCTGAGGAAGCAGGAGCAGCAGCAGCTTCTGTGCCAGTGTCTCCAAAAGTAAGCCCCAAAAGAGGAAGACCATCAGGTAACTTCAGAAGAATTACCTTTTTTTTTTTTTTTTCACCACAGAAATATAGAATTAGTCAGGGAATTTTCTCCTTTTGAAGTACTGCAGAGTATTTTTTCGTGCTAAAGACAAGCTTTGCTAATAGACTGTAATGAGAAAACAGCTCATCTCCGACTGATGAATTTAGGACATAAATGGATTTGAATTGTTAGCATTAATGCTTAGTCTTCTAAATTAAAGACTGGTTGGTTTTGGGTACAGTTATTACCTTTAGAAAAGCCTTCTCTGTAGAATATTGCTAAAGTATTGCTATCTGGTAAGAACCTTTTCTGTATTTTTGCTACATAAAGGTTTATATTTGTTAAAAGTCTGTAAGATACTTTGATTGTGTTAAATTATCCATAAAACACAGGGAAGTGAACTGTGGGGGACAAAGAAGCCTGTAGATGGAGCTCTGAGGACAAGAAAGGCAAAAAGCACAAGAATTGGTAGTTGGAGCCTTTGACTACAAAACACTAAAGTTTTTAATTTACTAGTCAGCTAAAAAAAAACCTGTCAACACATTAGCATTTCAGAGAGATCTTGATTAAAGTTTGGTACTCAATTAACACTTGAATTTTGGACAGCAACAAAGCTAGGGTATATATTTTAACTTATGTCTGTTGAGAATCTTTCCACATAGACAAGGAGTAGATGTGGGCTAACCTGTTATTTCTGTGTAACTACTAGCTTCTGAGGTAAAAGTTCCAAAACCAAGAGGAAGACCCAAGTTGGTGAAACCATCATGTCTTTCAGAGAGTGACCTGTGAGTTACAGTTTTTTTCCCTGAACATAAAGCTTCTTTGTTGTAAACCATGCTGTTCCTTATGTTAAGACATTATAGTTAGTGGTAGTTCCTAACAGATTTTTGCCCCATTAGTGTTCAGTGTGAATTACTGTTTGTGTTGATGTTGTAATAACTCTGTTACAATACAGAGTAACTCAAGTTGGTACATTTCCAGAACAAGAGACAGAAGATCTTGACCTTCCTAACTTGTAAAATCTGTGTAGAATTCCTGTGGAGTGAAGAGGATTATTGTTGAGAGAAAATTCAAGCATGCAAAACAGAAAAAGTGATTTTTTTTTTTCATTTTTTGTTTCAGAAATCTTTTCTGGTGGAATTCCAACCCTATTAGTTACCTAAATTTTGGGTTTGCCTTCTTCAGTTTTTGTCAAGTTTTTAGTGCTTCTACTAACTTGAGGAAAAGTTTAACATTGGGTTAGTTTTCTATAAATTAGTAGATGCACAGTTTTGGTATATGTGCACCTTAAATAAGGGTACTTTATAAACCTAGTTTACAGTATATGCACTGTTGGTCCTGCAAACCCATATGTGTGTGGGTAACCTGCTGAGCATGAACTTCTTGGGTTTGGATCTATGCACTTATATCAATGTTAGCTTCATTAGAGCCTCTATACTATTATTTATTTGTATGGGTGTTTTTTTTCCACAGGTAGTGAATTTTAATTTTAGAAAAAGTATTTTTTCAAAAGTCATTAAATTACTTGAAAATGAATTAATTTCATAATTTTTAATATTCCACAGTTAAAGAAAAACAGCTTCTTGAGTTAAAATATAATATTTAAAGTCACTGTAGGTAATGGGCATGATACCTAAGTACTGTTCGTGTTTCAGTGTTAATGAGGAGGAGAAGGCAAAGAAAAAAGGACCAGAAGAAAAGCCCAAAAAGCAAGGGAAAAAAGATGAGGAAAGTCAGAAGGAAGAGGAGAAATCAAAGAAGGAATTTGATAAGAAGGAAGGAAAGAAAGAGGCTGAACTAAAAAGGAAAAATGTTGCAAAAGTGGGTTCTGCATCAGCTTCTGATTCTGAAGATGAAGAAGAACAAGAAGGGGACAAGGTATAATTTTGCTTTCCTGATAAATTTATTATAAAGTAAAGTAGTATCACTGAAGATCTTTATTCCAGTTAAAGCTGGATCCTAGTAAAGTTCGAAGTCCTGTAACTGTTTTCTGCATATATAGAGTGGAAGCTTCAGAACTTAGTTTTCTTAAATAATTCTTGCACAAAGTTCTAGTATTTTCTAGGGAAAGCATCTTTTCCAGGACACTTTTCTTTTTAACAAAGGATTTAAGTGAAGCAGTTACTTATTTTGCCAAAAGGCTTTTCCTTTTTGTAATCTATGTTCCTTGGAACACAGATATTTTCTGTGAGTGTATCCAGAGAACATTTGGCCTGAAATCACATCTTTGAAAGGTACAAAGCTATCTCTAGCCAACAATTTATAATGTCTTCATATTTCTAGTGTTTATCATTGCATTCCAAAGAAAACAAAAAAGGGAGAAAGGATTAACAAAATTGTATGTAGTTAAGGGAAAGCCACTTTTTGTTAGGTTGCTCCATGGACCTGAGTTGTTTCAAAGATCCTTAGTGTAGGTAGGTTTATATGTTTACAGAAGCAATAATTTAATAAACTTGCTTTTGTCTTTCCAATCATAAAATGACAGAAGAAAAAAGGAGGAAGAAGCTTTCAGGCAGCTCACAGAAGAAACATTGTAAGAGGCCAACATGACAGAGAAGTAACAGAAAGAAAGCGTAAGCAAGAGGAACAGACAGAATCTGAATTGTGAGTGTATTTTAATATGTGATGCCCACAAGTTTTAGGAATAATTTGAACCCAACAGGAGAAGATAATATTCGAAAAACTTCCAAACTTGTTTGCACTGTGTTCTGTTCTCTCCCCTCCACCCTTTTTGGTTTTCTATTTTTTTCTTTTAAGTGGAGGGTAAAAAGCTTCTCTAAACCTGTATGTTCTGTTGTGGGATGATGGGAAGAATTGAACGTAAAAATTAAGTGATGTCAGTCTTCCAGTGACTTGGAATGCCTAGCAGAGAACTGGTGGGTTTTTTCTAGAACTAACCGAAGAGTATCCATGTGCAAAGGGATCAGTGTGAAAAACTGTTCAGGACAGCCATATATTTTTCTTAAAATGTTTAGATACAGTAGGAACAGTTAGGACCTATTAATCCATCGTTGTGGATTTTTGATCAGGTGTGGAATGCATAGGGTTATCTGCAAAACATTTCCTTCTCTGTCTGGCAGCTGGAGCACACACCGTCAGACAGAACAAGGAAAAAAAAATAAAGAATTATTCTACTCTAGCACTGCAAAGCCAGTTGAGTGATACCAAGAGCAGTCTGCATTTGGAAGATTAATTATCACAGATGAATCAAGCATAAGAATGGAGAGAAGATCCTGCCAGAAATTGGGGGGGTGGGCAATAGGAAGAAATCTGACTCATTTTCAAGAGCTATTCTGCAAATTAGTGAAGAAGCTGCCACCATAAGAGCATGATGTTCCCATCCTCACAGTTGGTGGGAGGGCAGAAGAAAGGGAGAACAAGGTAAAAATTTGGAGAAAAAGAAAGAATAATGGTCCCTTTTACTTGTAACAACAAAATCCTACCTTTTGCACATTCATTAACAAGAATCTGTTTGGGTCTTTTTTTATTCTCCAGCCCATTTTTCTCTGCTTCCTGTCACTCCTCTGGAAACCTAACATAATTACTCTACGTGCCCGTAGCAAACTTAAGTGTTTCCAGCTTCAGAGATACTCAATTGTTCTTAGCATCTTAACAGCTCTTAATATATCAGTATTCAACTCTGATACATGCTGATTATTTCTGCAATCAAACTGTCATTTATCGATCTAGTTATAATAAATTTCTGCATTTAAATAGCTTTTATTTAAATATTTTATTCATTGGAGGGTAGATAAGAGTTTCAGTAAGGTAAAGGAGAAGTATTTAGTGAATGCATTATGAATTTAATTATAGCTGAAGACTAATATTCACAAAACTCAATATTGATAAAAAGTAAGAATGATATAGACTGTTAAGTGTTTTGATTACTTTGCTCATCACCATTTTCTGATCTTTGTAGATACTCTGTTAGTATTTATTTAGTTAAAGTGTGTTCTACACCATTCTGTACATGTACAAAGTTTATCTGTGATGATGAGATTGTGCTGCCAGTTGAAGCAAACTGTTTTATGTACTGCAAAAGTGTTGATTCTGTAACTGGATGATCTATGAAAGAAGCATGGAAAATGGTAAGACATGCAGCCATGTATTACTGTGACAGGAAGAAAATAGTCACAGGACATTTAGTTACCATATGCTGAAGTAGGCAGACTCTAAAATGTGGCTTCTAAACCCCTCAGTACAACAAGACTGAGGAAGTGCTAAACAGAAGTTTATGAGGTTCTCTGAATAAGAAGTTTAAAAGTTTGTTTGAAAGATTTCTGCCTGTGTTCATCCTGTAACTGAGATGGAGGCAAATTTTGTTTTGTTGTTCAGTTTTATTTTCAGTGATACAATTGGAGAAAGATCCAGGAGCTTTCAATGCACTTGCAATAAATCTTTATTACTACTTCTTTTAAGAATATTTAAGTTATTACTGATATATTTAAGGTCACTTGTAATGTTTATTGTTACAATTAATTAAGAAAATCAGGTCACATAGGATGTGATTATGAATAATTGATCTCTCCATGGAAATGTTAAATAATTTTACTCTTTTCATCATCCTAAAAAAAATATTTTCTTTTTCCATAAGTTAGTTCTGCACAATGCCATTGTACGAATTTATACGTGCAAGAAACTACAAAATACAGTTTGGAAATGTGACTTGTTTTTAAAAGCCTTTAATTTGCTGCTTATAAGGAAAAGCAGCTGTGAGTAGGAGAATTTATTAGCTGTATCTTACGTAATAAGATCCAAAAATCATCTCCTGCATCATCTCATGCATCTCATCCAAAAATTAGGAAAAAAAGTATGAAAAGCAGGCTTTACAGCATTGTAAAAACATTCTAACATTTTTGATAGGCAGAATAAAGAAGAAGGCAAGAAAGCAGAAGTTAAGAAGATTGAGAAGAAGAGAGGTTAGTTTAAAGAAGTTGAACAGTACTTTTTGGTCATCTTATGTTTTGAATGGAGTATTTTCCTGATATGATAATTTACTGCTGAGGGTGGCTGTGTGGGCTGGGATGTTTGGTCCATGATGCCTCCTTCAGGTCTACAAAACTGTACATTCTTGCCCTGGGTTCTTTCTTTCTGCGGTGCATTAGAGCAGGTTTTGGTTATTTTGACTTTACTGTAATTTGAGCTTTTAAACATCAATCTCTTCTGCTTGTGAACAAGAGACAAAAGCTTTTATTCTTTGAACTGGATCACTTTGGTTATTCCTGTCATTTTTTCTTTTGTCTTCTCATAACACAGTACTATGGGGACCCCCTTGAAAGTATTTAGAAACCTCTTACTAAGCAGAAGGCTTAGATTTAGGTTACTGTGGTCTTGTCTACTAACCTTCACATACAGACTGACCTTCATAGGACAAGAAATTCCTTTTTTAGTACTCCCATCTTTGGGGGCAATCCAAACCACTTGCTGTAGTTTGTAATAGAGTACAAATCCAGTGGCATGGACTCCAACCAGCGCAGTGTCACAGCAGAGTGGAAATAAAAACTATCCAAACCCATCCAAGATGGATTGGCCTTAAAGGAAACTGTTTGCTTGTAGTATTGTTCAGAATACACACCGAATCCAAAGAGGCATTCAGCATGTGAATTAGAGAAGGCCCCATTCGTTCATCTTTCACATCCACTGAAGCATGTTTACTGGGAACATTTATTTGGGTGGATTTGGACTGTAATTTGAATCTTGAGTAATTTACTGAAAACAAATCATCAATATACAGGTGTCTCTCATTAAAGGTCTTCCAGCTTTATACATCCTAATATTTATTGAAACTTCCTGTTAAGCTGGCCCACAATTAGAGGGTGACAGCTGTGTATTGGAATAGAAATTTTTTTTCAGTTCTAAGTCTTAAGGAGAAAACTATGTGGGTTGCTAATAATGTTTAGTTTTAAAAAGCTGTGTTCTTCTCCTGATAGTAAGACTAGTGGTGTGTTTGTGTGCACCTCTATGTAGGGTGCTTGCCCATATTCTTCTGTGTTCTATATGAAGTTTATATTTATGGAATAGTTTCTGCAAAAATAAATCTGATGTGATTATCAAATATTCATACATACTATTTTTAATCTTCAGAAACATCAATGGATTCTAGGCTTCAAAGGATACATGCAGAAATAAAGAATTCCCTGAAAATTGATAATCTTGTAAGTATATTTCTTTAAAACTGATTCACGTGTCAAATTCTAGTAGGAAATACTTGGCTTATGTGCTTGTTTTTAAGTACTCTGAAAATTAGAGGATTTTTTTTCAATTTGAAAGATAACTGCTGCTTAAATGTCGTTACTGTGGGTAGCGGAAGATGAGTGTCAGCAAATGAAATTGGTTTTGTTTGAAAATACATCATAATAAATTATTTATCATAAACATTCAGATTTAATTATGTCAGATGAAGCATTTGGTGCCAGAGCAGCCTGCTGAGCTGTGTGGAAACATCAGAAGGACACTTGAGTGTAGTAGTGGCAAACTTCCTGATGCAAGGGATGGGGGCACCAGTCTACTGATTCCACTCACTGTCAAGGGAAGTCTGCTGCTTGTTGGGAGTCCAGATTTGAAGACAGATGTCTGAAGCTTCCTGGCCTTATGACTACTTACTTGCTGCTGCTGCTGGCTTTCTGTGTTGGGCACTTAATGGTATAGTCAGGGGACGCTTGGAAAGCATGAAGCATGACTGCATGACTCTGAGAGTGATGGTCAGGGTTTAGTGACCCAGGTGGTGGTCCCTTTTCTTGATGAAAGAAGGAATGGATAGGTGTGCTAGGAGGTGGCAGAGTACACCCTAAAGCAATGCTAACCTGGTTAAAGACCATCAAAGTAGGCATGGTAGCAGAGGAGGAAGTGGTGAAGCAGGATGGTAATCAGATATAATCAGGTGTCAGTAAACTGAACTGACCTTGTAATCAGCAGCATTCCTCTGCAGAACAGGACTGAAATGGCATGACCATAAGCATCAGTGCAGAAATGAGGAAGTGCTGGCAGCACAACATTATGAGAAATGCTCTCATAACCTTTCTGGAATGTCAGCACAACTGTTTTTCTCTTAGGGGTGGCTGTACACTAATGCATATAGTGTGGGGAACAACCCAGGGGAGCTAGACATCTGTCTGCAGTTGCAGTGCTGTGCTTTCATTGATATCGGAAATCTGGTAAGAACTCAAAACTTGGCAGTATATATTCACAGGCTCTTAAGGGAAGATGGGAAGACAAGATGAACAATAACTTTGTGAGACACTGATGCAAATGTGTGTAGCTGAAAAGACAACTGAGAGCTTATGGATTTGGATTAGTGGGCATACCAGTATGAGTGACATCCTGAGTATGTCTGCTGCAGATTACCTGATCAGGGAGAAGCAGAGAATTAAGTAATTTTAAGACAATTTGAGAGACACTTCCTGTTGTTACTGGAGGCTTGAAACATCCTAGTATTTGCCAAAGGGACGTGAAGATTACACAGCAATGCAGAAAGCTTCTGAAGTGTGATAATTTCCTAACACAGATGATGGAGAAGATCTGGTGAGGCATATGAAGGTCAGGGGCAGCCTTCGTTGCAGTGACTGCAATGGTGGAGTTCAGGATGCTGGAAAAAGGGAGCAGGACAAAAAGGATCACAGCCCTGGATTCAGGAGAGCAAACTTTGACCTCTACAGAGATGTGCTTGAAAGAATCTCTTGAGAAACCATGCAGGAATGAAGATGGGACCAGGAGATCTGGTTCACTTTTAGGGATTATTTCCTTCTCAAGGTTGATTCGTCTTCATGAGCAGAAAGAATAACCAAATGTGTCAGGAGGGCTGCACAGCTTAACAAAATGCTCCAAAAGGTAGTAAGGACACAAAAAAGGAAGCATGGAAGCATACAAGAAGTGGAAGCAGTGACCAGTGGAAAAAATGAGGAATATGCAGACACTGTCCAAGCATGGAAGCATGTGCTTAGGAAAACCAAAACCAAAAGTTAAATCTCAGTTGGGAAATGAAGGGACAGCAAAGCTTCATGTACCTTACTAGTAAAGGAAGACTAGGAAAATATGGACCTGCTGCTGAATGGGGGGCTGGGGGTTCCAGTAAAAAAGAAGGCTACGGTAATCAGTGCCATCTTGACCTCAGTTTGCTAGTACAATTCCTTTCAGGAATCCTAGGTCCCTGAGACCAGCAGAAAGATCAAGAACAGGAAAGCCCTGATGCTCAGAGAACAAGGATCAAATTGGAGAACACTTAAAGTGAGACTTGATGCAGATTAAACTGAAGAGTGCAGAGGAAGCTGGATGATGTCGTTGTGTATCCACTCCATTTTATTTTTGAAAAGTCATGGTGATGAGGGGGAGGTTCCTGAGGTCTGGAAGAAAGCAAATGTCACCCTCATCTTGAAAAAGGAGGATCTGGGAAACTGCAGGCCGGTCAGTCTCATGTTGATCCCTTGACAGGTGATGGAACAAACCCTCCTGGAATTTTTTTCCAATAATGTGAAGTACAGTAAGGTCCCTGAACAGCAGGGCACAAAAGACTGATTGGTGCCTGAGAGCCCAGCTACAGGCCAGTCACTAGTAGTCAGTACCATTAAAACATCTCTTTAATGACTGGAATGGTGGGATTGACCACACCCCTAGCAAATTTGCAGATGAGACAGAACTGAAATCGAACATTTGATGGGAGTGCTGCCACCCAGAGAGATTTGGACAGGCTGCGGAAGTGTTCCATCAGGAACTTCATGAACTTCAATTCCAGTTCTGCACCTGTGGAGCAATAACCGCAGGTACCAGCAGAGGCTGGGGACTGAGTGGCTTGTGGAAAAGTGACCTGAGGTGTTAGTGAACACCAAGGATAGTGTGAGCCACTAATAACCTTTTGTGGCTAAAGTGACCCAACAGCATTCCAGGCTGCATTAGAGTTGCCAGAACTTGAAAGGAGGTGATGGTTGCCCTCTGTGTGGCATTGATGAGACAGTGGATACTGTTTTGGGCTCTGTAGAACAAGAGATGGACCTACTATAGGGCACCCACTAAAAGGCCACAAAGATGGATTAGGGCTTGGACCATGTGTTATAGAAGAGGAGGCCAAGAGTGTTCAGTCTGGAGAAAATAGGAAGATAAGAAAATATAAATGTGAGTGAAAAAGTATGGCAGCATGAGGAACAGCAAGCAGCTCCACCTTGTGAATAACAGAGTTGCTTTGGGGTGTGGAGGCAAGGTTCTGGTAGTGAGGCCAGGGGTTGCCTTATGCTGAACATAACCAGTTGCAGCTGACTCCCATGGATAAACCATTGCAGGGCATGGCTGAAGCCCTCAGCCAGAATGGTGATGCATTTGTGAAAACTTACATAAACAGGGCAAAACACAGAGAAGAGGAGGAGGAGGGGAGGAAAGAGTGAGAAACAGCAGAGGAAGGAAGCACCAAGGTCAAAAAAGGGAGGAGGCGCTCTGTCGTGCTGGAATAGACACTGTCCCTGCAGCCTGTGGAAGAGACTACACTGTGGTCTGGGGAGAGCCTATGCAGGAGATTGTCCTGAAGTAGTGCAGCTTGTGGGGAGAGCCAAACCTGAGGCAGAAGAGAATATGTGAGGGAAGGAGTAGCAGAAGGATCTGTGATGTACTGACACTCTGCCTCTGTGCAATGCTTGGGCGGGGAAGGGGAGTCTGGAGTGAGGTTGAGCATGAGAGAGGGAGAGAAGTGTTGTTGTAGTGTTTGTCTTGGTTTCTCACAACCCAAATCTACTTTAATTAGTGATAAATTAACTTTCCTAAGTAGAGTCTGTTTTGCCCATTACAGTAACAGGTGAGCAATCTCCCTGTCTTTATCTTGACCTGTGAGCTTTCTGATCCTGCTTTCAGTGTTTGTTGTGAGCATCTGGCTGCTAGCATACTAATCACATTGTTAGTATGAAACATTCATTTCCAGTGTGGCCTGTTCTTTAATTATTTTAGTAAGTCTATGGCAATACTTTGTCTCAAAAAATAATTCATCCTAAAGAAATTTTAGAAAGCTTTTACTTTTCATAGTTTGGCCTAAATAAATCATTCTGCCCTGAGCCAAACAGAATTAGCCTTAAATTGGTAAGTAAAAACAAACAAAAAGAAAACCAATAAAAGTACCCCCAGAAGACGTCTGAAACCCCACCAAACCTCTAGTATGTAGAGATGTGATGGAGCAAATGTCTTGGATGCTGGGAAGACCATTGGTTGTAGAGCTACAACAAGGATACCTGTAATATCATAATTGTATTTATCATGTAAACATAATAATTCTGCTGAGTATAGTGCTGATATGTTTGCTCAGGGGTTTTTTAATACTATTTTCCCTTGAGAACAGAAGCTACAATTTCATACAAGATGCAGAGTATTATTGTGACTTTTACTGACAATGAATCTTTTGAGTTCTAAATAGTAATAAAAGCAAGAGTAGCAGAAGATAAGGAAATAGAGAACTAAGTATCAAAGAAAGAAGACTTCAAGCACAATGGTTCTTCAAAATGCATTGAAAGCTCACCTAATTACTTCTGTATGTCCTGCATGTTCATCAAAGTTTTAACTGAAAAGCTACTGTCTCAGTGGCAAATCACTTGTGAAAAATTGTCCATGTTAAAGACTGACTGTGGAGAGCAGCATCAAGCACAGAAATACTAGAATAATGAAAGCAGTGTGAAGTTTGAGTTTGTATTTTCAGAAGTTCTTTTTAAATGCTACAAGTTACTTGGATACCATCTGCCTTTTACGGAAGTAGTTGAAAAGCAACTGGTGTTAAATTTTTGTTTGTAAGATTGGCTATATAAATTGTTCTAAAATTAAGTACATAGTCAAATTAAGGCTATTGTAGGAAGGTGTCACTGAGCATGGAAATTAATTTAGTATGGCTAATTAAAGATTACTAATATATGTTAAATCTTTAATTTCTTGTTTATGTACAGGATGTGAACAGGTGTATTGAGGCTCTTGATGAGCTTGCATCCCTTCAAGTCACAATGCAACAAGCTCAGAAACATACAGAGATGATTCTTACTCTGAAGAAGGTGAGATTTGCAGTGTTAATTAAAGTAATCTATATGTTTTGTTAAATTGATACCAGCTTTATTTACTGCTGTAGTATTGTGTCCACTTTGGGTCCCTATAGTTGAAGAATGATGCAGACAGTCTGGAGAGGGCCTAAAGGAGGACCATCAAGATGATCAGAGGGCTGGAGAACCTCCCCTTTAGAGAAAGACTGAAGGGTTTCGTTCTTTCCTTCCTGGAGAAGTCAAAGAGGAGCCTTTATCACATTATTCCAGCACTTTAAAGGGCAGTTTCAAAGAGAGGGTTGAGGCTCTGTCTTCATAAGGAGAAATGGGGAAGATGAGTGGCAGTGGGTACAAGTTGCACTGGGAAAGGTTTTATCTTGGTACAAAAAAGTAATTGTTTTTATAGTGAGAACAGTTGTTCACTGGAACAGCCTCCCAGGAATGTGGTGGACTGCTCATTGCTGGAGGTTTTCGAGATGCAGTTGGACAGGGTGCTTGATAATCTGATCCAGGTTCTCTTTCCCATGAAGGGTTGGACCAGATCTCTCGAGATCCCTTCCCATCTGGCAGCTCTGTGCTTCTGTGATACTTCAGAGAGTGGGAAAGTCTGTGATCTCATTTCAGGTTAAATGAAGAGTTTCATCTAGCACATAATGACATTACATAGATATTGAAATACCTAAGTGGAGCTCATTGTTTTATTACTTTGATTTCAGATACGGAAATTCAAAGTTAGCCAAGTTATCATGGAGAAATCTACAATGCTATATAACAAGTTCAAGACCATGTTTCTGGTTGGAGAAGGAGATTCTGTTCTTTCCCAAGTACTAAATAAATCACTTGCTGAACAGAAGCAACATGAAGAAGCTAACAAAACCAAAGAACAGTGGAAGAAAGGAGCAAACAAAAAGATGGAAAAGGAGAAGGACCAAACAGGTACATCACTGTGGTTCTACTTTCTTGTCATATAAAAAACTTAGTCTCCATTAGTTTCTGAGCTAGCTTCAAAACATCCTTGGTGTAAGAATTCTACTCATCTGTGAAAACGTTTACATATTTGAAATAGTCAAAGATAAAATTGCTATAACTAACTTTTAAATTCAGGGCCGTAATGTTTTCCATGGCCATTTTATCTCTTACTATATGAAGACAAGGACTTTTACAAAAATTGAGTTTAGCATTTTTTTACATCTGTAAATTTTCTGACTTGGTTACATTATAGAATAAAAAAACTCATTAAACATGAGGTAGAATAACAAACTACCATTGTTGCAGTTTAATTCCAGACAGCAACCAAGCCCCGCACAGCCACCTGCTCTCCCCCACCAGTGGGATTGGGATGAGAATCAGAAGGCTAGAAGCTGGAAAACTCTTAGGTTGAGATAAAGTTTAATAGGGAAAGCAAAAACCATGCACACAAGCAAAGCAGAACAAGGCATTAATTCACTGCTTCTCATGGACAGGCAGATGTTAAGCCATCTCAAGGAGAGCAGATCCCCATCACATACAACAGTGACTTCGGAAGACAAACACCATCACTCCAAATGTCCCCCCTCTTCTCCTCCTTTCTCTAACTTTATATACTGAGCACGATGTCATCTAGCATGGAATATCCTTTTGGTCAGTTTGGGTCACCTGTCCCAGCTGTGTCTCCTCCCATTCACCCCCAACCGCCTTGCCAGGGTGGCAGTATGGAAAGATAAAAGGCCTTGGCTCTGTGTAAGCTCTGATCAGCAATAACAAAAATATCTCTGTGTTGTCAACCCTGTTACCCTCTTACCAACCCAGTACAAATAACAAAACAGCCCCATACAAGACACTGTGAAGAAAATTACCCTATCCAAAACCTTCCATTACTTCTGTAGCCTTTTGGTATCTAGGCTCCTGCCCTGCCAGTGGAACTGCAACTGTTTAATTTCCTTCATTAGCCTCTTCCTATATCACATATGCTCTACCATGTGTAGCAGCAACTTCTAACTACTTCTGTGCTACTTCTGTGATACAACTTCAGGAGTTTGGTCTAACAGTAGAGAAATAATCATTTATGTAAGAATAGGTGTTTGTGCTCTTAAGAGTACTAATTACAGATCAATCATGAGTGTTTGTACAAAAGTACAACGTAATATTGAAAGCTTTCCGTAGTAAGTACGCTCAGTAATAAATCACTGCATAGATATTGAATTTTTAAATAGAAAAAATGAGACAGACACTTTGGAAAGCGGTGTTGCAAATGAATTTAAATCTGTGAAAATGTAGGAATTCTATCCATCTATTTAAATTATTTAGTGCCCTCATCTCCACAAGCATGTCACAGAAATTATATTTATTTTGAACTTGAACTGTGGGAGCAAAACTGAAACCAGAAAATCACTTGAAAGTTAGACTATCTGGATCTGGAATAAAAAAATTACTGTAATTGAGGTGGTAAAGTATGTCAAGGACTCAGAGTGACTGTAGTTGAAATGCTATTGTATTTGTAATTGCTAAGGAAGCAAGGATGATGATAAAATCCAACCATTTTATGGAGAGAGAATGTATGATGTAGCAGAGGTTCCATACAGATCTGTCCCCAAACTAGTGATAAGCATAACTAATACTTTAACAGTGAGGCTAAACTGAAGGGCTTCTTGCACATTGTCTGGCCAGTGAAGCCACTCCAGATAAGATTAAGACAACTTCAGCAAAACACGGTGAAATACTATATTGTTGCCCAGCCGTTTGGAGAATGAAAGGAACTTTTTTGGAGTAGGGGGATATTTTAGGGAAGTAGTTTTTTCATTATTTGCTACCAAGACAAATTCTGATCCTTGCATGTGTTCTTCTGCCCTTTTAAAAACTGAACTGCTGAACTCTGACTGTCTTTACAAAACACAATAATGTATTTGATTGTACTTAATGTACAGCAACAGATTATCCACCTTGTAACAAGGGATTATAACATGTATTATCTTACTGAATTCCTTCATGGATTCAAGTTCAGAATTGATTCTGAGCAAGTGTAAACAGATAAACTACTAGAACATCATGTTTAAATGATCTTGTCTGCTTTATAGCTTGTCTTAGCCTGTAAGAATTCAGATGAACAACACTTTGTGTTATTTTTCTTGTCATAGCACAGTAGTTTAATAGAAGGCTTTTGTATAAACTTGGAACTTTAAGTCAAATGGATGCAGTTCTGACTGAGTCAGACATTCCTCAAAAATCCACTCAAAATTCACTGGCTTGTAATACCAGAGTAAAACATGTCATCACAGAAATTTTTATAGTTTAAGTATTCCTGCTTTGACTTCACTAAATACAGCTTCTACATAGTGCTTTGTTTTCCTGCTTGGAAATTGCATGCTATAGCTAAACACTTTTACTCTATTTATATACTGTTTCTCGTATTTTGATTGTACACATTTATTTGTATATAATATATATACATGTATGTCTAATAGAGTAAGAGTAAATGATATGTGGTAGACTATTAACTTCTACAGTTAAAGTATCAAGAATCCCCCAAAATTGTCTGACCAGGTTAGAATGGTAAGCAGAATTTACTGCTGAAGTATATTCTCTCACTGCTCAGAATAAGAACAAACATTAGTCCTGTGGTCTGTGACCTAGTAAAAACAAGAAGTTGAAATCACATGAAAGATACACACTTTTCATTTCCCCTTACTACAATTATGGAATGAGGCACATTACATAGAATTTTCAGAAGTTGAAGTCATATCATTTACTGTCTTTTGTATTGTTTCAGCAGCCTGGGTATCAAGGTGGGGAGAAAACACTAAAAATGCATGATTTGATGAAAGTAAAGAAATTATGTGGGACTTTATAGTACAGTTTTGCTGCCTGCAATACTGCTTTCCTGCACTTCCATTTTAAAGGTTCAAAGGTTCTGAATGGAGGGTCTGAAGCCCAGGACACCAACCAGTCACAACACAATGGAGAAAACGCTGAGGAAAAGAAGCATGAAGCTGGCAGTAAGAAAAAGTGAGTTAATAACCTTACTGAGCTAAGGATCTATTCTGTTCTAGCTCAGTGATATAAAATAGAGCAGCAGTAGATTGAACTTTTTTTCTTCATAGTTTTCTCTCAACTTTAGAGAATGATCATAGCTTGTAAATCTTCTGTTTTAAGTTTTGAATGCACATTTTAAAAGTTACTTCACTCACTGCTGTGGTGGAGACTGAAAAAGTTACAGGATGTCATGTTGTAGTGAATCAGCATGTGGTGGGACAGAGCCAAGTAAAAGCTTTTTCTTGTGTTTTCAACTACACAATGCTATTAAGTTGGAAGCAATGGAAGCCTGAACCAAATCTTGCAGAAACTAATGGGATTTATTAAATGTTTTATGAATTCATGTATTCTCATTAATAGCCAAATTACTGTAATTAGTATTCTGTAGTGTAGCTATAGAACTACTCAAATATAGTTAAACTGCATGCTAGAACTGAGACCTGTGAAATTCCAGAACTCTGAATGCTTGTTGATGCACTTACTGTTTCCAAGCCAGAAGCCATAATACATTCCAGCCATGCTTGAATTTGTCAGAAGGTAGGTATTTCAGCTTTGGTCTCACTAAAAAATTCTGGTTTGTAAACAGAAACAAGCTGTGAATCTCCTACAGGATACGAGAAATACACAAGAGAGTTTAGCTTCATGCTGGTCAGAAGAAACTTCAGCTGCCTGGCATTTTTTGTCTGTTTGTCAAGCTAAAACTGTTCAAATTAGTTGAATATTGACTGTTATTTACAGTAAGGTTAAATTTAAACACAACAAAAAACCCAACCACTTAAGGTAAAAGAGAATTTGTTACCTGCTGCAAGGTAGCCTCAGAAGTACTGACTTCGGATTACACAGTTTTCAGAAGCTTGGGAGGTTTGGCCAACGATGCCAGATACTCATTTGGTCTGAACAAGTGGCATGCTACAGGAACATAGTGGAGTCACAAGTGGTCATCATACAGGTTAGACATTGTAGCACTCTGCTTAAATAAGTGACTTGGCCAAATCACAGTATGGTAGTAACAAGGTGCAACACTCGCATTACTTGACATTAATAGCAGGGCAGTTCACTAACAATAGAATGTACTTGGCCAAGTATTTTAAAATAAGCAACTACTAAACTTGCTTATTCAGGGTAGTGTGTTTTTATGGCCTTGCTCCTTTCCTCATTCTTCCTCTGGAACCTGACAACACTTCCATTTTTGAGTGACAGGAAGACAGTCTCAGTCAGACTGCCCTTTATATTTGCAACTAAATAAGTAAGAATATTTGGGTGCATATATAACACCTCAATGGACATTGGTCAAAAGAAATGTAAGGTACTTCAGACAGTTTAGCAACATGCCTGGAAAAGACTGTTGAAAAAACAATGTTTCAAAAAGCAGTTTTGAGGCAAGACAATTTCTGTCTTTAATACTTCAGTAATTGTATCTGTAAAGCTTGTAAATATATCTTCCATGAATGACCTAATAAATACATGGTTTAAGTGTATGTGGTGTTCACCTTGAACTCTACACTCCAACACAGTCAAAGTCTTTCATAAACAAAGAAACACTTTACAAAAAATATTTGGGTGTAGTTTCTATGAACTTGTTGGCTAACAGCTATCAACCAGGTTTTATAGCACCTCTTGCAAATACTTGCTTACTGAGAAATGCATCCACATAGCTGCATTCAAGCATGCTCCAGACTCTCCATTGTACAAGTTTCCTTTCATTTAGTGTTTCTCATACATTTTTATTTGCAATATTCAGTTTCTTAGAATTGAGACACACATAAGCAAAATAAGTATTGTCAGTGTTTAAAACACCTGTGTGGTTCCCACGGCTGACTCCAAGCAAATAGTCTGTAAACCTCTCCAGTCATGGGCCGGTTCTGAACTTTTCTCCTTATGACAGTAAGGAGAAGACATATCTGTACCTTCACTTCAGAAATTATGGAAGACTGAAGTTGCGTAACTTAATATTTCCAAATTCATTGGCACTTAAGAACATCTTTCAGTTCTTGTTTGTTCATCTGTAATAAATGTGCATCAGCATTGCTTGCTCTAGACTGTACAATCACAGGCAGTAAGTCTTGCTTGCTCCATTTTTTATGGTCAATAATGTTCCTTTATTTTCCTTCTAGGACATGTGAAGAGAGAGAGCTTGAAAAACCAGCAGATGATTCTGCCTTTGAAAACAAATGACATCACTGGAGTATTTTTTTTTAATTACAAACTGAAGAGGATTGTTAAGTTTTGCATTTGAAATCTATAGACTGCTGAAATTCTAAATAATTTTATAAGCATAGTATTTTAAAGTTAAATTTTGTGGAATAAAAGCCCCTTTAGTCTTGGTTTAAAAGTATTTAAAAACTTTTGCCAATAGTTTTATCCAGTATTAACAGGTAACACATTTCAAAAGATGAAAATCCCAATTAGAAAACAAATGCTTACACATTACAGAACTTAGAGTTGTAGTATATTTTTTAACTTACTACTGTATGTTTGTCTAGCTAATAGCAGGAAAAAGTGTAAATACTTCTAACTCTCCAATTGCTTCATTTGTATAAAACCTCTCTTCCTATGATACTGACCTCTGTTTGTGCATAGGTTTTCAACTCTTGCTGGGGATGTCTTTTCACTGTGTTTTGTAGGAGTTGAAAGCAGTGTTTTTGTAGCTGTTACAATGTTAATGTATGAGTATACTTAATCTTTTTTTAAATAAGTTTAGTTTTGTTCTTGCAAGATGCGTTGTGCCAATTTACTGCAATGTGACATTATGGTATGCTTTTGGTATAATAAGTATACTGGAAAAAAGTGTCGTGTTCTCACAGAACCTGTTGGTGCACAATGGTTGGAAAACAGTGTCTTGAACGATTTACAGAATTAAAGAATTTAAACAGATAGAGACTTGTACAGACAAAACCATTCATATGGATAACAGGAGTCTGGTTTTAGTACTGTTTGATTTTATTGCTTTGGCATTAACATGGGGAACATTTAAGTCGAATTTTAACAGGAACACTTCTAAATTATTTTAAGAAAAATTCCTGAAGGCATGAAAAGGAACAGAACACAGGCACAAGCTTCTCTGGAAAGTGTTCTTTGAAAAACACACTTTGCCTGATACCAGAATTAGGAACAACTTGTACGTGGTATTTGATAGAGGCCAGCCCAGTTAAAAATTAGTTTAATAGTCCTAAGAATCTTCATAGAATCATAGAATCCTGAGTTCTAAGGGACCCACAAGAATTACTGAAGTCCCACTCCAGGCCCTGCACAGGTCACCCCAAGAGTTGCACCATGTGCGTGAGAGTATCATCCAAATGCTTCTTGAACTCTCTTAGGTGCTGTGACCACTTTGCTAAGTAGACTGTGCCAGTGCCCAGCTACGGTCTGGGTGAAGAACCCTAACTCTTGATCCTTGGTTGAGACAGAATTACACATACATAAGAGAAAAAGTAAAAGCTTTTTCCAAACCATTGTTTTTCAATAAAAAGACAAAATAAGCCTGGCAAAAATTAAACTAGTAATGCATGGCTTGTTCTATATAATCTTACTAATGAGACACAAAGAAATCAAAAATTATTAATAAACTAACAATACACATCTGTGGCAACCAGAGAGGAGACAAAAACACCCCAGATCAATGCCTGTGGTAAACTTACATACTGCAAAACTACAAGACAAAACATGCAAACAATCAATGCAGCAAAGAACAGTGTATCTTCAGTCCTGTTGCCATAAGAGAAGCAAAGAGAAAATGTGGTCCTACTTGGACTAATTTTTTTAAAAAAAAAGAAACTATCCATTTATCCAACTCTTTTTCTTGTCTAGCATGATGCCATTAGAGCAGCAATAATGAAGAAGTCTGGAACATATTTTCTCCATAAAACCAATAACTCCAAAGCATGCTGGAGCTCCTTTTTCCTCACCAGCATCATTAGTTACTCAAGGGTGGTCAGGGTTTCAGATGGAATACACACTGCTCTTCCTTTCCACCATGTACCTAGGAACTTAACCTCACAGGAGGGAAATTTCACTTTTTCTGTGGGAATTTGAAGAACCTGGACTTTCCAAGTGGGTGATGGTGTTTGTCTGAGTCTAGTCCACTGTGGTGACAACAGAGTTGGCAATCAGTATATCATCAGTGCATTAATATACCTTAGTCCTTTCTTCAGGGGTAATTTGGGCCAAATCCCTTGTGGGTGCATGATGGGCCAGGGTATCCTTGAGGGAGCTGAGTAAAGGTATACTGATTGCCTGCCCAGATAAAAGCAAAATGATCCTTGTCTGCCTCCTGCAAGGGAACCATAAAAAACATGTCTTTCACATCAACAGTTAAAAGGATTGGATGGGCCCATTTCTGAATTGTGGCAATCAATTCAGCTGTGTTAGGTACAGCGTCTGTTAGTGGGCCAGCATAGCTGACCGTCGGCTGCCACCTCCCATTAAGATTATGGACAGGCCATATGGGAGAATTATATAGTGAGTGTATGGGCACAACTACCCCTTACTTCTGCAATTCCTGGAGCAATTGCTTCACGTGCTTCTAAAAGGAGCAGTAGGGTTTCACATTTGTTATTTTGGAAGGAGGGAAACTTGAAGCAGTTTGCAACAGATGGACAGAGGGAGATGGGAGACCAAACACCCCTTCTCTCCCCCTGGTGTCTGTCCAGGCACACCCCTTTGATAGATACAACCCCAAGACCTTAGCTGGTAATGGCCCCACAATCATGACAGCTTCTATGGCTGTCTGATCCCCTGGTAACCAGCATTTCACCTGAGCTGTGCACTGGCGTTGGGATTTACCAAAAGCATCAATTATCCGTATCTTTTTCTTTTTTGGAATAACACCACAATGAGCGGCAACTTCAGATCAGAGTGCTGACATTTGTACTCCAGTATCTACCACAAAAGTAGCCAAGGATTTAAAAGGGCCTAGGGGAAAGGTGATTGTCATACCTCCCTGGTTGTTTTCAGTGAGCCTTCTCACATAAACCCACTGCCATTCCCAGCTCGCTTATTTCAGAGCAGGGAGTCCAGTTTCTTGAGTCTGAACGGGTCAAACTGGTTAGTCTAGTTTCTGGAGGGGCTGAGAGGATCACAGTGTTGGACTCCTGGGGGTGGTCACTTCTAGGAGGTGACTCATGTCCTTTGACCTTATCCCAGTGCTTTATCAAGCGTTCCAGATCAGTCATGAGTAATTTGTCCATCACTACTCCAGGAATTCCTTTCGCAATACTCTCCACCCACCTCTTTCACCCACTAGATGACCATTTTGTTGGTGAATACCTGAGCAGGGAGGTTTTTGGACCTTCCCTACCCTCCTGATGTCTGTCCTCTGCTCAAGACCACTTGTACCAGAGACCCTCAACTGCTGAGCAGGAGTTACTCATCCTTGGCCTATCTCCAATTATGTTCTTCCTGGTGGTGCACCCCTTCTTTGGGGCCTAAGCGTTGCCATTATTGTTTATCATGAACTTTTAGTGCATCAGTCAGGCCTGGGATCAAGACAGGAAATCTCTGTGGATCCACCTTGAGTTGTAGGTCCAATAATTTTGTGTGCATTAATTGGAGACACACAGTCTTTTGTACACTTTCTACAATGTGGCCAATTGTGGGGGTTTTAAATTTATATGGATCTCCCTTTTCCACAGGGTCCAATTCTTCTGCCCAGTAGGCTGCTCAGGGACGATAGTACTTTGTTATCATTCATGGTCAGGATAACTCCCAGTCCCCAAAAACATCTGACCTAATCTTCACTCAACAAAACTTGATCTCCTCCAGTCATGGAGACCCTCCATACATATTCAGTCTCTGATTCACTGGTCTTACAGCTGTATTTTCCCCCGAGTTTAGCCAGGGCTTCCCCATGTACCGGGTAGTCCATGTGGTAGTTTGCCACTCTGGATAACTTTGCCTAAGCTCTTCCAATTCACTAGAGGGGTAGAGGGACTTACATTCACTGGTTTGGGGCATCTTAAATTGATGTCTCA
The DNA here is from genome assembly GCA_035221455.1 of Xenops minutus. Lineage (NCBI taxonomy): Eukaryota > Metazoa > Chordata > Aves > Passeriformes > Furnariidae > Xenops > Xenops minutus. The sequence goes on from JAWWEE010000085.1 coordinate 41,374,252, forward strand.
TAGTTCCCAATTTTTAGTTTCTAGTGTCTTTTTAAACTTTTTTTGCTCCTCCTCATCCTGGAGAGGGACCAAAGCAATAGATTAATTTCCCTTTCCATCTGAATTGCTTCAGCTCAGCAGTTAACTACAAGCATTCCTTTTCTAGTTACTTCTGCAATGCCTTCATTGACTCTTGTAAAAATCTCACCATTTCACTTGTCAATTTTTGAATAGCCTATCTCTCCTTTCGTGCTGCTCTAAGGACAAGACCCAAAACAGCACACACAAGTATTCCTAAAGCAAGGACAGACATCAAGAGGAGATAATCCTCATTTAACTCACCCTGGAGGGTAATTTTTTTTCAATCAGTCGTTAATCCAGCTAGGGTTAATGTCTTTCTCCCTGTTAACCCTCTGAGGGTTGGCTTGATTCTCTCCTGGAAAAACATTTCAACAGGCCCAGGTTACTAGAGAACCTTTCAACAGGTCCAGGTTACACCAGAAAACCATTCAACAAGACTGATGTGCCCAGATCACACTGAGAGGAGAAAAACTATTGCTATAATTTCACAATGAGGGGACAGTCGCCATTTGACTCACCCTCAGTATCAGTTAGACTTCCTGCAGCAGAAAACTCTTCAACAGTTTTGGACCACATTGATCACCACATCCAAGTGATCCTTGTCCATGACGCCAATAAAATGCTACAACCCACTCCAGAAGGCAAGGGTAAACCAGGCTCTTGTTAATGAATCCCTTGGGGTGGATTAGAGTGAAACAACACTGAATGATCAGTGTTTGTAAATACATACATGTAGGGTTTATTTTAGAACAACTTTGTTTCAAAGGAAATCAGGTTTGTGGCTGTTTTGGTTGTTATCATCTACAGTCATGGCTAGGCTTCGCGAACGAAGATTTACAAGGGCTCTACCCATGCTTGCTACAAGCACGCTGGTGGCTAAAAA
>JAWWEE010000085.1:41381151-41405543 GCA_035221455.1 Xenops minutus
AAGGGGAGTTTGGTGAGAATTGATTGTATTAGTTACTTATTGAGCTTTTCCCTGAGTTTACGAGTGTGTGTGTATCTATTTGTTTTTTACCCATTTTTGTCCCACTTCCCTTTCCCTTTCCCCCCTTTTCCCTTTTGGCGTTGTTTTGAGATTTGTTCTGTAGACTCATAGTGTTTGATTGTATATAATTGTAATCTATGTGAATATATATATATGTACTTTTAATACAATTGTCTTTTTGGTACTTTTTTTTTCCCTTCTTTCTTGGGGTGGGGGGCGGGGGGAAATCCGTGTGGCCAACAGTTGGGCTTGGCAGGGAGCCAACTCAAACCACACAGCTGACTGGCTTACAAGACACAACACCCCCCCTCTATTTTTTTTTGTTCCTAAAAAAGGCATATATTTATATTCAGTTGATTTAATACACCACCAGAAAGCAGTCAGCTCTGTGAGTGACCACTGGAGTCCTGCAAATGCTTAAGATACCTTTGTTTCAAGACATCTAAGATAATCAAGTAAGCACTGGCATAATGTGCAACTACAGGACCTGCACAGAATTCAATTTTGTCACTTTTCTGCATGCAGATTGCCAGAGTAGGCTGTCTTTACACTAACCAGGATTAGCTTAAATTTTCTAAAAGAAAATCATTAAGCACTACTAGCTTTCCTAAACAGCAAAGATCTCCACTAAAATCCCCTTAATTCTGGAAGACTTAAAAAAAAAAAAAAAAAAAAAATATTCTCTCTTGACAGAGTTTCAACTTAACATCATACTAGAAAGTACAAATTTGTCATATTTTATTAAAAACATCATTATTTACAGAATTATACTAAAAAAATTACACAATTAACACTGCGTGCACTATAAACAAACTTATTTGAAAGGCGGGCTACAATTCATTAACCAGCGAAAAGCAGTTTACTCTTCACAGAATGAGTCCTTAGAGTCAGAAACCATGGACAGCAGTAGCCTACAGATTTGCACCCCCTTTTGCAAGAAACACCCAAGGATTTAACCAGCAATCTGAGCTCCTCCCTCAGAAAGCATCCTTCTCCCTACAAATTCAGTGCCATTCACCCTTGTTCAAAGATGAGAGCTGCCAGAGTTGTCAAGGCAAGATGTCCACAGACAATATTCTCATCTTGTGAGGTTTACAGAGCCTCAGATGCACAGAATGTCCCAAAATCATGGCTTCTTTAGCAAGGTATTCTCTTCTTAAACATCTGTATTTTACAGTTATAGTCTCCAAACTACTGTAATGTTGTAAAAGTGTACTATAGCTTTCTATAACTTAATTTTAAAAATCATATTTACTCAGAAAAGCACATTAGAAGGACTTCAAGTGCAAAAGGGCTCCTTCCACCTCAGGCGAGAGGATTACAAGTCTAACCCAGAACCCAGAAGAATGTTCAAAACTCAAGCTGTCCAGTGTGTTTACGAGCCAGAGCAACAGATTCAGCTATGTAGTTTCCCTGAATTCATCCTGGCTCATGTCAGTTTCAGCTGAAAATCCCAGGATCAACATAAGGATATGCAAGAAACTCCCCCACTTTATTGCCTTCTGCATCATAATGGAGCATCCGAAAACAAACATCACAGAAGAAACAAGGATCCTCTGGTGCCAGACTGTCTCTGTTGGTTACCCACCTGCAGGTTACAAAACACAAGTGTTTTTCACAAGTCCAACACATTTGCAACACATATCTCAACATTTTACTCAGAACTGCTGATGGCACCAACAAACACCAGTAATACTATACAGACCAGGTACTACCTATATTGCATATCTCCCACCTCATTTCCAAACTCCACACTCAGTGTCATCCCACTGTTACAGCAGACCTTCCTGAGCAACTCCTCAAACCTAACTGATACAATGCCTCAGAAAAAAATTAAAAGGAATCTTCTGTCCATCCTGTGGCCATTTAAGTTATAAAAAATAAATCTGTTTCCCTTAATGTAAGAAACTGCGATATAAAGCAGACATGTGACTGACCCAAACTACTTGAGTAATAACCAAATCCATGTATGAATCTAAAAGCAGGACCTGGATGATGCAGACATGAAAGACAAGGAGAGGACTGCTGCATACTCCAGCAAGCACTGATGTTCACATGAATACAAATTAACATGTACAAGGAGGGCCTACCATGTCACTGAGCAATTAATTTATGCTAGCACTCAAGAGGCCATGACATCTGATTACAGACGCTATCTGCACAGATTAGAACACACAGGACAGCCAGCCAAAGCAGCTCTGCTGTCCGTGGTTTAGCATGTCCCTGCTTAAGCTTAGTGCTTAATCCTAGTTTTAATTTAATGCATTTACATCACCTCTGGTAATGCCCTCCCCATCCCATCTTTCCCCCATATTGACCCTTTAGCTCCACCTCCCCTTATGGCCAAATGCCTCACAGATTATAGGCACTTCTGAAGGAATCCTAGAGGCTCTGCTAGGAACAATGAGATGGGCTCCCATCACAAGAGGAAGTGGTTCTTTGCCTGATTCCAGGGAAGTCTAAGTCCAAACAAAAAAGATAACAGAGACACAGCTGCTGTGTCAAACTGAGGCTGAGTGTAAGCTGCCCTGGTGGAAAAAAAAGGGGAAAAGGTGTTTTTGCTAATAAAACATTCAGACCTAAAAACTCAGTAAGCCTAGCCTAGTTTAGAGAAATTTCTACTCTCTATTGAAAGTCTTTCTCATATCTAAATTAACTAAAGAGTATAAACAGCACCAAATTCACATTCTGCTCTCTTAACTGCAGAAAACCTGTGCATCACAAAACATTCCTTCAAGTACAGCTGCACAGCACACAGTTTTCAGGTAGAGGTAAGGAGTTTCCTGTGCAAAAAGTTACATACCTTTTAAAAATCTCTAGATTTTACTCTATTAAAGTTGAACAGATCTATTCTTCCTTAGATGATAAACAAAAAGTCTGTATGGCTTCTGATAAATGAACTTGCAACAAGTGTCGTGAAAAGGGGGAAAATGCAGCGTTTTCCCCCACGAGGATGATTTTCAAAACTAATTGATAGCCAAGCTCTAGGTATGCAAAAGAACGTGCAACAAATAATTAACTTCTTCATCATTTTAGTTTTTTTGAACCTCCTGAATCATCACCCCCAAACGAATGCTATCTGCAGGAGGCCTTTTTCTGGTCAGAGGGAGACCAACTACTCAAAGAGTGAAGATTATTATTATCATCATCATCATTATCATTATTTACATACAGAGCTTTGATTTTTACTTTAACAGCACCTCAAAAGACTTATTTAAGAAGACAATAGGATCAAGTATGTAGCATACCTTGCTGTATACATTTTGCACACAAAGCATTTTCTGGTACATAGCCAATGTTTCTTGATTAACAAGGGATACAGGTTCCTGTCCAGACAGTCGTCATGATGAATGAGCCTTGACGGAAATACATAACATACAATAAAGACTATGGCACATTGGAATTTATCTGGTCATAAGCATAGACATCGAAGATGGTATAAACTATGACTAGACTTCTGCTTAACATTTGTTAACACAGATGAAGATCTAGCGATAGACTGCTAGTTGTACTATCTGTGGATTTTACAGTCACAAGTAAATTCAGTTTGCACAGTAACTCAGAAGTCTTCAGACCATCTTGTTTCTACAGTCTTTTCAAAGCTTTTATATCCTACGCAGGCCAACAGTCTATTACCAAATTAATATCTAGAGGTTCATAATCCTGAGATCACCTACTTGCAACATCTATGTCCTTTGGGCTATATTTTTCTTAGGAGGCATCATATATTATCAATGCTTTGGTACATCAGGCTCCTGGGAACTCAAAATGACCTGTCACCCACTACAGACAATCAGAGGAGTTCTCGTTCCACCCACTGAGCAGAGTATCCACAATTGTTCTACTGTTGATGCTGTTGCCACCTCACAGACACTATCAACACCTCCTCTTCTTGGTTTACCCACTTCAGCCCACTATTTCTGCTCCTCTGTTCTCTTTTCAGTTCCTGCCCCTTAGCTTCATGTTCAAACTGACTAGTCTAGCTGAGTCCAGCCAGAGCCTACACCATTCCACTCCCTGGTTTTCCAGAATCAGTATGTATATCTGACACACACTGGCTATGCACAGAAATAGCTCTTCACTGGGGGTGTCATTCCTGTCATATGGCAGGCATAACATACTAACTAGAAAGCATTATTTTTATGCAAATTAAAAAAAAAATTACTCTCTTTCAGAGATACTCATGTATGTGGAATAACAAATTAAATAAGCTTTGCCTAAGGCAGCAGAATAATCTTAAAGTAGTAAGTTAGTCTAACAAAATTTGGGGTTTAATGTTTGAACTGTCCACAGAAGGCTTGCTTTCCTTTGCCTAAGGACTCCCAAAGAACAGTAACTTACCTTATATCTGTGATAATAATGATGTGCTCACAGTTCCCTTGGTGGCAGAAAAGGTATGGAAAGCCAATTTTGAGGGACAAATCATTAAATACGTAGTCCTCCATTTTAACAGACTGAAGATTTCCATAGCCTCTGTCATGAGATTCTGACCACTCTATAATTGTTCTAAAAACAGAAAGGATCATCAGCATAGCAATGCTATGAACTGTGAATGCACAGAAAAAGATGCCTTGGGGACATGCAGGACTCTTCACTGAGACTCAGTTAAATGATAAAAGTAAAACAATTGACAACATTTTGTAGTAAATGAAGGTCATTTTGCAGCAATACCACAACCCACTGCTTCTGTGGAACACCCGCCTTTAAGTCCCCACCAGGCAGTTTCTGGAGCAGTTCTAGTCAATGTATGCTCCTGATGGCACCCATCCAGGTCAGATTGTTTGCAGCACAGCACTTCTCCAGCAGTCCAATAACTCCAGTTACCAGCAGGTCGTTTTGCTCCTTTGGTCAATAACTTTGTTTTGAAGTATTAATAAGATTTATTTTTTTTTAAGGAGAAACACAAAGCTGAAAACTGCATAGTTACGTTTCCAAAATTTAGCACTGGAAGAGCACTGGCAACTCTTAATTAATTTTTGGCTTTTCAGCACATTCCTACATACAAGGCACTTCAGTTCTACAAGCTTTGTTATCACAAGCCCTTCTGTGAAGATCATTGTTGCTCATAAAGAGAAGTAAAATAACTAATTTCCCTGAAGTCACACAAGAAGTCTGACAGATCAACAGTGTCCAAACTCAAAGCTCTTCCATACCAGCCATTTTAAACATCTTGATCTCCTATATCTCACAAGTGTGTCAGCAAACCCTATTTCCTTAAAGTCTCAGATTTTTCTGAACAGTCACACAGTCCCAATGTTGACTCTACCATGAAGGCATTTAGCATGTTTTCAAGACTGAGAATAACCAACTTACACACAGCTGAGTGTGCTGTCTTTCTGACCCATCTTCTACCTCACTCTTTTGACAGTCATCACAACTAGGGAGGGCACTTAAAAAGCCAGTACAGACTGGCACCTGTCATCTTTCACAGCAATCCTATCTCAACAGAGCAAAACAGGATTTGAAGGGCAAAAATGGATTCATACTCTTTTCAGAAAGGAAGTGAATGGAGGGAATAAGTAGAGCAAGTTAAACTTTCATGTAAAAATCAATTCAACATGGAAAGACAATATGGAAAGTCCATTCCTGCTCTATACTTTAGATATTCAAGTATTTAAAATACAAGTCAGAAACAAAACAAAATAAATTTTCTGTCCCTAAGGCTTTTCTTAGTCAACATCTACAAATACCATACCTGCTTAGATCTCTGCACTCTGGATATCTTTTGTCATTATAGAAGATGCCTTCAAAATAGAAAAAAGCAGATTTGTAGAGATCCTAAGAGACAGAGAAAGAAGTCTGCATTAGGGTTACAAGAGATTAAACACCTTAAACAAGAACAGGTTGAAAATCTAAGCATTTTAGGTATCTAAATGAAATTAACAGACTTCATTCTACAGAATCTAAGAAAAGTGCTGTACTGATTTTAGATGCTGATGTGACAACTAGGCTCGTACAACTGCCATATGCAATGATTGCATATGCATATGCAGCTACTCTGCTGATACTGTTCTCAAGCCATTACAGGTTATTTTAGTGCTCTTATTTCACTCCCTGTTATAGCAGTTATGAATTTTGACAAAAACACAGACCAAGGACATAAAGATCACTGAACAAATTAAGTAATTGCATGGCAGTGACTTTAAAAAAAGACTAATAATATTTCTAAAAATTAGCAGGATGTAGTGGGTTGACCTTGGCTAGCTACCAGATACCTACCCAGTTGCTCTCTCGCTCCTCTTTCCCAACAGGACTGGGGAAAGAAAATAAAAAAGGCAAGCTTGTGGGTTGAGCTAAAGGCAGTTTAACGAGAAAAAGCAAAGGCTGCATGCAGGAGAAAAGCCAAAAAAAAAGGAGATTTACTCTCTTTTTCCCCATCAGCCAATGATGGTTGGGCATTGAAATAAGCTGCTCAGAGAAGCAGTGGAATTGTCATCCCTGGGACTGTTGAAAAGGTGTGTGCATGTGGTACTTAGGGACATGGCTCAGTGGAGAACATAGTGACAGTAGGTTAATGGTTAGCTCAGCTTCTGGAGTTGATTTGGAACCTGATAACTCTTGCACTGCTAGTATGAGTGCCATGAACTGCTAATTATCTTAGATAGATGAGAATGGTACAAATGGACTGTCTGCATGTGACAAATATCATAATTAAGGGAGAACTTTGAAGGATGCTAGATTCTCTTCTGAGACCCTAGAAGTGATTGGACATTCCAAAATAGCATATTGTCTTGTTTATATATACGTGACTATGTGGTGGTTGTCTGTTTGTGTGTGTGCACACAGGGGACAAGACTGCAATAATTCTCTATCATTTCAGCAAAAAGTACTTCGTATCCTGATCAGGTGCACTGGGTCTGGCTGGGATGGAGCTAACTTTCCTCACAGCAGCCCATGTAGTGCGTTCTCCACACTCCTGATTAGGTGGAGTTAGTAGGACACCAGTGTTTTGGCTACTGCTGAACAGTGCTTGCACAGCCTCAAGGCTGTCTCTCCAGCTCTCCCCAAGGCCAGTGGGCTGGAGCTGGGCAAGAGGCTGAGAGGGAATGTAGTTTGGACAACTGACCTAAACTGACCAAAAGGACATCCCATGTTACAAAACAGTATGCTCAACAAAGAGCTGGAGGAAAAGAGGAAGGGGCCATTCCTGATAAAGGCATTTGCTTTCCAAAGCAACCCCTATGCACGATGAGGCCCGGCTTCCTAGGAAATGGTTGGACACACAATCATAGAATGATTAAAGTTCTAAAAGACCTCTAAGGTCATCAAGTCTAATGATAAACTCAGCACTGCCATGTCCAGTACTAAACTATGTCCCTAAGTGCCACATCCTCACACTTTTTCAATGCTTCCAGGGATGGCGACTCCACCACCTCCCTGGGCAGCCTCTCCCGGTGTCTGACTGTGGGGAAGGAGGGCTGAAAATACAAGATTGGTGAGGAGAAAAGATACAAAATAATTATATTTTTCTTGGCATTGACAAAACAGATCATTTCAGTAATGCCATTCATCTTGGTAATGCCACCAGGAACTATTTACCTGCAGTGCATCCAACAGGCAGAACCAATGCAGCTGAATTTACTGCTGAATAAAAACCACCAAGACAAAACTCTGTCTCCCTCTCTTCTATATGTTTTCAAAACCCCTTTACATGTTGAGGTTTTCACATAGAAAGTTTTACCTTGCTGATGTGCTCTGGTGCTTGATCTGGCTGACTGCTGAACTCACCACCTATCTGGAGGTCACTGACGCAGGAAATAGAGTCTCTCAGCTCAGTGAGCTTCTGGCTGCCCAGTACAAGGACTGTTTGATAGGGTTTGTGATCTTTATGCTATGAAGAAAACAGCATACAAACTTCAGATAAATTATCACTTGTCAGCATCAGCGCTGCTTTTCAGTTGACAGCTTAAGGTAATTACTGGCAGCATATGGCACATCACTTCTCTGCATGAGATTTTAAACAGCACCTAGCCTCAGGTGCTCCTAAGACTGACATTTATTAGTCTCAGTCAGAAACTCAAAAGTAACATTCTCCACTGGAAAGTGCAGGAAAGATGCTCACACCAAATCCAGAAAGAGTACTTTAATTTTCATGTATTTAGTGAAATAAATTAACTACTAATTATTGTAAAAGTTTTGTTCTGTAAATCACTAACAGAATGAAACACAGATTCTGAAAGAGTCTTAAGAAATGACCAGAGTCCAAGGGTTTACCACACATCTTCAGTAGACTTAAGAAAGCAAGATATTGCATGAGTAGGGAACACACATCAGAATACAATCTAGAGATTTTGGTACCAACCTTCTGAAATATAACAGGATAGAAGATGTTCAGAGTTAAAAGTAGTTCTCCCTCTTCAACGAGATCTGTTGGATTGTCTGGCCTCTTTCCAATTGCATGTGACTCCTGGAAAAATATACAGACATCCATATATATATTTTATTGGCAACCAAATATGTATCATAGCTCCTGGACAGAAGTCTGAGAAATGCTGCTCTAACTCACTTTCAAATGTTGCCTTCTGAATTGAAAACAGCCTACTTCCTCCAAGATGGAAAAGTGAGAAACTGCTATAATTACTGAATTAAGCATGTTTTTTCATTTCTCAGCTTTGCTACAAGGTAGCTGGCTACTCCTTGGCTATTGAGAGGCCCTGCATAACGTAATTAGAGACTGCTGTCATTCCCTCCTCATAGAACCCAGCTTCAACCAACTTCCCCCACTTAATGCTTTGAAATGCTCTTTGAATACTTACATCTGTAAAGAGGGATTGCAACCCTCAAGGTGAGAAACACTGACCTAGAAACTAGCCACAGGATGAAGTATATGAAAATTAAAGTTAATGCACCACTTCCTCTTACTGGGGAAGCTAGACAGATGGAGGCCTCAATTTCTTCAAAATCCAAAACCAAAACCCAGCACTGCCCTTGCCACACTACATTTTAGAAGAGGTAAAATTAGCTCTACATTTCCATCCTACTTTGTGTTTAAGACATGGTTCAGCTGTAAGAATGAGAGCGGGCACTTTTATGTAGCAGTTTCCTCCTTTTCCAATAAATTAAGAGAGAATACTTACTGCACAAACAATTCCCAGTAGCAAGGAGTGTTCTTCAGATTTCATAAGAGGAACATGTGCTCCTGTGAGACTTAAGTTCAGAGATACTTGGGCTCTATACTTCCATCTCCCTTCTTCATGTGACATAGTCCAAACTCATGTTTCTTACTGCTCTCATCCTGTATGAGGACACCATGGTCCCAACCAGCTCTGACACACAAACCAGTTACCACAGCTTGCTTAAAGGATGCAATAAATGACCATGTGGTCATTCTTCAGAAATAGTAATAAGATACCACTCACTGAAAGCCTTTATGAATGTTTCTGTTGCAAATATTTTCTCAGATACTCCCCAGGCTAAGAGCACAACACAGCTGTTGCATCATGCTCTGCCTGAGTCTCTGAACAGCTGAAACATGGTAACTCAAGACAGACCAGGAAACCTCAAAGGGAAAAAATGTTTAACAGTCACATTAGGCTCCTTCCTCACTACACCACTCTCCCTAACTTTTTAAGTAGTTCATGGTTTGCTTGTTCAAACCATGGACTCCAGCACTTCACTGTCCCTGAAGGAGTGTCCTAGTTCAGCAGGTGGGACCAGTTATCACTGGGGGGGGTGATCAAAGCCATTTATTCTACCCCCCTCTATTCATTTCCAAGAACAATGGACCATTTGCAGCAGTGGCCCAGGGAGTCATTAGCACCTTCACACCCAGGCTGAGGGAGTGTGGCTGCTAATGGGCCATCAATGGTTCAACAATACCCCATGACTCACAGTTAATCACTCACTGTGTGAGTCCCCGCCCTGGGGGAGGGACTGGGTGCTCCCTGAGGGTACATAAGCAGGGGTAATAAGACCTCAGGTAGGCCTTGTTGGATCCAGAGGAGCAGCAAGATCTCAACAGGAGGAGACCACCACTCTTGACCAGACCACAGCCATCATCTGCACCAACAGGTCCTTCACTTCCTTATTGCTTTGGACTCGGGGGAACTGCGCAGGTCTCAGCACAGGGGCTAACAAGCCCTTTTGTGCTTGTGCCCTGGGACACTGGGTTATATTGCTGGGTTTTGGTGAGTTGAAAGCAGTTTTCTCTTTGTGTCAATGTATTTATTGTAATATCTTTCATTAAATTTTAACTCTGACTTGTAATCTCTCTTGTGGTGGGTCCATTTCTCCTGCCGGTTTACCTTTAAACTAGCACAAGGAGTTCATGGAATGTGTAGATGTGGTGCTTAGGGACGCAGTCTAGTGGTGGACCTGGCAGTGTTGAGGTAATGGTCAGGCTCGATGATGTTAGAGGTCTTTTCCAATGTTAATGATTCTTTGAATCTATGAAAATGTATGAAATTAAGTTTTCATGTTTATGACTTCAGTGGTTGCAAAGAAATCATTAAAAAGAAAGGTACCAAGCATAATTAGAGGCATGTCAATATGGCTTTTCATTACTATACTCCTGGTTCCTGACAGTTCAGAATGGCTGAAAAACTTGGGTTACAAACCTCAGAATTAGGAATTTACTGCCACCATGCTGCCACTGTCCTTCTCTTTCAGCCCTAGACAAACTAGCTCACAAATACATAAGGCTTTGTTTCCAACAAAGGACTCCAGGAGCAAAAACATTACAATCTTATCTAGCTCTATGATAAGTTCACAAGATACCCAGCATACTTGATCCCCTATAAAAGGCTTTAGTATCAACCAAATAAAAGCAGTCATATAGTGATAATGGAGTTCCTTCTTAATTACATTCAGTACTAATTGACTGTAAGAGCAGACTTCCTGTCCTATTTTTCTGTAAAAAGTCTTTAACCTTAATCATTACCTTCAAATTTATATCTGCAAACATTTTCAGTGTACATTTAGCAGTGATATAAAAAAAGGCAACGAGAAGTTGAATTTTGGTTGTCTTGAGAGGCTATGAGATGACAGGGAACTTACCATCTCATAGGCAAGAGTTTCTTGTCTGCAAGCCCGATCCACAATAATTGTTTCTTCTCTCCTCTCTAAGGCCTTCTTTCTAATTCTGAGGGACAGAAACACAAGACGAAATTTTATTCAAGAACTTTCATGCAGAATCTCTAGGTATATTTTTAAATGATGCAAGCTGCTACAGAACAACTTTCAAAGAGCAGGATTCCTGTCTGTCTTAGTATGACAGCCTAATTTCAAATACTCATCTCCTTACTCTGATAAAACCTACAGGCCAGCTTGTAGATTTCACCTTGTGTTTTTCCTTCCTCTTATGTGCATATTACAGCTTGTTTGTGGGCAGATTTACATTTACAAGAAGAAACAGCAAAATGTTTAAAGAGGCTGTCACAGAAAAGAACACTGCTACCTTTGAAGAAGCTATTTCAACTATCCCTTTCACTTCAAAAAAATGGATTCACATTCAGGTAAAACACAAGAAAAAAACAACCCACAAACATTTAGTCCCCATGGCATATACTTTAAAAAAAACAAAAACCCCTTCAGCATCTTTTATAGAAGAAAGAGTATCATACACAGAATACCTACTAAAACATATGTATTTAACCACTGCATGAACAACAATTCCTTATGTTCCGGTCTATTTACCCTTCAGATCTTCCTAAAGGTTTTCAGTAACAATCAGACTTAACACTGATCACAACCTTAACACAATCTTAATAGGACGATGTAAAGTACAGCAAAGGCCTGAACCGGCCAAGTGTGAGTTCAAAGCTCGCTGACTGATAGAAACTTCATGTATATCACTCAACTTGTGAAATGCACTAGGAGTATCAATGAATTCTATACAGACTGGGTTCAGATAAGGAGGCTATCTGGCTGCAGCATCAGTACTTAATACTCTGCTGTTATAACATGACTTTGGGTTACCAGAGGTAAAACCTACAGATTTCTGCAACAAGGTTTTTGAGAAACCTCACACAGGTGATTATGAGAAGTCCTCTGCACACTCCAAACTCAGGTGTTAGTTCAGAAATACTTAGGTCCAGAAATCCTAAACTTTTCCAGCAAGAATGATGGAACATTCTGTATAACTTAGTAAAAAAAATTTTAGGCAACGTTAAAGCAGAAGGCTCATACCAATTATCCTATCACAATCTAGTGTTTCTACTCTTAGCGTATTTCTGTACACACACTGCTTCAGAAAATACACCATTGCATGGAAAAAGCACAAGCAAGCCAGCCATACTTTTGTACTTGTTTTCCATCTCATCCCAAATAAGGGTTGCGTGAGTGTACCATAACAACATACCGAAGAGTTAGTAGACTGCTGTCTTCAGAAATAACATCTGGGTCCTTCTCTTTATCGGAAGACAGTAACATATCAATGCTAGAACAAAAAAGAAAATAACAATTACACATTTTTTCACATTTACCTCATGATAAAAATCAATTAATCTATTCTTAAAAAGGAAAAAAGCAAAATATAAATAAGCAGGATATAGCTTGTATAGCCTAAATCAGGTCAAAAGTATGGTTGTTAAGATAAAGAATCAGTAGACAGAGTCCTGAACTTTATATCTGGTTTTCAGAGACTGGGTAAATCCTATCTTTATTTTGCCTTCTCTTTAATGGAGCACAGCTACCTAAAGAGGTTTAACAAACCCTCTAAATGTCTGTCCAATACTTTGTATGAACTAAAAATGCCATTCTTTCATAACCCATCCACCTACTCTGATGTTCTGATGATACATGGCAAAAGAGATTCAACCAAAACCAATGATCAACCTCAACATCTAGTATAAAGCTAACACTCATGGTCAGATACAAACACGAGCAAGGCACCACTTTTACATGAGCTGCCATAGCTCTATTAAGGCACTAACTTATGCCCCATTTCTTCCAATAAAAACAAGACAACACTTCTGTCAGAAGTGATGGTCCACTCTATCTTGTATCCTTTTTTCCATTCTCACTTTTCTTGTTCCATGCAGCATAGAGTGGTGTTACAAACCATGAACCCACTGAAGTAAAGTACACAACGGATAAACCAACTCATAGCTCACCCTTTCTGTAGAATTGACTGCATGACCAGACTATTTAAGTCTTCCTGCACATGTATCAGTGACTCCATTCACCAAAGAGCCCTGGTCACCTGAAGACCTACCATTTTGAAGAAATTGCTATGTATTCAGTTCTTTAAACACCACAGACTTATTTACATTGAAAATGTCTATTACCTACCATTGTGAAGTTTCACTTGCATCAAAGGTGACAGTCCCATTTCTCTTCTGTGCATACAATGTCACAACTCCCCATCAATACTTGTGCTTTCCTTCCTTCCCCCAGCCCTAGACGATAGGTTTTTGGCTGTGGTATCCACACCATGCCCACTAATTGCCTGCCTCAGGAAAGTAACTAACATTCCCCACAAGGCAAGTACAAGGAGACGCTGTGTAAAGTAGCTGGCAGGTAAATGGTTTCCTCTTTTGCTGTAAGGACAGAAAGGTAGCTAGAGTGAAGAGAAACTGCCAATGAACGCCTTACAAATACTGTGGAACCTTGCAAGCCCTGATACTGCTATTTCTCACTACTGAAAAGTCATAAATCCCCACTTTCTAAAGAAAAAGGCAGTGTTAAAGATCAGGCTGATAATTCATTACATATGAATTGTAATCACATGCATCTAAGCCTTGAAAGGCTATGTTCCATTATGGTCTCACATACAGGCCATGCTGGAACTCCTCCTGGGTAACTCCACTGCTGCCAGCAGAACCACATAACCAATATTTGGTCCATGGTTCTGAGAAAACCAGGCTTTACAAACAGAATGTATATGCTGATCCCTCCAGAAATTAAGGCTAAGTAATAGATGTCATATCCCTAAGAGCTGAAAATGCAGGCAATACAAAGTTTGCACTGGGCACACCTCACTCCTGACTGCCACAAGCATGGCATACTACAGTGTCCCCATAGAGGCTATTCCCTGTGTTCACAAGTACACTCAGGGCACTCAGTTACGACCGAGGGGAAAACATTTGCCACACTGTTTAATGGAAACCAAGGTGAAGTGTAGTACAGTGATGAGGAACAACAGTTGGAGGTCTCTATTGAAAAAAGCGTGCAAAGCATTATATCAGTTTATGTCTCCTTGCAAGATACTTTGAGGTGTCTAGAAATAAAAAGGCCAAAAGCAGCTCTGTGGAAATGTGGACATGGAAACAGACTACCAGTGAAGCCCTTAATCACTGCGACTTTCATTTTCTCAGGATATTCTAGCAGCACAATGAGTTTTCTCAGTTTTAAAAATTCAAAGATATATGAGTATTCTTATAAGCAGAAAGTATTCATGCACATATTTTAAAGGGAATACTTTCATCACCTTTGAGACACTAATACCAAAAGACGCTAAATACTAATATGTTAAGAAGTTAATGCTAGCTTAATGCAGCTTTATAACACATCCCTAGAGATATTTACAACTACCTGTTCTAATAAAACAAGCAGGTGAATTAGGGCTGAAGTGGAATAAGGTACCTGCAAGCTTCACCTCATCTCACCTAAAATCCACACTGATTTGAGGCTTAGCCTGCCCTATACATGCACACAAAAAATCACACAGAAGACAAAACATAGTAACATAACTCAGCACCTCCAACATTCAAGGACTTCAATCCCTCAAACACTAACAAAGAATATCAAGGTACACATCTTTGCTCACAGGCCACCGAGGCATTTGAACAAAGCCTAGAACTTTACTCTCCTGACACTTTGGTTTTTTAAAGAGAATTACTGATGGAATCTCCTAGATAATGACACCATTTTACAGCTTTTAAAATCTGGTGAAAATGCAACCGATCTCTATAATGATTATCTGCATACAACTTGAGCAATATGCAAAGCATTTTCACTGAGTCAACTGCAAGTGAGTGAAGAAGAAAATTTTTTCCTGCACTCTGCTTACAGGAATGTATTACAGGAAGAAAATAAATAAATAACCACCACCCCCTCCCCCCCCCCAAGCAACAACCACAACACACAGGGATGCCCAAAGAGCTAAACAGCACTCAAACATGATACCATTTCTTCTCACTAGAAAATTCTGAATTGTCAAAAATACTTAAATGTAGACTATGTCACTATATTCTAAAAAAAAGATTTAAGTATGGATATTGAAAAACTTCATTCTAAATGATTCTTTTAATCTAACACTGTTTTAAAAATAGAGTATCCACACCTTCTCTCTCTCTCCTACCCAAAGAAAACCTCCTTAATGTGTCAAAGTTTCCCTTAGAAATAGTTCACAGTCAGAAAAATCTGTATTTATATCCATCATGCATTCAATTCGGCACCTATAAAGTTGCATTTATGCCACTAATAAATGTGATCCCAGGATACCACAGAATAGACCTTGGTGTAGCCCAGTGTTCTCATCTCTCCTCCAGGCAGGAATATAAGCAGCTCAGAGCTGTGGGTGAAAGTGATCAGAGGTAGCGATTTGAGGTTGGCCAATATTAAGGAGAGACTCAAGAGGCTAGGGCTATTTAATTTAAAAGCAAAAGTACATGAAGATTAGGGATTGGGATTTCCAGCCTGCACCAGGGAAAGGTCACACCAGGATGTGCAGGTTTATCTTCATTCTCCTGCAAAGCCAACAAACAGCTGCCAGATGATGAGTTCTCTCCCCCTCATAGACAGCCAGTCCTTTTCCTCTTTCCCAAAAGACCACTTTTCACAGTATACTCAGCATCAGACAGCATTGCTCTGTAACACCAGCAAATGCAGACAGTAGGGGAAATGCAGCAGTTGTAAACTGAAGAAAGCAGAACAGAAGAAAAAAGCAAAATGAATGCAGGGAAAAATAGAGAAAGCACAGAAAACCTGCTTGGAATTCAAATGAGAACAGCCATAGACAGGGTCAGGCAACATAGTTGCTGCAGAAAATACACCACAGCACAGGAGCAATCAGAGACCATCCCATCTACACTTGGAGAATTTAGACAACAATTCCTGAAGTTCCAGCAGAATACACTCCTTTAAAACAAACATCAAACTCTATTTTTACTAAGCCTAGTAATGGTAAAAAATTATGCTAGTCACCAGAACTAGGACAGCTGAACTACAAAGGTATAGATAGGAACAGAATTCTGGCACATCTTCCTTACTGATGACCTGCACATAAATTACCAAGTGTGATGCTTTCTACAGGAGTTACTGCCCAAAATGAAGCCATTTCTACAAGAGAGAGACAATTCTCACTATCCATATGACCTGAAAGCCTTTCACCTATAGCATGTTAGATGCTGCTGCTTCAACCCCCACAAAGCACTTGCATAGCTCTGACTTCACCACCAGCCCTGAATAAAACAGGTCATTTGGAGCTAAGGACCCAGAGAAGGTCAACAGCGATGTATGCTGCCAGCTGTCTGAATTCATTTAAATGATGTTTTTAAGGGATTCAAACTAAGAGTAGGTTTAGATTACATATTAGGAGGAAGTTCTTTGTTGTGAAGGTGGTGAAGCACTGGAATAGGTTTCCCAGCTATGCTATGGATGCCCCAACCCTGGAAGTGTTCAAGGCGAGGCTGGATGGAGCTGAGTAATACAGAGAAAAGTGTCCCTGCCCATGACAGGGAGGTTGGAGTGAGATGATCTTTAAGGTCCCTTCCAACCCAAGCCATTCTGTAATTTTAGAATTCTATGCTAATACAGCCTATAACTGGCTTATTTCTTCATATAAGGTATGTGTTTCACTTTGCGACTGAGGCCTCTTAAGGTATATTTTCATATACCTTACGTTTTACCCAACCAGGACTATATTGCTAAGTGATTAGCTATATAATTTCTAAAGTGCCAAACTGTATGCTCATGAATTCAAGGCCCTAACATAAAATTTCCACCATCGGAGCACTACCCTCCAGCAAAGCTGTCTTCCTTCTCCACTGCACATTTGGCTACAGGGACATTGGTGACAGACACTTTGTCAGGAACTGTAGTGACAGGACGTGGACTAACGAGTACAAACTGAAGAAGGGAAATTTAGGTATGATATTGGGAAGAAATTCTTTATTGTGAGAGTGGTGAGACGCAGGCCGAGGTTGCTCAGGCAGGCTGTGGATGCCAGAACTCTGGCAGAGTTCGGAGGCAGGCTGGACGGGGCTCTGAGCTCTCTGCTCTGGTGGGAGGTGTCCCTGCACACGGCCGGCAGGGGGGATTGCGACTAGATGGGCTGTAGGGCTCATTCGGCCCCGTAACGTTCTGTGACGCACCCGGGGGATGAACACACACACATGGCGCGGCCCGGGAACGGCTGTTCGGAAGCAGTTTTTGCTCGTGAGCCTCGCAGCTCTCCCGAGGGCAGCGCCGCCCCAGCCAGGCCGCGGCCCCGGCCCCGGCCCGCACACCGCCGGCGCTCCCCACCTGCACACGGCGCGCAGCTCGCCCGCCGTGTCGGGCGCGCAGCCCAGCTCCGCCGCCGCGGCCGCGTCCTCCTCCTGCTGCTGCCGCTGCTCCTGCCGCTGCCGCTGCTCCTGCCGCTGCTCCTGCCGCTGCTCCTGCCGCTGCTGCTGCTCCTGCCGCTGCTCCTGCCGCTGCTCCTGCCGCTCCGCCGCCAGCGACAGGTCGGCCGGCCCGAGCAGGCGGCGCCAGGCGCGGCCCAGGGCGCCCACGCGGACGGCGCGCGAGTACAGCTCCGCGCTCTCGTACTCGGGCCCCGCCGCCATGGCCGCCATGGCCGCCCCGCCCCGCCCCGCCGCGCCACGGGGCGGCTGAGGCGGGGCGGCTGAGAGACCGGCGGTGCTCGCTGGGCAAGGAGAAAAACAGAAACAGAAACACATGGCTCCCACCCCGCTGCCCGTGCTGGTCACTCCCCCCACCCTCCCGCCAAAACAACGGCGGGAAAAAAAGATTCTCAAGTTGTTAAGACCGCGCGGCGGTACAAACACTTTCGCGAAAAGCCCCAGGATTAAGGAGGTTGCGAAAGAGCCGTGAGGCCATCGGGTCCGGGCCGTGGGCGCACAACGCCAGGGCGGCGGGGCCGCGGCCCGGAGCGCCGCTGCAGCCCTCCTTTCCCTGGACACCGGCAGGGACAGGGGCTCCACCGCCTCCCTGGGCGCCACATGCCAAGGCCTGACCACCCCTTCTGCGTCCGATTTAAACATTCCCTGGTGCACCTTAATACTATGGCCTTTAATCCTATTGCTAGTTGCCGGGGAAGAGAGGCCAACTCCCACCTGGCTACAATCTCCTTTCATTGTACTTTATTGAGAAATCACATTTTTTCCCTCCCAAAGTGAAAACTTAATGCCTTGGAAACCCTTTCTTTTATAGCATTAGGGTGTTTTATAATATGATGAACAAGGTTGATGAAATACATAACTTTCTACCTTCCTGGTACTGCTCATGGCAACACTTAAAACAGTGTTAAAGCATGTGCCAATCATCTGGGAATGCCCCACGGGAATAGTGTGACGAAGGTGACATGTGCACAACCTGTTAAGAAAGAGGCAGAAGCAATTCTGTATTGAGCTAACCAGATATACTTGTTGCACCTCGCAGTTGAGCCACAGCCTTCGCACTTGCTTCAGGCGAAATTACTCATAGAATCACAGAATCATAGAACCTTAAAAGTCAGCTAGTTACAACTCCTCTTGCCATTGTCAGGGACATCTTCCACTAGACCAGGTTGCTCAGAGCCCTATCCAGCCTGGTCTTTAACATCTCTAGAGATGGGGCATCCACAATTTCTCTGTGCAACCCACTCCAGCGCCTCACCACCCTCACAGTGAAGAATTTCTTCCTAACATCTAAACCTGCCCTCTTTCCGTTTAAAACTATTGCCTCTTCTTCTGTCACTATCTGCCTGTATAAAAACTCTCTCCGTTTTTCTAAGTCTCCTTCATGTGCTGGAAAATCATAGTGAAGGCTCCCTGAAGCCTTCTCTTCCCCATGCTGAACAATTCCAGATCTTTCAGCAATTCTTATTACTTCTCTAAATATGAAAATAATACTTGAAAAGAAGGTCTGTTCACAGGTGGCTTGTTGCAGCAGGGGGTGAAGACAAGACCAGAAGAAGTTCATGAAAGAACACTGGGTCTTTGCATGCTGTTGGAAGACACAGGATGCCAGGAGAGAAGGTCATGACATTTGCTTGTCAGTTTCACAAAGAAAAGTAACAAAGGGGGAGATAAGAATGTAATAGCCAAACCAGGTGATATAAGAGCATATTTTGCTTTGTTCAGCAGTAACAGTATGGTCTAAAGCCCTTATGCCTCCCCAAGTTGTATTTATATATGTTTGGACTGCATTTCAATGCTGAATTTTTTTTTATTAGCTCACTCACCTCTGCCTCTTAATTGCAGTTATTATTCCTCATCGTGAAAATTTTGCTAAGCTCCAACTCATTTTTCCTGTAAGTATTGACAGTCTCTGTTTCCTTCTTCAGCTACACCCTCTGCTTTCTTCATCCATCACCTTTGTGCATCATGACACTCCCCAGCTCTGGAAGAAGCTTTTGATTAAGGGCTGTTGCCCTCACTTCCTGTTGTATCCTCCCTGAAACCTATTAGTTGTTCCATGAGGAATTCTCATTCCAATTTCCAAGACCAAGCCTACCTTTTTGTGTGTTTGTTGTTATCTCTTATGCTTTGTTTATATTATGAACGTACCTTTCCTCCTTGTGTACTTGCAACATTACCTGAAATTGGAAAACAGTTCATCACTTATCTGATGTAACCACGTCTAGGGTGGAAGTGACAGGACTGTGTCGACCTAAGGGCAATGTTGACATAAACACGTAGGAGCAATTTCAGCCAAGAGCAGCAGGATTAAACCCTACTCTTTCAGAAAGCTATCATAAAAGAATTTTTAGTGTTCATAGAAAGGAAATAAGATACTGATTTCAAAAGCCTTCTTTGGAAAACCAAACACACTAAACTGTGTGGAAATTAGTCCCCTGGATTTTTTTGTAAGATCATGTGAAAATGACACCACAGAATTCCCCAGCACAAGGGTGGTCACTGCCAACCATGTCACAGAGGCGAGTGTGGTTTGGAAGAGGCTAGAGGCTGCTGTACTGTAATTGTTCATCCTTTTTGGAATAATCTCCTTGAGCTTTTCCGTTAGATTTATGAATTTCTCTCCCTTCCTCTCTTCCTTTTTGCCATGGCAGGTTTGATTTTGAAGTTCTTCTGTGTTAGTTAAAAAGAAAAAAAACCTGTTAAGTACATAAACCTCAAGCAGGAAGACTGGATAAGTAGAAGCTCAAAGAGCAGCCAAATTGAAAATACTAAAGCTGATAATTTTTAACCATGAATGGATAATATGTTTTCTGTTTCACTTCCAAACTTCAATACTAAGAAATCATATACTTACAAAGTCACTCCACTCAATCCAAATCCTCTTAAGAACAAAGAGCTATTTATTTTTATAGCTTGGAATTAATCTGTAGGCATAAGGCACACAGGCATTTCAAAGTTTCCAAGAGACACTTACTTTTCTCTGCTGGACTGCCTTTAATAATTCAACAATAAAGCAATGAAGGATGTATGGAAAACTCAGGTAGTGTAAACTTGGCAGGTGTTAAGCTGAATTCTTTAAGAAGTGCTGTAACCCAAAAAGCATTGAAAGAACACTGGAGTTAGAGGAGCAGTGAAGATAGTACAAAAGACAGCCAGAAGACAAACTAATAAAAGCACTGTACATGCAAGAGCAATGAAGAAAAACTGTAACTAATGTTTGAAGTAGTCAGGTAGCCTCTCTTTTGTAGTAATGTGGTATCCTGCAAGCTTAAGAGACTGATTTTAGAGCTTCTGTGTGCACAACTACAGCTACTGTCAGTAAATGCTGTGGATATATAGCCATTCTGAAAAGGCATCCTAAACGGTTCAGTGAGTCCAAGGTAAAGACTAAACCCCTTAGTCTTTTATCACAGGGAACACCCTTCATTCCTTTCTCAATTTGCACAACCCCAGAAATAGATAAGCATTTGTGAAGCTAACCACATTGATGGTAGTATTGAGTGGTACTTGTTCAGACACAGTTTTAATATAATGACATGGAAATGATTATTATAGGGTAATTTTGTGGCTTGATCATAAATCAGCCCTGGCTTACATTACCAAATTTAGAAAAATAATTTAAAGTACCCTGAGCTTTCACTCCAATCCAGAAAAATCACCATAATCATCACTTAAGCTTCAACATGAATGTCATGACTAGCAAACTTAATGTTTGTAGGTAGTTTGAAAAAATCTTTGGGAAACTGGTATTGAGCATTATTTTTATTCAATATTTCAGTATTGTCTCTGTCCCTCTTCATTACATCAACCTCTACAGTATGAGCTCTATGGTATCTCTGTACCTTAGCAGACAAGGAACATTCTCACTCTCTTTTAAGAACTGACTGTCTCAGCAGCACAATTACAGAGATACAGAAAGGTTCCAGAGCTGTAATTTTAGAAGATGGGGCTTCAACAACTGTCAGTTTTCTCTTTGTCATGCCCTCTACTTCTGGCCTTTGTTCTGAGGATGACTTCTGGACAGAGCACTGATCAAGCCCAGTTGAAAGCACTACCCCAGCCCTTCTGAGAAAGCATTTTTTAACTTGGCCTAAGCTAAGCCATAGGGTTTATACTATGATCTCACATAGGGTTGCATCAGAACAGCCAGTCTAGTGTTCACCAGGAGTAGGAACAAAAGGGAAAGCCTGGTAAAGTCTGGCCTGTCACGGCTTCCAAAATTCCCATACCAATGAACAGTGGTCTGAGTGTGTAACAATATTTGCATGAAAGACTCCAAAAATCAAGCACTAGCATCTTCTACTATTACACCTGCATAGGAATGATCCATTCCTAAAATGTAGATATTGTTGGGTCAAACATAGCTTGTGTTACATATACAATATATACAGTAAAATATTAATATGCAATAAAATGTCATTAAGGCTCTGTACAGATCTTTGTTTAAGCAAAACACATGAAAAACTGCAAGCAATTTAAAAGTTGTGTAACTAAAGCAGAATTCTGTCCAGAGACAAGGTAAATTCAATGTACTCAGAAACAATAAAAAAAAAATAGAAAAGGAAGAAAACATCTGTGACTGGCAATTTCTGAACTACTCTTTGTCTGAGTATTGCTTTTACATAACCCAGGTGAGAGTCAAATGAATGCTGAGCAGTGAGAATTATTTCCTTGAAGCGTTTTCATCTACCTTTAATGCTTGTTCTTGCCTGCCATTAAAACAGATGAAAGCTGAAGAAGACAAGCTTAAGAGAAAGCTGTTGACAGGAATGTATACAATCCAAACCACACCAAAGAGCAGTCCAGTCTTTAGGCCTTAAATGTTGCTGAACCACATCATTCTGACAGCTGAATTTGGGTATATAATTGGAATAGGGAACAAAGTCAGACATAAAGCAGCAGAAGTGTCACAGGGTAGGCATCATCTACAGTTGTGGAGTATATTACATTTTATTTCCAGCCGTAAGGAAAATTTTGGTCAACAGCTCAATCTTCTGTGGTTGCATCAAATTTTATTTTCCCAGCATTTTCATTTCAAAGATGGTTTGTGCAGTGAAAATACTTCCTCAGCACTAAAATGCAAACCATGGATGCTGCTTTCATTTGCAATATCTTTGGAAATATCACAAATATCATTCTTGGATTTGGGCATGCAGTAGATCATATTTTGTTACAAGATGGAAAGGAATGGTTCAGGAAATCACATTTGGACATGAAAATCCAGTGGTGAAATTTCCAGCTAGAAAACGTGACACGTCTGTGATATATGTAGAAGGAATTTGAGTAATGAAAAATGCTTTTGCATATTAACTACACACCAGACAACCTCTGTTTTTGTTCCCATGGTTTTGTGAAGAAATATGGTCATGGACAATGCTTGAAAAACATTTTAGACAAAATTATATGATCATATATAAATCGCTTCTTGCATCAGGGGAATAATACAGCCTATGGGGAAAACTAAAATTTAAGAATTGTAAGAAAGAGATAAGATATATTAAGTAGTTAATCCACCTTGGGGGGATGTCTTTTCAAGGTTCACACTAGTCTTTATCACATACATTCTTCTTCCAGGAAATTTTTGCCAAAATTTTTCCCTCAACAAAATTTTAACTCTTCTTTCCAGACAACTTGATTGAATCCCAATGACAGTCAACAAGACTTCACTTTCTAAAGCCAAACTACAGGTTTCTTATGGCATATTTACCTTTTGGAAGTCTAGCTATTTCACATGTTTAACAAAAGACTAAGAAAATGTTGCTGATACAGTTTTACATACTGGTTTACCTAAGAAGGTGAAGTAGTGCAGAAAAGGTTCAGATTTTCAGGGGTAGGTTGCATTACAACAGAATTACTTAGGCCTTTGCCAGAGAAAATTGCCAATGTGTTTGTACTAAGACATAAGGAACTATAAACTTCTTCCAGGCACTTTTTCTCTTCAAGTAGAAATATTTCCAAGTTAAAGTGTGCAAAGATTTTAGGAGACACCAAGCAGGTCTATAGCTGAGCTTCTGTAAGATGTCTTATCTGATCCATCATCTCCCTTTGTCTGATGACTCAGTAACAAATCTTTCATTTGCATGGTGTGTAACTGTTCCCTCCAATTCTGAAACTTTTCTTTACAGAGTATGAAGTCACACAACTCTATACTTTGGTTTTATATGTTGCCATAAAGAGGGGGGAAAAAACTTTCCAAGACAACTTTATGTGGGTAAAGTAGAGAAGAGTTCTTTTACTTACAGGGTTTTAGGGATAAAGAATATAAAGGAGCATAAAAGAGTATAAAAGTATAAAAGAGTACAATGCATGATGACAAGTAACAGATAGAAAAGACCAGTGCTAGGTTGAACTCACGGCCTCAGGAATACCATGTGAGCTCCTTTCCCAAGCACCACCGCTTCACACATGCAGAGTAAATTAATCCAAAAGGTGTCCCTTTAATTTCATTCTCTGCTGTACACATACCCAGCTAACCCCTGAGCCACTCTGCCATGTCTTACCAAAGCAAAGAAGGGGCAACAACCTGCCCCTCACAGGTGAAAGACCCTTTCACCCACAGGCTGGGAACACTGACTCTTGCAACATCTGGGCCCAAGTCAGGTCACCTCCCAGCCCACCATAAACAAGGGAGAAACTCCCTTTACAGCTGCATCCCCGCAGCTCAGCTACCCCAGCAACTTATTCTGGTACCCAGTTCCCATTACCAGTCTCATCTTCCTTCAAGCAGGACTTGAGGTTCTTGAGGTCCGGTCCGGAAGAACAAGGGAGGGGAAACATCCCCTCACCTCAGGAGAGCAAGAGAGGGACAACCCCCCTTTGCAAGCAGAG
>JAWWEE010000085.1:41405643-41423776 GCA_035221455.1 Xenops minutus
GCTGGGCTTTGCTTTCTTGTTTTGACTAACATGGTATCTAATTGTCTTAGCTCTGGTACATGTTTCCCAGGCATGGTCTTCCAGCTATTATCTGACTCTTAAGACAGCTAGCACAGGGTTAGAGGTTGCTAGCTGCCCTAAATGCAAGAAAGAAGTATAAAACACATAGAAGTATAAAAATCTACAAATTCATGAAAACCCTAAGGCATCAATAGGTTTGGAGGTCGGATCACAGAAATACTCTACTTCTCTGCGAAAAAGTTGTCCTGTTTTTTTTCTTGAATATCTTTCAAAGGAAATCAAGATGCATTTGATATCAGTGTAAATTTTGCTGACTTGAATATACACAAGACTATATCTAAAAATAACTCTATTTTGAATTGTTATAATTTAGTTGTGAAACCTAAATGAAGGAGCTAATTTCAACTAACTTGCCTTGAAATTTGAAAAGAAAATAACATCCTTTTATCTTTAAATTCAGAAAGTTATTGCAGTGTGCGAGTTTGGTAATTCCTATTGTTATTTTATGCTATAATCACCAAGTATTAATCTGTACAGTTTGGTATAACTGGAAAAAAAAAAAAGAAGGAAGAAAAGGAAAGAAATGGTTCTGAACACAGACTTGAAAACAGACATAAGTGTTTGTTGTCTTTTTCAGTGAGAAGAGGATGAACTGAAGGACATATTCTTGCCACTCTGGAGGGGTTGTAATACCATAAATTTTGTTACTCTTTTGTGGTCAGTGTGTTCTCTCAAAGACATGTATGTAGCCTATAGACTATATTGTCATTATTGCCACTTATGTAGCCTATAGACTATTGTCATTATTGTTTTTCTGACTTTCAAATCTACATATAGGAGTTCCTATTGGTCTTTAAAGTATGTTCTTCATCTGCCAGATAACAAACTATTATTTCTTCCTCTTTCAAATTATCTTTTTCTCCCCCAAGTGCCTTTGTCATGAGCAAAGAACCCATTTTTCCCTGTATACAGAACAAATAGAAGAAAAGAGGATAGGATTATTGTGGATGCAGTTGTTTTATAAGTAGACAGCTGTGGCACAATGTTCTGCCCAGGATGCCAGCAGTTATATCCTACTGAGGAGTCCCTTCCTATTCCAACCCTATTCAAGCCTGATGATGATTGCTCTTGACAACACCTGAGGGTCTTGTCCCCACCTTACCCTTTGTACCATCTCCATGGATTACCCCTAGCAGCAATTTTTGTGCAATTTCAAGGTCTTCCTATTATATCAAGTGATGATACAACCTCTTTGTTGAAAGCAGGCCGTTGCCATTTTCTTGAGAAAATAAGTAATGTATGTTCAATTTTGCCAGGATGAGTGCCAGAGATTGTCCATGTGCATTCATTCTCCTCCCATCGTCAGTGAACAGAGTACCTTCTGGACAGCCCTTTGGTCAGAAGTGTCTGCATCTGCCATAAAAATAGAGGGTGAAAATTTTTCAGTTTGCTTTTCAGAGGACAACTTTTGATTCTTGCTTTGTGCCTGGTGGTCTCTTACAGCAAAGTTGTTTCTGAAGTGGATGAATGTTTTGTTTTCTTCTCTTGCATGCCATTCATTGAGGTGTTCTGAGTGAGGAGATGATAAAGTAACATAGCATTGTTTAGATAACAAAACTGACTGGAAGAATTCTGCTACAGGCAGGCTCAGGTAAGTGCACCTGTTGTGTAGTTAAACTTTTAATTAGTAAACTCCATGAAGGCTGTCAGGCTCTCCCGCTATGTCAGTGACAGGCTTCCTAGCTATCAATATGAGGGCAAGCCAGTCTGATTGATACATAGATGTACCACCCTGAGTCCTGAACGGACATCCAGTAATAGGCGTTTCAGGCCTCTTAGGCTGTTTTCTGTGCTGCACTACTCATGTTCTCTGTCCTAATATGCAGACTAGCAAGTTGGTTTGTTTTGAGTGACTGAATTAGAAGCTTATGAGAGCTGAATCTAAAGAGCTAAAGCATGTGTAGTGCTTTGGAAGAACTTCCCTCAGTTATGCTGCACAAAATGTTGTGGATGCTGAAGGATTACACTGATTAAACAGAAGTCCAGACAAATCAATGGGAAAGTAATCTGGTGAGAATACTTATATGCATGCTCAAGAAATTCTGGTATGGGGTTTACGTGAAAAGGTTTTGGTAGTGGGGGGGCTACAGGGTTAGTTTCTCTGGAACTCGGAAAGGATTATACATACTAGCACTGTTCTTATGTTCTTTGCAAACCTGTGGTTTTTTTGACAATGGCAGAGCCAGGATACAAGGCCAAATGGACAATGTGGGCATTTTTATGTTCTTAGTGCACTTGTACTCATTTTGCCCTCTTCTCCCATGCAACTAACAACAGGATGAGCGAAAATGGCCTTAAGCTGGGCCTGGGGAGGTTCAGGATGGACATTTCTGCATGGAAAGTCTTGGCAGACATTGGAATGGACTGCCCAGGGAGATGGTGGAATTCCCATCCCCATAGGTGTTCAAGAAATAACTGGGCATCTCACTTAGTGCCATGGTCTAGTTGACAAGGTGGTGACCGGTCAAAGGTTCAACTTGTTGATCTCAGAGGTCTTTTCCAGCCTAACTGGATCTGTGATCCTGTGTGAACTGATACCTTAAGAAGTGTGATGGAGTCCTCCATCCTATATAGTATGGAACTAAGAGCATATGTTTTTCCATGCTGCTTATTCTTCCCCTCCCCCCCCCCACCCCCGCATTGGTTAAAACCCTCCCCGAGTGTTTTTTACATTTTGTGGTTGAAGAATGTGCTGGTTTGGACTGGGTAGAGCTAATTTTCCTCACAGTGGCTAGTGTGGGGCTGTGTGTTTTGGATTTGTGCTGGAAATAGTGTTGAGTGTTAATACTGAATAGTGCTTACATAGAGCCAAGGTCTTTTCTCCATTTCATACTCCTACAATGGTGAGAAGACTGGGGGTGCTTGGGAAGTTGAGAGGAGACACAGCTGGGACAGCTGACCCAAACTGAACAAAGGGATATCCCTGACCATATTGTGTCATGCTCAGTATATGAAGAGGGAGGAAGAAGCAGAAAAAGAGGGGACTTTTGGAATGATGATGTTTCTCTTCCCAAGTCACCAATATGCACAATGGAGCCCAGTTTTCCTGGGAATGGCGAGCCCAGTTTTCCTGGGAATGGCTGAACATAGGAAGTGGTGAATGAGTTTGTTGTTTCGCTTTTTTTGCATACGTAGCTTTGCTTTCCCTATTAAACTGTTTTTATCTCAACCCATGGGGTTTATACTTTTACCATTCTGATTCTCCTCACAATCCTGCTAGTGAGGGAGTGAGCAAGCAGCTGTATGGTGCCCAGTTGCCAACTGGATTTAAAGCATGACAAAGAACCACAAGCATGAAAAGGAGTTTTGAAAAACTCTGCTTTTTTGTTCTGCTTGCAATATGTTTTGCTTCATCTATCGCTTTCTCTGTAATTCTATGTTAAATCCGTCATTCTAATCATTGTCTTCATATCTCTCTGTGGTCCAAGTTACTAGAGAGATTATCTCACTTCATCTCCTTATGGTATGGTGTGAAAGCTACATCCCACTTCATTAGTAAAAATATCAGCTGTGTGAAGCA
Source organism: Xenops minutus (assembly GCA_035221455.1). Classification (NCBI taxonomy): domain Eukaryota; kingdom Metazoa; phylum Chordata; class Aves; order Passeriformes; family Furnariidae; genus Xenops; species Xenops minutus. The sequence continues at coordinate 41,409,245 of JAWWEE010000085.1, forward strand.
GATAGACTGTTCATGCTGCCTGGGAAATTAATTTGCCTCTCCAGAGTTGTATAAAGGCAAACCTTGATGTCTTCTGTACAAAATACATGGTAACCTCCTTCAACATAGCTTCCCACTCCATGGCCAAGAAAATAATTTCTCATCTACTAAATGAAACCCAGCTGCTAATGACGTGACTGACAATCACACACATTTTTTATTGTATAGGCATAATTCAAGGAGGTACACTGCAATCAGAAACTGGAAGCAATTCCTCTAAACAAATCTGTTGAATGTCAGTGATGATAATTATTAGTGATTACTCACTGATTGCTAATGTGTTCTAGATTTAGACATTCCAAAATAGGGACAGCATGGCTGTTTTTTGCATGGATATGAAAGCTGATTTTTTGATTTTAACTTCTAACAATAACTCTTTGTAAAGAAAAAAACTATCGTTCAGTAGCTGAAATCTGTACTGCCTAAGTTTAATGCAGTTTTATACTTTTCAGGAGCATTTCAAGTTGAAAATAAATTGAACTCTAGGAGGCAGAGGAGGAAGTGTTGCCTAAAGCCTGTTAAAACAAAGGATGTCAGATGAAAGATGAAATCATCTTTCCGATAAAAGAGATTTAGACTAGGTCAAAGGAAAAAGGGATGTTCTTATAATTCATTTGTACCCTGGAAGCAATGCTGCATGAAGTTTTTGGAAGAAATCAGATCTTTCATGAGACCAGATGTCACAGCTGGAAAAAGATGACAAACTTTCAAGCACACAGAGCGTTCATTAACTGATAACACAGAGTAGCAAACTCACAGCTAACTACAGAACAATACTGCGTATGTGAGTTATTCGATCTCTCAAACCTATTTGTAAAAGACTGCTTAATCCTCACTTCCATAGTTGTCTTTTCAGGAGGTTTCAGCCCTCATCCAAGTCTTATAAATTGAGTTTCTAGTACTGAGAGAAATAAACATTTACTTGGAACCTGAAGTGGCAGTTCATGTGAGTTATCTGAAAACTGTCTTTAATTCTTGTGTGTTCTGTTGCTGTTTTTGTTGCATTCTTTCCATCTGGAATGTGGAGCTGATCTTACTGTGTGACTGGGGCAGCACTAGTGTCAATGAAAGGGAGGGAAGAGAAATGCATGAGAAGAAGCACTGTTAGACCTCAAGAGAGGCCAAATTAGGCAAAGAATTTAAGGAGAGCATTCTCTGTGCCCCTCTTTTCACTGATCATGCAGGTAAAATTTGTAGATGTGAGAAAAAATTTTGAACATTTAAATGGTGGGTTGAAAAGTTGTTTTAATTTCTGACAAATGGAAATTTGCAAACTTAGGTGATGCTTCAATTAGTAAGATTTTCAAAACTAATAAAATGCAATAAATATCTCTCATTGTGCTAATAAATCTGCATTTTGTTAAATGGACAATTTGAACTGATGGAATTCTTTCAGAATTTCTGTATATAACTGGACACTCTGAGATAAGCAGAACAATATGAAGAAGAGTATGGTTGCAGATAGTTTGTGCCCTCAGAGAATGACTCTAATTTGCTCCTCAAAATGCTGCTCTCCCCAGCTGCATTTGTATTGTCACTTCTGTGGCTCACGGGATGTCTGCTGTCCACATTCCCAGTGTCAACATGCCCCCTGTATAGCAGCTGGCTGAGCCTGGCTCTGTTTCACATGGGACTCCTTAACTGATGATGCTGTCCACATTCTCCTCTGAGTCATAGACCGATTCAGCAGGACAAGGGGAAGGATCAAATAAACCACCACCGGTTGGTAAACTTCTTCCCTGTACTCCTGTGTTTCCCATTATGTAAAAGAATAACTTAGTGTTGCAGAAACCTCAGGTGATGGGATCTTATTTGTGTGGCCACTGCAAGGGATGAGTCCTACAAAGTAAATAACTTGGTGGCATCTCAGCTGTTCTATGAGTTTAAGGTATGGGGACACAGGTTTAAGTACTACTGCTGCTCCTTAGGAGACATTTGGTTATTATTAGCTACTAAGGCTGCTGCTGTGGTTTGACTGACCCAGAGAGAGACTGGACATGGAAGAATACAGTCTCTCAGTTTCTCCTCACCTCATATGCCACATTCTCAGTGAGAATAATATGTAGTTATAAGCCAAGACTAATCTGCAGATAAGCCCATTGACCTTTGTAGGTTGCGCTACCTGTACACAGACCTATTATAGGCAGGTAGTGTATATATATTCTAGGTAATTACATGGTCTTATGGCATTATGCAAATACCTATGAGAGTATCAAACCTAATGACACCCTGCCTGTGCAAGCTAGTCTTGTTATCCCATATTATAGGACTGTGACAGGGAAAGACTAGGTAGCCAGTACAGTCAGTATGTAGCAGGGCAGGCAGTAGAACTAGTTATTCAAGCTTCATGATAGTTTTCTATCTTCTGTCTTGTCTTTTTTATCTGTCTTTTTATGTAGCTACATCCCAGTGCTCTACCTTATTTTTCATTATTGATTATCTTGCATAATGGCTTAAGCAGGCATAAAATCCTGTGATCACCTGCATCATAACATTGAATTTCTTATTGCATCTTTATAAGAAAATTTTGAAACCTAAATCTGCAGCCCTTATTTGCACTCAATAAAGAAAACATGATCAGACATACCATTCTGAAGCTTTGACTTGCTGCATCTACAATGTATTTTAATTCAAAACTGTCTAATCAAAAAGATTGTATTTTAAGGACTACAAATATATGCCGTTCTTCTGAATAATCATTGCTTCAGTGGGAAATAGAAAGCCCACAAATATATGCCTGGCTTCCCAGAATGACCTAGTGTGGCTCACAGCCATCTGTGTTTATAGTAAGAGATCGCCCACATGCATTAGTCTGTAAACAGTATCAAAACCCAAGGCTTTTCTTTTTTTCTCTTTCACTCTCCATATATATTACAGTCTCAGGGTGCCTCCATATAGGTGTAAATGTCTGCAAAGATACCTTTTTTTCCCTTTATCCTGCAATCTAGCAGTTCTCAGAGCTAGTACTTCAAAAATGCCTTTGCATTATTGGTAGATTTAAAAGACTGCTAGTTTAGTCTGTTAGTACAAACCCTTTCTGACCCTCTAGCCATGGTTGCATATTCAGACAACTAGTAGGTATTCAAGACTCAGTCAAAATTTAAACAAGAAAAGATCATATCAGTAAATTTCCTCAGTGTGTCAGGGGTGTTGGGGGGTCCTCCATTTGGCATTTGGGAACTCTCTATTTCTCTATGTCAGCTGACTTCAGACTGTCAGCAAACTGTCTTTCTCGTCAGTGCCGGTGCCAGGAACAGCTACAAAATTTTTTTGCAACTCCGTTATGTTTTTGCTAGACTACACGTATATTTGTGAATGTGGTTATGCAAAAAGTCTTAAACTCCAAGATTTCCCATAGATGGTATTAGCAAAGAATGAAATTCAGATCAAATTAGGACTTGGTACTTTTTACACAATGTTATTAAAGAGTGGGCTCACATTTTATGTATCAAACAAGAACATATTTGTGGAACATATAAAGCACAGCTGTTACCACTTTATGACCTCCAGCACAAGGAAATCCTAATGTGCTTATCTGTGTTCATAAAAGATATGTTGCCCACATCTATCAAGGGTAAATTGGCTCAATGGGGAAGGAAGTTCCATGGTTATCACAAAGATGAAGAAATTCCATAATGTCATTGCATCATAGAATTGATGGCCACGTGCAGCTTTGGAAGCAGTCTTGGAATTGTCCTGCACTCTTATTCACTGCACAACCACTGCCACTGCCAGAGGACTAGAATGTGAATTGCTGCTACCATGGAAGAAGCCAAGATAGTTGGTGAGAGGCAGCCTGAACAAAAAACATCTCCGTGACAGGTGTTTGCAAATGTATGCTATGCACGCTGGCATGAGGAGCAACTCACTGATTGCTGTCAGCTTCTTTCCTTTTTTTTTCTGAGGTCTTTGGGAGTTTGTTGTCTGCTTGCCACATGCTTTTGTGACATCCTTGAACGGATAAGTATAATGTAACTGGTCTGCTTAAGCCTTAACTATTTATTGTACCCTAAGTTTATTGAGAATAAAGCATTATGGACAGAATGAGATACAGGAACTACTTAAAAATTAACTGAAATGCTTTTCTATATAAAGCAAATATGCCAAAAATTTTGGGCAGATACAAGAGCATAAAAGAGATAGATAGACAGACAGGACACATACAGGCCTGTCAGCCTGACCTTGTTGCCTGGCAAGGTTATGAAGCAGATCATCTGAGTGCAATCACATGGCATATACAGGACAAGGGATCACACCCAGCCAGCAGGGTTTAGGAAAGACCAGTCCTGCTTGCCAACATGATCTCCTTTTATGACTGGGTGAACCACCTGGTGGATGAGGGGAAGGCTGTCACTGTGGTCTCTCTGGACTTCAGCAAAGCCTTTGACACTGTCTCCCACAGCATTCTCCTGGAAAAGCTGGCAGCCCATGGCTTGAACAGGGGCACTTTCTGCTGCATCAGGAACTGGCTGGAGGCCCGGGCCCAGAGAGTGTGGGGAATGCTGCTGCATCCAGTTGAAATCTGGTCATTAGTGGTGTCCCTGAGAGATCAGTGTTGGGCCCAGTTCTGTTTAATATCTTTACTAATGATCTGGATGATGGGATTGAGTCTACAATTAACAAATTTGCTGACCACACTAAGTTGGGTCAGCGTATCGGTTTGCTGAACCTTAGAAAAGTTCTGCAAAGGGACTTGGATAGGCTGGATAGATGGGCTGAGACCAACAGCATGAGGTACAACACCACCAAGCACCAGGTGCAGTTTGGCCACAACAATCTCATGGAGCACTACAGGCTGGGGAAAAAGTGGTTCAAAAGTGGTGCAGTGGAAAAGGAACTGAGGATGCCATTCGACAGCTGGCTGAACATGGGCCAGCAGTGTGCCCAGCTGGCCAAGAAGGCAATGGCATCCTGATCTGTATCAGGAACAGTGTGGTCAACAGGACTAGGGAAGTGATTCTTCCCCTGTACTCAGCACTGGTGAGGCCACATCTCGAGTGCTGTGTCCAGTTCTGTGCCCCTCCGTTCAGGAAGGACATTGAGATGCTGGAGCAAGTCCAGTGAAGGGCAACGAGGCTGGTGAAGGGACTTGATCACAAGTCCTGTGAGGAGATGTTGAGGGAATTTGGATTGTTTAGCCTGGAGGAGTCTTAGTGGTGACCTTATTGCTCCCTACAACTACCTGAAAGGAGGTTGCAGCCAGGGTGGAGTGGGGTTGGCTTCTTCTCCCAGGTAACTAGAGACAGGATGAGAGGACATGGTCTTAAGCTGCACCAGGGGCAGCTGACGTTAGACATTAGGAACAAATTCTTCCCTGAAGGAGTGATTAGACATTGGACTGGGCTCCCCAGGGAGGTAGTGGAGTCACTGTCCCTGCAGGTGTCCACGGAAAGACTGGATGTGGCATTCAGTGCCATGGTCTAGTTGGCAAGGTGGTGTTTGGTCATAAGTTGGACTTGATGATCTCAGAGGTCTTTTCCAACCTAATTGATTCTGTGATTCTTTGTGATTCTGTGATAGACTGACAGACAGGATAGACAGAAGGATTCATCAGACACATTAACATAAGCAAATCATCACAAAGAAATCTACCATGATTTGCAACATTTTAGGTAACAATAACTTGTGCAATGGAAAATGAGAAGTTGCTTCACTGGCCTTCACTGGAAAATTGACTTGCAGTTTTGACTACTGAGAGTATCTGTATGGGTAGTCCTGTGTAATAACTAACTCACTGTGCATTTGTATCACATTGGATCTTGTTCATGCATCCATATTCTGAGAATAAGTTGGTGCTTCACATACTGGAATTGAAAAGGTCCAACCTGGTTTAGTGACATGATGCTGAAGTGTTTCTCTGAGTGAGCACAGTGCAGACATACTGAAATTTAAAAATCCAACAGAAAAATCAGGACTTTTAAAAGTGAGAAATGAGACTGGAGCAGCTCATACAAAGCTGGAAAGTATTGTAAACTTTACCTTCTAAATTAAAAAGTGATTTTTTTTTTAATAATAGTTATTATGTTCTTCAGTTAAAAACTATTTTTGAAAGCATTTTTAGCTAAACAGTATAGAAGCTAGAAACAGACAAACTATTATCTTGTCTATTCACAAGTTACATTCCACTGCAACACAGAAAACCAAATGTGATCTGTTCTCTTAGACAATTTCCTTGTTTAATAAATATAGTGTTATGATTTTGTATGGAAATGTTTAATTCTATGAAAAGCCTGATCTGTCTCTTCATTACTATGAGCCCCAATTTTCTTACAAAGAACCTGTTCTCTGCATAACTGACAGGAATAGCAAATCACCTTGTCTTCCAAAGGAGCTCATGTCCTGGTATGACTTGAACAAGAACACAGTAATATATAATCAGAATGCATCTGTATCTCAGCCAATCTGCTTCTCAGAAGAAAGGTTCTCTTCATATTTTTCTGTGAGACACAGAACTGAGGGGCACAGAACTTGAGGTATTCAGAAAACATTTTCTTTATAGCTTATATACAATCTGTTTATCCTTTACTACATGCTGTTCAACATTTGATATTTTGCTTGTGCATGAACAGAAATTTTCTTTTGGTTATATGTGGCTAGTAAAGGAAATGATCACTCGGGAAACATCTATCCTTTATTTGATGTTTTGAGATCTCCTGGACTTGTGCCACACAGTGCTGAGGATATAAATCAAGCCAGAATTGCTTGAGAGATTCTTCATTGCAAACAGAAGCATACATGTGAATTCCATCCATCCATGAGAATTTTTAATGGTTTTATGGTTTTTCAAATCAGGGACTGCCTGTGGCCTATAGTCAGAATACGGGTAAAGCAAATATTTTCACAAAGAGCATAGCTGCATAAGCACTTGCTACAAGATGTATTAGCTCATTTATCTCAGAAGCACAAAATTAACTACCAAGAGACTGTAAATTTACCAGACGCTTTTTCTGCATAGTCCTCCATAATTCCAGTTATTGTCAGATCTTTTTGTGAAGTATTTATCTTTGTTTCTCAGTTCTTTCAGTTGATCTGCCAAATCATAGGATAAGTGAACTGTCACAAAGTACTATGTGAACATTTTAATACAGAATGCATATTTTCAACTCTTATGGAGGAACACTGGAAAACTGCTGCACACCAGTGTGGCATGGAAGCATATTATTTTAGACACATCATCATATTATCATGCCTACTGGGCTTTTGATTAGAGCCAGATCACATAGAACCAGCACATAGTTTGGACAAGGCAAGCTTGGGCTTATCTGTAACTGTCCACACTCTAAATCTATTTATTAAATTTAACTAATAAATAAAAACATTTTAAAGAAATTTGTTATCTGTCTTGGATTTTCAGAACTTCTTAAATAACAGCTGACTTGAATGAACTAATTAAATCATGGATACAATTAAAATTCAAAGTAAACTCAAGAAACAGTATTTGAAACTTAGAGTTCTTGCACTTCAGTTATTAACGAATATTACTCACTCTAATAGATATTAGCAGGAGATACAACATCTCACATTATTCTTAATGTGTGTCACTCTCTCCACTGGCTAGTGTGGAATTTTGAACCAGAAGGCATATTGAAGCATCAAGAGCTCTTACTAATATACTGGCCAAATACGATGTACTGAACAAGGTTTATGTTCTGAGATGAGACACCTTAGGCTTTTCTCAGCTAAGTCTATGCATTTAGCGACAAAGCACAGAACCAGTTTCTAGCCAAGCTGCAGAAGAATCTCATCACTGAACAGAGGGACACAGGCCTGCCATTACAGTAGGACCTTCTGAACATGACAGTCTACATGACAAGAAGAAGGAATTGCATGCTTGCTTTGTAGGTATTTGTTTTTTAGAAAACGTATCTTTAGCATGGATAATACATCAACTAAGAGTAGTTAAAATACAAGTATGTAAATAAATAAATAAATAAATAGAAGTATTTTCCAATGGTGTGAAGGGAAGGCCTTTGGGTACAATTTAGCAATTACAACATGCTGTCTTATCTCTTTCTTTGTGGGAACAAGAACATTGATGTGTATATATGACATTTTGGGTTTGCTTTCAGGGATTTTTTTTTTTTTTTTTGGCGGGGAAAAGGAAGGGGTTGCATTCAGTCATTTTCATTCCCTGATATCTTGGACACATAGCAACCATCTGTTCAGCTGGTTCAGTCCCGAACATGTTGTTTTCAGAGTAATGAGAGAATAACAAAATGAATAGATAAAAGATGTAACATATTTTCTGGCAAACATGTCTTTGAAAACTTTTGTTATTAAGGTAAAAAACATTTCTGTAAGGTGAAGTTACAGCTTTTACATTTGCTTTTCTGTTACAGATAGTAGAGTTGGTGATGAAAAAGCATATGGAAAGGATTCAGCTACATAAATAATATAATTTCAAAAGTGCCATTGGCTCTAGTTATTACAGGATTTACAGGAAAACTGCTTCATTTCTTAAAGCTAATAGAAGTATCAAATGACAAAAAAACAGTTTAGACTGTTAATAGGAGCAAAGGTTTCAAAAGGAAAGAGGAGCAAATTAAAAATTAACCCTGGTGCAGCAATGCAATAACAACCTTATGTGTTTATTTAACAGGACTGTTTCTGCAGGAAGAGGTATTCAGTCATTTATAATACGGCATGCAAACATCAAACATCATGTTAGCATCAGGGGTGGTGATGGCAGTAGTAATGTATTTTGTTTTCTAAACAAATACCATAACTTAGTGTAGCTTTTCATATCTGAAAAAAAAATTGAGAGTTGAATGAGAACAGTCTCAGGGGTCATTTCTGACATTTATTACTCTATAATTCTGTGAAATATGCACTTTGACAGGAAGCTGAGGAAAAGAACATCAAAATACTTCCAATGTGATGATAAACAGGAAGACGCTGAGAGTTAAGACTGGGAGCAGTACAGAGTGCTGTAAGACAGAAAAGGGTTAATCATCTGGCCTAATGCAAGGAATCATAGGGGAGACCTCTTAGGCACCTGCTAGAAAACTCTTGGTTAGATAAATGAGCAGAGGGGGAAATAAACAGAAAAGAAAACAAACATACAAAAACAAAGGGAACTTTTTCTCGAAGGGGGGGGGGAAGGGAATGGGCAGGGATAAGGGAAATGAATGGAATGGAATAGAATGGAATGGAATGGAATGGAATGGAATGGAATGGAATGGAATGGAATGGAATGAACGTCAGAGACTGGGAATGGGGTGGAAGGGGTTATGAATGCTGAGAAGAGAGATGTTGACCAATAAAGATAAGAGGAGAAGGAGTGTAGGTGATGGGAAGCCTACCTGCACTTCCAAATGAAATATCAGGTAGATCTTTTGTTTAGTTGTCAAAAATTCAGAAAACAAGGTAATTCTTAAGCCTCTTAAAAGATAGTAAATGCTGTGGTGTTTTGATTTGGTTTTTTTGTTTGTTTGCTTTTTGTTTATTGGTGTTTTTTTACTCTGTATGGTTTACCGATTTCCTCATGTATCATCCTGCTGGCTCTGACCCAATACTCTGATGTTTTGCTTAGAGGTCTGTACTTACATAATGTATACTTGTGTAGTGTCCTTAAGTCAGGTGTGTGTAAACAACCTGCTCTAACCTTGAGCCTGGTTGTGTTTTCAGCAGTGGGTGGATCTGGTATTCTGTGATTTACCTTATTACACTGCTGTGAAAAGTTGTGCATTGACTGTGGATAAATCCAGTTTAAATGGTGTGAGCTTAAGAATAGCTTGACTCCACCTGGAGCAGAAAAGATGTGGTCTGTAAGTATTGGGGGCTACGCTGGTTTCTAGGGCTAAAAAATTTAAGTAGCCATTCTGAGAGTCATATTTCAGGGTTCTCCCTTGAGGAGATTATAAGGGGATACACAGAATAATCTAAACATAGACATTAGGTTAGAGGTGGCACCTGTAGAAATGTTGCTAGAAACTATTATGCAATAACACCTGTGTAGATACATTGGTAAAGAAACTAGAGGCTGCCTGAAACCTAAGTGAGTTCATTGCATTATGCTTTCACTGGGGATGACTTATACAACCTGGCTTAAGTATACAGAAACAAGTCACATGGTAACTGAGGTAAACCTCTGTATGGTGTCCAAGGTTGTCCTTCCCCTGGTTTCGAGAAAGAGGCAGAGCTTTGCTGAGTAGAAGAGGCTTTCTTATGTATCTTGTTCAAGATCCTGTTTATTCTGAAATGTCTGGTAACTGCCTCATCACCCTCTCCTAATACTGGGCTTTTGTACATCTTTCCGCCACTGCAATATTTGCTTCATGCAAATGTGACTGAAGGGAAAGGTGTCTGTCTGACTGAAAGAAGTGGCTCTGCTTCAAGATGGTTGCCACTTTTAATTATGGAAAAATGACTTAGGAGTTTGAAACTACTGTGGCTCTCTAAAAGAGTGCAGCGCAGAATGTGAGAGTCTAAGTATTCTAATACAATTACTCTGTAGATATATTTGTCAAAGAAGTAACACCCAGGTTTTTCACTTCCAAATAAAGTTCTTAAGAGGTCTAACAAACAGAATTAACATGAAGCAGCTCATTGAGAGTAGAACATTTTCACTCTTAAGTGCAACAATCCAGTACTTTAAGCTTTACTTGTCTGTATCTGTAGTCTCTGCAGAACTTGAATATTCTAGGCTGTAGTACTGCCTTCATGCATGCTAAGAGGTATCTTGGAGAGCCTGTTTTCTTTTAGGTCTTTGAAAAAAATGTATGTTGGTGTGCTTGGTTCAGTTCCTCGGTTCAGTCCTTTTGGCCCTCTTGTTGGGGCCCAAAGCCTGAGCATGTATTTTGAGGACACTGACTTTCCTTATTATAGTGGATTTAATTATTGTATTTACTTGATTAGGTGGGCTGCTTTGTGGCTTGCTAAAGTCTTCCTTCAGTTGGGTGTGGGAAAATGGGGGCTGGGACTGAGAGTTAATACTCCTTCTAGAGTCTAACACAGAGCCTGAGATGTGTTGCAGGACTGGATAGTGGCAAAGGACCATGTGTGTGTGTGTGCATGAATTGAAATAATCTTAGAATCTATCTTAGACTCCTCATGCAATTACATGTATGAATGAATGTATTCTCATATGTTTTAACTCTAAAGGGTTTACTACTGTTGCTATAGTAATGTCTGAAATACTGTTTGTGAGCCACAGACTAGCTCAGCTTGTAGGAAGAAACAATTTTTTGATACTAGTGTCCATCAAAAAAAGATGTTGCTTCATGTCAATTGGCAAAATAAGCGCTGGCTAAAAACCCCTAATTGCCTAGAGGTTATGGCATGACAGATATAATCCAAAAGGAAATGCACCCTCAGCAATCTTTCTCTCTTGGATGTTACATCTTGGTTTTGTTACAAGAATTTTTTATGACTTAGTATCTCTGAGAAGTTGTGGCAATTTTTTAATTTTTTTTTTATTTTGCTTAGTTGGCTTCAAAGTCAGTCAAAAATTTCACTCTCCTAGTCTTGAAAGGTATTCCTCAAATATGGTGATTTTGAGTCTCTCAGCAAATATTTCACATGGTATTTTTTGGTTAGAGTCACATACAATTTGTACTGCTTAGAGTACTCATTGTTCTCATAGTTTATGAAACAGTACTTCTGGAACTAGGTGGAACTTGGTTTCTGCCCTGCTCATTTGTCCTACCTTGATTAGGGACTCTGGTAATTGTTTAGTAAGTGTTACCTACAGTTCTTCTGTTTGTGTGAGTCTGAGACAGAGTAACCCTACTGGAAAGTAGGTGTAGGACTGCTAAGGCAATTGCCTAGGCTTCTTTTACAGACAGCCTTTTCTCAAGGACAATTTTCTAGTTCTCAAGAAGTAGTAGTTCTCAAGTACCAAGTATTTATACTGAGGTTGATTTTAATATTCTATATTATTTGATCAGGAGGGGAGGAATAGGTCTTTTAATTCTTGTAATATGTAAATTTGTTACAGAACCTCAAAAAAAAATTAATTCTTTTTCCAAATTGTTTCATGGCTTCTTATAGGGCAAATTCACAGTGAATAGCTATACTGCAGAAGGATACACTAGAAGAGTTATCAAATATCTCAGTAGTGTTAACACAGCAGCAAGCAAGTGATGGCTCTGAAGATGGAGGTAAATGTAGGCAGGCTCTTCCTCTGTAGGAATTCTATACAGCTATTCCAGACAGAGGAGAACAGACTCTTAAGGTCTTGCCACCTTTGTCAGATCTCAGCAGAATCCTTTCAACACATTCACTGGAATGTTCCCTGAATGTTCTTTGAAAGATTAGTAATCAGCTCATAATCTCCCTAATTTCTGCTGCAAAGACACCTGCAGTCAAATGTATAGAAACTAGAGCTGGCTGAGAACTGCTGCAGGCTTTTTTCTCAGAGGATTAAGACCTATTAAGTTCTTGTCCAGAACTTCCTTCGTAAGTGCTGTGTTTGGTTTTGTTTATTTTTTTACAAATGGAAATCAGTAAGAGGAGTTAAGAGGATTTTTTTTTTTAATGCTTACATTTCAAGTGAGAAGGGAAAAAAATTATTAAACTTGATTAAAGCCAACTGAGGTGTGGCTTTGAGGTGTCCTTTTTTACTACTATTACAATTACTTCAATGGGAGCATGCACTGTGGCAGCTTGTAAAAGACCAAGCAAAACTAGTAGTATCTCTGCCATTCACAGGGCTTATATTCAGATTTCAATACAAATTATCATGCCTTAGCTACTTTCAGCAATGATTTGATGTAGTTATCTCTTCCATGATTATTTTAGTATGCATCTTTATACTGGCTAGAGAAAGGTCATCAATAGATACAGCCTTAAATCTGCCCATTTGACTATAAATGAGCTAAAGGACTTGCTGGGAATAAAAGAATACAATAATATAAATGAAACCTATCAAGAGCTAATTTTGACAACGTATTGATGAACTAGACCTTAATCTTGAATGTGCTGAGTACGTTAACTGAACTTCTGATACATGCAGCTTTTTCTCCTACACATAGACTACTCATGACTACAAACTGCTCATTAGTGTGATTTCCCCAACCTAACTCTAAAAGTGCTGGTGCTATAGTCCATTAATAGTTTCTACAAGAACATAAGGGATTGTGCTAAGTTTTTATTCTCTGTAGCCAGAACTGGCAGTGTAAGCAGTGTAGCCAGAACTGCTTAGATATGTGGCTTCTACAGAACGGCATAACTGGTTCTTGTCTTTACGGGCCATCTTCCTAGAACGTGGAGACCTTAAGTGTTAGTTATCCTACTCACATACTACGTATCCCATAGTATTCTGTTAAATAATAACACTGGTTAAAAAGTTGTATTGAAATGGAGGTAGTACGCTGCTCTAAGTTAAAGGATTTCTCAAAGGGATTGCCTTTGGAGTTGAAAAATAGGAAGGGAATCATGTCTTAACAGAGGACGAAAACTTGCATGATTCTTATGAACAGTATAAAAAAAGATTTCAGGTGGAGCTGTGTGGGCAGACATGACTGTACCATGAGTCAAATACAAAGCATGTATGAGCCTGTCTACTGCTTTTGCACTACTGGTACGTTTCATGTGCTTCAGATCAGTCCTGGAAAAATACTAATACCACTAGAGTATCTTTCAACAAGTTGCCAGTGAAGAAACTTATACAACAGGAACAGTGGGTGAACAGTGAGTGTGTCTGTGGTACCTTAACAGAAAAGGCTGAATTTTGCAGGACAGATAAACATATTCATGTTAGGTTCCTCTTCCCTTTTTACTTAGCTCAGGTGGGTAAAAATAGTAGATAGAGCAGCACAGGCTATTAAGATTAATAGGGACACGTCAGTTGTTAGGCTACGCTGAAAGCCTGTACTTCTGCTTTTTTTTTAGACTGAAGGACCTAGCTTACCTCTGGACTCTATTCCCAAGTTGCTGAAAGCTCTTCTTAGACTGTATCTGCCTCCCGGTTAGCTGAACCTGTTCAATGCTCTTTCTCTCTTAATCTGTCTCTGGCTCTAATGAAAGCCAGTGTACCAAAACTGTATGTATTTTTTAACAAAGGCAGTGACAGGGATGTAATCAGTAGGGAGTGGACATGGGCATCATGCTGCCTGCCTTGTAGTAGACCTTGACCTCAGCTGGCAGAAGAGGGAAAAGTGGAAACTGGTAGATTTTCAGCAGAGAGCATTAAGATACTATGAACCAACTACAGGACAGGGCAGGGTGGGGTAGTCTGAGAGTCCTCGGAGAGCTGGCTGCTTTGTGAACTGCCTTTGCGGGCACTGCCCAGCGTGCTCGGGAAGGCGCTCTCCCACAGAGCCTGGCCACAGTGAGCTGAAGGACTGCAGGCGCAGGTCCAGGTTTCTCCTGGAAGCAGGTGCGGGATCCCTGGAGCTGGCTGGCGGCGCCGGCTCTGCAGGCAGCGGTGCCCGAGGCCGCTCCAGAGGCGGGCGCAGACCCGGGGCCGGGGCCAGGAGAGCGGCGGCACCTGTGCGGAGCGGCGGCGCGGCCGGAGGCGGGGCGGGAGGGAGGGAGGGAGGGAGGGAAGGA
>JAWWEE010000085.1:41425378-41445607 GCA_035221455.1 Xenops minutus
GGGCGGGGGCCGCGGGCCGGGGCTCCGCCGTGCCGGCCGCACACCTGCCGTGCCGTGCCGTGCCGTGCCGTGCCCGGCGCTGGGGCCAGCTGGCCGGCCGCTCGGGGTCGCGGCAGGCCCGGCCCCCCGGCCGAGGGCGAGTCGCCGCCGGGACTTGGGGAAAGTTGTCCCGCCAGTGGCGCCGCGGGCAGCCCTTTCCCGCATCCCACGCCCCCAGCCTTTATTTTTATTTGCTTCTAATCTTCCCTGTGTTTTTTAGGAAACCAAAGTGTTATTTGAGCAAGGCGCGGTCCCGCGGGAGCGCGGTGCGGGCGCCTCCGAGCAGGTGCCCTGTCGGGACTGCGGCCGCTCTCAAGGGCAGCTCAGGTGTGAAACGGGTTCGTGGGCTCCCCGGTGCTCTTCAGACAGCCCAAACACGAATCCCTTAAAACCATCGCTTGAAGGTTTTGTGTTCTCTCAGTCTAGAAAAGAGCAGTAGCAGGATTCCTTGGCAACACCTTTCGGAAAGTGGTGACTGCAGGAGATTGTCCTAGACGGGCTTTTGCGAAGGGTACTGCCAAACTGAGGCAGTTTGAACTGGAGGGTGCTTCTAAGCACAGTAAATCGCAGTGCTGGCATGCGCATGTGGGAATATTGACTTAATTTCTGACTGCGCAGCCCACAATGCATGATTTTAGTGTTGTGTGCATCCAGCAGCTTCTTCAGAAAGATTTGTTAGCCATGCCTCTGCCCAAATTGTGCTGAAGACAGTTCATCAATCATATGAGTACTTAATAGGTTGGCTTTTTTTCAGTGCCACGTTTCTGAGGCAAAACGGCGTTTCATACAACAGGACAACTGACAAATATCTATGTAGGACTGGGTATGCTGTGTAGTTCAGTGGAACTAGCTTGTTCTTGTCTGTGATTAGGAGGTGGGGATATATATTAGCCTGTATTTCAAAGCACGCTGTAAAAGTTTCTACTTCCTGAGGTTAAATGTGGCGGCATAACGTGAAGAGGATGTGAAATGCTTGAATCTCATTGTGTACTAGAGTGAATCATAGTGATCTCTGCAGAGTCAAGATTTGTTTCCATTATAAGGAGTAGTAGGGAGGAAGAAGTTATTAACGAACTCCTGCTGCTTTCAGTAAGCAAGTAGTTGGAAATCACAATTACTAAAAGAAGTATTCAGCAACTTTGTTGTAGCCCAGCTGTCCTGTGTGAACAATAGGAAAGAATAAACTTCGTGGAGTTTGATGTTAAGTGTCAATGGTTTGTTAGAGGAAAAGCAGCTGCCATGCAAAGGAATGGAAAGGTAGGCATAAAAGCACATGAAAGAGAGGTTATTTGAGCAATACTCTAGAAAAAGCACAAATCTTTCTCCACATGAGCTTGAAAGACTGTATGCTCTTTACTTGACTCTCTGGAGTCTGAAACAGACTTGGATTGGCAATGGGGAGAGCACTTTGTTTTTTTCTGGTCAGATCCCAGATTCAGGAGAGGGGGGCAAGACAGAGTCTTGATCTTGGGGAAAGTCACTGCTTTTGTAACAGAAGTTATCTAGACCACTGTAGACCGCATTTGCCTACAGGCTCACTGCACTGTCTTTACTAATAAGATCAGTGTGATTTCAGCACTTCATGCAAGGGATAATTGGTTTTTAGTGTCTTAACTTTAATGTTTGCAATGGTCATGATGCTGAGAAACGGAAGTAGGAGAACATTACTATTAGCTTCGTTTTTAAGAGCTGCAGGCATCTAAATAATGTTTTTTACATAGAACATGGCAGATGGGAGCTCTGCTTCCTGATTTGAGAATTTTGCTTTGCAGGGACTTGCCAGTACTTCTTCACCCCTGAAGCTTTGAAGAAGGGTATGTTAAGCTAAACCTTGAACTTGTTTCCTACTTAAGAGGAAACAGACCAGCACGAACCCTGCTTCTAAAGTCCAAGATACCAGGTAGCTGTGCCCTGCTGTAGTCAGTCCTTGAATAAAATCTGTGGTTTTCCGTATGCTTGTTACAGCTAAAGGAAGTGCTAGATACCATGTTTATCTGTATTTAATTTTTTGCTGATTTACGTCTCATAGTCCTGCAGCTGTGGCTTTCTGGTGGGAATAGCAAGAAAGTGGTAAGAAGTACTTTGATTATTTTTAACCCAACTAATGCAAATGTAGTAGTCTGTTGTTTTTTATTTAAAGGAAAAGAAGTCCACCGTGGAGAACTGGAGACCTAAGACTAAGAGATGGTGTTAATGAGATAGTGCTACGTCAGAAAAAAAATGTTTGTTAAACTCAGGATTTTGTTGTGCAAATTTGTTATCCTGGTGTTGGAGTGTGTGTGGTCATTCTCTATTAGAAACCTGTTTCCTGGTTGCTGTGTGGTCAAATGTCCACCTGGGGTGTGCCCAGTTGTGAACTCAGGATGTGATATGGTATCGATACTTAAATGACTATATGACACTGAATTCACATTGTAAAATAACTCATACTGGCATTCTCTTGGAATGGATTGCAAATCTAGGACAGATATACTTAAGGGCAAAGTAGCACTCCTAGCCATTGCAGAGTCTTCAAGCAAAACTTTGTCTTCTTCCCATCCATCCCCTCCCCCCACTCCTCCCCCTCCACTGTCTAAAGATTACTTAAAATAGCGGGCCAGATCTGCTTCCCATTAAGTTCACTCTTTACTGCCCTGGTTTTTCAAAGTCTTAAAGCCAGCTTAATTGGTTACTTGGGGATTCCCTATCAATTAAAAACTCAAAACCACAAACCCAACCTGGGTCGTTGTGCATGTGAGGGTTGTGGTGAGACAGAAAGATTTATGATCAAGAAGCACCTGGATGCTAAAACAATTCCTTGTTCGGCCAAAGGGAACCAGACTAAGGATTCTACACTGATTTGAAGGTGATCTGGTGCCCTTACTGTGGTTTACTCTAAGGTTTTGTCCAGCCTTTGACTGGGATAGAGTTAATTTTCTTCATAGCAGTGTTGTGTTTTGGATTCAGTATGAGAATCTTTGGAATAACACACTGATTTCTAAGGAGTGCTAAGTAGCACTTACCCTAAATGAAGGACTTTCTCAGTGTCTCAGTGAGACATGTGCGCAAGAACCTGGGAGGGGGCATGGCCAGGACGCATGTCACAAACTGGCCAAAGGGATATTCCGTACTTTAGAATGTCAAGTTCAGTATATAAACAGGGGGAAATTGGCCTGGAGGGGCTTACTGCTGCCCGGGGAGAGACTTGTATCCATCAGCAGATGGTGAGCAATTGTATTGTGCATCACTTGTTTCTCTTGGATTTTACTCCTCTCTCTTTCCCCTTTTCTATACTGTTACTATTTGTTTTTGTCTCAACACATAGGTTTTAACTTTTTTCAGATCTTTTTCCCATCCAACTGGGGACAGGAAAGAGTGAATGAGTGGGCGTGGGGTGCTTAGTTGTTGACAGGTGTTAAGCCACAACAGTCTTTTTGATGCCCAGTGTGTGGTATGATGAGTTAAGGTAATCACAAATCTGATTAGAACATGTTAGAACAGATTTGTTAAAAGCATTCCTTTTATTAGTGCCATGGGAGGAATACAAAGATGCTGCTCCCCACTGCAGGGAGAAAATTCATGCAATCAAAGCTAAACTAGAGTTGAAGCTCGCCAGAAATGTGGGGATTTTTTGATATGTCAATAGCAAAAGGCAGTGCTATTGGCCCATTACAGGATGAGGATGGTCACCTCAAAGACGAGGTGGAGATGTTCAGTGCTTTCTTTGCCTCCATCTTCAACACTGAGGATGGGCTAAGGGTGCCCCCGTGCCCTGAGCTGGAGGACCATGGCTGTAAGAATGAAAAAGTCCCAACTAGATCACTGCAGTCCATGGGGCCTGGTGGGATTCATCCAAGACCAGTCAGAAGAGCTGGCTGATATCATTGTGAGGCCTCTCTCAATGATTTTTGGACAGTCTTGGGAATCTTCAGAGGTCCCAGTTGACTGGAATCTGGCTAATGTCCCGATTTTCAAGAAGGTCCAGTAGGGTGAAACTACAGGCCTGTCAGTTTCACTTCAGTGACTGATAAAAGTATGGAGAAGATTATTCTGGGAGTTATTGAAGAACACCTGAAGAACAATGCAGGCATTGATCAGAGCCAACATGCCTTCATGAGGGTAAAGTCCTTCTCAGTACTCTGAAAGGAAAAAGAAGGTTTCTGGATCTGACAACAAGGTAGTGTAGGTACTCCAACCCCAGTGGTAGATACTGCAGCTGAACTAACCTGTATTGGTATCAGTCACTCCTATAGACAGGAAGAAATGGATACAGAAGTTAGCTCATAGTAAGGGAAGATGAAGCAGGACCATTGCAAGAGGAGAAAGAGAAAGAACAAAAGATAACAATCCCTATCCCTGAGTGAGTTGCGGAGGTTAATATGGGAGAACTTATCTAAGCAAGCAAGGAGATAAAATCAAACCATAAATCTATAGTAGAACAAAGGGGTTTAGAACAAGTTAATTCTAACTATAGTATACAGCTGTGAAGTGCAGGTTGTACCTAGATGTGCTGATAGAAAGCAAGATGTTTGATAGAAAACTTAGAATAGATTGGCTCAAGAGATTAGAAGATTACACATACTTGTTATAACTGTGCACTGAAATCAACGGGTTTTCTCTGATGGTACACATGCAAGGTGGAAGGAGCTCTCTTCATTTTCTGAGATTTCAGTAACAGCATTAAGATATCATCCAGGTGTGCACAATGTTAGATGCCTGTTCTGATGCTGGGATAACAGGACTAGTAGCGTGGAATTACAGGGTAGGGAAGCCAAGCAGCTGGGATCGCCATCTAGGAAAAAGGGCATTAACAAGACAATTAGAAAAGGGGCACAGCCTCTGGATATGGCTCTTGTCAAGTATGAAGAAAACTTATCCCTTCAAGAGGGATATTATATGTTACCCAGGCAAGCGGACCACCATGTCAAATACCTAGAGGTGATTTATTATGACCAACACAATGTGTGGTTGCCCACAGATCCAGGTGAAGTCCAGTGTGGTGGTAATTTGTGCAGAGTGCACCATTGTTGTATTGGTAGTAATGAGCTGGGGAGACAAGGAGGCACTGACAGTGGGTGAAGTGGTTTAGCAGCTCTGGCAATACAGAGTCCCTAGAAGTTGGCTGACAAACTTCTTAAGAAATGGGAAAAACTGTTCCACAGAGTGGAACGGCTTATTTTACTCCTGATTCACATAAGGAAGGAATTTTTTTTTTTTTTTTATATGAAGTGGGTGGTCCAATGTTCAGTATTGAAGGGACCCTGCTGCAGCCTGGTGGAGGAGAGGGGCAACTAGGTTTATTGTACTCTGTGGATCCAATGGCCTGGCATGTCAGGCCCACAGGAATATAAGGCTCTAGCAGACACCAATGCATAGTGTACCCTAATGCCATCAAACTATGAAAAGGCAGAACCTATTTGTATTTCTGTAGTGACAGAGGGATCCCAATAACTGACTCTGTTGGAGGCTGAAGTAAACTTTACTGGGAATGAGAGGCAAGAGCACTTTGCTGTGACGGTTTCAGAGGCTTCTGTGTCCATGGCACAGGCGACCTTGGGAGAAAGTATTTCAAGAGCCCAGAAAGGTACCAGTGGGCTTTTGGTCTAGTTGCCTTAGAGGTGGAGAAAATTAAGCAACTGTCTACTTTGCCTGGTTTCTTGGAGAACCCTTCTGTTGTGGAGCTGCTAAAGGTCAGAGAGAAACAGATGCCAATTGCTACCACAAGAGTACACTGGCATCAGTAGCACACCAGCAGATACTCTGTGATTCTAATCCAGAAGCTGATTTGTTGACTCTAGAGCCAAGGAGGGATCATCAGGACACACTTACCCTCTGATAGCCCCATATGGGCAGTTAAAGAAGTCTAATGGAGAGCGGAGACTAACAGTAGACTATTATGGCCTGAATTAAATCATGCCACCGCAGAGTGCTCCCGTACTGGACATGTTGAAACTTTAGTAAGAGCTGGAGTCAAAGACAGCCAAATGGTATGCCACAATTGATATTGCTAATGCATTTTCCCAAGCTGTTTGGCAGCAGAATGTAGGCCACAGTTCACTTTCACTTGGAGAGGTGTCAGGTACACCTGGAACAGGCTGCTTCAGGGTGGAATCACAGCCCTGCTGGGGGAATGGGGGGGGGGGGTGGGAGGGGTGGGGAGGTGAGCAAGCATCTGTGTGGAACTTATTTGCCGGCTTAGTTGTGGGTACAAGCCATGACAAGCTTGTATTAAGGACAGCTTGGTCAATTCAGTTAATCTGTGCTTCATCTCTAAACTAAGCTATTAAGGAAAATTTAGGTAATGAAGGTCTTATGATGCATGTTGTACTCTCTTGAACTGCCCAAGCAGGGATAAACACTGTAGGCTGGCTTTACCAGCCTGGACAGTTTATCTTCAGAGCTAATGTCAAATGAAACCAGCATCGCCTTTAACTCAAAAGCGGGTTAGTACTTGGTTTAAGTACTCAAGAGTTTCATCCACTGCTGTAGCAGCTGCTTCATTTTTGATCGAAGAACTTGCTGGTGGGTGTGCTTCTTTACATCAGAAACATAATACTTTAGAATAAATTATACAGCCATGCAGCTGTATAATCTGGTTGTTCTCTCTCACATGCTTATGCTGAAGACTCTTCACAAGTTTTGTGTGGTAATTTCAGCCTGGAAGAAGAGTCTCAGTGGTGAGAAACAGTGGTAGCTGCACTCCCACGGAGACTTTGAGAAGCTGGAAACAAGATACTGTGGTACCTTTTTTACCTTAAAAATCAAAGAATGTGTTGAAAATACAGAGTTGGGAAGGGATAGTGGGAGTGCTTCCTCTCATGAAGGATGATTTTTTTGTTGTTGTTTTTAAACATCCTAATCTGACCTGTATGGTATTGTTTCTTTGAGAATTAGACCTTGGTCAACTGAAGAATGTAAAATTTGTACTCCTTTTGTCAGCTTTTTCCAAAGTTTTGTGTTTTGTCACATGGCTCATCTGTTTTTTCTGATTCTGTGTTGGTCTTGCCTACTGTCAGAGCACATATATATCTAAGATGAGGGATAAGCTATTTCAGCAGCACACATGAGACTATGGGAAAACTAAACATGACTAGGAATTTCTTATTTATTAAGTGAAATTAGGTTGCTGGCTCTCCTTCTGAGGTTCTAAGACTCTTAAATTCAAATAAACTTTGTTTTACCCATGGATATACCTGCTGAGGAGTACTATTTTTCCTTGTGACTGCCTATTCAAAGTAAGGATTTGTACTCCAATTTTATATTACCTTTGTTGTTCATGTTTTTGCATTTCTTATTTGGCTTTCTTGTGCCATGCATTTGAGCCCCTTGGTTGACTGGGACCAAATTTGAAAGCTGGATTGATAAAAAGAATGTCTGCATTTATTTCCCAGAGGGGAAAAGAGAGTTGGTGTAGTGTTACAATTAAATTTTCTTATTTAATGTTCACTTTGGTTAACCTGTGGGCCATTTCTCCTCAGAGTAAAAGATAAAAGGTACAGGTGTTATGGGAAAAGGTTGGGTTGCTGTGAAAAGCAGTGGGTGCCTCTTAGGGAGGCAGAGGTGATATAAACTGGCAGAGCTAAGTACCTATGAAGTGAATTAAATTTGCTTTTCTTTTCTGAGGTTTAGGTTTTTCATGTGGGTTTTTGTTTTGTTTGTTGGTTTGTTTTTTTTTTTTTTTTGGTAGGGCAACATGTGTGAGGTGGTGGTATTTATTTACATATGGATGGAAAATAGCAGAACCAAAAGAAGAGTCAGCTTTTTTTTCTATAGGTTTTGGAGTTTCTTTGTATGTTGAACTTCTGCTATTCTCTTGTGAGAAGTAGCATCTGATATCTTTTAATGTAGCCTTGACTTCTAGCAGTGGAAGTTACTGCCTTTACAGGTATGATTGACTTGGTAGTTATAGCTAAAAGCTTGCCCTTCACTCTAGACTCATAGAATCAAACAGTGTAAAGGGTTTGGTAGGGACATTTAGTCCCAAGCTTCCTTGCCAAGGGTGCCATCACCTACCACTAGATGAGGTTGCTCAAGGTCTTTTCCAACCTGGCCATGAATTTTGCCAGGATTGGGGCATTCACAACCCTGAAAAGACAGTTCTGTTTTATCCACAACTGATGAAGAAAGACACTTCTATTTCATATGTGAACTTAAAGGGGATGGATTGCTTCTTGTAGTTCCAGTCAATCTATGTGAGAATTATGACTTTGTGTTTGGTTCTGCAAATATTTGTTCTTTTGTTGACATGTTGGTGCCAGTTTGCCAGGAAAATCCTCCAGACCTGATGGGGTTGTTGGAACTGTTGGAGGTTGATGCCATGGCTTGGATAAAGGTTCCTGTGGGCCCCTTACTTGGCAAAGAGGTTGTGTGTTGAAAGAGAAAAGGAACTTAGTTGCTTCTTGGCAGACTACACATTACTTAGTAGCATGGACCAGGATGACTCAATATAGGAGTAGATGATAAAACACCTCTGATCTTATGCCTCCTGTCTTGTTAAGTAAGTCTCCTATAGCTTACCTAATCATAAGGACTTACTTGAAACTGTCCTTACTATTACAAGTAGTATGCCTTTCTCTTCCTGTCTGATACCAGCACCGAAGCTGGAG
Organism: Xenops minutus; assembly: GCA_035221455.1. NCBI lineage: Eukaryota > Metazoa > Chordata > Aves > Passeriformes > Furnariidae > Xenops > Xenops minutus. The sequence continues at coordinate 41,434,003 of JAWWEE010000085.1, forward strand.
ATAAGATCACAGTTGCTGTTGGCAGGCTGGCAGGAATACAGCCTGGCACACCATGTAATTTTAACACATGCTGTTTCTTCTGGATTAATAGAAACAGTATTATATTAGATGGAGCAGAAGTGGTGGATCATGGCACTCATTTTGAAAAGGGAGCAAAATTGTGCAACTAAAAACCTGAGAATCATCTTTCAGATGTGGATCTGTGCTGCTGTTGATTGATATGTGTCCTGTTTAGAGTGTGGACATGGCCAAGACCCTTGTGCCATAGTTGATCAGGTGTCTGCTTAAATAGTCAGAAATGTGAGAATTTGTGTGCAAGTGCTAAAAATTCCTGCTGCTTTTCTAAGCTCTCTGAGGTTCAGAAAGCATTTCAGCCAGATCCATAGTAAGTAAATATCACAGACTTGTGGACTTACTCCCAAATACGAGGTGCTATAAGTAAAGTTTTTAGGTTCATAGTAAGTAAATATCACAGACTTGTGGACTTACTCCCAAATACGAGGTGCTATAAGTAAAGTTTTTGTTATGAAGTGAGTAAAGACTTGCCAGTCATCTGAGTGAGGAGGTAGTGTTGCTACCACATAGTAAGGCAAGATAATCTAATACCTTGGTAGAAATGATATTTTATTGTTCTGAAACAATAAGTGTATAATGGAGTTATTTTGCTTTTCTTATGTATTTCACTGTGCAATAGAGTGGTATATAAACTTTTGCAAGCCATTGTTTGAGCACGCAGCACTGGTTTGATTTCTTCTTGTCCTCAGAAGTCAACATCACACACACTCTTGCTCTTCAGAAATCCTCTTATTGGAGGGTGTACAAGGGCAGTCTGTCATCCAACAGAGAGGAGGTTCACAGAAAACCTGTTTTGAAAGATAGTAACTTGTGTGTCTGGCACCTGTTGGCAGTACTGGTTGTTCTAAAAAATACAGTGTTTGGCAGGTGAATAGGAATACTTAGCTGTAACTACTGGTAGGTGGGCAGAGGAAAGAACAAATATTCCTGTTAGTTTTAGTTGAGGGAAGTGTGATTATAGTGACTATAGAGGTACAATGTGTCACACTGGCTTTTATTTTCACCGAGAAATAAGGGACTAGAAAGAAGATGCTTTATATAGGTTCACTTCCTTAGGACTGGTGCTACCAAATCTGATGGAGCAGCTAGCTGAATATCCTGTCTGTCATGTTGTCTTTTATTTTTTTTCCCCACCTTATGCAAACCTAGGAAGTTTCCAGGGCTGGAATTATTTTATTTTTTGTGTGGTTGTGTTTTTTTTGGTGTGTGTTTCTTTTCGGTTTGATGATGTGTGTGGGTTTTTTTTTTTTTTAAGTAGTATGACTACTAATTCACTGTTAAATGGCTACTCTCTGGTCCTGTGGCAAAGCCAGAGCTTGCCACTGGAGGCACAGTGGAGATGTAGAATTAACAGTTGTGGATTTGGTAGAGTCTTTTTAGGTGAGTGTTGTGGTTTCACCCCAGCCAGCAACCAAGCACTGCGTAGCCACTCACTCACTCCACCAGCATTGGGGACAGAACTGGAAAGGTAAAAGGTAGAGAAGTGATGCACTGAAATAAAGACAGTTTAATAGGGAAAACAAGAGCCATGCACACAAGCAAAGCAAAACAAGGTGTTAATTCACTGCTTTCCATGGACAGGCAGGTGTTCAGCCATCCCAAGGAGAGCACAGCTCCATCACATATAACGGTGATTTGGGAAGACAAACACCATCACTCCAAATGTCCCCTCTCTTCCTCCTCCTTCCACGATGTCTTCTAGCATGGAATATCCCTTTGGTCAGTTTGGGTCACCTGTCCCAGCTGTGTCTCCTCCCAACCTCCCATTCACCCTCAACCCCTTGCCAGGGTGGTGGTATGGAAAGAGAAAAGGCCTTGGCTCTGTGTAAGCTCTGGTCAGCAATAACAAAAACATCTCTGTATAGTCAACCCTATCTTCAGCACAAATCCAAAACACAGTCCCATACCAGCCACCATGAAGAAATGGTGCCAAAACCAGCACAGTGATGCATCTTACACAGATCTTTAGGGTTTTTGTAGCTCACCTGACTAGAAGGTGCTGAAGAAACTGAAGTAGTCCACATTCTCTACAAAAACTTCCCATACTAACCTGGGGAGACAGTAGTTTGTCACAAAAGCATTTACAAATAATGACTTTGAAAAGTCGTACGTAATATGGGATGTGAAGCTTAAGTGGGCTTTGACTTTTTTAATAAACTAGCATAACTGAATACTTGATGAAGTACAGTTTTTTAGTCTCTTTCCATCAGGAAAAATATTTTGAAATGTCATTCTGTTAACTGTACTGGGGGAGAATGGGGGGGTTTGAGCCATTTTAATGTAAATTTTGTATAATTATTAATAGATGATAAAGTTATAATGTTAATTATTGTGTTCTTTGACAAGGGAAGTGTGAAAAGCTTAGGAACTAAACTTTGGAGACAAAGCAGTGTACCTAAATTTAAGTGTGTGATTTGAACTAGAGGGAAGAATTTTAAACCAAGACTATGTGGCTTGAATGTAGTACTAAAGAATATTTAAATCTGTGCTGTGTCCAGATGGAGAATCTTAGTAGGAAAAACACATGCAACTCTGGAAAATCCAGTTAAACATATCTGCCTGTGTACTGCTACTTGACACCACTGTAATAACTGGCTCTGTTAAGGTGTGTGTTCTACTGAGCTTAAGCAAAGTCTTCTTAAAACCTTGGGAAAGAGACATTGAGCAGCAGCTAGGTATCTGTGTCTTTTAATGCAATTTGGATTAAAGAGCTATATACAGTTACAGCTCTGGAAAATACAGGGTAGCTTCTGGGCATTCAATTCTAGAAAATGTTATACTTGGTTTGATGCTTTGCCAAAATGCCATGTCTTCTGCTAAATGTGAACTGTAAAAAATCAGGTCATCCTGAGTTGAAAGGATAGCCAAAGTTGTATTGTTAAACTTCAGAGTGAACATATTTCTCAGCAAGTGACCATTTTGGTTATTTGAACAGTGGGATTTTTAGTTGCTGTTTGAGAAGATTAAGTTATGTGCTTGAAGTGGAAGTATAAACTAGCTGCAGGTGTTCTCAACTTTGTTCTTTCTTTGTGAACTGGAAACAGAAGTAAGAGTCATGCCAATGTCACAAATCAGGTCTCAGGTAGGATGGTATTCCTGGAAATCATGCTCTATTTATTCTCTTCAGCAGTTCAAAGTTCCACTATGGAAGACTCCTCCTAACTGCTTTCTCAGTTAGTACTTGTTGTGAGTTTGTACACTGGAGCAGTCAAAAAGTGAACTTTTAGCTTTAAATAATAACGTGTGTGACTGAAGGGGAGGATGTTCCTGTCTCTAAGGGAAAGTAGGCAAGTAATTACTGAATAGATTCTGCAGCTCTATGCCCATAGTGCTTTGCTTTTGGGGTTTTGTGCTGAATCAGCCAAGATATTCAGCTTACAGGTGTGTCATCACAGGGAGTTGTGCGTGGGCACAATTGAAGGAGAAGTGGCGGGGGGTGGGGAAGGAAAGGGCTTCTGTGCTTAGTTTAAGAGTTACAACTCCTCAGTGTTTCTGTGTATGTGTTCCCCTGGTGTAGCAGAGAAGGGAACTCATCTGACATCCCTGAAAGAGCTGACTTACCCAATGTGACTAGTATTTTGGTTTAGTTTTGGTGGTTTCTTTTTTTTTTTCTTTTTTTTTTTTTTTTTTGATGCACATAACTTTCCTGGTGTGTGTTGCTTTATGTTTGTGGAAGTCCTCTAGTGTTAAAAGGGCAGGTGGAGTGCAAGAAGGGGAAACTGAGGTTACATCTTTTGATGGCAACACAGGATACAGTTTGTTGCCTTTGCAGTTATCTCTGAAACATGTTCCTCTTATCTTTGGCTGAAAGTTTTGTGTCTGGTCTTTGGTGTTTGTTTTGGCTCTCGTCTGTGCTGTAAGGAAAGTAGCACAGGTTTGTGCTGGAAAGGTAAACTCCGTATGAGTTTTGTGTTTTTTATCTGTGTAGATCATACTCTAGTGTAGCACTTGGTGTTTTTATGTGTAGTGAGGTCTGGAAGCTACCGAACTGACCATTTAGGCCAATTTCTTCAACTACTAAAACGTGTCTTTCTTACACTGAAAGATAGTCACCCTTTGATAAGTGTTTGCATTGTCTGAAGAAGTAATTAAAAAATCTGTCTGACATTTCAAAGCATTTTACAACTGATATAAACTTTCTAGTATATAGTGACTGTGAGTTACAATTACAATGAAAATGGATAAGGATGCCAGCAACAGGCAGTGATCAGTTATCACATAAATAATTTCCTGGTAGCCTGGAATAATTGTATGGCTGATGCTTCTCTTTGTATAATTAAAAAAAAAAATATCTATGCCTCATGTAACATATTTGGCTTTTGTATTTTGTGTGTCTGGGTACTGACGGAAGGAAGAGGCATGTACAGGGAGATTCAGTGCTTTAGATTGGACCATCATGTGGTCATGTGGGATTTCCATTACTGTAAAGGAACCAGTGCTGTGATTGCCCTTGAGTATGTAATGCAAAGTGCCAGAGGAGGCTGAGGAGGAGAGAGTGTGTGTACACAAGCAGTTGCCTGGAGGCACTGACATACTGTAACCTTAGGTTAGGGCAGAAGAAGTGACAAATCTGGTAATAACTGTGTATTTACTCTGTCCTTGTTATTACATTTCAGCTAGAATTTTCAAAGGCTATAAATTCCCCATGGCATCAGTAAGCTGTATGGGGGAGTGCAGGTGTTGGGGGGTGGAACCGCACCCTTCTGACAAGGTTCAATCTGTAAGTAAATGTTATGACTTCCATGTGCTGCTTTCAGTGCACCGGTGTAGTCTCTCTGGTGTTGCTCTTCTGGATCCTGCAGCTGTCTTGCAATGCCTGAATAAATTCCATGCTCTGCCTGGGGATACACCAGATGAAGAATTGGAGGTGGGGAGTCTTCACTGAAGGAAACCCATAGACTCTTACGGGCACACATTAGCAAAATTTAAGGGGGACGCCAATAGGTTAATTCTTATGTTAGTGAAATCTATGTGTCACCTGGGGAGTTTTTCAGGTTTTTCTCTTGGTAAGGGTTATCCTCATAGCTTCAAATGAGGATGTATGCCTGTAAGGGGCCAAGGAGGAACTAATGCTTTAGCTTACTGACTGGTTAAGTCAAGATCTGATTCTGCTTAGTGCAATTTAATGTGACACTTGGTCTGAATGTGATACTGTATTTCTGTGTTAGGTATTTGTCTGGCTGGCTGAGTTTTTTTTCTGGTGGAAAGAACAAACACTTTAGAACACATTTATAAATCAGTTAATAATTCATTTTATACTAGTAATGAAGTTCAGTTGCTGTGTCCTTAAGACAATGCTTTTCTATTAATGAAAAAAAAAATGTTGTGAACAGGCTATATTTTGGACAAAAGTCATGGCTTTAATCCTGTCTTACAGACACTTTTAACTCTTGATAATGCTGACTTTCAAAGGTCTCTTTTGTTATTGCAGTTAGTACTGCTGATAGATCAGAAAATATCTGTAGAAACTTTGAAGTTCCAAAGTGAGAACCATATTATGACAAATAGAGTTGGAATTACTGTTACTGCAGCAAGACCTTCTTTTAAAGGAAATGAACCCCTTAAGAAAAATCACTTAAATTGCTTTTCACTATTAATAGAATTTTGTGGTACTAACTATGCAGCAGCTGCTGCTGCATTCTGTATGAATAACCAGGTGCATAGTCAAGAGGGTATTTAACCTCAGGAAGAAATGGTGAGGTTAATGCCCAAGATGCTCATATTAATGCCCTTTTCATTTTGTTGTTGTTTTTTTTTTGTTATAGGCAAAGCTGGCACTAAATAATTCTTAATATGAGGTGAACATGTTCTGTTCCCCAGCTTGAGGTCATCGCTGGAAAGTATTGCTATCAGCAGTTGCAAAGTAATGTGTCTGTAATGAGATGTATTGATTGTTGATTACACTGTAATAAGTAAGCATCGTGGAACACTGTCAAAGTATCTCTCTAGGGGGAGCTGTAATTTGCTTTTTTTCTGCATAAGTCTCTAGTAAGTGCATGGTGAACCATAACTGCAGTTTTTCCTGGTAGCTTAAGATTCCTTTGGAAGCAGTATCAAGCATCTTCACATGAAATTGCGTAGTAAAGTTCAGGACAACACAATGTGCTCTTCCTCTTAACTATCTATATTTTAGCCTTTTCCTTTTACTGGGAAGTGGACTCCACTGTGTCTATTTTTTTACATTGGGTCAAGACTGTCTCTAAATTTGTAACTGCAGCTCGACTCACCATGTCTTTCTGTTGGATCCGTACTGATACGTGTGAGATGTGTGTAAATAAAAACTGTCAGGTTCTGCCTCATCAGTCACATTAGGAGCACTGAAATATGGGAATGGAGGTAGGAAGGTTACATGAGACTGCTAAATAGAGCTACTCTTGTAGCTCTCGTAATTCTTCAGTTCCAAAAAGATCTGCGTTGTCTGGTGTTTGTCAAATAGATCTTCCAACCATGTCATTCTTTCCCCTTTACAGTAACTTTTATTTTTTTTTTTAGGTTGTGTTGAATCAAGTGAATGTAAACAAGCATCTTGGCTTCTTATGCAGTGATATACTATCTCTTGAAGTGATACCGTTTTGTTACCAGCAAACTGTCTAGTGATTCTTCGATGAGACTGAACTGAAGTTTCTGTGATGGGTATGCAGTCATGGAAAGTTAAACTTGATGAGAGATGACCAGTTCTGAATTCGAATAAGTTACTGGCTGTGAAATATTAACCTTGGCAGAATTGGTGAGACCAAGCTTTTTGATTTGAGTTTCAGGGAGGTTGATGACTTTTGAGAAGACTGATCATGTATTTTCTCTACTTTCTAGGGCTCTGTAGTTGCCTTCACATTCTTCTCAGTTCTCTCTTCTTACAGTCTGAAATGGAAGATGTATTCAGACAAGGTGTTTTCTGTTTGTATTTGCTGTTCAGTTTAAAATTGCCCTGTGATCAGTTTTATCTCCTGAAGTTGACCCAAGAATAGTGACATATGCAATCGCTGCAGAGATTTTCAGAGGAGTGTACTTTGGTGCAATTGTAGTGAATGTTGAACTTGTGATTGCATATGTCATTTGTTTGTTCTGCTGCATTTTTTTTGTGTGTTTTTTTGTTTTTTTTCTTGATACCTCTTGCAAACAAATGGGAACTTATGTGACACTCCTTTGACTTCAGGGATGTTCAAGGAGGTGTGGATGAGACAGACTTGGAAAGGTGGTCAACTAAGAAGAACAAAGCTTTATTGCATCAATGAAGTTCTGTGCTACTACCCTATTCCTCTGCCTCTTAGCAGTGCTTTTTGTGCAAAAGCGATTGCAAGTCAAATAGGAGGAAGGTAGGAGTGTAAACAGTAAAGAAAGCTGGTTCAGTGTTTTAGTCGACTTTAACTGAAACTGTACTCTTGCTTTTATTTGTAGCATGTTGGATATGAACATGAACACCTGTTGACAACATCCATTTGCATGTCTATTAAAGTACAGTATATCATGATTCTTTACTTGCTGTGTAACTGCACCTGCTTATTTCTACCTTTTAGTTGTGAGGGAGAGGTGTTGTTTAAAACAGTAGAAGATCAGCCAGTTATTTGATGTGAGGCTGATGTCGGTTTACTGAAATGTGACTGCCTTGTGCCCCATCTTTACAGGCAGGTTCAGAAAAACCTTCATCTTGTGACTGCCACTGGTGTGTAACTGGCCTGATCAACAAAGTCTGATGTTGCTGACTGCAATTCCTTCAGTGGAGGTTTGTTCTCAGTCCTGCCCCAGTTTATACAGAGTGGCTGTGTAAGAATTGTCTGCCTTGCATGCAGCTGAAGGCAGAGTAGGAAATGTCCACTTTTAAAAAGTGATTAGCTGCACTTAATTATAGCAGTTGATTTCTTTGCAAATATCTCTTCTCTGTAAAAAATGGAGGGTAGATTTTTTAAGACTCAGTTTTCCTGTATCTTCTGTTCTTCTGTGAATCTTTGTGTGACCAGCTGCACTGAAAGGCCACTGTTTTCCAGATTGTAATGAAGTACCTCTGTTCTTCTGGTGACTGAATTTTTTTCGCTTTCTAATAGTTCAGCAACTCTTTAGTTAACCAAACTTCTAGCAAAGCTGGGTTCTACCTTACCAATGCCTGGTTTCTTCTTGGTATGTGGATGTGTTTTTGGGATTGACATTTTTTTGTGTCCTTTTTTTTTTTTTGTTAATTTGGTTGGGGGTCATGCTTTATCTGTATTAGTAGATGTCTTGAATGTGGCGTGTTCTATGTAGATGTGATTGAATAAGTGAATCGGAATTACCAAGCCCGATCTTTGACTTCTGACTACAGAAGTTCCTCATCTGCAGTGGAAAGCATCTAGCAAGACACAGCTCCTCCAAAACAGTTACCACTGTCTGTCTGCTCAGGTCTCTGGAGAAACACTGATATTTTAAGCAAATAATCTTGAAACAATTTTTATAAAGCAGATAGGTTATGTTTGTAGTTCAAACCGGCAAGTTAGAAATAATATTAAGTGCAAAAATATGTGCAATTTTTTTCTTTAGAGAAATGAATTTCTCTCTTTATTTTTCATGTGAAAATTAGTTCTACTGTGTAGAACAGAATTTGTGCATTTCCATTCCATTCTTGCTGCCTCAGGGCTATTTCTGTATCTGGCAAGGGGAAATAATTTTCCTGTTTTGTAAGAGCTTCATCATCTCCTTCCCCTTCAAGCCTAGTTTTTTTCATGTGTTTCTGTTCCTAGGCTATTAATTGTTAATACCAGGATCTGGTGTCAAAGTGTCAAATAAAGCATGTGTAGGTGGCAGAGATGAAGAGTTAGGGATATCTTTTCCTTCGTCTACTCCCCCAAGTTGTTTCTCTGCCAAGACAACATTGAAATGATGTTTAGCTCATGTTTGGGTTTTTTTTTTTTTTGATAGTGAGCATTAAGATGTAGTTTAATTCTCAGGTTACTTTTCTGTTAGTTTGTAAAGTTGACTGCTCTCTCCTATAAGAAATTACTATTCCAAGTCTAGTGAAGTGGTAGCTAAAAACTTGGGAATTTTAAGCTCTTTATAATGCAAAGTATTCTCAGTTCTGCGTAAACATTAGGAAGGGAAAAGCATCTATATTCTTGAAATGAAATTTAAATGTTATTTGTCTCATCAAAATACTAATTCTTTAAATCAATACTTTATGAATTAGCTCAAGATATGTGACACATTTGCTTCTGGGTCGTGCTGTAATGCTCAGAATTGCTTTCTCTCTTAACATCTGGAAAACTGCGGTCCTAGGCAATGTTTTCTCATGCCACTGCCCATGTAAGGAACAGTTGAATTCTGTCCTTGTGTGACACTCTCATCCGATTGTTAGCATGCAGGAAAGGTGTCCACAACAGATTATGTTTCATAAGTCAAGTTTTCAGAATTGCTTTTCTTTTTCTGAGTTTGTGCAGGTACTATCTGAAGTTAGTAGATGAGTGTAGGTGTGTTACTGTGCTTCTGCTACTGCAGATGAAAAAAAATTCTTAGCTGAATATATTTATTTTGAACTGTGCAAGCTAAACTTTGACAATTTTGAACCCGTGAGCTCACAGCGATGCTCATCTCCATTGTTCTTCTTTGTGGAGTAGTCATTTCTGATATTTGATGCTTCGGAGTGTTGTCCACAAAAATCAGATTTGTTACCTAATGTGCAACAAGCCAATAACTACACAGTCAAGGGGGACATTGATTACTTACTTATTTCAGAGTTGTATAACCCTGGGTGCTAGGTGGCATTCCACAAATCAAGCACACTCCTCCTGGGTGTGGACTTCCATGCCACTATTTATACACAGAAGTTCAGTGTTAGTAACCTCCCAAGTACAGCCCTTCTATTATGATTGATGAGTAATTTCTATACAATTTACACAATCCCAACTAACTCCTACTACATGCTCGGGAAGGGTCTTCAGACGGACTAGGGGATGCTAGCTGCTATCTGTTCGTTGTCTTTCCTGCTGATTAGTCTTGAAAATATCCAGTGATTAAACATCAAAGAACATCCTAACTTAAGATAATCTTGATATATTACACATTTTGCAACAAGTGAGCTGGTTTGGAGGGTGAGTGAAAGCTCTTACAAAGTCCTGTGTTGTAGCTCTTGCACTATTTTCATGGGATTTTTCCTGTTTTCTTACATATTTATCAACATTCAAGAAAACTAGGAAAGTACAAAATTTTATAGTTTTCATCATCTTGGTGTTGGACGTTAAAAATTAATTGCAAAAAGTAGAAGATAGCAAGTTAAGGATTGCTTTAACAGCATGAATTTGCATTGAATTTCTTATGAAAATGATCTTTCAGTCTTAATATTGTTGCTTTCCATACAGCCTTGACCTGTGTGTATGATTTCTTTGAGTTTACATGTGCATATCCTCATTTGAGATTGATTTACTCCATGATCCCAGTTACTTAAAAGGAGTGTATTCTGATTTGTATTTCACAATTTTTTTATGGCTGAACAGTTGTTAGCATTGTGTGTGTGTGAGAGTATTGACTAAAAATTGTATTGAAAGGAAAGAAACCTTGGAGAAATTCTGTTATAAACAATTTAAATATGGACTTGCACCAACAACTGCTTTTCCTCTTGTTTACTCAGATACTTTTTAGCATGCTGTACATTTTATCAGGTACCTCTCAATAATTAAATGTGTGTAGCAAGTAAAAATGGCTTGTCAACTCTGATGTGTTAGTTTTTACACTGCCTTCAACCAAGAGAGATTTTCACTATTTTCAGATCACCATTTTTTTTTCAACAGTGTCAACTGTGCTCTCATTCTAAATTAAATTTAATTTTCATAGGTTTGTTTTGTTTGGTGGTAGGTTTTGTTTTTGTTTTTGCTTGGTTTTATTGAGATTGGTGCCACATTAACCAGTTTATGGTAACTGAAGTCTTTCTGTTTCCTGTTACTTGCTATGACACTAACTCTGAGCTATTCTAGCAATTTTCATATTTTCCAGCCTCTGGTAGCAGTTCTCAGTTCAGTCAACTCAACTAGGGTGAGAGAGAGCATGTTGCTGTTTGGTACCCTTGAATAATATTCTTAGAAGCTTTCATATTGCTGTAATGTCTAGAAAGTTTTAAATCCACAGTGATTTTAAATTATCACTCCTGTGAAGGGCCTGGAAGCTAAAATTCTTAGCCACAATTTTCTTTGAATAATTTTTAACGTAGTCCTGGCTAAGGCTAGGGAGAAGTAAATATTCACATAGTTGCATAACAGAAAAGCAAAAATAAGTTTGCAGATGACACAAATCTGGGAGGAGCTGTTGACCCCCTGGAGGGAAGGGAGGCCCTGCAGAGAGACCTCTACAGAACAGAGGACTGGGCAGTCACCAACCATGTGCAGTTCAACAAGGGAAAGTGCTGGATTCTGCACCTGGGATGGGGCAACCCCGGGCATGCATACAGACTGGGGAATGAGATGCTGGAAAGCAGTGCCATGGAAAGGGCCCTGGGGGTTCTGGTGGATGGCAAGTTGAATCTGAGTCAGCAGTGCCCTGGCAGCCAGGAGGGCCAACCCTGTCCTGGGGGGCATCA
>JAWWEE010000085.1:41446824-41516191 GCA_035221455.1 Xenops minutus
TCCCTGGATTCGCTACAGACTCCTGGAGGGTCGGTGCCACCTGCAGAGCACTGGCTAACCCCGCACCCCACAACGCTGTCGGACAAAGGATGAGGGGACAATCTTTACACAGCCCACGGCAAAGGTTTCAGCCTGTCCCGTGTGGCCGCCACGCCCACGAGAGTTTTTCAGAACTAGGACCTCTCCCTAGTCCGCACTTTGTGTCGCCGGAGCCGCGAGGGACACCCGCGCCTGCCCTTCCCGAGGTGTGGCCTCGCCTCGTGCCGTCTGGGAACAGAACTGCTCCGGCGGCAGGGATCGCCTCCGGTCGGGTCACTTCTGGTTACCGTGTTGCTGTTTGTTCTGTTCCGCTTTTTTGGTTATATGTGTGAGTATATATATATTTGTAGTAAAGAACTGTTATCTTTTTCTGTACTTCTTCTGATTAAAGTCTCTTAATTTCAACGGTTGTGGTGGGTTTTGGGAAGAGGCCCCCTTCCTAGTTAAGAGAGACATCTTAGTTTTCTTTTAAACTGAGGCAAGCCCTAAGCCCAGACTTGTCTTAGTCAGTGGAAGTAGGACCAAATATCCATTTGAATGCTTTCTAGTACCATTTTATATGCAGTGGGAATGGGAAAGCACAGGAAACTGCAGGGAAAAAACTATGGTTTGGTTGATTGGGTTTTTTTTTGGTTGTGGTGTTTGTTGTGGTTTTTTTGTTTGTTTGGTGGTTTTTTTTGTTTGTTTGTTTGGTTTTTTTGGAAAGATGTTACCTTCATTGATGATTTTAGCTCCCCTGAGGAGTCTTGTGAGATGCTGTGACTATTCCCCATGCCTTAGTATGTGGAGAAAAATACCAAGGCTTTGTTCTTCTAAATGTTCAGACATGCATCTGACCAGTGTGAATAACGAGGATCAAAATTCAGAGAAAGCCAGGCAGAGGAGGCACTTATTTAGACAGAATATGAATTCTCTCTGTATTTCTTCTTGTATATAGGTGCTGCTTTTGTACAAAGGTTGGAAAAACCTTGCAAGAAGTTCAAGTTACAGATATTTTTGCATCTTTCTGTGAACATCTGCTCATTACTGTTCTTTATTAAGTACCTGACAGTTAAAACTACCTTGACTTTTGCTTGTCAAGTTTGTTCTCTTAGGAAAAGTGTGCTCAAAAAGCTGTGTGTTTTGTTTGTTTATTTTGCTGAATTCCTCCTCATCTGTAGAAGTGGCTCAGGGAGTCAAACAGTTTTCAGAGAAAAACTTTATTAGAAGGCTGGTGACTTCTACCAGTATCTGGGGTGAGACATGGATAGAAGGGTTTCTTTTCAGGATGTTCCTGTTGATTTTTGTTCAGTTTTTTGAAACTCAGTTCAGTTCTCCTCAGATCAGGAGGATCATTTTGTTGGCTTCTTTTAAGTTCCTCCTGCAGGTGGCACTGGTAAGGCTACACCTGAAATACTGTATTCTAGTTTAGACCCTTCATTCCAAGAAAGACAGTGAGGTGCTGGCATGTGTCCAAAGAAGGGCAATGGAACTGGTGAAAGGTCTGGAGCACAAATCCCATGAAGAGGAACTGAGAGAGCTGGCATCGGTTAGCCTAGAGAAAAGGCGGCTCAGGAGAGACCTTCTGTCTCTCTACAACTGACTGAAAAGAGGTTGTAGTGAGGTGGGAATCAGTCTCCTCCAGGTATCTTCCTGAGATATGTTAAAAATCTGTTCTATCGTGCTTTCCAGTTTCTGCTCTTTCTTACTGAAAGAGCAGAAAACACGGTTATAAGTAGGAAATAGTTTCTGTTTGAAGAGTGCCTAAGTAAGGTAGAAGTCTTTGACTTGGAAAAGAGATGAGTTGAATGATATAAAAAAGGCTCTCAAAATCATGAGTGTCAAGAAAAGAGCAAGTATGAATTGATTCTTCACTACTTTTTAATATACAGTGCTAGGGATTTTTGTACAAAGGCAGTAGGAATCAGGTTCAAGTAGAAATAATTTTGTGCAATTATTTTGCACAAAATGGATGGCAGACTTGGGAAATTCCTTACTAATGTTATGAACTCTTGAATTAAACAAAGTCTGCATGGGATTGAGGAAACACAGATCTATTGAAAACCACCAGATGGCCAAACTGTATCTCTGGAATTCCCAGGGTTGCCAAAGGCTGAAAAGTGTGGTGTGGAGAGGTATGTGTGAAGGAGGGCTGTTTGCCCATTTGTCTTTGCTACACACTTCTACAGACCAGTTTTGGAAAGTGAATACAGAAATACATGACCTTTGAGCTGAGCCATTTGGCTCATTTTTACATTTGTGTATCTTCCTTTATTTTAATTTGAAATTTGAACTTAGGTTGAAAGGGTTTTGAATCTAGCTGAAAAGAAACATCTTCCTAGATGTCTGGACCAAGCTGTTGACAAAACCACCATTAATATGTGAGTTAGCACTTTATGTGCACTGTTTGTAGTGCACCATGGAGCTAGTATATATACACTGGCCAAGCTGCATATCAGGTATATGCATAGAATACCTTTTCTTTCATGTGTAGATACATCGTTCAACTATTGCATCCTGAATATAACAGATACGCTGCACAAACTCCTGTGGCATAAATTTGTATTGCCTTCTGTGATGTACATGTTGGAAGTTTTGGAATCTGAAAAGAAAAAGGTCTTTAGTTTAATTTAACCGATAGTAGTCTGAGGTAGTGGGCCCATAGGAAATCTGTGTAATGATTTGCACTGAAAGCTTAACAGTTGGTTGATTGTGATTATTCTGATTATTACTATATGATGCAGAATTAAGTGTTGTCTGGTAATGTTAACTTTCTACTGTGTTACAAAACACATGAACGTTAAATTAAAGCATTTTTTTTTCTTCTGCAGGAGAACTTTGAAGATGCCTTTGAAAACATCCCTGTGTAAGTAGAGTTTTTGTAAATCTGTGTTTATTAAAATTATTTATGCATATGGAATACTGCATGAACACCGTTTCAGGGAAATATAATTTTATATGCACTGACTACATTCACATTTTTCAGAACAGTTATAGTCCCCAAGAGTTGGGAAAACAGAAGGTTAATTAGGTTGATATATGGGATGAAGTATTTGTCAACAAATGTGAAAGTTGCAAAGAACTAAAAATAGAAAATGTAGTAACTTAGTTACGTATTGGCAGCTCTCGACATGTTTGCATATTGAAGAAATACTTGCTTAATGCTGAGGAAAAAATTTTGGATCACACATTATGCAAGATCATCTAAGGAAGATTTTCAAATGGAAATTGCTATACCTCATAATGTACTGCTGCATAGATGTTTTTCCCTAATGAAGTGAGAGACAGTCACTTCTCTGCCATTAAATTTCATGATGAAGCAATACATTACACTGCAATGGAAACACATGATGCTGTTTGAAAATGGTTTTAGTTTTTCTGTAGGATTTTATTGCATTTTTGTGCCATGAAGCACATTAGAAGAGGACTTCTAGTGATATCCTCAGATTTCTAAAACAACTGTAGACCCAGCAGTAGCTTTGAAGTGAACTTAATTGCTAAAACTTCCATGGTCTTAGCAAATTATATTTTACAGGTTTGCCAGACCCTCTGCTTGTCTCTTATCTAGAGTAGTAAGGTCTACTCTCTATGTAAAACTGAGAAAAAATTAAATAGTTTCCTCACACTTGGAAGGAAGCAAGAATGTGATACATTCATTTTGAGAATTTTTCATGTTAGTGATTGCTCTTTCTTTCTTTGACTGCCTAGCTGTATGTTCAGGTAACTTCTCTCTGTGTCACCTGTTTCCCTTGGGAGAGGGAAGAGAGTGACTTTGAAATACTTATTTTATGAAAATGTTATCTAACACTCATTTCTATGAGGAACTTGTTATGTGTTTTTTTTTATAGATGTCTGAGGTGGGCATGATTGTTTAGTAGTAGCATGCAGACCTTTGGTTTCGTCTTCCTGGATATCTCTCCTATGTTCTTAGCTGTCATACGGAAACACTTTTTATAGTGATGTAGTTAGGCTGATGTTGTTCTGGCTGCTGTTGCTTCCATCTGTAATAACCATTATATAGAGGAGTCTATGTAGGATAATGGAGAGAAGAGTAATGGGACAGAAATTGTCTTGTTACTTAATGTCACTAATTGAACATAGTGAATGATTATATTTTGTATCTGGGCAGGATTCTTCACTGGATTAGACTCTCAAATTCCTTAGAAGGTACAGCTGTTTAAAAAATGTGCCTAAAGAACTGAAAAAACCCCTTGGGAAATCTGCAGTCTTATCTTCCTTGAAACACCTTGATTGTAATTTTCAAATGATGCTGGTGTATATATATGCCTGAGCGGAAGCCTCTCCTAAATCTGATGCCACACTGGTTATTACTGACCTTTTGCTATCTAGAATTAATGGTAATCTTTTTCTATTAAAAATACAGTGGTAAAAATTTGGGAACAGGGCTACTTTGAAACAATGGCCAGAGATTTAACCTTGTGGGAATCTGTATCTAATTTTTTGATTTTTTTGTTGATAACATTCACTTCAACATTTTTCTGTCTGCCAGTGTTTCAGTCTCTTATTTTGGATAGAAAAGAGGCATTGTTTCAGCTCTAGGAGGATATGCCTGGCATTAGTTTGAGTAGTTTATTGCAGTGTGGTATACCTAGTTGAATTTAACTAAAATAGGCTTTTTTATAGGGAGTTATATACAAAACCTGATGTTTACTTGTGAGATCAGTTCTGGTTCAGATTCTGTCAGATCGTCAATGCTGGTTTAGAGAATTGGGAAAGAAAGCGTGAGTACCAGATCTTCATAAATCTGTATTTCATATACCACTCTCCAGTTCTTCATGTAAAATATGTAGAGTAATACTGCTCTGTATTTTCCATCAGTAGATGCTACCAAATGGTTTTGCTAATCTAACTTGCTCTGATTGACTTTTTTCATTAAATATTGCTTACTTATAAATACCAGGTTGTGCAAGTTAGATGTTAAAAGGGCAACGAGTTATCTTAATAGGGTAAAACAACTCCCTGAATCTCTAGTGTTGACTGTCATATCTGAGGACAAGTCCAGCAGGAAATCAGTCTTTGCTCCAGTAGTCTAAATGTATTAGATTTTCTGTCTAGACTCTTTTGTGATCCTCTTCTCATGGTAGCTACTGTAGAGGTACACAGCAACTCCAAAGCAGTTTTTGTAATGGATCCAAAATATTTGTTTTGTAAAAATATGAAGAAACCTTTAAATAGAGCTCTTTACTGCACGTTTTTTTTGTTTCTGGTGCTAAAGCCATAGAAAGGCTATTACAGTAGGTCAGTCTGCCATTTTACTTAAAGCAAGGACTAGCATTTAATCTCATATCTTCTCTGCCAACAAGAGGAAGTTTTCTAAGTATTGGGTCAATAATAACTCTTGATACAGCATCTTCAACCTTCCAAAGAGAAGGATATATGTGAAAGTAAATTTACCATTACCTGGTTCTGTTAACACAGAACTATTTTCAGATTTGCATATTCTGTTGTAAAAGGACCCAAGTAACTAGAGTTGAACTGTTCTTTTTGTTGTGGAAATTCAAGCTTCTGCCAAGAAGTTGGTAATCTGCTTTTTCCAGGTATTTTTCCCATGTTTCCACTGGAGTGTCTGCTTACTTTAAATTTTGGGCAGATGTGTTTCACAAGGTTACCTAAAATTCTCTCAAGCATCTACAGGTTCAAAAACACACTTGGATGGAACAGATTTTATTCTTTTATTTAGTTTTTGCTAAGAATGCCTCTTCAGTACCTGAATCTGTGGAAAAACTATGAACTGTAATTTCAGTCTTACTGAACAAGATAATCCTCAACTTCTCTGTGTTTTCCCAATAAGTTTCTGCTACCTTATTTTTTTCCTGAAATTATTTAGAAAATCTCTTTGTAGAATGCAGATGTTTTCTGTTGCCAGCGTATAATTTTATAAATCATCTTGTCTTTGGTTTTACAGGTAGATTAAAAATTGTTTGAGTTCTCAATGTTTTTTAACTATCATTGTATTATGCTTGTTACTGATATTTTGATTTCTGTATGTATTTTATCCTCTGAAGCTCTTAATTTGTTTAGAACCTGTATGAAATATTAATTCTGTTGGGATTTTTTCCCATCTCATTTTACTTAGTGTTCCTTAAATTGTCATCTCTGTGTAATGGCAATAAGTAGCCATCGAGTTGCTTTTCCATGCAGTCTTCCTTAGATTGCCATGCAGTCTTTCTCTTTGAGGTAAAGGCAAAATGGTGCTTTTATTTACCACCCCAATATCAGAGGCTTATGCAAATGAATAGCAGCATTCAGAGTAACTCTAGTATGGTAACTGTGTGGGTATATTTATAGAAAATGCTTTGTAATTGTCTTTGGGAAGAAACACAGTAGTCTGCCTGACTGCTGCAAGCAGTTCATATGGAAAAGAAATCTTTATGTAGTGCTATTTATATAGAAATTTCTGACACCAGACCCTCAGTTACAGCATCAGTGGAAAGATAGTGAGATCTCATTTAAACACATTTAAAACATGCAATATTGAAAAAAGTAGAAGCTAGCATTCTGCAGAAAAGCAGACAGATGATTTTTTATTGATAATGGTACCCAAGATTTTTCATCTTTAACAATTTTAGCAAAAAGAGGAATGCTTCACTGTTTCTCTTTTACATTTTCTTTGCCTGCCCAGAGCTGTATACTGTTAATCCTTGATCCTACCAAAGCAGCTCTGTGTGGTATTACTGGGGTGACAGATTAAGGGCCAGAAGTGTTTAAGGAAGTTAGCGCAGGTTATCCTCATAATCTCAGAAGTGTAGTTAAGATTCCTGTTATACCTGCACATGTGTTTTGTTACTGAATGAAATTGAACAGCTGAGGAAATGGCTCTAAATTCAAATTTACATGGACTTACACAGAATCACAGAATCTGCTGAGTTGGAAGGGACCCACAAGGATCATGGAGTCCAACCCTTAGCCCTGCATAGGACTATTCCCAAGAATCATACCGTGTGCCTGAGAGTATCATCCAAACACTTCTTGAACTGTGTCAGGCTTGGCGCTGTGACCTCTTCTCCAGGCTGAACACACCAAGTGCCCTCAGCTGCTCCTCCTACAGCTTCCCCTCAAGGCCCTTCACCATCTTTGTTGCCCTCCTTTGGACACTCTCTGAGAGCTTAATATCTTTCTAATATTGAGATGCCCCAATCTGCCCACCATATTCAAAGTGAGGTCGCTCTAGTGCAGAGCAGAGTGGGACAATCCCCTCCTTTGACAGGCTAGTGATGCTCTCCCTGATGCCCCTGTAGGACAAACGTAAGACCCTAGGTTTGAGCTACAATTCATCAAAGCAGTTTTACTTTAAAAGAATATAAAAGGCTCCAAAAATTCTACTGTCAAATTTATTAAAAGGACCTTCAGTTCTTTAATACCTTGAGACAGCCTACAGGAGAAGATGCTGCACATATTTTTCAGGAAGTCAAATAACACTCTTTGACTGGCAAACTTTAGAAAATGAGCTCACTTGGTATAAGCTTAAAGGGCAGCATTCAAGCAAAATAAAGCACTTGACAATGTCCCTCAGGGATCAGTGTTGTACCCAGTCCCATTTAGTATCTTCAGTGATGATTTGGACAAGGGGATTGAGTTCACCATTAGCAAATTAGCAGATGACACCAAGTTGGGGTGGAGTGCTGGTCTCCTGGAGTGTGGGAGGGCTATGCAGAGGGACCTGGACAGGCTGGAGAGATGGGCCAAATCCAACGGGATGAGGTTCAATAAGACCAAGAGCTGGGTCCTGCATTTTGGCCACAACAACTCCATGGAGCACCACAGGCTGGGGACAGAGCGGCTGGAGAGCATCCAGACAGAAAGGGACAGGGGGGTTTGGATTGACAGGAAGCTGAGCCAGCAGTGTGCCCAGGTGGCCAAGAAGGCAACGGTATTCTGACCTGTATCAGGAATAGTGTGGCCGGCAGAACTTCCCCGATACTCAGCACTGGCAAGGCCACATCTCGAATGCTGTATTCAGTTCTGTGCCCCTCAGTTTAGGAAGGCCATTGAGGTGCTGGAACGAGTCTAGAAAAGGGCAATGAGGCTGGTGAAGGGTCTTGAGCACAAGTGCTATGAGGAGAGGCTGTGGGAGTTTGGGTTGTTTAACCTGGAGAAGAGGAGTCTTAGTGTTGACCTTATCACTCTCAACAACTCCCTGAAAGGAGGTTGTAGCCAGGTGGGGGTTGGTCTCTTCTCCCAGGCAACTAGCAATAGGACAAGGGGGCATGGGCTTAAGTTGTACCAGGGGAGGTTTAGGTTAGACATTAGGAAGAAGTTCTACACAGAAAGAGTGATAGGGCATTGGAATGGGCTGCCCAGGGAGGTGGTGGATTCACCGTCCCTGGAGGTGTTTAAGAAAAGACTTGAAGTGGCACTCAGTGCCATGGTCTAGTTGACAAAGTGGTGTTCGGTCATAGGTTGTACTCGATCTCAGAGGTCTTTTCCAACCTAATTGATTCTGTGATTCTGTGACAGAGCACTGACTACTTAGCACATGTTAACCCATACAGTTGAGCAAAATCCAACCCATCCAACTTTAAGTTACCGAAATACCAAGAAAAGAGACTAGAAGAAGAATAAGAAGTAAAGAAAGAGAGAGAAAAAGAGAGAATTATAGCTGCCACCTGGAGTTCTGTGCAATTCCAGCTTCTGTGTGCCCAGATGGTAGGGTTGTGACTATGCTGTGGCTGCATGGTGCTGATTTTATCTGCTCTGGCCCCCTGTGTCTACCCGCACCAGGTGGGACATCCAGTGTGCCAGTCATTCTGGGTCTGTGTTAGGGGCTTCAGGGGCTGTTGTGTGGGGCAAGTAATTCATAAAGATGCTGAAGAGCACAGGATGCAAGATGGAGCCCTGTGGAACCCCACTAGTAACAAATCACCAGCCTGATGTCACCCCATTCACTATCACTCTCTGTGTTTGACCCATGAACCAATTGCTCACCCACCACATGATGTGTTTATCCAGCTGTGTGGTGGACATTTTGTCCAGAAGGATCCTGTCAGAGACAGTATCAAAAGGTTCATTGAAATCCAAAAAATTACATCAACTGTATTTCCTTGAACACTTAGTAGGTGGGTTACCTTGTCATAAAAAGAAAATCAGGTTGTATAAGTAGAACTTTCCTCTCCTGAAGCCATTCTGGCTCTGACCAATGGCTGTGTTGTCTTTCGGATACTTTTCAATACCTCCCAGAATAATCTTCTCTGTAACTTCACCAGGAACTGAAGTGAGACTGACAGACCTGTGTTTTCCATGGTCCTCCTTCTTGCCCTTCTTGAAAATCAGGTCAGTGTTCATCAGCTTCCAGTCACCTGGGACCTCTCTGGATTCCCAAGATGTCTTAAAAATCACTGAGAGAGGTTTTGCAATGACATCAGTGAGCTCTTCGAGGATTCTGGGACGAATCCCAACAGGCCCCCCAGATTTCAAGGGACCCAGCTGGAGCAGCAGATCTCGTGCAATTTCAGGGTTGACTGGGAGTTGAACATTCTCAGAGTCATGGGTCCTCCAGCTCAGGGCACTGAGACCCCCTTGGTCCACCATCTGTTTTAAAGATAGAGGCAAAGAAATCATTAAACATTTCTGCTTTGTCTCTGTCCCTGTTTGTGAGGTGACCATCCTCATTGGTGACCTCCAATGGGCATTGCCTTTTGCCACTAATATATTTGAAAAAATTCTGTTTATTGTCCCCCCCATTTTTGGCCAGCTGCAACTCCAGTTCAGGTAGTCAAAAACTTTTAGCAACAAATCTTCTTAAAATTTAAACTCAAATTCTGACATTGTCTTAAGATGGAGAGAAGCAGCTGTGACAATTTAAATAATCCAAGTCTTTTCTTGTGTTTGACCCTGAAGGACAGTGGAAAGAAATTTCCAGTAAAGGTTATTTTTGTATATAGCAGATAATATTTTCATTGTTACATATATACAAAAATATGACACAGCTACTTAATATTGTTATTCTCAAGATTTGGAACAATGGTAGTGATACAGTATCCTTATCTCTCTAATCTTTTCCTACTCCAAACAGTTCTAGGATTATAAGTTTTTTGAGCGATTTTGATTTGAATGTTATGATTGGATTATGTCATTCATAACACTTCCATATTTATTGCAACTACACCTTTTGCCTGTGGTGTAAGTTTTCTCTGTGTTTGTATTTGAGTAGAAAACTTCAGGCCACATTGTGTTAATTTTTACATTGGTATGTTCTGTTGAATTTGGAACATGCAATTCCATCTGTGTCCATAGCTTCTTAGAAAGCAAGGAGGGGAAAAAAAAAACAGGAGAGAAGATAGAGAGAAAATAAAAGCCAAACAAACAATCTCAGGGACATTTAATACAGAACTGCCTGAAACTCTGCATCTCTTCCACACCCTGCTACTCTCTTGTGAGCCTTTGCTGAAAGGCTGGTGCAGAGAAAGATATCACAGCCTGTTTTTCTGTTATCCCATGTTTACCGAAAGAAATGTGTCTTAACTGAGCCTCAATATTTGTTTTGCTGCCCTGTGGCTGGCTCTTTCATGACAAATAAATTAACACCATGGCATTAAACTCTTAATATTTTTGGAGTGGGACTTTCTGGAGACTTCTGTACTCTATTTAATTATCATGTTGGAATCTGGATACTTTGCTGGAATGCATGATCACATCTGTGTTTTCTTTCTTCAAATATCTTTGAAGTAATGTTTGTCCTGTGCTTTAATAAAGACTGCATAATGCTGGCTGTAATCATGCAGCTCAAGGATTGCCTTCTCTGAATAAACTCTGCGACTTTGAAAGTGGTGTAGACTCTCAATATTTGGCATTGGTGTACAATCATTAAATCATTAATGCTTTAAATACCAAAATGAAAAGATGAACTTTAATTCATTGATGAAGAAAAAGAATAAATAGCTGCCTGTGACTTGCTCAGATGTTGAGAAGTAGGATCATTTTTAGTGACAAAGGATTGAAAGCGAGATTTGCCTTGTTCTTTGTTTTAAACTATCAAGCAAACAAAACTTCTTTGGTCTTTAAGTGTCATGTTGTTTTGGTTGTGTGATGTCCCCCTCACTCCTAATGATTAAAAGTTGTCTCAGAGCATTTTGGGAAACAATCTGAGTGAAAGGTGACTTGAGTGTGAACTGGTCCATTTTTCTTTAAGACAGGCCAGGGAAAAGCTTTTGAGCACGGGTTGATATTTGCAGACAGAAAGTTTGCGTTTGTCAGTTTTGTGGAAATGTGCTCCTGACTCACTCAGCTTTTTCTGGAATATACTTTCTGAGCCATCAAATGTGGACCGTCTGCAACTTATGCAGTGTTAAACACAGAACACTATGTTTTGTGGGGGAATCGACTTTTATGTCACTCGTCAACCTTGATTTAAGCTCATCTCCCTTTCAAGTACAATCCAGATGGCACAAATCCTAGCACTTTGACTTTCCCTGCCCCTAATATTGTTAATATATGAACTGATAATACACACTGAAAGCACTGCTTCCAAGTCATATGATGGAGAATTGAATATCTCTGAAATCCTTGATCTTCAACACTACTGGGCACAGTTTTATGGAGAAGGTAGAAATGTCCTGGTTTTAAAGGTGCTGTTGTCCATACATTTCAGCTGTCCATCTCATCTCTTTGAAAGGTTTTCAAGGTTCACAAAACCCTTGGTTTCCTCAGGTGTTTTAGGAAATACTGTGCAACCCTTTTCCAGTATGTTATAAGTAAGAATGTGTTTTCAAAACAAAGTTGTTTAAATAGGTTGAAGTATTATTGCTGCTACTACTTAGCACACGTTAGAAATGAGTTAAAGAAGTTTCCTGCATTGTGCTTTAAAGGATTTATTTGAGACATTTTTCTGGGTAAATATCACGTAGTAAGAGTAAACATAGCTAGAAATAGATATTGTTAGTCCAGGTAGTATTGCTTTAAAGAATACGTTTTGAAGGTAATGGTGGAGGACATAGTTTAACTTTCTGCTGCTTAGCTCCAGTGTCTTGAGCTTTCATCATGTCTTGTCTAGAGAGATTATACTGAGGGGATGAAACTATCTGTGTTATAGATGTTTTGCTTCTGACTACTGCTATTTCCCATTGCTGCTGATACTCATGAAGAGAACTGTTTTTTACCTGCCTCTCTGCTAGTGATTTGTTTTGGTGATGGAACTCTAGCTGAAAATTCAGTTTCTTGGGAAAAGATGTCAAAGGGTTAATTGAAAAAAGTGTTGATATGTTTAAGTTCTTTTAAATACATTTGAGTGTCAAATAATGAAAATCAAACATGAGCTAGTTATTTTTCTTCTGTGCTGCTTGCTATCAACTCTCATGTATTTAGCTTAGTTTTACTGCAGTTGCATTAGTATACTTTTCTGTCTGATTTCAATTGTGTCTCTCTTTTTAATATTGAGAAAGTACTAAGGTAACTCCCTTTTTGTCTTTAAATATAAATCACTTTGTGTTTCTCATGTCTCCATTTTCTCCTTGCAGTTAGGAGTGATGGATTAGAATTAGGCTGCAGCACAGATTGGGAGAATCTCCCAGCATCCTCTTCCCGCAGAGGCATCAGCTTCCAGCATTGACTGTAGCTGCTGCCACTCACTGACATTTCTTTTGAATTCAGCTATGGAGAGCACCTGTGTTGCCAGCTGCTGGCACATGAACTTTTATTGTTTTTGCTTGATAATTCATTAAAGAGACCTCATGGATACTGAGAAATAAAAAGTCAGTTTTTTCTTTATTGCTTTTCTTCCTGTTTTTTGGCTTTTTTTTTCTCTGTGTGTGTGCACAGTGGAAAAAGGCAGAGTGAAAGAAGCAGCACTTATTTTTGCACAAGGACTGAATTTATATACCTGAAGTTAATTGAATTAATCCTGTAAGTATATTATATCTGCCTAATAGTCCCTGAAATCATGAATATGCTAGTAAGATTTATGGGATTTTACCTGTGAAAATTTACTTTGGCAGGTATGTCAAACTACAGCATTTTTTTTTAGATGGATTTTGTTGAAGATAAAGGAAAACGGATATATTCACAATGGGATTATGAAGTAATTGTTTCTCTTCTGCACTTTGCAGTGGTGAACAATGCTTTGAGAGAGCAGAAGCTTCTCTGCTGATGTCAGTGCTTAATCAGCTCAGATGCTGTAGGTTGTAGAACACTACAAAGTGTGTATTTTGGGATGCTATTCTTTAAAATGTAGTAATTTAAAGACAGTATCAGACTTACAGTTATTTTCTCCATTTATAGACTGTCTTCTGCTCTTGGTAGCTGTGCTGATTTATCCATTTGAGGTTATATAATTTTTTACTTAATAATTTATTTCATGGGACGCAGTGCTGTGCTTTCTAAGTACTAAATGTTAAGTATAATGCAGTGTGCTTTTAGAGACTTTAGTAATTTCAGAATGTCTCCAGCATGGCTTGTAAGTTAGCTGTGTAATAAATTCCAGGAAATTGGTTTGAAGTTTAGAAAAAGTGTCCTGCTAGGATGACACTGTCCTAATTGTCTCTTTGGATCTGAGCCAGTATTTGTGTGACGCAGTGTTAGTCCCATAAACATCTGGCCTGATCTGGTGTCCTACTTGCCGCATGATTTATTCTTTTTTTCTGTGGTGGCAGCATAAGTGAAATTTTTATTCTTTTCATGTAAAACTGCCAGTAAGCTTTCATTATTACTTATATATGCTAGCTCTTAGAGGAGGATCTTTCTCAACCTCTTTTCTTGTCAGCATGTCTTATTTAAACCTCCTCTCTATGGAAAATGTTGAACAGATCAAAATTATATTTTTTTTTTATAGTGAACATCTATTTATCTGTATCTGCATGATGTATATTAAGCTTTGGCAGTATTGCTTTCTGCCATATTCAGGTGATGATTTTAGAACACAGTATTGCTTGTGTTGACCTCAGCTTCATTATTTGATAGAAACTGTTAGTCTGATAAGGAGTATTTAAACATAATAGATTCTCCATTTACCTGCAAAGATCTTGTGTTAAAACTTAAATCTAAAAAAAGTTGGAACACTAAGGTCTATTAATAAATCTGATAACCTTTTATACCGCTATGTATTTCCATGGGTGTCAGATAGAATAGTATAAAGCAGATTTTTCTCCTACCTGCAAACCAACACTGATACTTCTTTGATTCTTTCTCTTCCTCTATCAAATGGGTCAATTCTAAATACTTGTGATCTGATTGTTTTGCTGCAGTTTTTAGGCTTTTGTATATCTTGCAGTGCTGTGTCAAATTCATGCTGGAGTACCTTGATATGCTTGAATAGGATTATTTTATAACCACTTTAGTGATCAGATGAACTTTATGTGTGTATTCAGGTGGGTGAATAGTAACCCAGGTTAGACCAGGTAAGGTCTCACAATATGGCTGAGTGCTTACAGAAAATTTGCATTTTGCTTTCTGTTCAGGTGCAGTGCAATTTGCTGTTGAACTTAAGAACCTGCTATGAGATAAAGCTGCTGCTGTTTCTTTTCCCCCTCAGATGATAAAAACGCCTGACTTACAATAAGTTGATTATTGGCTTATTTAATCTGGTTAATGATCAATCCAAAACTGAAACTTTTGGGAATAGTCAAGTTTCTTTTATTTAAAAATAAAAATAAGACAGTAAAGTGGCTACAAATTTTGTGGTTTTCTCTCAAAAGAGTTGACTCTTGGCAGTGATGGCCAGCCAGATGAGATGGGGATCTCAGGGTCAGGCAGATGGTCAACTTTGTTGAGATTTTCTTAATTTGTGCTTATTCAGTTACTTTGCTGCTTCTGTAGAGTAGTAATAATATATGAGGATAACAGCAGTCAGTATTTTCTGTGTTCAAATGCTGCACTGATAATAAATACGTAGATAATCAAGTTCTATGTTTTCAATAAGTTAGAAAAGTTCCCTTATCACCCCTCCCTTCCCCCTCGGTCATCAAAATGTTTGAAATCTCTTGGTCACTTGCTTGTATTCCATTATTAGGTTCCCATGAAGCAGCACAGTTGGGTGCTGGGCTGCTTTCTGACTAGAATAAAGACAATTCTGTGCATGCCCTCAATGTGTGAGACCACAAGTAAGACTTACGTGCAGCATGTAAAGAAAAGAAACATTACTGATCTCCTGAAAGGTGGTGATCCGGACTTTTGAAGTTTAAGGTCAGATAAGACTTCTAAGAACAATTTTTTGTTTGTATATTAAGTTTTCTATGGGTTTGAGGCTCTTTTAAATGCATTTCAGTCATAAGACGGTATTACAAATATTTTTGCTGCTGTAAGCAGTAATAACTTCTAAAATAAGACTGTTGTCACCTCTAGGTAAATCTGTTTAGTTTAGAAGAGCTAAAAGTGGAACTTTCATCTCTGAAAAGGAAAGGAGGGCAAACATTTTTCCTAAAATAGTAGCAGTTCCCCCCCACCCCCAGACTTCTGGTCTGTAAGTAACAGAGCTTTATCTGCCACTGCTTTGCCTTGCCTTGTTGTTATATTACATGTAACAGTATACTTGGTAAGGGGTAATGATAGATCAATTAAAAGGCTCTCTTAGTGAAATTCCAGTAGTCTTATGAAAAGCTGTCTTCTTGACCTTTTTGACAATGCCATGGTAGAGATAAAAACTGTAAAGTCATTCTCAGCTCCTTTTTGTATATATAATTTTAATAATGGTTGTTTTCTCACTCAGTTTCCTCTTCCCTTCTCACTGCCTCAGTTTATCCGAGAGCTCCAACTCTGTATCTACAGCTGTTACTTTTGAAAAATAGTTTTCAATGCTTTGTCTTTATGTGTACAAATGTGTAGTATCCGCTATTTGTTTCTTCTTTTTGCTCTGCATAAGCTTCCACCAGAGCTGTAAAATGAGGGAGAAAAAAATGATTTAATTAAAATAATCCCAACCAACCAAACCAAAACCAACAATTAACAAAACCCTAAAACAATGAAACAAAACTCCCAGTGCTGTTGAAGAAAAAGAAAATGCCCTAGCGGTGAGATGACTTGATTGTTCAATGGATAGTATAGATAGATCCCTTGGTCTTGTGGCAGCAGTCCCATGGATTCACTGATACAGATTTACAAATAGCTGGCTAAATGCTGCTGTCTCATATTCGGGCGGCGTTGTTGAGTAAGGTGGAACCACACTGAACTGAATTGTAGGATGGTGTGTTTCCATCCTATGCTGTTACCAGTCCTGTGGGTGGATAGGTGTCTCCAAAAATTCAAGTGAAAGGTAGTACCCAGGAAGGGCTCAGGTAAGAACAATGCTGTTTGCCTTTCTCTGCTATAGAATGTGATTTTAAATACAGTGTGAGAGGAAGTCCTGAGGGAGGGATAAGTGAAAATAAATGCCATAATTACCATGATGGTTTTGCCATAATACTAGGCTATGTAAACTAATGTAATTTAAACTAAATTACCATTGTTGGGATGTTTCTGTGTTGTGCGTTTTCTGTTTGTGCAGTGGTCTTTTTCAATATTATTGTTGTGGTTATTTGCTTGGGTTTTGATTTTTGTTAACTACCTGATGTTGAAAAGACCTTAATGTAGTAAGCTTTTAAAGTAATTTCTGCCTCTTTGCAAATTTGGCCAGCACAGCACTGCATAGTTTTACTGCCAGTTGGGTTTCCTTAAATGAATATTTAACATACAGACTATGGCATGCGTTGGTGAAGTTCTGAAACAGGGAAGACACTGCACCTTCAAAGGAGCAAAGTCTGTTTAGCATCAGTATGATTTTTTTCCCCAGTACTTACCATAAATATTTTACTTATCTAAAATTCTTGCTTCTCATAAAAAGGGATGTGTACATAATGAATGCAGAATTTGCTGTGGAGGTATGACTAGTGGATTTACTACATGGGTAAAATAACTTGAGGATCATGCATCTCTGCTTGTAGTTGTTTAAAACCAAACTATACAGTAGTCTCACTGTTGTGAGGTTTAAGAGTAGTCCCTTGTAGTAAGAAAATCCAACACAACTAGAAAGCTACTTTCTTTGCTTTTTGAACATTTCCTGTATGTTTCCTGTATTATCATGTCTTCTGTGTGTGGATTGTACTACCTTGAGCCATATTTCACTAAACTATCCAGAGCATAAAATGTAGACCTAACAGAATATCTCAGTAGTATTTGGCAATAAACTTATTTTAGCCTTTACTTCCAGTCATAATGCTCTTGGTGGTCATTTGCCATGAAGATTAGTGCAACTTGCTGCTGTGTGGTAGGTAGGTAGTGCTCCTACAAAGTATTTCACCTTTTGTTTGATGACTTGTGTTGCAATCTGGTGTCTGTGCAAATGATTGGTTAAAGCGATAACACATAACATTGTCCCTTACAGAATGATCCATGTCGTCATTAACTTGGCAGTAAATACTCTAGCAGATGCTTGCATGTATATTGCTCAAGTAGGGTGCTACAGATGGTAGTTTCTTTCTGCATTACCTGTTCCTACTGTAGTTCACACACAGGATGGTAAACAAATGCCTCTAAAAGATTTTTCTGATGATGCCTCTGTAAATGTTAAAGGTCACTTGTTGGCTAAAGTATTTATGGGAAAGTGTTGACTTAATTGTAATGCATCTTGTTTTCTTGATTCTTATAATCAAAATAGCATCCTCCATGTATACCCTGAATTTTTTAGAAGACTTTATTTTCACACCTTTTGTTTGTGTCAGATTTCCATCTTATTATGACTATCTTTAAACTAAATTGTTATTGCTATTTCACATTTTTGTGATTTTTATTCCTTGAAGTTTTGCTTTGGTTCCACTAATAACTACAAATCTTTTCTGTATCTGTAGCCCAGTGAGACTTCTGTTAGTAAGACCAGTAGCTGAACAAAACCAATTTGCTGGCACTTAGATATTGTTTATCAGATAAAGCTCATTATTTTGACCATGTTGTAAAGGAATGACAGAAGGTTTTAGAAGTTTAAAAAATAAGTTCTGCAATCCCTGTTCATGCAAAGTGCTGCTTGAACATATAAGTCCAACTGATGTTAATAAAATTATGTGAAACTCAGTATATGATTTTAAATGTGAAAAGTGCTGTTGGATTAAAGGTAATTTTTTCTGCAATTCTCCCATTTCTAGGTCGTGAATCCCCTCTCAAGAGAAGAGTTGTTAAATCATTGCACCTGTGGTGATTGCTAAAAGCTGAATAAATCCTCTGCACATACAATAACACTAATATGCACCAGGTTAATCCATAACTGTAGCTATATAATGGCTTTTCAGGAATGCTCTTACATTGAGCCCTGGTGCAGAGAGATAGGTGTTATTGTATAACTCACTACATGTTTAAATAACTTTTAAATATTAATGTGGTGACTTTTCACTTGATTTAGGCTAGTAGTTATGCTCCCTTTTTAATTAATTTGTGGTGGGAGGGAAAGTGGCTTAAGCTATAATCTGCATTGACATTTTAAGTTACTAATGTTTTTGCTCTTTCTACGTTCTGAGGATTGTCATCCTGCTAGTGAGTATTCCAATACATCTCAGGGTTGTCAAGTCAGCATTCCTATGCTGTGTTTCTATTGCAGCTCCAAGTAATTGAGTAGAAGAACCTGCTTTAAAGTTGCAAAGAGCTTGCTTATGGACAGTATATCTCCACTGTATTGGAACAGTTTCATGGGTATCAAGCTCAGTATCAAGCTCAAGATACACAAATCATTTCTGGAATTCAAAATATGAATTCCTTTTTCCTAAAAGATATTTGAAATAGAAGTGAGAAGACAACTTAAAAAATGCTGTGTGTTGGGAAAAAAATATCCTTTAAAGTACCTAGACAGTAATGCTCTTTGTAATGTGACATTATTATCTTTGTGTAACATGCAATATAGCACATTTTTCTGTTCCCTTTTTTCATTTAGAAGTGAACAGTATTGTGGTGGTGGCAGTGGTGGAGTCAATTTTCTTCATGGTGGTTGGTATGGGTCTGTGGTTGGAGTTGTGCTGAACATAGGGTTGATAGTGTAGAAATGGTTTTGTTATTGCTGAACAGGGCTTGCACAGAGTCAAGGCCTTTCCTGCTTTTTATGCTGCCACGCTGGCAGGGAAGTGCATGGGAGGCTGGGAGGAGACAAAGCCAGGACAGGTGACCCAAACTGACCAAAGAGATATTCCATGCTATATGCGACATCATGCTCAGTATATAAAGCTGGGAGGAATAAGGAGGGAAGAGAGGGATGTTTGGAGTGATGGTGTGTGTTTTCCCAAGTCACCATTTCACATGGTGGGGCCTTGCTCTCCTTGGGATGGCTGAACACCTGCCTGCCCGTGGGAAGCAGTGAATTAATGCCTTGTTTTGATTCGCGTCTGTCTGTGGCTTTTCCTTTCCCTGTTAAACTGTCTTTATCACAACCCAGAAGTTTTCCAGCTTTTAGCCTTCTGATTCTCTCCCCAATCCTGTTGGTGGGGAAGTGAGAGAGTGGCTGCATGGGGGCTTGGTTGATGGCTGGGGTTAGACCATGCCAGTAGCTGTAAAATCAATAGTAATATCACTGCAGGTAGTGTTAATTTAATCTGCTGCAAGGCAAAGTAAAAAAAAAAAAAAAAAAGCTTATCTGATGTGATAAAATGTGTAAAGTTTTTATCAGTTCTAGGAAAACTGTATGTGACATAAAAAAATAAGCATATATCATACTGAGAAGGAGAACAACATGAGTCAGAGAGAGAATGTGAGTCAACATTACTTGCTGAACTGTTTGTCAGTCTGGTAACTTGCTGTAGATTTTGGTTTGTGATGCTTTGAGAGTAGAGGAGAAAATGTGCTTTTTCTGAGTCTCTGTGTGGAAATGCCAACAAACATAACCAAGTTGCTTCTGAGTCAGTGTGCTCCTTTCTTCTGACTGTTCTGGTATCAACATGACTCTCAGTTGGAATGAATCCTTCTGGCTATATTCCTCTGCTGCAGGAGGTACGAAAACAGTAGAAAATATTTGTGAAGAGTAATGAAACAGAGTGAGACACTCTGGTAGAGAATATGATCCACTTACCATAAATAATAGTTTGAGAAAACTAACTTCCCAAGTTTTTTATCTGCAATGTCTGCAGGGTTTGGTCACGCATAAAGTCAGCACTGGGGACTAGTTTGTAATACAGAAAAAAACCATGACTGCCAAGTGCTGAAGAGATCAACCACGTACCCATTTAACTGGGAAACCGTAGTTTTGGCATGGTGCCGGTTTGTTTAAGGAGCCTTGTTTATGGAATCGTTTTACGAATATTGGTATGTAGTGTGGTGATGGTAGAGCTGGTGGTATGATGGCATTTGGGAGCCTGATGGTAAACAGTCCTCACTTACAGCTAAAAAGCCAGCATGTGCATGGCTGTGTTATAAAAAATAAAGATTAGATTTTCCTTCTGGAGGAAGTTCCATCAGTTTCTGATTACAGGGTAGGAATTATGCAGATTTACAACATAAAAATACAGAAAATATATTTCTGTTGACTAAGATGAGGACTAGTCAAGCAGTTGAAAACAAGACACTGGCCTTAAACCTTCATCCTTGCATTCCGAAAAATGGTACAGTTGTGGGGTACTGTAATACTTGAATCAAATTATCTGCTGTTACTTCTCACATGAACTAATAAGAAATTTTCTTACTTTTTCTAGACAAAACACAAATGCTTTGTAGTTAAGTATATAAAGCAGTCATCAATTATTAATTCACCTGTGGTTATATGAGTGATTCTCTTGCCCTGACACTGTTTTATGAACTGTGTGGTTATACATGTCTCACCATTCTCTTCCCTCTCTTACGTCAGATGACTGTTTTTAGTTGTCCATACTCTGTGTAGCAGATCATTGCCTTGCATTGGGTTTTTCTGTTCCCATAGTTGACAGGAATTCTTATCCCACTACAAATTCAGTAAACATGCTGTGAGGGGGAGAGGACCAGAAGTTCTGTCTGTACAGTTCTGTCGGTTCTATCTGTCCTCCGTAATTTTGAAGATTCCACATACCTTAATATGGCCCCAGGTATTTTTATGGGAAGACACTTCAAACAGGGCACTGCTTTGATGCTAGTCATACAATAGTTGCAGTGTGCAAGTATGAAAGAATAAAAATTCGTTTTCGCTGTCTAATAGGTATCAGCTTCCCTCCCTGCGCTTTTTTCTCTCCTTATTGAGAAACTGAAAGCAACTAACCCATTCTTCCAGGCAGGAAAGGCAGAACAAATGGAACGTGTATCAGGGACTGAGTGAAACAGTTCCCTAAAACACGTGTGTGAAGAGAGATTACAGAACTGTGGGAACACAAAGTGGTAGAGATGAAGTGTTATAGAGGGACTAACTCAGGTCCTTGCTTGTGTACTAGAAAGAAAAAAGTCAGACTTAAAATCTAGCTAAAATTACTTATTTGAAAATTATTTGTTAGCAGATGGTATTCATAGAATTAGCTAATAAAACTGATTGTTTTCTAAAACGAGTCTTTATTTCTTAACACTGTTCTTTAGAGGGTTAACCCCGCACTCTGTCCAGTCATATTGTCATGTCCCCCATTTTCTTTCTTTGTTTTGTCTGTGTGTGTGTGTTACTGTTAGATTTAGAGTAGCAACACTTCTCTGTTGTTTCTCAAATTCTTCCTTCGGAGTTTTCTTCTGGTCAGTTCTTAAATATTTATCTCATTGACAAGATCTGTTGCTTACCACTGCTTAACCTTACTTGGATAAAGCCCATTATCCAGTTTAAACCTGTTTTAAAGCCGTAGAGTGATTATCTTTTCCAGATCCAGCTGTGCATATCGATGCCTATGTAGCTTCTAGCTGTTAGTCGGTACCATAATTGTCCAGTTTGTCACTACTTCTACCCACTGAGGAATTTGTGAGTACTCCTGAATTTTTCAGGCAAAACAGACCAAAGAAGTGGTTTTGTCAGATGACTTCCACTTAAGCAAGTGCAAGTGATTTTACTTGTAGTGAATTGGGAAGAACAAAGGCTTTTGGCGTAGCTAGAGGCTTCTGACAGGACTATTTTTAGCATCTGTTTAATATCTTTTTGGATGAAAATATTGTCACCTCTCTTGAGGTTCAGATATGAGTACAAAGTCTGAAACTTTGTATTGATGGGGAGAATTGAGAGCTTGGACATAGTGATAAGTTTAGTCTGGTATGAAAAGGAGAGCTAAGCTATAAACATCACTTAAATAAACAAAGAGGGCACACCTGTGCAGCATGGATAAAATGTTAAGCATGTAACCTGTTTTTTTAAGACTAGATTTGGAAAATGAATAATAAAAGACCTTCAGTGTTATATAAGGAAAAGCTAAGTTTTCAGTTTGTGTTAATATTTACTGTTTGAGTAAACTAAGTATCTTTTTTAGGGCATCCAAGATGGATCTCAAGTGTGCTCTGGAAGAATGTTCAATGGCACTGAACTTATTTCTAAACAATAAGTTCTCCGAAGCACTGGAACTACTTCGTCCATGGTGAGGTCCTGTTATTTGCTGAGGTTACTGTAAACAGATAGGGTTAAGCATGCTATCTAGTACCTGGAGATTAACAGAAGGCCTCTGAAGGTAGTAATTTTCATTTCTTCCCTTTTGTCCAAAAGTATTTTTCCATATTTTGGGGCTTTAGCATCATGCTTGTCTCCCTAAGACCATGTTCATGAAGCACTGAACTGTTCTGTTGGAGTTTATCATTCAAACTTTATTTCCTCATTCAGAGAGGAAAAGCAGGGGAGCAAGATCTTATCCCATGTAACTTTGATTAGCAAATTTGTACAGTGCAACTGCTTTTGACAAGACGGAAAAGCTGTACCGAAACCTCAGCATACTCTTTCTGTTGTTTTTTATATTGTGTTTGAGTCACATTGGTGTTTACCTTTAAAGCCCTTCTTTTGATCTTCTGACTAATTCTACTTGTTCCCTTCTTACCTTTGCTCCACTGAGAAGAAAAGCATGGCAATGCAGATGTAGGGAGTTAAAGAATACTAAGAGTTCATAGGATCTAGCTTATCTGTGACTTTGTGGGAGGCAGCCTGGGTGGCTGATTTTTATGACTGGGATCTGAATCCTATTCACTTTTCTTCTCTTGTCTGTGTCTCAAAGATGCATGTGGTATTGAGGGATGTTATGGAAAGAGGGATCTGTGGCTTGTGTTAGTAGAGTGAGGTAAAGTCCTTGCTCTGCAGTTTAATGCTAGTAAGAATGGATTAAGAGTGACGGGTTAGTGTTGGATGGGTAAGTTCAAGAATGCCATTAAAAGAAACTTCAGAAGGATGACACAGCTATCAAGTGTTTGCTTTTAGTGGTGTGGAGAGCCCCAGTGCAGAGGAGGTAGGCAGGAACAGCATGTTTTAAATTTAGCTATACTTACTCTCAAACTCTCTTCTCTGAGCATTGGGTAGTGTTATTTGTAATAGCGTAATGCTTTGAGAAGGCCCACCTGCACTTGTGTGTATGCTGAAACTATTTTTGGGTTGTATTGCAAAATTATAAGTTCTACATGCAACGATTGTGTGTGAGTGTATTACTAAACATAGACAGAGGTATGGCCCACATGTTTTCTGTGTATTTCATATATATTTCATTTTGCATTGTAAAACAAAAAAAACCCTTATCTTATAATAATGTTTTTATGCACAGCAAATTTTTTGGTTTTAGTTGATGTTTGCTAATAACCTTTGAGCTTATTATATAGCATATTGCCAAGGTTGACCTATCCTAGCAAAGAAACAAAAAGCTGCCCCTAAAGAAAAAAAAAAAAATCCTAATTGTTTTGCAGAAAAATTACTGAGGAAACTGGAGATCATTCAATAGAGAGCTAGCAGGATACCTAGAAGACTAGAACATATGATTCATTCAGATGGGTGTGTTTTAGTTTGACAGAAAGGAGACTTGGGCATTAACCTAGTAGTGGTCTGAATCTGTCTAGGGGAAGTTGCAAAGACAGAGGCACCCTTCTCCTTAGTGGTAGATGGTAGAGTGCATCACTGCAAGTTGAGTCTTAAGAGATTCAAACTCGATACATGCTATACAGTGCCAGAAAGGCTGCCAAGGGAATATTCAGTCTTCATTTACTTGAGCTTCTTAAAACTTGGTTAAGTGAAACCTCAGTTTGTCTGACATAACGTTAGCAATAGTGCTCTTTGTTGCAGTTAGGAGGTTTGAGTATATGACCTCTATAGGCACTTTCCAACAATTTTTTTCTTTTTTTGGTGATGGTGTCATTATGTTGTGAGAACCAGACTAGTTCAGTGTAGACTTTATGTAGAACTGAACCTGTGTGTACTGACATTTCTATGACACAAATGAAGATTTTTGTCTTTGGGTCACATAGTAATGTCAGGAGGAGGTCCTTACTTTGGTTAAGTAAAAGCATGGGAATGAGCGTTTATGTCAAGGCTTAATTGACTAAATTAAAATATATCAGTAGCCTATAAGTTGTATTTAAGATACTTTCTGGAACTTGCTGCTACAGTCTGATGGCAGACTCGTAGCACCCATGGAAGACAGTATTTGCTAGTTCATGGTCTCATGTCCATTAGTTTCCTGCTTAATTCTTCTGTCTTTTCACAATTTAATGCAAGTGTCTCTGCATTAAATTTTATATTGTAATGTGATATGTTGCTTAAAGGCACAAGATTTATGTTTTCTCTAGGTCCAAAGATAGCATGTACCATGCACTTGGATACAGCACTATTTTAGTTATGCAAGCTGCTATGACCTTTGAACAGCAGGATATACAAATGGGAATTTCTACAAT
The DNA here is from genome assembly GCA_035221455.1 of Xenops minutus. Taxonomy (NCBI): domain Eukaryota; kingdom Metazoa; phylum Chordata; class Aves; order Passeriformes; family Furnariidae; genus Xenops; species Xenops minutus. The sequence continues at coordinate 41,471,521 of JAWWEE010000085.1, forward strand.
GAAAGAAGCTTTGCAAACCTGCCAAAGGTAAGCCCAGGCATTGAACATTTATGAGATACTTAATCAACTAAGTGTTCTTTGTAAGATAATGCAGCTCTATATGCTTTTAAAGTAGATTCTTTTCAGTACAATGGTGGGATAAATTTGTAAAGGTGGAGTAAGTCCCACTACACAATTTTTACTGGTCAGAATATTTTTCCATAGAGTATTGTGGAAACAACAGACTTCTTGTGACTGAGTATTTCTAGCTGCTAAAGTTAAATGGTTGCTTGACTATGTAGACCTACCCATAAACAGACATTACATGAGTGAACTGTCTGAGCTATTGCCAGCTGTGACTTTTTGTTTTCCAACAATTGAAAAGCTCTATATTGACCTTTTACTTTCAACATGGAAAGAGTATTTTTAAAAAAGTTGTTTTCAAACTTGGAACCAGTAATCTAATACAATTGAGCTTGTACTAAGATTTCTTCTAAAACAAAATCAATTTTTTTATTCTTGTTACAAATATGTTTAGCTTACCTTAAAATTACAGAGCTATTATTCCCATCAGACATGATCTGAACATTTTGCTTTTGATCTTTCTTTGAACAACAATGAAATGGAACAGAAAATAAAAGTTAGTAGTGACCTATATTTTTTTAGTTAAAAAACTCCCAATCCTGGAAAATTGATTGTAAAAGCTAAAGTGTTAAACAACGCTCTGGCAAGAATAGAAATTATTTCTACTGTACTAGTTCTTCATTGTACTGGTTAGGCCATAATTTATCACAAATAGTCTCCAAGGAAATGACTGCCAAATGCCAGTTTAGACATTTAGCATCATACTCTTAGCAATGACAAACCAAAGAAAAAGAAATGGGGAAGAAATTATCAGATACAATCTGAAGAAAATAAAGGGACACCCATTGCAGCATCTTTTTCAGGTGTGCTACCAATTCTCAATTTCATTTGAACTATGTTGTTTAGTATGTCTGAAGGTTAGGTACCCCCTGTAGTTCAAGCAGCTTCAGTATAGGATTTCATCTCTGCAGGATATAAACTCTAGTGCATAAGTGCTCTGATCTAGCTTGTCACAAAACTCATAAAAATGCAAGACAAAGGCAGTCAAACATTGTGTGAAGAATTGCTACATGCTCCTTAATTGACTCTATTCTTGGATGTATTGTGTTAACCTGTAGTGTCATAATATTTTTGTCAGTATCTTGCACTTGTCAATATGCAGAGTATTGTAAACAAATGATAAGGTAATGCTTAGTGTTTAGAATCAGACTCCCTGACTTACAAATTGCATTCCTTTTCTGAATGTAGAATTGTTTCTTTGGCTTCTTAATAAAGCTGGGTTAAATAGTTAACAAATTAATTTTTGGAATTGTAATGTATGCAGTTGAGATCTGTTGCAAGTAAAATACGTGACTGTATTGGCATTTTATCTGATATAAACCACCATAAAATACTGAAGCATTTATGTTTTTAACAGATTGCCTGTTGATTTTTTTTTTTTAATTCTGAGTGCAAGTTTAAGAAACAGAAAAAAACCAATTAATAAACCTTAGAAGTCCAGTTCAAGTATCTTGCCCAGCATCAGAGATACATCTACAGCTGGTGGGTGAAAGAGGGGTTAAAGCTATCATACACTTAAAGTAGATGAATTGATGTTGCAAACATGCATTTAAGATTGGACAGGCTTATGAGCCTAGAAGCATACAAGTATTTAGACTACTCAATGAATTGAAACTAATTATCATGGGCTAATTATCACTTTGCTAAGAATCTCTATAAATTTTAGTTGGAAATCGTTAAGAATTCCAATAATTAACTTCAGGTTTGTGTTGAAATGTGTGGGTTTCTTTTCTTCCATGCACAACTGATTTAGATTCAGGAAAAGAAGCACAGTGGTGGAATCCTTGTCCAATCTAGTTTCTAAACAGTCAGTGGATCAGTTGAGTGAAGGTAAGTACTTTATAATACAGTTAAAATTAAAAAGTGAAAAAACTTCAAAACTACCTTGCCAATGTGTACAAATATGCATAACTTTGTAATTTGACTATGTCTTACAGTAACAAATAAACGTACAAACAATCTATGTGGTCTTCTTTAAAAAATATGAATATAAAACTTCCAAAAATGGGGAATTCAGCATAATTTTTTTTTTTTTTTGCTCTGAGCATGCATGAATTAAGAAAGGAATGACTCGCAGCACATTATAGGACTGAAGAGAGATCTTATTTTTTTTTTGACTTAAGACAGCTCTCGAAATTTTAAGAATCACTGATGCGGTGGAATACATCCTTATCATTAGTTCCATTGGAATCTGAATATATTAACAAGTTTTGTGCTTGTCTGTTTTGCCTTAAGGTGTTTTGGGAAATTGTATCAGTACATTGTTCATGGCTCTGAAAATACTGATCTCCTATTTCTGATTCAGGCAGAATCAAGTATGCATTTTTTTCTAACCTGGCACAAGAATCCTCTTTAATACTTGGACACATCAAACTCACCACGTATGCACTGTACATACAGCAGCCTTGTGCATGTGGCTGGTCTTGCAGCATGGGTGCAGAGTAGCTTGTGTCATGTGTATTAAATCAAATGTACTTTAGTGCTGCATGAAGACAGAAAGTCTGCCTGGGGCTTTTGGTTTGTTGAGCATGACTTGGTGAAAAGCTGTTCATAATGTCTTACTGGATGTAGGAAAATTCTGAACCTTGGTGAGGGCTACCATTCATCTTCAGAAGTTTCTTCTGAGAGATGGAAGGAGCTTTGGAAGACATAGTTGCTCTAGGCTGTTCAGCTTAGGATCAGCTTAGGATCCATGAAAAATACATGAGACCACCAGAATGACAACTAGCTTTTTCCACAGACCAAAGTAGCTCTGACAAGATCCAAGTTTTTGTCTGAGGGGAAGGGAAATAGAAGACTTCTGTTGGGATTTCTGTGTTACAGCTACTATTCAGTAGTTATCAAAATGGCAACAGCAGAATCTTGCCTTTTTTTTTTTTTTCCCTTGTCTTGGCAGCATTTTATTTGTTCCATTGACCCCAAGAAGAAAATATTGACAATGACTTTGCTGATGCTAAATGACTTTTCTTTCTTATACAGAGGAAATGCATGCTGAAATCTGCTACGCTGAATGCTTATTACAGAAAGCAGCTCTCACTTTTGTACAGGTAAAGTAAATTTTTTATTTTGTGTCTCTGTGTAGCAGTGTAATGGAGAGAGACTAGTACTGGTAAAACATCATTGCAACAATAGATATGGTATTTAAAAAACAAACCTTTTGCTAGTATATGTTGCTTCATGCCAGTGATTGAAAGTATGATAAATGCCATGCCATTCAGCAAAGTTTATGTGAATAATCAAAGATGTTATTAATATCCAGGTATTAAGGCATCACCAAGGTATATTGTAGTCTTATATAGGTGTTATGTTTAAATGGTTTGCGTTGCATCATAGAGGGTCCGGCACTTGTATGTAAATATGTTCAAGTATGAGGAAATATCTTATTTGAAAGTGCAAGTCTTTTTTTGCATAAAAGGATAGAATGTTTCCCAGCTAACAAAACTTGAGCTGATGCACACTTTTTTCCAATTCAGTATCGCTCTCTATACACTTTTGACATGGTGTCAGGAATAATACAGTAACAAATTATTATAAAATGAGCATGCCTTACTGTTGCTGGGTTAACAATTCAGTCCCCAGAAAGATCTGGTATTTAATACTGTCTGGTGCTACTGGTTTAGGTTGTGATTCAGAGACTTCATGCTACAGTGTTTTCAAATTTTGTTTGAAATTTGATTCCTGAAAACAGGAGTTGTTAGTCATACTTTTTTAATGAATGTGAGTGTTTACTGAATATATTTTAGATAATCTATTCTGATGTAAATTACGAGAAAGAAGTGAGGTACATAGATACTATGATCATACAAGTTAATTTGGCAAATATTTATAAACCACTGGATGCAATACTTTGGTCAGAAGTGTCAGGAAATATTATTAATGGAATGCTGGTAACTGGCTTTCTCCTGGCTTCCTGGCTTTCTCCTTTACTAACCAAGTGGAAGCAACTCTTTTTTGGGGTGGGTGGGGTTTTTTTTAAGCATGAAAAGAATTTTTCATTAGTTGTTGAAATAGGTGAGTTTAGGAAGTGTATAAAATAAATAAAACCCCCATTAGATACATGCTTTCTCTAAAGCAGCACCTCTCTATTGCTGCTGGCTGTAATACCCCACTCTGCTGATTGCTGTCCTGCACCATATATTTCATCCTTGGCTGACCTTGATTCATCTGAGAATGATGACGATGGTGAAACTGTGACCACTCAGAATGAGGGAACTAGAATGCTTCTTCTAAAACATTTGCATTTGTGTGTTCAGACTTGCAGACAAAACAGATGAAGTCTTTTGAAATGGTGACCCCTTTATGGAAGCTGGAATTTCCTTTGGTTGATTGTTCTAAGGCTTTTCTCTTTTTTTTTTTTTTTTGGTGCTTTTTCATTTTTCACATCATACATGCGTTTCTGAAACTCCTGCACATTCCCCTTTTGTGTGAATTCTAAGAGAAAAAATTCTGTCTTGTTGAACTGTTAGCCATCTTGCTTTTCAGGAATTTAGTTTTGATGGCTATTACACTGTGGCTTTGTTTTGCTTTTCCTAGAGATAAGTACATAGTAGTACATGTGGTTTACGTTGATTAGCAATGGGATTTCATCTGTTCAGGGCATTCTTCAGTTTGTCTTCTTCCAAGTTCCATGTGGATGTGTGCGTGTGAGAATTGCCATTTCGAAATTTTCTAAAAGGTTCTTACAGCACCATCTGGTGGAAAGCTTTTCTGGTTCATCTAGATGCACTGGATATTCTGTTAAAAGTAACTCCTCGACTCTCTTTTTTAATTCCCTCTTAAGTTTTAAAATTTGGAACATGCACTAGAGAAATGTTTCCATGACAACTTAAAGCAAGTGTTCCCTCTGAGAAATGAGTCTAGTACCTAAAAATAATTTTTAATGTTTCCAATTACTATTAAGTTACAAAATAAATGTAAATGTAGCTGGAAGATGATTGGTAAGTGTGATAGCTGAGTACAGTATTTTGTACAATTAATTTTTTTTCTTCCAGGATGAAAATATGATCAACTTTATCAAAGGTGGCCTCAAAATTAGGACGAGTTACCAAATATACAAGTAAGCCATTAGAAAATGCTTGTTTTCTACACTGGTATAAGCAGTTGGAATGTCACTAATTCCCCCCAAATAAAAAGAAGTATTTTAATAGGAATCACAGTGATTATATTTCATATAATTTCTAAGCCATGTTTCCCCTTCCCTCCTTTTTTTCCTGCATCTGAAGAGAATGTCATCAGTTGCTACAGATGACTCAGGGGAACAAAAGCAAAACTGAAACTTATTACCAGTTTGAAGGAGGAGTAAAACTTGGAATTGGAGCATTCAACTTGGTATGACTTCTTCACACTACAGAAAAGCCACTGGGATAATTCTGTCGGAGTGTCTTTCTTTGCATATGTAGTACTTTAACTCTGTTTTAACATTTGCACATTTGTAAAATGGAGATACAGGCTGTGGAGGTTTTATGCAGTAGGAAAACAGCAGTGGCTTTTTGGCATGTATGCTTTCTAGGATCTTTCTACTACTTTATTCTGAACTGTGTTTCATTCTCTTGTAGTAACTAATGTATGTATTTCTGAAGTGGAGAAGCAGCTACATACATCTACCTGTGTATGGCATTAATTTTTATGATACTTATGCAGTTGCTTCTAGGATAACTGGAGTAATTTTAACTCCCCCATTCTTTTGCTTCAGTGGTACTGTAGATTTGCCTGCATAACTACAGTTAGAAGAATGAACAGTAGTTTACCGGCTTTGTGCAAAAGAAGACTGTTTTCTTGACAGTTTATTATATTTACCTTTCTACATCTGTCATGGCAATGGTGAGAGTTGATTTCTGCTAGTATGTTCGTCTTTGTATCAGTCTAGACTGGATCTCGCCAATTTGGAGTATGGTCAGAAGAATTCAGGTCTATCTGCACCAATCTTTAAAACTCAAGCATCTGGTAGATGTCTGTGTTCATACGTGTTCTGACCTTTCCTATTCTTTGTGTAGTCTCCTCAGTAGGAAGCCTAACAGAAAAAGTCTCTGCTGGGCAGAATGTATTAAGGTGAATGGAGCTTTTAAAGCAGTACCTTCAAGTCGACCTTCTTGTAATGCTCATTGAATAGGTGGTTTTATTCTTCCTAAGTTTTCTGTTGTGTAGGATGTGGAGAATACATGGGAACAAAAATGCATATAATAGAGAGTTAAGAATGGTAACAATAGCTAGTATTTCTAAAACAATGATGCTTACTGGTGTGCCAATTGGGTGTTCCCACAGTAGGAACAAGTAGAACTTTCATGATGCCATTGTGTCATTTTATTGCAAGTAAAGGAAGATGACAATTGTAAGTTGTAAGTGCTACCAAAATAGATAATACATTCATTCTGAATGACCCACAATTTTCAAACAGTTCCGATCAGCTGAAGACAGAAAAATCTATCATTATCTGAACAAAACCAGCTGGATTCTGTCTTCCTTTTCTCATGCTGGACGTTCATCAAAATTCTGAGCATGCATGCCTAGTTTCAAGTTCTTTTGTGTTTTACTTTTTTCTAATGTGTAATAGCATGTAGCTGGCCTTTTTGGTTCAAGTTTATTACAATTTTACCTTTTTTTGAAATGTGTATGTTTTTATTTATTTATTTTTAAATGTGTTTCAGATGCTGTCACTTTTACCAGGAAGGATCCTCCGACTTTTAGAATTTATTGGATTTTCTGGCAACAGGGTATTTGATCTGATACTTGCTTTTTCGTATTAATCTGTTCTCAGATTAAGTCCATCCAGTCTTTATGATGTGTATTTATACTTTTTCTTACAGTAAAAGTATAATAATCTCTAATGTTTATCAGTATTTTAATATTGTTAAAAAGATAAATGGGCTAGATAATAAGAAGCATAAAAGCACATATGGTGATACCTGGCTCTTTAATACCTGGGAAATGTCTGCTTCAGAGGTGATTTTTCAAATTGCAATTTAACTTTCTTTTGCTGCTCCTTAAGTACAGGATATCAGCTTTCTTTCTAGTTAATACAGTCAGAAATTAATGTTCCTCATACCAGTAACTGAGGGAGGAATCACAGTTCCACATTTTTCCATCCAATATCCCAGCCCATTTCTTTGGAAGAAAGTTTCTTAATATCATGGGTCACCCAGAAATATGCATACATATTTTTCTCATGGATGAGTAAAGGATTTTTAACCATAGCGTTGTTTTCTAAACTTAGGATTTTTTTGTAAGTATCTTACAGCTCTTTAAAACTCTTTTTGGTGCTCATAAGAACATTCTTAAAAAACCAAACCCAAACCAAACCAAAACCCCCCAAAAACACCACCAAAACCCCCCACCAACAAAAGTAAAAGAGCCCTAACAAAGCAACCTACCTAAATATAGATAACTAAACTTCAAGTTATTAGTTCTGCAAAGTCACTGTATGGTCTTAATGCTGTTAGCTTGTCCACAATATTGTTGTTGTAAAATTAGACTTTTGTAAAGACCTGTTCATTCTGTTTCTCCCTCTGGTTCATTCTGAAGCTCTTCCATAATATGTATTTTTGCCCTGACTGAAAAGACAGTAAAAGCTGAAAGGAAAAGAAGAAACAGTTTTGGAATATCACCACATTTTTTTGTGTGGTGCTTGAATTCTCCTATAGCTCATCAAGTTGCCATGCAATAAAACTGCTATGTTAGTATTTGTTCTGAGGCAAAAATTATTAAATTCTGCTGTTTCTGAAGAGTTGGTGCTCTTGAATAGGAGAACTCTGAGCTTGTCTCTACAGTCCCCAAGCAGTCAAGCTGTTATGTAATGGGCCTATACTGGAAACCAGAAGACGGAGTCTCATGTGTTAGTGCTGTATAAGTCTCCATGAATCTGGATCTGTGTTTAGACATTGAAGTATGAGCAGAGCCAGTATTTTGATCATAACCTCAAAATAATGGCTGACTTGATAGAAGAAAATGGAGGATAACCAGGGGTTTCTGTGAAGGAAAACACACCAAGAAGTAGCAATGGAACGGTTGGGAGAGGTTCTTAGCTAACATAGATTTAACATGTTATTCTGACAGGATCATAGTCAGAAAAAAATGGGGAAGAGATGTAAACCTGTGTGTCTGCATGGTTCATGTGGTGTTCTCATTTCACCAGAGCATTGAAATGCATGGGTAATTTTTTTCAGTTAGATGACTCTTCTCATTCCTGCGTGCTATTAGCTGTAACAGAGCTGTTTTGGTAGTGGGTTTTGTTGGATTTGCAATGATAAAGTGCTGAATTATGAAATACTTATATCTGAAAGGAAAACTGGATTTTCGTTAGCCAGAAACAATTAGTAGTAACTCTGTGTACTGATAGTTAATTTTGCATGTGTTTGTGATATTTCTTAGGAGTTGGGCCTCTGCCAACTACGGGAAGGCGCATCTGGCAGCAGTTTGAGGGCCATTCTGTGTACTTTCACCCTGTTGGTTTATCATACTTACGTCTCCTTAATCCTTGGTGAGACCCACTGTGTAGCGTTTCAGTCATGCTACACCTTATGATAGATACTGTGATTTATTTTTATAACTGAATTTCAAAATTGTGACAAAGTAGGAGATTGCCGTATACTTAGTTATGGCCTGGAATTAATATCCTTGACAAAGCTATGTGCACAGAAAGAGTGCAGGTAGATAACATTATGCTAACATCTTGCTCCACCTGCAGGGCTGTTTCAACATGTGACAGCAAAATATTCCAAAACAGTTTTAAGTTCAGTAAAGTCATTATTAAATTAACAGCAGATACTGTGAAAACTAGCTCCAGAAAAAAAACTTCTACACCCAAACAATTTGCTTGGAAGTTCATACTTGTAGAGTATTAATTGCTTTTGCCACACAGCTAAAAGTCATAATTAATTCTGTATGCTTTTTTTGCTGTATATTTTCGTGTTCTGTAAGTATTTTAGTCCTTGTCCTTCAGGCTCATCAGGAAGTTAAAGAGAACTTAATTTCTTTCAGTATCACTTGTATTTCATTATTGAGCTCAAAATTAGGAAAAGAGGCAGCTGAGGAATGTTTTCCTAGTTTACTAAAGCAATGACAGGGATTTAACAATATAACTAGAATCTGTAATGGAGCAGTTTATAGAATATTCCTGTAATTCTAGTCTGTTTCTACTTACAGACATTTAGTATCTTAAAAGCACTTAGTACCTTTGGGACAGGAATTTATTTTTATAGTAAAACAATTTGATGAAATAATTCTGTTTTTTCATAAAAGTAATCATCTATTGATCCATTGAAGTTATAATATGATTTGGAAACAAAATCTTAATCTATGAAACTTGGGGTTTTTTAAGCACATTGAGGTTGATTTGTTATGTTTTCTAGGTACAGGGGAAACCAACCTTCAGGAAGCAGAAAGTCTCCTTGAACCCTACCTCCAGAAATTTCCAAATGTATGTATTTTCAATAAACTTTATAACAGCAATGTACTTCCCTAAGCTTAAAATCCTAATTGGTTATTTTTTTCATCTCCTTTCAAGGGTTCCATTATTCTATTTTATGCTGCCAGAATAGATATACTGAAAGGAAATTTTGAAAAGGTAAATAAATGTTTTCTTTTTAAGATTTTTATTTGTTTAGTGTTCAGCCTGAGGGGGGAAATCAACTTATTCATTTAAGTAACTTATTCTGGTTGGACTGATAACTATGCTCATATCCATGGATATGTTAGCTGTCAATTTTGATTCCCGTCCTCTCTCTGTGAGACTGAAAGGGAAGTTTATCTCATAGTCAGGTGTTCTCCACTTGGGTGATAACTAAGAATTTGCTCTGTGACTACACATGGCTCTCATGTGGAGCTGTAACTGAGTCAGTTTTCATCATTCTTACTTAACTACATTGTAGGCGCGATTGAGGTTCCAAGACTGCATAGCAGCCCAGCAAGAGTGGAAACAGATTCATCATCTCTGTTACTGGGAACTGATGTGGTGCTACACCTTCCAGCAGGACTGGCTTCAAGCGTATCGGTATGCAGACCTGCTCAGCAGAGAGAGCAGGTGGTCTAAGGTAAATGGGCAGGTTGACTGTGTTGTGATACACCAGTGATCTCTCTATAGTTAAATTCACTTTTGAGTTTGCACAATTAGTGTAATTTTTGCCTTGTGAAGCTCATAAGTAAAGGCACAATGGCACCAAAATGGTAGATTTAACTGGATGGTTAAGAAGGAATTTTTATTTCTCATTTTGAAGCACCAAAGCCATCAACAGCAATGCTTTGACCCCTCTGAAAAGGGAGGTACTTACCAGAGCTGTGAAAAAGAGTATGTGTAGGAAAACTTGAGTCTGAAGTCAGGTTCTAGCACTCACTAGTAAAACTTGACTGAAGAAACCGTGTTGGTTAAATATAAATAGACAAGAGCATGCCTACTCAGCAGATGCTTATTGACATGAGAAGGCTGCTGGAAACAGGGTCTCACAATGAAGTTGAGGTATCAGGGTTTTACTTGTAAAAATGTTTCGCAAAGTGTGAACCAAGTACAACGTGTCAATAATTCTTGGTGCATTATTGTTGTCTGTTCCTGTCTAGCACCACTGTTTTGTTATTCTTAATAAAAAAGGTTATACATACAATTCCTGACAAAAGAGGAAGAGAATAGTATATTGAACATGAAGTGCAAATGTCTTGAATGGAATTACAGATGCTTCTTTTTTTCTCTGCAAAACCCAGTTATTAAACTCTCCTTGAATCAGTACTTGGGTATTTTCTTATGTTTGGGTTGTTTTTTTTTTTCCAAACATGACTTTATGTGTAATAGTTCATATAATAGCAGCAATGGACTTAAGAATAGTTAAGTCATTTAACATCATCTCTTTAGCAGTGATTTGCTTAATAAATTCTCCTGTTCTTTGCAGGAGACATCTTTAACTTTCTGACTAACTTATAATTTTATTTTTAATGTTTTCATTAATATTTTAACTTAAATCATGTGAGAAAGGGAGTGCTAGTCTCTTACAGTTCTATCTGCCTGGGAATTACTGGAAACATTTTGCTGCAGCAATTGGGGTGAGAAATTTGAGTCCTTAGTGTATTGACTGACTGAAGTACATTAGATGTGATATGTTGCTATTTCTTTTTGAAATAGGCAATATATGTATTCCAGAAGGCAGCAATTCTATGTATGCTTTCTGAGGATGATTTGAAGAGGACTGGTGAGGACATTGTGTCTTTATTCAGGTAAAAATTTATAAAGCAAGTAGATGTGCAGTCTTTTTCTCCCTATGTCTTTGTATTGTGTGACTTACTCTCTGCTTATAACCATGAACTTTACAGTTTTTCTCTTTATTTTTAGAATCAGAATATTTAAAATGCTGTTTTTATCAAGGAAACATACATCCTACAGCTGTGATCTGAGTGTTGTGAAACAATTTCAGATTTTATACTTCAGAGGCAAACAGTAGATATTACTAAATGAAATGAGATTCAATAAAAATTACATAAAACAACTTTGATTTTTCATTTTCTCTTCTTGTAGACAAGTGGATGGTCTAAAACAGAGAATTGCAGGAAAATCTATCCCAACTGAGAAGTTTGCAGTGAGGAAAGCTCGACGCTATGCAAGTTCTCAACCAGTGAAGCTGATATTACCTGCCCTGGTATTCGTTCTTTCTTTCTTTTCATACTTTTCAAACAGAAAAGAAATCAGTATACTTCATTATAGAGAACACTGTGTGCCTGCATTTTTAAATTATTTTTGAAAGAAGTACTGCATTCATGGAACAGGATTGTTGTGAAATATACTAAGGGCTGGATCATGCTACCAACCAATAGTAGTCCAAAAGCAGACGCAGATTTTTCACAAGAAAATTCAGTCATACAGAGAATTGATTGCTGTTGCCACATGAGGCTAAAAGTCACCCTTCAGCTAGAAACCTGTGTTCATGTTCTTGAGGTTGGCAGGATTTTAGTCCTTATCTTCTCGACTCATTAGAAAGTTAAGGAGTAATTCATGCTTTCTCTTTTTCTGATGAAAATGAAGCAATGGTTGATTTTTGTTTTGTGTTATTTTTTTCCTTGAGTCTGAGTAAAATGTGCAGAAGTTAAAGATACTTTACTAATGGTCTTCTAATTTCCCATATTTTCACTTCAGAGTGAAAATTAGTATTCTGTTCATATGGGCACAGCAATGATACTTTCCTATATGTATGCTAAAATCTTTATATGAGCATAATTTACCAACAACTGTTGATGGAAAACGTAATTTGAGAAGGAATTTCTGATGTGAAAGCTCAATGATACAGAAAGAGTACTCCAAAGAAAATTAATCCAGCAGTTCTAAAACACATTCTATACTAAATTGCATGTAAAGGACTAAATAATAAAGTTGTCTTGGACTTGTACAGCACAGTTTTTGATAGCTGTGAGTATATATATTTGGTCTTGCTGTCAAATCCAGTATCTTTTAATTTAAGAATTTTTTTGTCATGGGCTAGGCAAAACCAAACAGAGTGTGTGGTTTATTGCAGTAAGCATAATTTAGACAGGACTTGTGGAATTGAAACAAATCTGCCATGATGTAGTTGATGGTGTCAATAACACTGTTTCAGACTTTAATAGAGCCAGCTTTTTTTCTCCCTCTGAAATTGTACATATTTACAGCACAAATACAAGTGTAAATATTTCAACAGTGTATTTTGTCAGCTTCAAAATGACATTAGGCTTCATATTTCAGAGGTGTAGTTACAATTCAAATATAGTAGTACAAATAATACTATTTTTTGTGAAGACTGAGTAAAAATCTTGGCAAAGCTTCATATTAGTTAGCATTAACTCTGTGTATTGTTCCCTTCTCTTTAAGTTTTACAATGTGGTAATGTATTGAAACAAGCATACTGCTTGCTATTGTACTGAAGCATCTGGGAAGCTTTGTGCCCAGGATTTGCCTTGTTTTTTTTTTTAATAAGATTTTCTAGAAATTTTATTAAAAATATGTGTTGGATGTGCATACTGGAACTATATTTTTATCCAGAAAGTTGTATCTATTTCCAGTTTTGCTCTGTATGGAAGGTAACAGTCTATTATAGATCATAGCATCTGTATATATATAAATACATGAGTGTGTGTTTGGGTACACATATATATGTATACTGTATATACATACACACACGAAAACACACCAAATTTAACTACTTTCAGCTGTTTCTTTAGTTCATATGGCAGAGGCAAGTTGAACTTAAAATACCCGGGGTTGCTGATGTGTTATGTGGGTGACTGTAATTTTTAAAGATGTGTGAAAATATACAGTAGTAGACTCATTCTAAAGGTGTCAAAACATTCACAACTTAGAAACCTAGGTTAACTTTGTCAACACACATTAAATGTAATTTTTCCTCTCATATTTGTAGACTGTTTGTATTGGTGAAAACAAATTTTTGTAATGTTTTTATGTACTCAATATGTCCCAGAACAGTATTTTCAGAGGTACTCTGTCGTTAGATATTTATGCAATTCCATGAGTTTGTCTTAAGGGTTTTTTGTTTGTTTGGTTGGGTTTTTTTGGGTTATTTTTGATCAGGAAATGATGTATGTCTGGAATGGATTTGCAATTGTCGGCAAAAGAGCAGACCTCACTGAAAACTTACTGGTAACCATTGAAAAAGAAGAAACTGCACTACAAAATGAAACCAGTAAGTGATGAATTAAGGTATATTTAATAATCTGGTAAGAAATGCTGGCATTTTTCCATGCTTCTATCTACTAATATTCTGCAAAGTAAGTGTTGATTTGGGCAATGTGCTAATAAGTCTGAGTATGGAAATTCTGGGACTGTGTGAAAGTTAGGAGTGGTTCTTCAGTAAGTTCTTTTTCTGGCTTGATTGATATTAAAGAAGAATACAGAAAACTTAAGGATGTGAGGCTGTTAGTAACAGAACACAGCTGGTTCTCGCTAAGTTGTTTCAGTCCCTGAGCATTGTTCGAGCATAACCCACTAATGTCTCAAATGTCTGAAAAATACTTTTTCTACCAATTTACACCACACTGAACGTTACTACAGGTGACACATAATGAGCAGAACTTGACAAAATACAGAAGACAAAATGAAGTGCTCTGCATGAATGAGTCTGGGTGGATTTTTTTTTTTTTGTTTTTTTTACGTTCAGGCAAAATAAAACTTGTTTGCTAGTTGTAAAATAAAATATACTAAAATAAACCTTGACCATAGTTTTTGCATCTTGATGTATTTGCAGCATAGATATCCAGGTTAGTGTTTACAGAATCAGCCCATAGCTTAACTCCTAAAAGAATTTAAACTCCACTATTGCAACAGGTTTACTGCACAAGTACCTAGTTTTATCAGAGGGGTGCTGTCATCTGTCATGTGAACTTTTTGGTAGAATTCTCTTTTAAGTTTTTATAGAATGAATGAATATTATTTTTTTGCACATGAAACTTTTTAAATGATAACTCACTAATAATTATTGAATCCAGATTTTAGTCACACTTATCAACAATTTAGCAAGGTAATTTTACCATCTGGTTAAAACATCAATTATCAATTGTAAAATACATCCAAGTATGATTGACAGTATAAACTGAGGCAATGCATAACAAGATGTGCAAAGACATACAAGAATTACATGGTGGTAAAATCTGGATGGTATAATAAACCAAAGCAGAGTAACTTGCAAGACCATTATGGAATTGGATTTCTTAACTTTTTTATAGTCTTCAATTCTCTGCAGAATCGGCAGTGTGCCTCTTGAATCTCAAGTGTTTTCCCTTTTTATTTGTCATATTGGAGCAAAAGTGTAGTGATATGCAAGATATTTGCAAATAAAGGAATATTTCCATGAGTTCTGTGTGGCGGGTACTGACAGAACCTCTTGGGAATCTGGTGCTATATCATGCAGAGGCTTGTGCTATAAATGCTAATTAGTTGTAACAGTGAAGTAAATGTCCTTTCAAATCCCTAAGTAGACATGTATAAGGTACCAAAATAAAAGGAACAGAAATAAAACCAGTACCACTTCTTTGTAGAAATATGCTATTTGCAAACAGGATGCAATCTGGAAGCGTGTATGCTTTCTCTGTCTTCTTTTTAGCAGTAACTTCAGCCAAATATAGTTCTGTTCTGCGCTTTGCATATGTGACCCTGATTAGCTTTTAAAGATATGGACTCAGACAAGATAAAGACTCTGGTTACTAGAATTGCTGCTGAATTAAGGCCCAAAGAAAGCGTGATTAAGGCTATTAGTAGAGTATGACAAGGTTACGATATTATTTTAAGAGACAGTTTTAAGAACTAGATAGTGTTAAAGGATTGTTAAGGTGTTGTAAAAAAATGTGTTGATTATACACAAAGGTCATTTAGGGATTGAGACTTCTTAGAGCTGTTTTTACTTCATTTGCTTCACGTGAACAGGCACAGCAACAAATCTCTCAAGAACTACAAGTGATTTTATGATCTGTAGAGCTGAAAATAGAGACCATAGAAGGAACATATAAAAGACATGAGAGATACTGTTTTGGCTTTCTTTTTTCTCTCAAGATTTCTGGAAATCTGATTTTTCCACTTTTGTCATTTCCAATATATAAAAAAGGAGTATGTAACTTCAAGAAAAATTAATTTATTTCATGTTTTGTAATTTGGATAATGATACTTCCTCTGGCGTAGAGGGCTGCAAGAAGGTGGTTCTCTCACACTGATTTCAAGGTGGTATTAAATTGGCTTGTGCATTTCTTGAAAATTACTGTTAGTGTTTTACCATATAGCTTCTATTATTTTAGGAAATACCAGGGAGATACTAGTTGTAGCTGCTAGAGATTGACAAGCCTTTGCTGACATTAGTGCATGCCCCCAGTAATTTCAGTTAATGAATCCTTCAGGAGACAATCACATGTCACATGAATCCAGTAGCTTAGCCTAGCAAAACAGGCTACAGAGAATGCAAAGTACTCACCCACTGTGCTTCTATATGTCACTAAAAGCGCAGTCTGTCAGTTGCTGTCTACTGAGATTTTCTAGATTTAAACACAGACAGAAATAAGCCTGAATATAGTGGCAAAGCAATTTGCTGAATCCTAAAATGTGTTAGTCTTGCATGTTTCAGAACTGTTTACGTAGAATTTCTTTGGCAGACTATTAAGAAAAAAATTAACCTGACCTTAGAGAGCTGGTAATTAGTTGTAAACAACACGATCTGAAGGGAAAGTGTTTTGCTTCCTGAATTGTTAATGTATGTGCTGCCATCTGTCTATCCATATGTGTTTTCTTTCCTTTCTTTTCCCTCCTTGCACCCAGAAAATGCTGTAAAACTAAGGGAACAAAAAAGGACCACACTTGCTAGGCAAATTTTGAATTGATTTAAAAACTTTCATCTGGTATTTTTAGTTCTATTGAACCTAAAACTTTATGGAATTTTTCAAAAGTTACTACTAGTGAGGCTTCTTAATCATTAGAGATGATGGAATTACTAATAAAAATGTTTTCTTGAATCTGTATTGCAAAATAATGTTTCTGAGAGTTCTGTACGACAGAATCTTAGTGTGGTTTTGTGATTTTTCATGTTATTGGTTCTACTGGAGGCCTGCTGGTGCTCTGTAGCAGAGGATGCTATTAAGATAATGTGGTTATTTCTATCTCACTGTAGGTTTAAATGTTACAAGTACAGAAATCTTTAGTTAATGCCAGTCTATGCCCCTTTATTGGATGTTTCAATTTCTTCTTATTCTCTTATTCCTTACCTCTCTTTGAAGAGGAAGATACACATGTTATGGACACATCTTCTTCAGTAGACGGTATTTTAATTTGTGCATGAAGGTTATGCACGTTTTGAAGTAGAAAATGTAAGAAACAATGTCCTGAGTCTGAATACATATTCCCTACTGGAAATCCCATTTTTCTTTTCATGACATCTTAAAATTGTTTGATATATCTTGCTTCTCCTGTTAGATCACAATGAGTACTACATGGATGATGTGTGCATGTTGCAGCTACTGAAAGGCCTCTGCCTGAAACACTTGGGAAGACTCATGCAAGCTGAACTGTGTTTCAGTAAAGTAATTCAAAGGTAAAAAAGTGACAAAAATGTATTTTAAACCTTTATATTTTATAGCTTTTGGTGAAAATTCTGATAATGTTTAAAAACTGTCATGTTTGAATTTTGAATAATTAAATTTCAACATTTGGATCCTTTTAAGGACCTGGAATTAAAGTATGCCTGAAAGTAGTCAGAGAACAACAAAACTTTACTGTTTTTTTTCTGTAGTAATTTACCACATATATAAAGCTATATAAAGGATGTTTTAAATCACATAAATCAAGCTGTTGTGTAACACATCCACATATATTTGGAATTGTATTTGCAGAACTATCAGTAAGTAAAGATAATTCACATAAGTGTCCTGGTGTTTGTTTTTTTTTTTTTTTTTTTAAGGATTTAGTACTTCAGTAGTTAATGCCTCCATGTGTAGATAAGGAAATTGTTGCTAATTGTTTCAGCTGAAAACTTGATTTTTCTGTGTTGCAGATTTGTTAAATACTTTAGGTGTCAGATCCATATCTCCTTTTTATTATGAAACATCAGTCATGTGCTAGTTGTAGTTGTAAACTTTTTGCAAGTTTTAAAGCATTTGGGCTGAAGAAGCATTTTTACACATGCGACTTTTCCAACAAGTAATTGCAAAAATTTACTTAAAATTCGTTATATGTAATTCTATTGTGTGTTTTAATTTTCTTGCAATCCTGTTTTCTATTACCATTTCTAAGATCCCATGTGAATTTACTCAAATACTTTGCAAGTTACAGGGCAGTGGGGTTTTATTGGTTGCAAATTAAAGGAATGCTATTGCTGAAAAATTTTGTTCCAAAGGGCTTCAAAGAGCTGAGACATGAAAAAAAAAAAAACAACCCTAAAAAACCCAGTTATTCTAAAAGTGTATGTTTTGCATGGGGAGGAGGAGAAGGTTTCTGGTAAATTAAATGCATTTTGTGCATCTTTACTTTCTACGTATCTCGGGCTGCTACAATGCTTTAAGACTTTTTTATCACATAAGCAGTCTCGCTGCTCACTGTTCGTCATGGTTTGTCTTGATGAATTTGATGCCTCTGTAGAAGTGCTACTCAAAATGTTGAGAGCTCTTCCAGTACTTGTTAAGAACCTTTTTGTTCTGCAATGTTCATTGATATTATTCTGTCCACATAAGAATCAAAGTTGATTGTAATGGCACAGGAAAAGCCATGATACATGATAATCTTCTTCACCTCATTCTCTAGTGGCCAGATTAGGAACTCCAGATCCATGAAACCTGTGGGAAAGTCTGGAACAAGGAAGAATTACCCTTGTTGAAGGAGGATCAGGTTAGGAAAAGTGTGAACTAGGCATACATCTGTCCATGACAACTGCATGTATCTGAGTACACGGGACCTTGGTATATATCCTTGAGTACTGAGGGAGCTGGCCAATGTCATTGTGACACTTCATTATCTTTGGAATGTCATGGCAATTAGGGGAATCTCCTGAAGACCAGGAGAAAACAAATGTCATCCCTATCTTCAAGAAGGCTAAGAAGGAGGATCTGGGAAACTTCAGCCCTGTCAACTTTTCTAGCCCCTGGGAAGGTGTAGTAAATAATTCTGCAAACCATGTCCAAAAGGATGAAGATGATCAGGAGTAGTCACCATGAATTTATGAAAGGGAAATAATACTTGACCATCCTTGTAGACTTCCACAATAAGACGAATGACTCAGTAGATGGTGGGTGTTCTTGGGTTTAGAAAGGTTTTTACCAGTCTCCTACAATGTCACCACAAATTAATGGAAATCTCAGCTAGGTAAGTGGATAATGAGATGGGTTGAAGTCTGACTGAACTGCTGGTTTCAAAGGGCTGTGATCAGCAAGCATGAAGTCACCAGTGGAGCAATGCTGGGACGAGCAGTTTTTAACATCTTCATTAAGAACCTGGATGATGGAACAGAATGCAAGCTCAGCAAATGTGCAGTTGATATAAAGTGCATGGAGTGATTGATAAGCCAGATGGGTGTGCTGCCATTCAGAGTAACCTGGACAGGTTAGAGGAATGGGCTAACAGCAACATCATGAAGTTCCACAATGGAAAGTGTCAATTCCTACCCCTGGGGAGCAATAGCCCAATGCACCAGTACAGGCTGGGGGTTTACTGGCTTGAGAGCATCTAGTCAGAAAATGATTCAGGTCTCTGGGATGTTGTATTCCGTTTGGAGCTGACCATGAGCTAGCAATGTGCCTTTCACAAAGTGTCCTGAGTTGCAATAGGAAGACTGTCCTCAGGAGGTGGGAATGGGGATCCTCCTCCCCATCTAAGCAGTGATGAGGCCACAACTGGAGTACTGTCTCTAGTCTTGGACTTAAATGAGCCACAAAGATGATTAAAAGATTGAAACAGAGAGCAGGGAATATGCAGCCTGGAGAAGACCTAAAAGGAATGCATAAGACAGAGGGGGATAGAGAGAGAGAACTCTCCTCAGTGCTGCTCAGTAACAGAACAAGAGATAATGGGCATGAACTGAAATGCAGGAAATACTGTCTAAACATAAGGAGGTGGGTTAAGTTTTGGTTTTTTTTTTAATTACTGTCAAGTTGGTTGAACTGGCACAGGTTGCCCAGAGAGATGGTGGAGTCTCCATCCTTGAATAAGTTTGAAAGTTAGGTGGCCACAGTCCTGGACAGTTTGCTGCTGTTGGCCTTGCTTTGAGCAGGAGTTTCAATTGGATGATCTCCAGAGATGCCTTCCAGTGACAGTAATTGTGAAAATATTTTGTGTTGAGAAGTTGAATTTTCTTAATTATCTATGGTCTGTTCAGGCAAGCTAGAGTATAACAGTCTTAATTCTGTGTGTGGAAATAAAGCCTTTGTATTATACTGCATAAACTAATGAACATTTTTATCTCCATTTAGGGTTTTGGATGGTTGGGTGTTTTTTTTGAACTGTAGGTTACACAATAGGATCCTAATATTGTGTTTGTTGTAGCTTGGGTAATGTAAGACAATACAAATATTAGGTAGGAAAGATAAATTTTTACTCCTAGAAGGTTATGTGGGCAGTATTTTACATTGACTTCTTACAGGTGTGATTAATATGTACAGAGTTAACCAGTAAAAATGGTTCTAGAGGGTTTTCTCTGACTACATGGTCTTACAGACAGTGATTGCATTTAGAGATTAACTGGTTGCTTAAGACAGGGTTTTAAGTA
The DNA here is from genome assembly GCA_035221455.1 of Xenops minutus. Taxonomy (NCBI): domain Eukaryota; kingdom Metazoa; phylum Chordata; class Aves; order Passeriformes; family Furnariidae; genus Xenops; species Xenops minutus. The sequence continues at coordinate 41,491,833 of JAWWEE010000085.1, forward strand.
ACTTTCTGTATTTTTCTGGTTTTCTAGTGAGAAGCAGATAAAATATGATAGCTATTTGGTGCCGTTCACCCTCTATGAATTGGGTCTTTTGTACAAACACCAGGAGGAGAGAGAAAAAGCAGTAAGATACATAGAAACTGCAAAGTAAGTGGGTTTATTTTTTTTCATCACCCTGTAAATTAAGACTAGCTGAGTATTTGTAGCAGTGAAGACATATGTTTTCTCTTACTAATGGCTTATTTCCAAAATGCAAATAATTATAAATCTGTGTTCTTGGTTTGGAGAACTTGGTCAATATAGTGAATTTTGCATTTTCTTGTAACATCTCCCTTCAGAGACAGTGGAGTTGACAGAATCAAACAAGACACAGTATGAAGGGAAAATGTTTCCTTTTCATTTCATGTGATTTCTCTATGTTTTATTACTGTGAGTTGTGTTTTGAGGTGGAACAAACACTTTCAGCTAACAGCCTTCTTCTCTCTAGTATTTTGCCTTGTCTTTTCATAGCAAACTTCCGTAATTGGGAGGATTGTTCAAAAGATCAAAATAAGTGAAAGAGATGCTAATAGATGGGTTCAGTTTATCAGGACATTTAATTTTTTTGTACTGGTATAAGTGTTCCCTACTGGATGTAGCTTTAGATGTCTCAAAACTCATCTGTATGTCAACCTCTGTTTTCTCTTGAAAGAATGTAGGCTGTTAACTTTGGTACTTCCCTGCATGTATGAAGTAGATACAATCCAGTCTAAACATCTTTTTCTTAAAATAATTTGTATGTTTTGCAGAAACAACTACAAAGAATACTCTATGGAGTCCAGGTTGCACTTCAGAATTCATGCAGCACTTGACAGCTTGAAGGTGTCACCTGCTTCAACACCTTAAATGAGGAGGGATGCTTTTCATGCATACAATAAATAGCCTACACAATCTTTTTGCAATCTTTTTTTAATCATAGGAGAGAACATAATGATTGTTTTCTGTCATTTCTGATTTGATGTATATCATTCCCTTAGACTGTTCTTTTTCTGTATAGCACCTATTCTATAGCTACTTGCTGTTTTAAAGAAGATCTTCTATTTTGTTTGATAAAAATAATTTAATATTTGACTTGAATGGGGGATATTTAAAAAAAAGTTGATGGTGCAATAAAGTTTAATGCAAACACTTTATTTTTTTATATGAGAACAGATGCTGGTTATGCAGTGGAACTGGTGATAATTTCTGCATTTTTTGAAAGTTTGGGTTTCTTTAGTACACTTGCGATCTTTGTCTGCAGATAACCTGACTCACATTTGGCATACTCTATTCTGAAATTTGTGTTCCAGAGAAAAAATTTGTCATCTTTGACTTAATTTCATTTTGGGAAACAAAATGAACCTGTCTAAAGTGCAATATTTTTACATTTTCAGAAGCAGCTGAGCAGGACTACAGTTATAATGTCTTTGTAGGTCTGTTTCACTCAAAATAAGTGCTTGCAGGGGATATCTTTCAGTCATAGAAAAGCATGGCGACAAGTGACATTAAGAGTTCATTCTGTGTCCTTGTTCTAAGGCAGGATCAGCAGTCTTGAGTCATGCCTGACAGACTTGTTTAACAATTTTTTAAAAAAAAAAAAAAAAAAGCTTGCACTGAGAGCACTTCTTTTGCAACTTACATAGGATGTCTTTCCCAGTGGGAAAAGACTGGGAAATTTTGCCTGCTGTCTACCCCAACTAATTCTTGGCACAATGGAAACTAATGTTTTCCCATCTTCCCTGTCATGTATCTGAAGAAAGGATTGTTCTTTTCCTTTTTAAGTAGTCTTTTAATAAATGAAGACTAGCACCCTTTTTGGTATTCTCTGTTCTTGAATACCAACAAAAATAAATAAAAAATTGCAGAATTTATAGATTTTCCTAATAATGGGAATAAGTCATGATCAACTCCAGTTGATTGTGCATCATAAAGGGAATCCACTTATGAAATTGCCCTTAAGAAAATGCACATATTCTAATTAGATTTCTACCAAAAATGTGCAGTAAAACTGAGATATTTATAAGTACATGCATTTTTCTTTTCACATTATTATACGAACAGTAGTATCAATTTGAATTTCCCGTTTCTTTAGATATGCAGATTCTAGCTCTCTACTTAAATAAAAATCAAATTTATTTTTAAGAATATGCACCCAATAGCTGTTCTTTCATTAGTTACTGCAGAACCTGCCCATTTCCATATTTTATCAATGCCAGCATATTTACTTCTGCACATGGTAACTGCTCATGTATGTGTTTCACTGCCTTTAACTCCCACCTATCTAAAAACAGGGCAAAAGAAATAGGTGAAAAATGTATCTTCAATGAACTAGTAAATGAATTTCCTAATTAAACAGTCAGTATAGCATAAATGCTATAATTCTTCTCAGGAGACTGAGAGCCAGCTTTCCTCTATGACTTTATAATTAACTGGGTCATTTAATTGCTTATAATTCTGTAATATGGGGATATGCTTACAGGTCAGGTGAGGGTTTAAAAATATTAGCTAAATAAACATAATGGGTCTTTTTAAGTGGATGCCTGATCCCCTGTATTTTCTTCACTGGTTTGGATTTCTGCCTCTTGTAAATTTGTAACTAAGTTATTGTGTAAAATTATAGACACATAGGTTTGGAGCTTGGATACCCAAGACACCGAATCACTGATAGAATAAGCATACATATTTTAAAATATATTCTACTGACCGTAGCTGATGTACAAAACAGAAATTAACATATGCTACCAACTGATTTCTCTTAATTATTTTCCCATGTATACATGTCTGATTGTAAGCTGTAGTCAGCATAAACAGACAATACTTTTAATACAGCTATGGACACTTAAATGTGCAGTTTAGGATTACTTTGGCTTGATCTGATTATTCAATATTGGCAATCAAATGAGACTGGTTCATTTTGCTGTGGAAAGTAGTGGAAACAATTGCCAGTAAAACTTATGTAATTTGTATTTCTGACAGTACTTCACTCTACAGAAGAGTTAGAACTGGAACTACAGACTCTCAGGGTGGACCATGAAGTAATCTCTGATCTCTTGTTTTTCTGGGGAGTGTCTTGCAGTTAGTATTTTATGGGTGATTTGGAATACAAATCAAAATTAACAGAAAGTAAACTGTGAGCTTCCTTAGAAGCTGCATTTTTGAGAGTTTAATGCAAAACATCATGTCACGGTGTACTTTTTTCTGTGGGTAATGTCACTGACTGAAGAGAGACTTAAAAGAGAACTTTGTTTCTTCAGTTCAGCTTTCCAAAGTCAATGCCCTGTGTATGTTACACTGAGTTTGTTAAGTATTATTTACAGCTTGTCTCCATTCCTGTGCTGTGGTTCCAAACTTTGTTAGAAAAACTGATTGATCAGGTTTCTTAGCTTTAAGCTTCATTCTGGGCATTTTTTTAAACTTACTAACTTTGGAACTATGAATGTGAGAGTAATTTTTAACCCTTCACTTAAGTTAGGTCTCCACAGAGCTGTAAGAGATGCTTGGTTTTCCAAACACCGAAGAAGAAGAGTGTGTGTCCCCCAACACAATGTGTGATTGGTGCAGTATTACGTAGAACATTATGTCTGAGTTAAGTGTGATCTGTGGTTAAGAGTTCAGACAAAAGGTCTATGGGTTTTGTTGTTTGTTTTTTAAATCTGCTTAGTACTGTACTGGGCCTTAAATACAGCTCTGAATTAGTCTTAACTGCTCTTTATAATCTTCACCTCACTTGCTCTTCTGTGGGAATTTTGAATATTATATTGAGACTTTGAAACTGAGCAAAGCATTTACCTATGATGCTCCAGCCTCTCTCATTAATACTAGGAATGATAATATATACAAGAGCAAATACAATTTGTTAGTTTAAGCAAGCAAGGGTAAACTTGCATAATTAGGTTATGACAAAAGGTCATTTCAATTTTTCTGATAATAGATGTATTTTTTTTAAAGGTAAGCAATAAGAAGTTAGCCTGGTTTTAGGACAAAGCTTTTCTGATTAAGAATTACTTAGTTAGAAACTATTAAAAAAACTTCTTATCTGTGCATATCATTCAAATGTTTAGCCTGTTGGTGAAAGATCATTGTACAATGGTTTTTATGTCCTTGCTCATCAGTTTTTAACAAAAATTGAAAGAAAATACATGTCAAAAGCTGATGCAAGATTGTTACATATGAGTTCCAATACACATGGGTAGCAGCTGTATGTAGCACCTTATGGCCATAAAAATGTACAATAATCAGATCTTGTTATGCTTCTAAAACATTTGACAAAGTAATGTATAAAAGTAATTTCTTGTAACAAATTCAACTTAGGCTTTGCAATTATTTTATTACTAATCTTAATGTTTTATGTTTTGTTTCTGTATATTCTTACACTGCATAGTTCAACAAAGAATATTTATATTTGCTCTGGTGCTGCAGGTTTTTTGCTTCTGATCTACTGGGGTTTCACATGTTCATATCTGGTACTTGAGTAAATAATGAAGTCAGAATAACAGAGGATGAGGAGTGAAGTATGTTCTAGTTTGAAGAGTATGTAGAAAGGTTCACTGATGCATTGGAATGGATTCTCACTTCAGAGGAATAAATCACATATTATGCTTGTGCTACTGAGTTCTAAATAAGGTACTGTATTCTAGTTGTACATAAAGAACCTTCAGCTGAGATTTATCAAATCAGTATCAACAAAAAAGTTCTGATCTCAAGTTTAAACAGACTATCTTGGGCACAGAGCTCTCTTTATACAAGCTGTCTAAGTTGAAAGGTTGTACAAAACTATCCAGGTCTATGAAGAAATGAAGAGTCTTTCAAAATGTACATAGCAAATAAAATACTTTAATCTTTTTCACCATGAAAAAATAATACCTTTAAATGAGATAAAATACATGAGTGATCAATAATTGACACATTCTGTTATCAGTTATGTAATTAAATTCAGTGGGGACTATTTAATATACTCCTAGCATTCTTTTAAAATCCCAACATTAAAAAAAGAAAGAAAAATCTTTTTACATGTGTGCAGGGCTTGATTCAGCAATTAAAACAAGGAAATGTTCAAAGTTATTTTTTTAATATGGCATGGTTAGAAGGTTCCATAGTTGCACATAATTTTACCTGATGCTTTCCAGCAAATAAATCACATTAATTACCATGATTTGAATTTTAAGTGTGTTAGTTATGGTTATCATAAGAACAGTAGAGAGTTAGGTATCTTAGCTCACAGAAAAGGTGAAGCTTGTCTATAGGATGCTAATTCACTCTCAATTATTAGGCATAGTATAGCCCACAACAAAACCTTTATAGCTAATTAGATTGTTAGCATAGTATTGAATAAAGGAAGCACATGGAATAGGAAAAGAAGACACTGAAGAAAGTTATAAGTACAAAAATAAGAACTACATCTGCATTTGTGCAACTGCTTGGCAGAGATTGTTACATATATAACTCTGAGATATAGTCATCTGCTCAACACTTAGACTTCCTATATTCCTATATTCCATTGGAAAGGTATCAGTGGTGTTGGGAGCTTAGTTTGGTTTGGTTTATTGTGGAGTTTTCCTATTGTCTTGGGTCTTCTGCCTTCTTTTTAACTTCTTTTTTCTTTGATTGGTTAGTTTTGTTTTGCTTTTGTTACGGTGCTGGTGTTCTGGGGGTTTTTTTGGGTTATGGGGTTTTGGGGGTTTTTTTGTTTGTTTTTTTTGATTGGTGGGGGTTTTTTTTCTAATCTTGTAATTTACTGAGTTTTTAATCAGTCTTGTAGGACAGCTTCATAAAGAATTTTAAACATTGTGGCTCTGAACTTTGCAGTTGGTAGAAGAGTAGCCACTGGGGAAAAAAAAAAATCTGAGTCTAACATTAGCATAGCAAATTCAATGTTTAGTGAATGCAAATTTAAATATTCTACTTTTTATAGAAGTGTAAGCATGTACTTCCAGTCTATGGAGAAGCGCATGTCAGCTCATAATTCTAGCTAGGAATACCTTCCTAGATTTATTCATTTAAAGAGAGAAGTTATTTAAACACATTATCAGTAAGAGATGTCTGTGTCAGGTCTTTTGTACCGTGAAGATCACTGCTGGAGCAGCCAAGCTGAGTGCACCAGATGCAATACCTACCTCACTGAGGCCAGAGTAAGAAGAATAACCAATGTTGCTGTCATGTGACTGGGAAAACGTAAGGTTTTATTAAAATCCCACTTGAGAGGTTAATGGTCTTACCTACTTGAGCATGTAAATGTGGATCTCAAACCTCAATTTTCTTATTGCCAAGTGGATATAAAACTATATAAGGACAACTTTATTGAAATACTTAAGTGACCTCCTCAGAATATACAATCAGGGTGGAGAGATATGTAAAATTAGGTTAATGCTACTTATATAGCCTGTGTTAGGCTTAACTTATTCCAGAGCATTAGGAGAATTTCAGAATTAAACTTGTTTGTAGAAGAGAGGGCAGTATGAGTTCAAGTAGGGTTTTATTTTCAATACCATTTTGCTCAAGGTGATAGAACTTGCATCTAGGCAAAACACAATGTCTAAATAGGCTGAGGTACAGATACAAAACTTTGATTTGTAACACCCCACCACCTTAAATATATTTATGTCTCTTTTAAGAGAGGTTATGTATTGCATGCATTCATGAACTTAACTTAAGCAGTATTTGACAAAGAAATCCAGCTGCAGTTTAAAATTCCATATTGTTCAGAATATGCATTCTCAAGCCTTACTTGGAAAAGATGCTTGGCCTTAATCTCTGTGCAAATTCTAGTCACATAAATAAAATTGCTTCAAATCCATCTGTATTAGTTTTTACATAGGAACACTGAAAATTTCTCATTGTTGACAGCGAGAGAATGTTAGGTATTCTGTCACCTATTAATTGGTTTTACACTGAACAAAGTTACAATTTGTTTTTTTGTATAATACGAGTAAAATTCAAGATTAGTTTTTTTTTCACAACCAGAATGGAAAGTACTTCAGTAGTCCTCCTGTATTTTACATTAATACCTTCCTAATACCTAACCTAATTTTTCCCTCTTTCAGTTTATATCCATTGCTCTTTATCATGTCACTACAGTTCCTGGTGAAGGGTCCATCTCCAGCTCCCCTGTAGGCCCCCTTCAGATACTGGATGGCTGTGAAGTCTCCATGGAACCTTCTCTTCTCCAGGCTGAACAGCCCCAACTTTCTCAGCCTGTCTTCGTAGGGAGGGGCTCCAGTCCGCTTGTCACATTTGTGGCTCTTCCTCCTCCAGACTTGCTCCAACAATTCCGTATCCTTATGCTGGGAGCATTACAGCTGGATGCAGCACTCCAGGTGGGGTGCCACCAGAGCAGAGTAGAGGGACAGAATCACCTCCTCTGACCTGCTGGCCATGCTGCTTTTGCTGGGCCCAAAGTGCACATTGCCAGCTCCTGTTGAGGTTTTGATCAACTATCCTCCACTAAGTCTCTCTGCAGGAGATTTCTTCATTGATATCTCTGGGAGCTTTGGAGTTAAGCAATCTAATTAAAATCAAATATATTTTCTTATCTAAGTATTTCTGGTCTTCAGAGCCACTGTGTAAAATGGTGGACCTTACATTACGAATGTTTAATTTTCTATCTTTTTTGGTTAATTTATATCAAAACTCTTGTGGTTTTTATTTGATATGCTATTCAAATAGAATCCTGCAATAGAGATGCCCACTGGTTTTGAGTGCACTGCAAAACCGAATTTCAATTTACTGATTGGCTTAGGTCAGACAAATAATGGAATTCTGTTTTCTGAATCAAGCAAGTTTCCTTAACTTCAAGGCACCTAAATGAGATTAGGTCTACCAATCCAAATGCCCTCCAGTGTGTGTCATCTGGAAATTTTGTCCTGGTGAACTTCAGAGACTGTTACATGCCTGGTGTTTCCAGTGTGTGAAACCCTGCTGCAGCAACGAGAAATCATCAGAATCTGTTTTCCTTCTGGAGACTTCGGAAGCCAAAAAAGGGAAAACACATCCATCACTTTGCTTTAATTGTTTTAATTTGAATTTTTCATTACTTTCCTAGGACAGCTTAGTTAGAATCCTATTCTTCCCTTTGCGCTTGACTGTCTAAAATTGGTGGGAGAACCTTCAAAGAAAAATGGTTTGTCTTTCATTAGTGTCTGTGCTCTGCCCTTCCCTGACTGTATTTGCTAGCTGTGGCAGTTGCCGCCATTCAAAGAGGAAAGAGGATAGACACTTGGAAAGGGAGAAAATGTAGAAGAGATTAATGTGTGAAGGTTAAGAAGTAAGAATGCATTGGACAGGGGTTTCTGTAGGACCTGAACGGTTGATGCCATACAGTTAGACTGTAGGATCAAACAGAATAATGTGACAGGGTAAAGCAGGTATTTCTAACACAAGGATTGTGACAGAAGGGTGTCAAGGAAGAGAAATTATAGGCAGAGTAATCACTTACTGGCTAAATGGAGACACTGTGATCCAGAGGTAATGCATAACAGAACATTTTTTTTCTGCTTAAGAAAAGAGCTGATGAGGATAAATCTCCCATCAGGCTGAACAGGGGAGAGGGGCTTAATTGTGTACCTGAGTCACTCCCCTTACCCGGAGCCAAGTTGAAGAAACAGTGTACAAATTGTAAACCAAAGTTGCTACGAAGTAGTTATTTTGTAGTCCTTAAATCCTTAGCTCTCCTGAAATCCAGACTGTTAATTTCGTGCAGTTAGAGTTCACTGTTGACAATTGCAGATAATGGATGGGCTGAGCTCCCATATGAACGCTTTCGGCGCCATTAGTACAGCCTGGACATGATTCTGAGACTCTCTGAAAACCTTGCAGGACTATGACTATTGCCCTTTTTTTTTTTACAGTGACAGATGTCTAAAAAAGCACACGAAATTGTGGACAAAAAAAAAAACCCATAAAAGTTTGTAATTCCAGATCTTGAACATTTGATTGTTTTAGTTTCAAAATTAAATTCAGAAAGTTTGCTTTCATCTTCATGAATTGCTGACCCACTTGGCAAGACTTTATTTAAAATTCATGGTATTCATTCTGGGTTAGTTGAGATTCATATATCCATCTGAACTTTGGGCATCTATTGTAGGTTTCTTCAGAGGACCTCCAGAGAGAAAAGCTTTAGGGCAGGTCTCTCAAATGGGAATCAATACCGATTAGACTTAATGGCTAAATTAGATAAAATTAACTAATATTAAAATAGTTGGTCTTAAATCATTACTTGTGTCATCTTCAGTGTAAAACTGGGGAGGAGGTCATCTATCCACCCTCACTGACATCAGCAGTAGTAAGGATCCTAGTATGAGTTTCTGGGAGATACAGGTACTCTTAACAGCCAGAAGTCTGCAGCTTTCCCAAGAGGACTATTCTCAGAACAGGGCTTATACGGGCTACATAGCAGCTGTCTGTTCTCTACTGTATAGTGCAGTTTAATGCCCTGTACTCGTGTTGAGGTGATAAAATAAATAACTTAGTGAATTAATAGCAACCATTTAAGTAGAGGAATGTAGAAGATAGAGTCTGTTACGTTAGTAGAAAAAGCTAGAATTGAGCTGTTAGAGTATAATTTTTTTTTTTCCCAGAATGCCCCAAAAATAGTATTTTCCAAATTTTTAAACAGTAGTTTTAGTTGATGTTCTGTCAATGATCCTGTAAGTTCTTGGTGTTGTATTTCCTGTGAAGCATAATATTTGTGAACCTCCACATTGAATTTTTGAAACTGTTCTTGTGTGTATTGTAGGGTGGGGGGATTTTTGGCACAGGGCCTGATACAACTGGAGCAAATGTATTTTTTACTAAAGAATACATTATTTTGTCCAAAAAGTGATCTAATGTATTTGTAGCCTGGCAGTTTTGGGGGGATTTTACAATTTACAAATTTTTTTTACAAATCTAATCCATTGAAAGGGACTGTCCATTTTACTTTCTAAGAAGGTGTTTTAATCCTGTGTTATTTCCCGACCAAGGGTAGGTGGTCAAAGTTTTGAGAGACCAGGATGTCTTCTATAACTCACTAAGAAAAACCTGGAACTCTTTATAAAAAGGTGTTTATATTTTACTGGTTGAATTCATGAGAGCCACTTATGCTAACACATAACAATCTGAATGATTTTAAACCATCAGTGAAACACTGTAGGGAGGAGCAACATCTCTAAGTATTTTGATAACCAAATCATGCAAATATAAAAGGCTTAATGGTTATATTTTATGGCCAGCTACAACATAAAGCTAACTAAATTCTTCACCATTCAAATTCCCTAAATACCCTGTGCTGTTGTGCCAAGACAGCACCTGGCAAGGATGAGTACATCCACAGAGAACCTGCTCAGGTTCTGCTTAGTCTCATCTATGTTTGAGCAACATGTGTGTGATCAGGGGAGTGCAGAGGTCGGGGCCTTCCTTTCCACTTCTCTCTGTTCATTAAGTAATTTGTTCTTTGCAGGATGTGTGTGTGTTACACAGTTATGTTGAGTGGAAAGATGTCATCTCTTCTACCTAGTTTATATAAACAAACAAAAACCAAACCAAAACAAATTCCAAGTAAACAAAACCCCAAGCAAAACCAAACACTTTGCAACAGGGAGCCTAGAATATAAAAATGAGCTGGAGTAGTGCTATGGCCGTGTGAAAGTCTTTTATTGTAAGATCCCTTCAAACCACAAGGATGAGGAGCAAACCAAAAATGCTAGTGGAAGTAATTGCCACTTGATGAGCAACATGAAATATATATTTTTTTCTCTCTACAAGTCTTTGAATTGTTTGAAGCATAATGCCTGCCCCATCCTGAGAAGTATTTTAAAATACAATGTATTTGAAAGCAAGGATCCCTGAAGAGTTAACCCTGGAGAGAGCCATGGTGTTGACTAGCAGTCATAGCAAAAGTAAATCTGGGTGTGCAGTAAAGTGCTGCCATGGGAGTTTTAAGGTGTTTTTGAAGGACGCTCTGTATACAAACTCATCTCATTCTAAGTTTTAATTGTAGTTTTTGTTATTTTTTTGAAAGACATCTAACTCTTTCATCCAAAACTTCTTAAACTACAAGATTGATTAGTAGCATGGATCTGACAGCTCTGCCAATAGATGAACATTTTTAGCAATGAAATTTTTTCCCCTCCCCCTAGCACCATGCTGGCAATTTTGACATAGACTGCCACCAATCTCAGGCTCTAGAAAACAATATGCCATTGGCAAAAGCTTGCTTAGATCAGATTATCTTGATCAGCGTTTTTGGAAACAGTTGCTTCTTAGCAATAACAGTTCTGTGTCTGAGCCTATTAAGGGCCAAATTAGGGCCTTTTGAAGGGTCAGATTCCAGTCTCAGCTCTCTGTGCATTTTGATTCCTTCAAAAAAATCCCAGTAAAATTGGGTTTTGTAGATGCAGGAAAGGACTTAGTGGGAATAGTGTTTACTGCTTCTTATTTAGTTAAAAATGAAGACATCTTAGTGACAGCTGATCCTGAACATGTCATGTAAAATCTTTTCTTTTGAGGTTTGCTGTAGGGGTTTGACCATTATGCCGTTCAATCCAAGCAGAACATACAGGATAGGAGCATCAGGGAAGAGAATAATAGAACAAAATTTTCTTTGCTCAGTCTTGTTCTGTAGGCAACTTGTCCAACTTGTGTGGCAGGCCACACAGACCCTTCATCAATAGACGATTTTGCCCTCCTCTTTTTACTGATGCCTTCTATGAGCTTGGGCCAGCTCAGGGTTCAAATCTGGAAGAGGGAAACTGGGAGGCATAATGGTCTTGCTCAAAGAAAATTTCCTGCTCTCCCCATTCGCAGTCTATGAGAACCAGAGACCAGCAGAGAAATCCAGCTTTCCTACTGAATGTGGGGCAAGCCACCACCACTGAGAGTAACCTAATCATGGTGCTCCACCTCTGTGTCCTGGGCAGTGAGACACAACAGCAGAGCCTGTGGGTGTCCCAGTCCCAAAGAATCATCAGTAATACAAAGCTCCTTGCTGATCTCTGCTGGTTGTTATCAGGATATTTACTGAAATTCATGTGAAAGTAATAAGAATGCTCATGTGTGCAAAAACAGAACACTGAGCTCCTTTCATAAATTTCCAGACCTCTCAACATGCTGCAGGCATTTGTCATACAAAGGGTATGGATGCCACCCTACACTTAATGAACAGGGAAATTAAAAAGATCAGGCAATGCAAAGAAAATTACAAGTTTAAACTTTTTTATGTAACTGTGCAGCAATTACCACTTTTAACATGTGAGAGGGCATTGCTGGTAGGGCCTGTGGGTGACATGGCACTTTTCCAGTGACAAGTGTAGCTGTTGAAATTGGGCTCATTAGTAACTAGGCTTGATCTTAATCTTGAAACTGCTCTCTTTTCAACCAGTCACAAGAAAGAAATCAGGGGTGATGGAGTTTGGTTTGCCTCCTGCCATGGGGTTGTGGATGATTGCATCTTTATCAAAGGTTACGTCTTGCCTGGAAAGGCTACTTCAGAAAACAGTTAAATATTTTTTTAAAGTTTCTAGAAGTGTGTCACTACACAATGAACAATGTGTAACTCTTGAACAATATATTTCTAAAAGTAAGGAAGCATTTTGAATGAGAGAGGCTTTAGAACAGTTTTATGACTGGTCAGACAAAATGTGAACAAGGTCCTGAAAGAGTTGCCAGCAATGCTCCTGGTGCATGATGCTGGGGTAGAGGTGCTGATGGGTGGCACCCACCAGCTGGTCCCCTACCAAGTCTTGGAGAGTGCTGCTTGGACTCCCTCACTAATATAAAGAAAAACATCTCGTTCTCCCTGACCAAGGTAGAGGCAAGATTGACATGAGTACAGCAGAAACTGCAGTTCTGCCCCAAGCTGCAGTGGCTGGGCAGCAGCTCCAAGGCAGGGACTCTAGAACAACACCAAAAGAAATGTAGAGTGTACAAATCTATTTCATTTTCTTGTATTGACTACAGTAGTTTTAAAAGTAATTGCTATTAGATTGGGGGCCAATGTTACAAGATTCTTTCAGGGCAAGTTTGCTAGAAGTCTAAAAGCCACTGCTCTCTTCATAGTGTGAATTGAGTACATCAGATTTTCTATAGCATTACAGTTTGATTGACCAGGACCATCTCAGCAGGGAATTCAATTTGCCTCCTGAAAAATGAAGCAGCTTCCTCAGTCAGTCAGTTTCTCAACCTATATACTAGAAGACCAGCAATTACCCTTTTCCAGTACTGCTCTGGGAAGCAGAGCACTGATGCCTTGCATGTTTCAGAGCCTCATGGGCTCTGTACAGCCCTGATGGGTACCAGTGTGGGGCTCTGAAAGTGCTGACACACAAGCTCACGGCAGTGAACACCAGCTTAGTGTGCAGTGAATTAAGCCTTTGTGTGGAGCTACAAGTACACTGTGCGTGCAGTAATTGGGGTAGTGTATGCCATTCTTGGAGCCTCGCAGTAATAGTCAGGGTTTATTGTCAAGAAGTGTTTCTGGTTTTTAAGTTGTGCCACTCAAACATAGATTTTCTATCTGTGTAGGGTGAACTATATCTTCATATATATCCATGTGGGTCTCAGACTGCAGAGGCATTTCTGTCAGAGGTGATGATTTTGAGTGACATTACGCAATTACCAGAATCTGGGACCTCGTTCAGCATCTTTGTTGTACATATATTTCATTTATGTCTCTTATTAACATGCATTTATTTGATATTGGTTGCCAAGGTGTATATATATATATATATATTCATGCAGATGTCTACATACATATAAATATCTATTCATATATATATATGTGTGCTATTTAAACATCTGTTTAAAATAAAAGAATAATTATTTCACTTAGGCATAATTTCATATAACAGTGTCAACCTTAGAATTATGAATTTCTGGGTGCTTGGAGAAGACTTCTTTTCCTTATTAGTGCCTGCTCTGTAACTGCAGCACAGGCACTAACACAGAGAGGTTTGTCACAGGTGAGTAGAGTGGACTCCCTCCCCTCAGATGACCATGGGTCATTGTCACTTGGTCAAGCAGAGGTGCTTCTTTGCTGTAGAAGGATATGATTGCTTTTGGTGCAAGATGACCCTGGTAGCTCTGATTTTCAAATTCAAACAGGAGCTCACCTGGGAGCAGCCAGGGCTGATGATTCTTCTCCAATAGAAGGGAGATGAGCTCTGCTGTGGAGCAGTCAGTCTCTGCTGTACCAGGCAGCAAACTCATCTCCAGATGGTGAGTATTATTTTGATGAGGCATTATTTATATCCTCATGAGCAGGTGCTGGACCCTTAGTCTTCCAAAGTTTTAGCATTCTTTTTTTTTTTTTTCTTTCCCCCATGGGTCCATTAAAGGTGTTAATATAATTTTGTATTTTGCCTATGTGAATTGGGAATGAAAGCAACCCTGTAATGGTCAGCGATGTTTCCATATCCTGTGTAAGGAACATATGCCTTGCTCTGAGGCTGTGTAAATGCTATGCTTTTCACACTAAAGCATGCTGAGAGGTTTTTCCAAACCACAACAGATATCTCTGAACTTTAACAGGTAGTGTTTCTCATATGCCTCTTGAGTAAAGACAGACTGATAGTTTCTTAACTGTACTTCTTGTAGACCTTTGAGATAAGTGAAACTTGCCAATATAATTCTAGAATTTGCTACAGTGTGACTTCTTACTACGTAGAAGTCTGTGACTTAGGACATCTCAACACCTCAGATCTGTAGGAAATGATGTTCCCTGCAGAGGCTGGGAGTTGTTTTTTTTTCAGTCATTTCTAGCTTTGTAAGACAAAATCTAGGGCTGATTCAGGATAAACCACTGTCTTTAAGGCTTTATCTATCAAGGAGGAGAAGGAGGAGAAAAAGGAGAAATATTCTGTTGTTTATTTGATCCATTGGCAGCTGTCCAGAGGTGTCCAGGAGCCTTTATGAGCAGTCTTCAAGAGCAAATATGGCTATAACATATAATAGCTTTGGCACAATTTAAATTTTTTACTGCCTGTTTTTTTCTGGAATTGCTGTGCTGTGCTTTCCTCAGTAGGTGGCAAACTTCACAAGCTGTAGCTGACTGGATTTTTTTTTGCAGGGCTTTAACCCAAATAAAATAGCATATGCTGGGAAAACTTTGTTTGGACCTCATCCAAATTTTTACTTTCTTTCACGTGCAGAAAAGAGCCATTATTGCTCCTAATTAATTCATTTTCTTTTCTGGGCTGATCTGTGAAAAGCCTATAGCTGCTGCAATGTAGTATTTCTCTCTGTAGTGCTCTGTGAGATTATTGAGTAAACAACAGGAAAAATACCCCTTTCTTTGCTATTCAAAAAAGACATCAGCTGTATTCATGAAACATGGTACATATAGATATATAGATCAATCATTAGTTAAAATAAGAAAAAGGACTGCCAATTCTTTCTGAATAATAAATATCCTCTGGTGCTGCCATTTGTTCAGTATCATTGTAAGGTACAAGGAGAGCACATGGCATTCTTCATACTGCATACACAAGGGTCATCTTCAAGAAGTTTAAGAGGTCCCTCTGGCATATAACTAAAATTACTCCAGTGTTTCAGCAACTTTGTAATCTAATTCAAGTGATACAGAATAAGTAGCTGGGAGCAGGACCTGCCTTGGGACGCCATGGACCAGTGACATTTTTACTAAGCATCAGTTGGCTTTTCAGAGGAACTGATGTCTCAGAAGCATTTAGAAGGAAACAACATGGATTTTGATGCACAAGGGGACTAAGAAAAGAGTTCAAAGCATTAGCAGCTGTGACAGGTTGGCCTGACTTATCAGAAACTCTAGAAGTACTTGTTATCACATTTACAGTATAAGACATTGTGCGTTTAATGTGCATATTTTTTTGTTGCTTGTTTTGTGATGTCTGTCACACTTGGAAATGAGAGTGAAGAAAGCTGGAGAAATAAATGAGAAGCAACAAAGGGATTTTAACACAAGATTTGATAAGAACCAGAGAGCTTCAGTCTCTGGGATGACAGTTTGCTTGAAACTGTTGTTGCAGCTGTTATGCTTACTTGAATGACATTAAATTTAGACAAAGAACAAAGCCCCTCTATTCCACAGCAAGTAAGTCCTCCATGGGAATTTTTCAGGGTCTGTGAAAGAGATTGCTTCCTCATTAGCAAGAATGAAGTGTGTTCAGGGGAAGATTGAAACCAGTCGGATTGATGAGGTACTATGGTCTGAATGGGAATTCACTCTTCTGAGTGGTCATGATGACAAGCTGTGCATCCAGTGGTAAATTATTTCGTTATTCTCTGCCACTGGTTATTTGCACTGCCAACCGTGAGATCCTGAAACAATAATGAGGGTTGTTTTAAAATCTAACATCTGTTTCTTGAATTGGAGGACTTAAACCTGCAGGGTTCATTTAAACTGAGGAAAGCATATTGGCTTTCTGTGGAAGAACTCTGTTAACCCTCTTCTCATCCTTGGATCAAGTCTTTTCTTTTCAGACCTTGCCTCCCCTCATTGCATTTCTTCATCCTTTAACCTACCTCCTCAGTAGATCTTTTAACATAATCACCTGGTGTGATAATTTTCATATTACAATACCTAGTTTTTTTCTTCTCATTTCTGCTCTCTCTGTACTCTGCATATTTGCCATATAATCTGTTGATTCTGTTTGAATTTGTCTTCATCTTAATCATGTTGTCTCCTGAGGTTAAGGGTGAGATTTCCTCTCTATAGTCTGGTACTATTGTTTCCTCTTCTTTTTCCCCATGTGTGTGCACCTAACTCTTCGTTTTTTCATCTATGCCCCCAGTTTGTGATATGGTAGCCCTATTTCCTGGGAGAGAACTGGCCCCTAACAAAGCAAACAAAATGGTAGGAGCATGTAGGCTTTCTGAGTATGCATAGGAATCTTTATACAAGTCCCGTTGGGGATAAAATGGGAGACTAATGCGCATTTCAGTAAGGAACAAACAATAGTGTATGTGGGAATACAAGTGCAGTGTATCACCAGGAGGAAAATGTTTCTCTCCTAAGTGGTAAGAGGGGCTCAAAGCACAGAAATGGGGAAAGGTTTTGAAACAGTGGGCCTCAAGGTCTTCTTATAAGAAGAATGAGAAAGTTTGAACTTCATTAACTCACTACCTGGGGAAAAAATGGAGAGCAAGATGGTGCCTGGATATCATGATTTGACATATCTGCAAGCATCTGGGATACCAAGAATGTGTCTTTTCAGAGCAATCTCTTGCAGCCAGTTCTGGAAGTCAAAGAAGGAGGATCATCTGGCTCCAACTTGGTTCATGCAATCAGTTTGTCAGGCAAGATACTGCTGACTCAACTGGGCCTCCCTTCCCCTGTGACACAAGCTTTGGGCTGCCTTTTATGGCTGACATCAATAACATGGTTCCTCCACCCCCACAGCCTGTGACTGTCCATAGAACAAGTTGAAGCAATCCACACTGCCCTCACAGCCAGGATCTTCTTCCTTTGGATCCCATGCTGGTGAAGCCAGGATATTTACCAAAGGCAAGAAAGTTTGAGAAAAACAGATGGGTGTTTACTGATGTCCTGTGCGATCCGACAGGCTCCCTGCTGGAGAGAGGAAGTGCTTAGCCTGGGTGCCATGAAGCTGTAGACAGAAATTGCAAGTAGTAGCACAGTGTACACTTTTTCTACCTTTTTGCAGCCATGAGATTTCCAGTATGTAATACCACAAACAGTTGAAAAATAGCCTAATCAACATCAGTCTGTATGATCCTTCTGGATTTTTTCAGACTTGTGTTTTTTCAGAATAAGTGGTCGGAAATGTGTGTGGGAAATGCAAAGACCACCCAAACCCACTCTACTTTGTGCCTTTCCTGAGGCAGCACACCAAATTGTCATTTGAGATTTTAGTTACCCGTAACTCTTTCCTGTCCTGCTGTGACCAGCTTTCTCACCTGTTTGCTTGAAAATGTTAGAAATAAAACCTGTTAAAGGCAATGGCTGTCCTTTTCAGTGGAAATATGAAGAACCAAATTATTTAGAAATTCATGTATTGGCACAGAAAATGAAAGTGTTTGTAAACCTTGTAACACTTCTTCCCTCCCTTCACTACCCACTTAGCCTCATGCTTGCATTTGCTACACTGTTTTATCAGTATAGCTTTGCAGAAGAAAAAAGACCAAAATATAATATGAAATCAGGCTTTTAGCTTGTATATACAGCTAAGGTCCCTTCTCAGTTGTCTCTTCTCAATGCTCAACAGGACTTTCCTCATAGGAGAAATGCTCCTGTCCACTAATCTTCTTTGACCTCTGCCAGACGTGCAGCAGGAGCTCCCTGTCTCTGTTGTATTGTTGAGCCCAGAACTGGACTCAGCACTCCAGATGTGGCCTCACCAGGGCTGAGCAGAGGGACAGGATCACCTCCAGTGACCTGCTGGTAATGCTCTTCCTCATGCACTCCAGGATCCCATTTGCCTTCTTGGCCACAGGGACACACTGCTGGCTCATGGACATCTTGTTTTCCACCAGGATCCCCAGGTCCTTCTGCACAGAAGATGAGCCAAGCTGAAGAGGGGCTCCCTCTGAGATGCTTCCACTCCCAGCAGTTGCTGAAAAATGAAACTGCCCAACCAGCACACAGGAAGAAACCTCACTCCCTTCCCTCTCACCCATCAGGCTGGAATTTTGAGAATCAGCCACCCCTTTGTTAGTTAGTAGTGAGTGGAGAGGATGGGCATTAGCTTCAAACTCTGTGTTGGTAGGAGAAGGAATTCCATAGCAGATTCCAAAACTATAACACAAGCTATTCCAGCACATCTCCATAACTGCAATGAGGTCAAAACCCTGTGGCTGCACACAGATCTGGTGTTCCTCCTGTTTGATGCCCCTACTATGCGCACTGGTGTACAGGCACTTTATAGAAGTATTTGATTGTGTTGCTATCTGAGCAGGGCTACAGAGGGACACCCTATAGTCCTATCTTGTGGTTACATCTTTGGCTGCTTGTGTGTGATTGAGGTATCCCCTCTTAAGCCACCTTTTGCTGCTTGGGCAGTCATTATAGTTCTCTTCCTACACTATATCTCTGCTGAGGAACAGCAAATTCTGTATGAAAAGAACTAAAAAGACAGAAAAAGAGCCTCGCTCTGATTTATCTGAGGTCCAGAGAAGATTAAAATGAGAGGGTACACAGGTTTATTCCATCATTAGGGCATTCCCATGAGAATTGTTCTCATAACTGTACCTTCTCTGCCCCTTCATGGAGTTGTATCTTGGGTGGCTTCAGACCATCATGACTATTTTTGGATCATTTCCCTTCTTTGTTCAGGTACATCAGTGTGTCAAGAGCTGCAGTAGCTTTTTCTTTGGATAATCTCCTTTGTTTTATGTAAGTCCTCAAGAAATGAGGCAGAGGACTCTGAAATGTATAATCTCATTTCTACAATGAAAGACGGGTTCTGGCAATACCTGCAGAAGGTTTTTTTGCTGGGATCAAAATTGATGCACCAATAATTTCATGGGTTTTGCCTACTGATTTTTAATATATTGCAGTTTTGAAGGTGCAAAGATTAGGGTTCAGTAAAATGCAGAGATTCTAGGGACTGGAATAAACGCCCTAAATACAAAAGAACCTGGAAGTTAGAAAACACGGTTGGAGACAGAAGTCTTTCACTTTTCTATATGCACTGCTTCAACTTGGGTGAGTTGGTGCTCACCCTTTTACACCTCTGTGTCACTAAATGGGCATAGATGTAATCCATCTCTGGGGTTTCTTATTGAAATATTTTATACAGACTAAAAAGGTATTTTCTTGGTTTAGCTCAAACATACCAGCATCTACAGATCTACTCCTGTACTAAACTTCCATCACTAAAATCAAGATGACCTACTCTCTTATTCAAAGACAGTGATTCCTCTCAAATAATTGTAATCTGCTCCTTCTTTTCATAGTGTAAGCCCTTCAGAAAAGAGAACCCAATACAGAATGCAAAAAACCCATTGTAATTGTTTCAGGATGGACCAGTTTCCAAGTTGCTTTATGGTAATAGAGTAATAAGAATGAATTCCTTAAGAACATCCTTCTGGTATTTTACCCTTTAACTAGTAGCCTTTTTCTCTGTTGTACCTCCAAAATTAATATTTTTTTTCCTAACAATGTCTTTCTTGATTCAACACTCTAGAAATAGAATCGTTGGAAAATTACCTAGGTTGTTTATGTACTTAAATGCCTCCTCAGGTTACAGGAATTACTCATGATTATACAATCAGGAATTCTTCCACCTAAATAATCTGTCGTTGTGCTAACAATGAGTAGGTGTTTTTACCTCCTCTAATCACAGCTCTGATTCTTGATGTCACTAAGGTGGAAAGAACAAGCTCATTCTGCTTTGCTGAGGACTGCTCCGTCTATGCTGCTGAATTGGACTGCAGAAAAACTTCCCTCTCTTCCCATCTAATTGCTCCCTTAGACAACTTATTTTGGAGCCATTGTCTGCTCTGTTTGGTCTGCTGGCATCTATTTCTGACCCTAAACTTAAACTAGTATGTACAAACTGTAACTCTGCCTTGCTCTCTGTGAAGCTGGTAGCTATGTAAAAGGGCTAGTGGCTCCAAGGCAGGAAGAGCAGCCACTGGTTCTCTTATTTCCAATGCCATGCTCCTTGGCAGGCTGTGACTTGCTGGTCAGGGAAGTGAGATATGTTCGTATGCTACTGTATCACGGCCCCTACTTGCTGTGTCAGATAAGATTTGCTGCCACAAATTTAACACCTACCATCTTTAGTCTTGCTGGACTAGGAAAGGCTTCTGACTTCATTTTCTCTTGTCCTTTGTATTCTTTTTTTTTCACTCTACAGCATTCCAAATTTCTGACTGGACTTCAAGCATCCCTCAAGGCGGCTTCATCACCATCATAATCACACTAACTTTGTCTTTGGCTATGCTGGCATCTGCTAATATTGCCTCCTTATCCCCTCTCTTATCCCTAACCATATTGCTGTACGTTTTGTCTTTTATATTAGTCAGATTTTCTTTTCACTGCATCAAATTTAACCATATACTTTGGTTTTAAGGCTTTCCAGCTTTGCTTTTAGCTTTATCTCAATACTGTCAGTTCCTGGGCAGGGCATACAGGCTTGCTTGAGTAGGTCCTTTGTATAATTGTGTCTGGGTTAATAATGCCAATGTTATGATTAAAAACCTTGCACTTTAACCTCCCTTTAGAGATAGTCATGGGCATAGAACATATTTCAGATTGGTATCCAGTCAACATGTTCATTTCACATGCTTTAACCCTCAATTTCACATATTTGCTTTTGTATGGTTAGGCTCAGTGTGCATCACTTGCTCTCAGACCTGGATTTTCAGACCTTTTTCATCTAGGAAATCTCTCTAAAACCTTTTCATCTCCACACCTTTCAAGGAAATATGCAAGGATCTCCAAAACTGAACCCAAATGCTGCTGTTTTGAAACACACTTTCATTCCTCTTTGATGGGACCGACACTGCTACCATTCCTAAATGCTAAAAGCTTGGAAACTTTCTCATCAGTGTTTCTCAGGTGTAATAACAGAGCATCCAAAGTTTTGTAGGCTACTTTTGCCTTTAATTTCCCTATTAAATATTTTAGATGAAAAGGGAAGACAATAGGAACAGGATTGTGTATTATTAAAAAGATATATGCAATGAGCAAATCTAATTTTCTAAAAAAAGAGCTCCTTAAGATTCTTTACTTCTCAATAACTTGTAAAAGCTATTTGCAAGGGAAAAGACTCATAATTTGTAAGCTGGATATGCATGTTGTCAATTATAACAAATATTTTTCATTTAGTTCAAAATGAAATTACATAGCCAGTGATTAAGGGAACCATTGAGCTTTGCAAGAACCTGTGCTCATAGCAAGGTCCTAGTTTTCAGGGCTTGCCCTCTCCTCTGAAGATGGCAAAGCACTCAATTGAAAAAATTAGACTCCCCATTTCACAGACTGGACAAACTGAAGTAAAAGAAAGAAGAGAAGCTGGACTGACCAGGCAGCTTGACATGATTACTTTCTAGTCATGCCTGCACTACATGGTAGAGTGCAGGGCAGTCACAGTGAAAAGGATGATGTTTCAGGAGCCCAGATTAAGGACAATCAGCTTAGCAAAGCTAAGCTGCCTTCAGGTATTTATTGTCTTTATGCAATGTAGTACTTACTGTAAACTTTCAGATTCATGCTCAAGAAACAACATACTTTCCAGCTTCAGTCAGAGCTCAACCAATGCTGTAATCTCTCACAACTGCAGTGAGGGGAATGGAGTACCCACCATAAACCAGAAGGCCAAGCTATATATTTAGCTAAAGCCCTCAACAAAGCTTTTCCACTGCCTGTGACATATTTTGTTTCATCAAAGTGTAAGCACAAGTTCATTTAAAAGTATGACAAAATCTGGCCTTTATAGCTTAAATCTTACAGAAAAGATTGCAAAGTCTTATTCTCTGTGTTACTCTCTATGTTCCGCAGCTTTCATGGACAAAAAAATGCTTTACAAAGACATGTTTTTAATGGTTAATTCTGGCCACATTTTTAAAATTAAGAATCTAGCAGAAGATCACACAGTAAGCAGAGCAATGCAATTGAAAGGGTAAAGCCTTAGTGATCAAGGCCACCTAAAAGCCAACAAGAACTCAGAAATGAAAGCTGTATAGAGAACGGTCATGATAGACCCTTAATTTTCAGGGACCTCAGTTCAAGCCTAATTCTGCATCTGCTTGCAGATTTAAAATTACAAACTAGATGAGATCATTTCACTGCTTTGCTGTGGTCTTTTTTGCACCAGCAATCCAAGTTTGTCATCAAGTATGCCTCAGCAACGAGGACAGGCCTTGTCAGCAGCAGAAACCCACAATCGGGTTGCACAATGGTCAGTTACAATGACCTTCTCTGCTGTGGCCCCATCTGTCACATGGATCTTGACTATGATGCATATGCTGAGTGTTTTCATGTATGTCTCATGGTATCTCAGGTATGTGTGTCTCCTCTTCCATTATAGGTGTTACAGTCTGAAAGAAACAGTTGAAGTTAATACTCTCATATGCCTATGACTGCCTTTCACCATCTGTGCTGTTCATTTCTATATATGTCAAAGTAATATTCTCAATTTAGATGACTTTCAGAAGCTCTGATGTGTTTTGTTTGGCATATTATATTTAGTGCTGTGTTGTGTTTTTTTTTTTTTTTCCATTTTTAATGGATAATCCTCATCCTTCAGTTTATCTGTTAGCTGTGCAGTATCTGCAAATTCAGAGTAGCAATTGATTGCCAGTTTTCCTTGTAAAAATTAAGTATGCCCCCTATCCTTTGCTGTGGCACTTTGGGATTTCACAGTCCTGTTCCTTTTCTGGAAATTTCTGGAATTTAAAGCATGAAAACACAATTGCAAGCAACTTATTGGTAGTCTGGTTGTAATTTCTCTTGTGATTGGTGGTTATTATTCATGGCTCAACTGGCTGCTCTTCATCCGTTAGTAATAGACATGCATTGTTCAGGTAATGAATCTATTCACGAGGCACCTGGCTGATCATTTATAAGCTGAAAGGCTGGCAAGCAACTTTTTTAGCTGCTTGTGGGATTTCATTATTGAATTCTTTCCTCCAAAGACCAGAAACAGTCACATTGCAGAAAATGTAGAATAGAATCAGGAATCATATATAGATTTAGAAGGAATGTCACAATATAGGTTTATATGCCCATGAATACCAGTAATTTCTCCATTGGGAAGAGGTCTTCTAGCAACAGTTTTAAATTTCTCTGGAATGACTCTGTTCAACACGTATTCTGTGAAAAGCCTGTTTTCCACTGCGTTGCAGGGTTGCATTCTTTGTTGTTCACCTTTGTGCAACTTCTCTGTGTCAGTTCTTGTGTCCTTTCCTAGGATTATTTAGACCATTTGAAACAATTATTCTATAATTTTAGTGATTATTCAAAATTTGCAGTTATTAATGGAAATACCTGAGGAAAAGAGTTAATATTACATTTCTAACAAGAGGTGTATTAGGGGTAAAGTATATTAGGGGTCACTGCTTAAAAGGCAAACTTGTACAGATGCTTTTTTGGGAGAAAATGCAAAATTTGTGTCGGTGCATTATGGTACTCATTTGATTGACTTTGGTTCACTTTCAATTTGGGGAAATTATTGCAAGAAAGAACTTCACAACTGCAGTTTCACAAATTAACGCTCAATTTATGAAGCCTTTGCTGGAGCTTTTGACTGTGCACCTTGGTGACATACAATGTTTCAGTATTATTCATCTTTCTGAATTTTGACTAGTATACTCTGCTCTAAATTTGTCATGAAGACAAAACATGTGCTCACTTGTGTACTGGTTTGAAGATAAACCAGCAGAAGAAATGGACCCACTACCAGAGAGATTATGAGTCAGAGTTACAATTT
>JAWWEE010000085.1:41532419-41546842 GCA_035221455.1 Xenops minutus
CTTCTGATCTCTCTCTCAGTCCTTGCAAGTAGTTTATCTTCACAGCTACACAGCAGCGATGGCCAAGGTCGAATTCCATTAACTCTATCAAGAAGTTCCCAGGCCTGGAAGCTACATTTTCCTACAATTAGTATGACTGCTTTTATTTGGAGATTATTTAACTTTAAATTAGCTCATTAAATGAGTAAGAAGGGTTAAAAAATGAAGAATATATTTTCTACAGCAGCAAGAAAGGCCAATATTAATGAGAGGGAGAGGGGATGCACCATCAGAATCGTTCAAGAAAGGACGTTGGGGATTGTTTTTTGTTTTGCCTGGCCAGCTAGTGATTTCTACTTGTTCATTAAATTTTAACTTTCTTCAGCGCTTTAGTAGTTAGGCAGTATAGCTTTTTTTCCTGGGTTTATATTTTGAACCTTAATGAAAATAATTGAAATGAAAAATCATTTTTTTTTACTAAACATAATTTGCTTTAACTATTCTCCATTTAATTAAAACCCAGTATCTAAGAATTGCTCCTCCTTAAATCCTACTGGTTGAATGTAAATGTGTTCAAAAGCAGTTTGGTTTTGTTTTGTTGTTTGTTTTTTCATTCAGTTTATTTTTATGTTCTGGTTGCAATTTAAAGTTTACTTGAAAGGTTTTAATAGTTTCCTGCTGTGATTAAGCTTTTGTAAGTGGAAAAACAGATGTGTATATTCAAAAGACAGCCTTGAGAACATAGTTGTAACTTACAAATGAGAGAAGGGGTGTGTTAACTCATTAACCAAGGATAAGATGGGATGTGAACTCACAGTACACCTAATGTATCTGCCACATAGAAATGTTTTCCTGTGATAAAAACAAGGTGTTTTATCCTTTGAAGATGTTCTGTAACACTCTATAATATTTTTCATATTTTTTGCTTGGTAAGAACAGGCTTTCCAGTGTAGCTGATCCAATATATCCCTACTTTCCTGTACCTCGAAGCATCTTTATTGTGCAACCTTATCCAGAGTTACAGCAGTCTACTCAAGGCCAAAATTTAAAAGGTGAAGATAAGTTTATGTTGGATAATAGACAGCTTTACAGTGAGAAGAATCCAGTACAGATACTTGGATTTTGTAGGTACCATCTTCAAGAGTAAAGCTTGGAATGTTAGGATTTTTTTAATTACAAAAGAAGTGATGTAAAAATGAAATATTCTGTGGCTGGTAGCTGAGGTATAGGAGTCTTAATAAGTAGGGCTGTTTAACAGAATGATTTTCCTAGGTTATGTAGCTTGTGTGTAGTGAAAGATTCAGAAATGATCCATTTGATCTTGATCTGTTGCCAAAACCTGAAGTACTTGAAGTTTTTTTTAACAGTCTGGCAAAATAAACCCCTCACTATTTACATGTATAAATAAAAGATTAATGGTTTCTACTTTTAATACATAAATGTATCAATGATTTGCAATGTAGTTCAAAATCCAGTATTTGCCTTCAGCTGTAAGCCTTATCTAGTGTTCCCACTTGGTTCAAAGACTATAATTAATTTGTAACTGCTGAAGTCTCTCTCTTCTTTCTGTCTTGTTCTAGGATGTTTTTGTGTTTAGACATGAACTTGCTCTCCTAAGAATATCTGCCTTCATGGGTCTAATAATATTAGGTGGAATAAGTAGACTCTTTTACACTCAACTAATGGGTATTTTCACTGTAAGTATCTAATTTTAGAAGTATATAATAATTTTATTTTGAGTACAGTTAAGGAAAGCAGGATTGCATCTAAGGGGAGAATAGAAACACACTTGCACAATGAGGCTGTTTGGCATGTGGTCTGTTAAGATTCTTGACACTAAGGAGTTTTAAGGAGCTTTCTAACAAACAAGTGTCTAATAATTCCATCTATTAAGTCAATTTCCTGCTTTGTATTAGTAAAATAAACTCCTACATTGTCCTGGAATTGGGCAGTGTACAAGGTAAGTATTTGTGAGTTTTGATTTTTTTTTTTAAATTTTAAACTCTCATATGTCCTGGTCTGAATTACGTGACAGTGAGGCCCACTGATAAATCATACATTCTGAGAACAGAGACTTTTTGTTATGTATTTTAATAAATATGTTCATATCCTTTTAGTTGTTAAAGTGTGGAATGTAATCATGTGCACTTTACAGTCCAAATGCTTATTCTATATTTAAAGGTACAGAAAAAAAATCCTTTGCATGGAAATATTTTCCAGTTAGATGAATTTGGTAATGTAATAAATATGTACAAGAAACAAGCTTTTTTTGGTGTAACACATTGTTCTGTACATTAGAAGTTAATCACTTCCAGCAAATCTTTTAAAGTTATCTTGGGAATCTATATCAATGTTTAAAATATTGAACAGAGACAGTATATTAGTTGGATCTGTACATGTCTGAAAAGGATGTATGATCTTGCCTGGTGAACTTTTTTTTTAAAAGACAATAAAGTACAAGATGACTGCATCTTTGTGACTTAACTGGTTGAGATCTGCCTGAGATTTTGTTTTGGAATTACAAAGGTTTGCACAGTATTAAACTTTATAGGTACATAATGAAAAACCTCTTAACTGTGTTGTGTAACTCTTTCATATGGAATAAAGGACAAAAGTTTCTGTCTGTTAGGTAAAACAATAATACTGCTTTTTGGTCTTATTGTATTACTTTTGTATAAGTTTACTGCCTTTTGCTCTTTCTGTGACTGTAGCTATGCTGTGTATTATTTTTGCCATTCTTCACCTGCTCTACCAGATCTCTTTTTGTGCTTTCTCTCAACCTCCAGGTCAACAGATTTGCATTTGTGCACCTTTAGTATGTACTGGATTTCTGTTCCGGGGTCTTGCTGACAGATTCTCTCCTCCCTGTTTCAATGCAGGCATATCACCTTTGTGTCTGCATCCTCTGGAGTAGGGATGTTTTTCTAAACCACTACTATGCCTTGTTTGGTACCTAGCTGAAGTGGCACAGACATCTGAATTCTCCTTACCCTCATTCCCAGTAATGAGAGAGGCAGAAACTCAGGGAGCCTAATTATTCTGATACTGAAATATGGATGTCTTTTTAGTTTCTGTTAAATGGATACATATGAGAAGGAACAAAAACCCATGTGATCAGTACTACACTAAACCACAGAGATGGTACAGAAGAAAACAAGGAACAGACCCTAAGTCTATCAATCTGTTCTGTGGGCTGCCAGAAGCTGGACTAAATTTTAGCAGTGACCATCGGCATCCATTCAGGTACTATTACTGTATGTGAAATAAAACCTCTGAGACTGAACCTGTTTCTATCAGATACACCTGAAACCTCAGGTGTTTCTGTTCTGACACAGGCTACCAACCATGCTGCCTTTGCAACAGGCATGAATACCCAGTTGTTGCTTCACTGTCCTGAGCCTTAACACTGTCAGGTTATTGCCACCACTGCACCCATATAAACTGCTGTAAAGCCCTTTCTTTTTACGTCAGTTATATAATATATTGTGAAATACATCCCATTCACTTACAGAGCTGGCAACTACATTGGAACAGGTGTGGGCTAATAGCATTTTCAAGTCCAGCCCCCTTTTTTGTGCTCAGATCGTAATTCTGAGGATCACTGAGCTGCAGTATGCCTGCATACTCTCTTACTGTCTTTGCCAATATGAAATAAACACAGTAGTTGTGGATATGGATGGTCCATGAGAGGCAGAAGCTGGAAAGTACAGACCGGCATTAAGGCCTTTCCCTGCATGCTACCTGCCCACCAATAGCAGAGGGCCTCTTCTGCTTGCTTCATATGGACAAGATTTTAGGTTTGTTGGGATTGCTGGGGAAGTAGCAATCCATTACTAGGATCTCCAAATACTAATTCATTCACACCATGTGCATGCTATTGATTTGACTCGTTGAAGAATGTAGGTTATGTAGTCTATCCCCCACTCAAAGCATTTCCATACCAGCAGCGCAGTTGTCTTCTCCCTTTTCATTCCTTTCTTCACAAATACAGAATTGGCAAGAATAAACAATACAGTCATTTTGAGCAAATCTGCTTGGCAACAACTAGTCAGACTTCAAACGAACAAAATGAGTCTGTTTGGTGAGGTTGTGCTTGGTCTGCAAGTAGTGTCAGAAATTCTTTCCACACAAATGACTTTTGATTGCCAGCATTGTAGTATGGGGACTTGCTTACTCCATAAGCACTAACAGCTTTGGTTAGCCAGTGAAAAGGCAGAGGAGAGGGCAGCAGGTGAGTGAATAGTTTCTCTGCAGGCTCCCCAAAGACACATCTGGAATACATAAAATAGAGAAACAAAGAAATTGGGTATACCCACCCACAGTGCTGAGCTCACTGAGTGTGGAAGACATTCAAGTCCTGTAGAATCAGTGAACCATGAAGACTAAGGAGCAGTGATGTTTCTGCTGTGTAGTCTGCTGGAGTTAGTTTGGCATCTAAGCTTCCTGTATAAATGAAACAAGTTGTATCTGAAATGAGCATTAATTTCAGTGATTGCTGAAGCTGCCCAGAGATGTGTGCAAGAGAGGTGGGCAAGAGCACAGGTCTTTGGAAAAAGGCAGAGCAATTCTTAACTTGTGCTTGTACAGGAGAACTGTAATACATGTTTTTCTAGTTCATGCTCTGTGCCTGTGTTTGCAGTTTAATATAAACCAAGATTAATTCCACAGATCCTGGGTAAAAGCTGTTTTTAAATAGTAGAGACAATCAACATTGCCGCTCTGTGATCTAAACTTTTGTGAATACAACTAGTTGTTAAATGAGTCCAGCAAGGTTTATTGGGTTTTAACATTGCTATTAACCTGTATTTCAATGCTGAAAAAAAAGTATTTTTGAATGAAAAATAAATCTAAGATTTATCAAACTTTAACCCTTTTAGAACAAAAATTCCTCATTCTCCATAAGGTAAACTTGCCTGAACATCATTATATAATTTTCCAGAAATCAAGCTGATAGTTTTTGTTTCATCTTAGTAATATAAAGCTAAGACTCACTTTTCCCAGGAGTATTGGGCATGAATATTAAAAAATTTCCAAATTCTTGGTCTTTATGCAGTATTTTTAGAAACAGAGTTACTTTTTACTGGAACTGAGCTAAGAGGTAGATTGACAAGCTGTAAGAATGAGCAGAAGTTTTTCATAGGATTTTCATAGAATTGTCATTTTCTTCTCTTTCATAAATTTTTTCAGAAGTCAAAAAATATCCAGTTGAATGCATCATGGAAAGGATATATCTGAAATCCTCCAGCATGTTTTTCTAGAACAGGGTAGTAGCTAAAACAGAAAAGCAAAGTAGCATATGATGAAGTGCTGGTGATGTATTCTGCCATGTGTGCTGGCACTTTGCAAAATTCAGGGTTGTTGTGCAGTGGACTAATCTGTGCTTATCATTGCCTCACTCTCATTGGTTATAATAGTAGAGCAATTATGTAAAATTTATTTAAGAAAAATATGCATGTATTCTCCTGTTATCCTGTTTCATGTCTGTTCAACAGATTCTCAAGTGCTTGGAAAAATGTGCTCTTAAGTAAAAAGCAAAACATTGTAACTTGTGTACTAAAATTTCGCTCTTAAAGAGACAATGTTCTTAAGGTTGTACTGCTTAAGAAGGTGATGAATAGGCCAAGTAACCTGCCACATGGTAATTTCTTAGCATACTTTTACCCCCTCTCTTACTGTGGTATCTCTGTTAGGGTATCATTAGCATAAGGCTATTCACAACTCATTTGGAGGTCCAAGAAGCCAAAGAGCAAAGGAGGTGACTTCCTACAATGAGAGGAGAACAGCTGGTTGGCAAAAACTGTCCTTAGAGGAACTTTTGACATGAATTGTTCTGATGAAGAGGGGAGCAGCTGAGGTGGCCTCTGTATACGGGATTAGTGCTTTCTCCCTAGAAACTAGCATATGTGAAACACTTCTAGCAGAAGGGGCACATGGCTCTTCTCATCCTCCTCCAGTTGCTTTCCCCAATCTCTGCCTCCGATTTTGTAATCATCCTGAATTTTAACACTTCTTCCAGTATCCACCTGACATTACTTGTGGGGAAGTTTAATTTAGATAATTTGAAAACAGAAGTATCTAAGTTCTCTCTAATTTATAAGCCTCTGAAATAGGGAGAAATTTAAACTCCTAATTTTGGAACTCTGGGATCTTAAGATGATAGTCTTCTTAAAATCTCAGTATAACAATTAGTCTTCTTACTTAACGAATTTCAAGTTTCTGGAGAAGTGGATAGAAAAAAATCTGGTTTACCCATGAAGAAAGCGTTGTCTCTGATGTAATTTCCAAATTGATCGTTCATTTATGTTGAAGGCCTGCTTTTCTTCAATGCTTGCTACTTGCTTTACAGTCCTCTATTCCCTGTCATTTCTAGTGGTGCAGTTTTGACTTTTATGTTCCTTGACTGGAAATGAGCCTGTGTTCTACATTCTCAGGCAGCATGATATTTTTTAATGATGTTGTTTGAAATGAAGTGGAAGCAATCTTCACATAAAACTTAAGTAAAACAAACAAAACCCCCAAAACATATCACAAATAATTTTGGCTCTTGCACCCCAGAAAAACTCAATAGTCTCCTACTAACAGTAATGCTTTTAAAAATTATTGTTCCCTTTACTTCAGACCTTTTCTAGTTGCTTGTACTACACAAGCAATTATTTGTCTTTTGCCTTAATCACTACAGAGTAACAAGATAGCTCTAGTATAGACACTTTAAAACTCCGTGAAGGTAGAGAGGTGCTTTTTTCTTGGTGTTTTTTCACAAGCAGTTAAAGTCTGATTTATATGTAAATTATACTTTTGTCCATTTCGTAAAGTTTTAAAATTTTCCCCAAAAAATCCAAACGACCTGTTTTGTGCAACTCCTGTCTACACCTATTAATGACATTGTATTGCAATGGCAAATGCAAAGTTTATCTAGAAAAGAGTATTTTACATTTAAGCTAGAAGAAAGTATTGAGAAGGATGTATCTGTGTTACTAATTTTTATTTCCAACTGCTTTTGTTATGAAGTTACATATATATAAAATAAAATTTATTTGGTATCTAAATCAAATAGTACCCAGAAATTTGCTTTCTGAAGACATATTTTCTTGACATGCTTTTTAAGAATTCCTCTCTCATTTTTATATGTAACAGATGTTTGTTTTCCAAAAAAACCATAACTAGCCTATTTATTCACTTATTCATAGGAAAAGGCATAGAAAATTCACCTAGGGGAAAAAAGTCTCTTATCAGCCTCAGATTCTTTCTGATGTATGATTGTTGGAGATAAAGAGCTCTTTTAAAAAGTGCTCTTTTTTTCAGGCTTTTTAAAAAGGTGATCAGGATGCCTGTGTGTATAGATTATTAGACTAACCCTTGGCATTTGAATTTCTTTCACTCATATTCCATTGTTGCTTTAAGAAAGTACTTCAGTGTCTTTCACATCACTTCAACAGTTCAATGATGATAAAACCCACTTTTTCTATTTATACTGTAAGATTCTTGTATCAATTATGTTTGATCTATAAGTTACTACTATAGAACATACAATAATATGGCATGCTGTTTTTAAAAAAATGGCTTGTCTGATTATTTTGATATTTTTTCACATCTAGTTTTTTAAGGCTGGTACCTTTTCCATATGTGAGGTTTTCTTCCTCTCAAGATCTGTGGTGTTCTTTATTTTGTTGGCTGCCACCTGTCTGAAGCAATCAGCCACTTCTTTCTCTTTCTGTGTACAAAAGGAAAATCCGGTCTTCCCATGGATGGTGGAAGGTAACAGGATAATCAGTTCAACAGTGATCCTCTGATGTCATTGTGGGAGCCCTGTAAAAGCGGATTATCTGTGACCCAGATAAAATAATTAGAAATTACTTGGACACTTACAAATAACTGATCTACTAATCTCATTTTCAAAGTTAAAAAAGGCCTGTCTCTCAACATAACACTACCAGATGTTTCAGTTAAACAGCATCCTTTGCAGAGACTAATCTGAACCCTAATTTTAAAGGATTACCTTTGTTTTTATTTCAAACACTAAATAGTGTTTTCATTTTTCCATATGTTCTAAAACTATTTCTATGGAAGAATTTTTTAAAAATTTTTACGCTATAGTCCACTAAATATGATTTAATGTGATTTATGCTAGTGTTGCAAAGAAAAAATGGTCATTGAAATTATTTAGTAAGGAACATGTTTCACTGGGGCAGAACTATTTAATGGATGGGCTTTTATAAATTCAATAGATACCATGTGGTCTTTGTGCAGGTAGTGGATGTATTATCATAAACTAAGTGGACAGTGACTTTATTAATTTAATTAATGCTACCGGGGTTTCCTGTTAATTAACTGTTTGAATGGTGTACAGTGATATGCCAATATCCTTTTGCATCAGTACTGTGTGGATGTGGAAAAGAGAAATTTCCCTTTATTTCTTTGGGGAGGATGGAAGCGAAAAATGGTGTTCAGCCCCCTGTCTCGTGCACAATATGATGCCTACCACATAAAGGCAATAGAACCCCTTAGAACCATTTTAAAATGTTGATTTTTTGTTGTTGTTGTTGCAGTGTTTCTCCTTTTCATCTTAAATCAGCAAATGTATTTTATGAAGTATTTTTTCAACTTTTTCCCAAAGGTCGAATTGCAAAATAATGAAAATGTAGCTGCAGTTATTCTATTAATAAAATCAAAGGCTTTTTAATTCTTTGCATGTTTTATAGTATTGATCCATTGACCCATTGCTGATTTCATATGCAGAGTGCACAAGTGATCTAGTTGTGCTGAAATACTTTTTGTCTTTAAAAATAAGTATTTCATAATTAAAAATATTTGTAATCATATCTTTAATCAGATAATCTATTAAATACTGTTTTGAGTAGTGACTACTAAGGGCTTTTCCTGTTTTTTCAAACATGGCAGAAGTGTAATCAAGGAACTATTAATCCTTGTAATTAAGTTTAGCATATTAAAAATTAGGATTGGTAGGGGAAATTAGGATTTCTAGGCAAGCATACTCTTTACGTAGCTATAATAAAATATAAGATACAAAGCACTTGTAGAGAGAGAGCAAAGGGTATATAAACTATACACCCAAATGGTAGTTGGAAATTAGAGATGTAACAGAAAGTAAGTTCATGTTAACATTGCTTGTCTTCTTCTTCTTCCATATTACTCTTAACCATTCTCCTTTTTCTGTCGCTACATCTCCTATTAGAAGACTGCATAAAGTCCTATAAATTAAATTGTCAGGGATTACTAATGTCGTGGTCTTTGATTACAATTTTGTTAACTGTATAAATTCTTTTGTATCTATATTTTTCTGAAATAGACTAGCAATTTGTTTAAAATCTTTTTATGAATGTATCCTGACAATCTTAACACATATTTACCATAAAAAAAAAAATTAGTTTATTTTTAAAAAAACTCTTTTGTGAACTATTTGAAATGTAAAAATAAATTCAAGTGTAAGACATGCTTAGGTAGCAAAAGATCTCATCTGTTTTATTTAGGTCATTACAAGGTCTTAGGTAAATGTGAATACCTTTATTGAAATTAATTATTTATAATATTATAAAGAAACAGTATAAGTTAGAAAATTTAATCAAAGAGATTTTATACTGTGCCTGCAGTATAAAATAACATAGAATATCATGCCAAAAGTATCCCCTGTTCTTCACTCAAGGAGGAAGTCTTTTTACAACTCAATTATTTTCTATTAGTAAAGGAAGTACCTTTAACCAATTGAAAATAAGTAACTATAGAAATGTTTCAGTGTTCTGCATGCTGAATATGTTTTGTTTACATATTGCTTGTCAGATTTAGACATCAGACCATTAAAACGATCTTCATTAAAATGTGAAGATCAACAACTAGCCTTAAGTGTTTTCCCCCCTGATATTCTTATCTCAAGAAGGCATTTGTAAGTTTGAAAAAAAATAATATGTTTTCTCATATGTCTTTCTGTCATGCTGCACCAAACACACCATGGATTTGAAATAGGATGAAGTTAAGAGATCTGTTTGTATTGCCTCCTTTGTAGATATGTCCATCATTTGTTACCAGAGGTTTTCTTTTCATGGAATAATTTTCTGATATTGATGCATATG
This sequence comes from Xenops minutus, assembly GCA_035221455.1. Lineage (NCBI taxonomy): Eukaryota > Metazoa > Chordata > Aves > Passeriformes > Furnariidae > Xenops > Xenops minutus. The sequence goes on from JAWWEE010000085.1 coordinate 41,542,484, forward strand.
TTGGAAACCCATTTATCTAAATTAATCAGAGCATAGAGGAGAACAGGACTATTCCCTAGGTATTACACAGTATAGCTTAATTTTTAATTTAGCACAGATTTATAGTTAAAACAGAACTAGTAATTTTCAGGCTGAATATAATAGTAATTGATAAAATTAATCATATCACCTTATTTGATGAGAAGTGTGGATTAAGAAAGCAATGTTAAAAAGACGCCCAATGCAAGAGCAAACTGTATTTAATGCCAAAAAAAGGAGAATATTTCTGAAAGATGAAGTATTCTTTCTGTGTTCAGTATTTTATGTTCTTCAAATGCTCCCCTGTCACTTTCATACATACAATGAAAGGATGTAAGGTAGAAGGAATGAGAGAATGTATTGTTCATATAGAGGATATATTTAGTGTTCATATAGAGGGTACATCTTGAACTTTTAAATAAAGGCAATGTCTAAAAATCCTAGAAGGCTTGCAGGTTTTGTTTTTTCTTTTTCTGCTTTATAATACTTTTCTGCTAATTCATCTATTCCAAGTCTTTGAAAATACTAAAAGCATAGCATAATGCTTACATTCTTCTGTTGCAAGTATTAAGTAGAGCTGTACTGATTGTATGTCACTTTATGGAAACACAGAATAAAATTGAGCCAGGGATTGTGGCTGCATGCTCTGGAATTAGTCCTGTAAATTACAAATTACAACTTCCCTTTTGGAAAACATGAATCAGTAAGAGAAAAATAGTCTTTGTGTGTGCTTTTTTCCTGATAAATGAGTTCATGACGAAACCCATCCTGTAGCACAGTTCATTACATGCATGTGATCTTTTAATTTATTTTTTTTCCAGACAGTTGTTATGCCGATTAAAAACAGAGATGTGAAAGATATATTTCTTGTAGGAGCTGATGTGGGTGCATTTATTTGCAAGTGAATCTGAAGGTGGTCTGCAAAACTCAGCCAGTGCTCTTACATATGTCTCTCCATTCCTATACTTTTTTTTATAGCCATCTTAATGGCAGTAGCTTACTTAACTTAGAGTAAACAAGTAGATCCTCAAAGTGAAAAAAACAAATATTCCTTCTCCCCTCAGGAGAATCTGAACACTTTGCCTTTTTCCTGTTGTTTTAAACTGGTATGTTTTTAATTATTCCTATCTTTATTTCATCTAATTTCTTCTGAATTTCTCACTAAGGTATAGTATTTTTCTCTAGATGCTTTAAGTTGTTTATTAGTGGGTATGTATTTCTGAAAAACCAAGTGCAGAAACAATAGTCGTTCCCAATCTGGATGATGACTTTGGGGGTCCAGATGATCCATCATGTGAAATTAATCAGTTGTGTGTTTGTCAATTTTGTCTTAATGGAGTTGCAAATTTTAAGGGATTTTTAGAGTTAGAGGTTTCTAAGACTCAATAAATACATTTGCTCATACCAAGTTATTTTCAACTTTTGGATAAGTGCCAATTCTCCAAAAGGTATTAGCATTAGCTGTGAATCTGGGGGGCGGGGGGGTGGGGAGGGAAGTCTTAGTAGAGTTCTGTTTGTATTAATAGTAATCCAAGCTGATAGTAGATGCAGACAGCCAAAGCCTCTTAGGCTGAACACAGTAATTCTGATATAGCAAAACCCTGGTATACATCAAATTCATAATTGAGATGATATTCTAGCCAAAAGCCATTTGTGAGATGTGTTAATGAGCAGAACACCTTGTCATTCAGAATAGTGGTTATTCTGATACTCTTGTCTCTAAAAGAAGAAAAATTCATGTCTGAGAAGAAAACCTTAAATAACAGGTCAAAACTGAACTGTGGTCCTCTCCTTTTCCTTCATCTCCTGTCGCCAGAGGGGCTACTGACTTTCCTGGGGTGCTGTGAAGTTTCACTTTCATGTGAAAAGGTAAATTGGTTCCCTCTCAAATGAAAGTATATTTCAAATGAGGCTGTTTGGCAGCAGTGTTGGGGGAGGGAAGCTATGAGGGGCATTTTGTTTCTTAAGTTCAGTCACCAGCACTTGTAAAGTGGCCAAGCTTCAGAGCAATGTTTCTTCCCATTCTCTCGAGCCCTAGTTTACAGCTTTAAAAATGTGTCTCTAAAGTGTTTTTAATTCTGAAAAATACCCCAGAAGCAAAGGACTCACTGCTCAGTCCCAATTCCTTTCCTGTAAAGCAAAAATAATTTAAAGTATATGTTGGCATTTTAAGGGAAGGGAGGGAGGCAGGAAAGGAAGGTCCTTAATGTTTTTTAAAGGTGTGGAAGGTTGACAGTTTTTTCTTAGACTCATTTTCTGCAGTTCCCTGATGAGAATCTTTCAGGTCTTGATAACATGCCATGAGAACAATAAAATACACCCTTCAGTTCCCAGCTAGGGAATTCCTCCAAAAATCTCAAACACAGTATTTTAGAGAGCAGTACAAGTGTATTAGTAAATAAACAATATGCAGAAATATAGCCATATTTAAGGTGTTTGTTCATGTTACTTCTGCACCTAAAGCTGGTTTAAGTCTCCTCTTGTGAAATGATAGCATAAATCTTTCATAGCTACAAATGAATTTAGAGTCTGGACTAGCATGTTACTGTTTTACCAAAAAAAAAAAAAAAATTGTCATCGTTGCTTTCAAATATGCCAATATTGTTTTGTACTATTGGGTAGACAGCGTTGAGTTGACTAGTGAATAATTCCTAAAGCTGAGATAGTTTTGCGGTTATAGAAGGAGCTATAGCATCTCATGAAAATGCTATTACCACCTTGTTGAAATGCCATGGAAGTAATCTTTGTGTTTACTTAGTCCTTTTAATTCAGAAAGCTGTGTATGAATTTCTGTGGTCAGCAAAGGCGGTGTTTGTTCTGACAAGAGCCAGACAAAAAGCCAGTCCCAGGAAGCAGAATATCCCTTTGCTGTGCAGTCAGGTCGTGCCCTAACAAGAATTGACTTGTGTCTTGTGATGCTTTCCTGCCGCTTGTGGCAGGTGAGGGAAGATGTGCTAGACAGGCCTGTAAGGTGAGAGGAACAGCAGTTTATCTGTGGAAATCAAAACAACAGATAGTATTTACAGTCTTCTGCCTCCAGTCTTTCCTCCCTCACTGCTAAGTGGTACTTAACACCCACCTAATGATGGGATCAGAATGATTTATGTGCACTGTGCACAAACAGGGAAGATCTTGTGCATCCCAGTGGGTTGGAGTGAGAAGAGCAGATTTCTCTCCTTTGCCATACTGTATCTGGAATTCAGCTGGATAGGTCATGGACAAAATCAAGATTTTTGCTATTTGGCATGTGGTAAGAGATTCTGTTCTGAAACTCATCAGACCTGGGAAGTGGATTTAGAAGGACAAAATCTGGCAAGGGAAATTGAGGCCACTCATGTCTGGTGGAGCAGGGAAGCAGCTTCCTGTACATTATTTCCCACTCACATTCATCCTTTCTCCTTAAAACTTTATGAAAAAGGGTAAGAATCCTAGCACTGAGTGGCATGTACTGATGGTAGGAACAACCAAGGAACACAGTAGGGTTTTTATTGCTTAGGTAGTGTTTCCAGATGATAGTGAAGCTGCAGCCTAATTAAACCCCAGTCCTTGTGTCTCTATATGCTTGGGACAATTGAGACTGCTCTTGGTCTTAGTCAAATGCTAGTGTAATCTGACAGGTGCATTATGTACATGCCTGAATCAAGGAATAGTAAAGGGAAATATCAAACTGCCAGAGAACAGGAGGCCAAACCATAAGAAATATTTCAATTATGGTATTTTAGACTTCCTGAGTGATTTTGGGACATACCAAACTATGAACATGCATTGAAAACCCTAAGTAATACTCATTTACAAAGCAAGATTTTTTATGAAGTATATAGTGAAAAGAGACAAAAAAGTACTTTTGGTAGTTTTAAAAGTTTTGTTTGGGGATAGTCCAAGCTAAAATTGATGTGTTAATAATAAAAACTTTGTGACTTATCAAAACATGTTAAGAAAAGTGTGAATTTAAGTTGCTGTTAGCTGCAGTTGCCCTCACTCTGCACATTTTGTTACTAAATATTTTGTTATATTTTAAGAGAATAATTTTTATATTTGGTATTAACTGTAGCAACTACGGAAACTCATGGTATATTTTCAGTGGTGCTGTTTGCATTATAATACTCATGAAGATAATGGTTTTAAAACCTTGTACTAGCTCCTGCTTTTCAAAATACTACATCTGTTAATAGTTGTATTTTACTAAATTTTCCTGTGGTTATCTGAGCAGACTACTTTGTCGTGTGATCCGTCGGGATACAGGGAGACGGTCCACACTCACGGGAGGTGAAACAGGAGTGGAACACTTTATTAATGGAGCACGAGACCTATATAGGGTTCGGGGCGGAAGCTGCGAGAATA
>JAWWEE010000085.1:41546942-41567813 GCA_035221455.1 Xenops minutus
CACATCACTCTCTACAACTCCCTGAAAGGAGGTTGTAGCCAGGTGGGGGTTGGTCTCTGCTCCCAGGCAACCAGCAATAGGACAAGAGGGCACGAGCTTGAGCTCTGCCAGGTGAGGTTTAGGTTAGATATTAGGAAGACATTTTTTACAGAGAGAGTAATCAGGCATTGGAATGGGCTGCCCAGAGAGGTGGTGGATTCACCGTTCCTGGAGGTTTTTAAGATGAGACTGGATGTGGCACTTAGTGCCATGATCTAATAATCACAGTGGTGTTGGATCAAGGGTTGGACTTGATGATCTCAGAGGTCTCTTCCAACCCAGTTAGTTCTACATGAAAGTTACTTACAACCAATAGGTTAGCAATATTTTTGTTCCTGAATATCATCAGCCTAGTAACTGAGTCTCTAGCCTTTTGGAAGCCATCTTGTTCGCCCCCCGGTGGCACCTCTCACCCTCTGTTTTCTGCCTGTCCCCAAAAGGTGCTGTGCTAGGCCTGGAAGACTAGCAGGCACTTGTGATGGGAGGAAAAGGAAGGATGTTGGAAGAACACTACCAGTTTGTCTCTGTATCAGCCTTCTTTTTGACTTTCGGGGAAGCTGCTCTAGCTGCTGCCGAATCCTCTTTGCCAGGACTCTTTGTGATTTAACTGTGGAGGTCTCCATATTCCCGAAAGTATCCTTCCTTCTTTGGCACTGTAGAGCTCCAGAAGAGAGGAAGTACGTCTGCTTACAAGAGAGTACGAAAGTGGAAGTACCTGGTTGTAGGATGCTCAGTTAAGCGCTTGGTAGGAATGATGGCTTTTATCACTTTGGCAGTCAGCAAAGATGTTTCTTGGGCAAATGCTGTCACGGCTTGATTATTTTTAATTTTTTAAAAAATTACTAATATCAAATGAGGAAAAATAGAAAGGCTAAGCAAAATTAGTAGCAATTATTCTCTAGCACCACTGCTGACACATTATGAAGGAATCATCAAATTTGTATTTTTCAGAGGACATAGCTCAGTCAAAATGAGCAGATTGTCAGTTTTCTGTAGCCAGGTACTGCTGCCTTAATAGCAATGAAAAGTCCTGGTGCCATAAAGGGTGTCTCTGTGTGAGTTAATGGGTTTTGCAGGTGCCAGTGGCAATGGATGGAAAATATTTACCAGAAAACAGCAGCAGAAACAGGAAAAGTACATGCTGAGGAGCAGCGTGGGGAAGTCTCCCACAAAATTCTAGACTCTGGAGATCAGCAGACATTTTGAGTTCCCATGAAGGGCTGACACAGGGCTGTATGTGCACCTGGTGAGAGAAGGAGTCTTGGAGAGTCTTTCTAAACACATACATAAAAACTGTAAAATCTGTCACTGTAAACAGCTGGTACTGGTCTCCCAGCTTTACCCCAGCACAAGTGAGTGTGTGCAAGTGTCTATGAATGAGAACTACAGGAGGTGGTATGTGAATGTGATCTGTGGTTAAACACCTTCTCTTTATGTCAATGGTTTTGCCCCCATAATGATCGGGTAAATAAAAAGTTTTCCAGGAAATATGAGCTGTGATTTGTGTCTGCTCACAGCTCTACTGACTGTCAGGGAAAGGGAATTACCCCCACTGAAGGGTCTATACCATGGATAGCCTTAGGACACTAGGCTATCTCCATCCAGTACTGAAAAAATTGCTGCTCTAGACTTACAATAAGAAAAGGAGTTTTTCGGGATCACTGAGGTTTTTCCTTCCAAAGGCAAATCAAAGGCTTTTCTAGTAGTGGATAAAACCCTCAAGATTTCAAGATCATTCCAGGATCTGAACATTGATCTTATTATCTGTAATTATTTAAATATACAATACTAGTTAGTGTCTCTCTCTGCCAGCACTGCTTATCCTTCAGAGGAATTTATTGGGAGTTCTTTCTTTGAACCTTTCTATTAGTAGGTGTTGGGACCTTAAGGAATTGAAATGTTGCTGAAGGCTTATTATGAGTTCCCTTCTGGATATGAAATGTGACTGTCCCCTTGAGTAGAGTCAAAAGCTGAGCCAGCCTGGAGGAAGCAAACCTTACAAAAATCTAAATCCATGGGGAAAAGTCAGGTTGGAATTATTTTCTTAATGTGTTAGGAAGAGAGTATATAGAAGTGGTTGAACTTGCTTGTATTTGATTTATTTTAAGTATGAACATAGGACATTTCTTTTGTTGCTTTCAAAATGCATAAAAATATACTTACCCAAAAAAAAAAAATAAAATCAAGGTATTCCAGTTAAAAAATCCCCACCCTTCTACCAGTATGGAAGTTTGAATAACCTTGTAATTCATTGCTATACAATATACAAGCCATACAATGTGCTTTCTACATAAATATGTTTTTCTGACAAGAAAAAGAGATAATCTAAAAATTTTCATCCAATCACATATTTCTCTCTGTGTTAGGTATGACTGTATCTTCAAGCAGCATAAGAAATGAGAACTCTTCCCACTTATTAGCTTCTAAAAAATCCCATCTGCAAACCAGACACAGCGGGGAGAAAGGCAAACCTCCCAGCAGGCAGGAGAAGGCATGGGAGCAGCATGTGTATGGGAAACACACACTGACCGGTGCTGCAGGCATTGTTTTCCTGGGTGCCAGAAATCCCCATCCTGCCGTCAGCTAATGCCAGAAGGCAACAGGCAGGAACAGAAGGGAAGTTCATTATTAACTCTGTCTTTCCCAGCTGCGCAAAAGAAAATATCCTTGTGGTGCTTGTGCCTACAGGAGATGCATGGTCTTTCTGAAACTTCAGGGGCTGTGTTCCTCTGGGTTGGAGCAGCTCCATTGGTCACTGAGGACTTGTTAGAATAGGATGCTGCAAGATGGGATCTGCTGTGGTCTAGACATCTGAGAACAGCCTGAGATCTCTCAGCTAGCTATAGTGTGATAAAACTTTTATCCTCTTTTAAGCACAGTGAACTGCTTCATGATTACCTAAAGTGTGGGCTTGTACTCCCAGGCATCACAGTGCTGCTGGGGATTTGTGAATGGCCCTAGTAAGGCAGATTAGTGGCTGAAGCAGTTGGTTTCTTCACCTGTGATCAGACTTCTGTGGTGGCAAACTGCAGAAAATCCACCTGTTTGTGTTAGTCCCATTTTCTTTCATGCTGGCAAGTACTTTTGTTAGCTGAGTTTAGGGGTTAGGCGTGAAAGTGAGTGGTAGCGTTCCACTTGTCCTGTGTTTATCTCATACTCACAGTTGACTGCTATCTGCAGTCCCACCATGTTGAACCTGTTAATGAAGGCCACATGAAAGACTCAGCCTCAGGACATCTGCCTGTACACTGCCTGCCAAAAACTGGATAAAGTTCTTCTGCTAGTGCTTTACATACCTTAGAATGTTATCACAAAGCCAGGCTATTTGATCAGAATGTGGGGGGACAGAAACACAGTTAATGCCTCCTGTGCACTCTAAATGTGCTGAGCCATCCCACAACATCTGACCAGAGACAGATTTTCCAATATTCAAACATTTTCTCAGGTGCCTACTGATCATTGTGACCTAGCTGAAATGAAAAATCCTCATCTCTTGTAGATAATCCTCATCTCTTCTAGATAAGGAGTTACATAAATTTAGGGGACTGTGATGTCCAAAGTCCCCATCAATTCTTTGTCTAGCTCTTTTTGATGCTGGCCTCAACAACTGAGAAACTGAGGCAGCAAGCCAACCTTAATGGCACACATAGAGAAGGAAAAGCAGTTTTAACCTTTTGATGTGCCTAGTGTTGCTACAGAGCTTTTCTGTTGTCAGAGTTCTGGTCTTGCTCAGAGAGTTGTTTCATTTGGTGCTTTTAGGGTTTCAGAACCTAAATAAATCGACCATGAATGTCAGATCTGACCAGGTAGCTGAAGGGCTCTCAGCTGCAAGAATTATTAGCTCAGGAGCTGACCATCACAGAAGAGGAAAACAAAAAGGAAAAAAAAACACATTAGTATTGTTGTTGTTAATGTTATTTTAATGTGATAATTTTAAAGAAAATAATTATGCGATTTGGAGGGAGGATTTTTATTTTTTTTGCTAAATCAGGACTTTCAGCTAAATACATACAGAATCTGCAGTGTAGCAGTAAAACTAATTTTGATTGCTTCACTCAGGACTAGTAGATCCTGTTCTTTCAGTATATCCCTTTTAAAGTGAGCCAGGGTTTACTGATTTCCTCTGTGTGCTTATGTATGTACTTTTCCTCTTCTGCACCTTAAAACAAAGACAGAATTATTTTTTCTTCCAAGCCAGCCCTTCCTTCAGGGAATTGCAAATTTTCTGTTTGGTAAAAAGCCTTGCATGGAAAAACTTGCAGGAAGAATGCCTTTTTGCCCTGCTGGCGATAGGTAGAAGGGGCAGATGACCTGAACCTGTGGGGCAGGAGGGAGCCGTGATTAAAATAGTCCCCTGCCCACTCACCTCCCACTTCCCAGCTAGATCTTCCAGAGGAGAGGATATAAGGAGCATGCATGGAAAGAGAGGGGGGAAAAGTTGGTAGCACTGAAATCCTAACCTCACCCCCTCCCCACTCCCTCCTGAGGACTTACCAGGCTTCCTATTTCTTGTTAAAGGCTGATTGCAAAGAGTTAACTGTTTCCATATGTCCAGTTCCAGAGTTTGTAGCCTTTGGCAACCCCTGTTGCATCCAGCTGCAGCTGCTATCTGTGTGTTCCTGGGGGTGCCCACCCATGCATGCGTGTGTGCAGGTGCAAGTGCCGAGGTCCACGTGCACACACGTGTGCTCCTGACATCTGAGCCAGGCCCCCACCATGTCCTTCTTGAGGGAGATACTAATTCAGAATATTTTCTTCCCCCTCCTTTATTATACTCAGAGCTGACCATGGACCATGTCAAACAGTATACGACCAAGAGGAATGCAAATACACTTAAGTCCATGCAACCCAGCAATGCAGCTAGCTGCCCACTTGCGAGATACTAAACTGGTGTACACATGATACACAAAGAACACTGACTAGTTTCACCAATCCCTTCAGACAAAAGGAAAAAAAAAAAAAAACGGCAAAAAAGACCTGATCCTTTTCTTTATATCAGTGAGGTTGGAGTTCTTGCTAATAAAGGAGCTTTTCCCATGATGCAGTGTGGTAAGGATTGGCCTACATGTAGCCCAGCAAGCCACTGCTGATGTTTTCTTGATTAGGTGTCTTATCTTCCATTGAGCTGCATCTGATGAAGGTTGCTGACAGCGTAATGGCAGGGAAAGCATCGGACAGCTCCATAAAATGGCAGCTTTGCTATGACATGTCAGCCAGGACCTGGTGGATGGTAAGTTTGTGTGATAACTTTTTTTTCCTCACACTGGAACCTTTTTCTCCCCTTTCTGAACTCCTCCTTCACTGTTGCAATGCACGTGCTGCAAAGTTCAGAGCGTGCAGTTTCCAGCTCCAGCTCAGTGACTCTTTAGAGCACCTAAACATCATAGTGAGCTAGATAGGCTTTCTCTGCTGCTGTAGGAGCATGGGCCTTCCTTCTAAAATAGCAGAAAATACAGTACAGGATTTTTCTTCATTTTTCTTCTTTGCTCTCTATCCTTTTTTTTTTCTTTTTTTCCCCCTCATGAAATGCAAATTTTTCAGTACTTGCCAAGCTAGTTGGTATGAGAATGTGGAGGTGGAAGCAGTCACGGAAAAAAGAAAGCAGCCTTGTCATCATGCTCTTAGCTAATTGTTCTTGAGTTGGTCTTAAAAATAGAGCAATCTGCCTCTTTATTCTGTTTCCTCAGAATAATTATTTAGAAAGTGTATTGTATCATGTTGTGAGCAGCCTCCTAATCACTATGTGATTGTCTCCCACGCTTCCCTTTAATTTGGAGTCCTCCTCCCTTCCAATGAATGCAGTAACTGGAGCAACTACTGATTAATATGCCGCTTGTCATAATTAAATTTAGTTAATGAGGATATGCATATTCAGTCAATTTTTTCTTTGTTTGGACAAGCATGGCTTTTTTGTTCATATTTATACAGCTGCAAATGAAAGCAGGGAGGTGGAAAAAAAAGCCTTACAGAGCTCAGGCAAGGGTGGATCCTGAGAGAAAACTTTTTTAATGTTGCCAGGCAAAGGAGCCCAAAACTTTACTTAATCAAAACAGTGGGTCTGGGATCAAGTATTTTGGTAATGAAAAGCTTTTCTCCACAGCAGAGCTATATATGAAATTTTTTCCATATACTGATTTTGTTGCATGTGGACAATGGTCTCTTGTATGCAATAGCCATGCCATGAAAGAGACATTCGGCTGGCTTGCATTCCATTATGAATATTAATTTCATTCCTGGGTTGCTTTGTCTCGTTACGTGTTTTTACCCTTTTCATTCCATCATAGATTGCCTTTGCTTGTTTGTCTGGATAATTATTATGCTTACTGCATGGGCTGCGTTTTTACAATTAGTACAATGGTGAGACAATAGGCACTTTATTCTTGGGCAGTGGGTCTGGGGAGCACCCGTGGATAGCACGTCCCAGTGGCTGGACAGAAGGCAGGTTTCTGATTATAATTGCCTTCCTACACTGCTTTGCGAGGACTTCGTTGTCTTTCCAAAGGTGGATGTTCATACCTGCCTTCAGTGAGGGTATCATACCTTAAGGGAGTATTTATTTTAAGTTACGTTTATTACTTGTGATTCTTTCTGTAATTTTTGAATAGAGGGAAGGAGAGGTTTTTCTGGCTTTACTACTTGTGGAACTAATGTAGTGTGAGCATTCATGTAACTTTAAAAAGAACAGTAGAATGCAGATTATAAAAAGCTGTTTTATAAACCTATTATTTTGCTGGGAGTTATACTGTTTAGTATCATGTTTAGATTCATGTTTAGATCCTTAATCAGACTTTCTTCTTGTACCTTTGTACATTATTGAGCAGAGCTGTTAAAGTGGCTGATAAATGTTTAGACATAGGCACTATGAAATGTTTTCAAAGCAGATTTCCTTAATATCGCACAGAGAAAAGCTTGCTTTTTTAAAGGGACATATCTGAAGTTTAATAAAATGTTCTTTACGGACATCTTTCAGTAAGAAGACATTACTTCCAAAGGGAAAAGAAAATCAATACTTTCACTCTGTGCAGTTTTTTATCCTGTAGGTAATATAAATGTTCACTGTCACAAGTGTGTATTTCATGCAATCTTTAGAAAAGGAGTTTAAAAATGCTTGACTGTTAAGTATGGGTAAAAATCAAATTATAGTTTAGCTGTGCATCCTGTTTTGCATCTTATTTCTAACTTTTAAATTTGCAGTTGTAGAATCAAAGGCAAACCCATGTACAATGTGAATTTTCTCTCAGAGAAGAAAGACCTCATGCTTCAATGCTACAGCATACAAGATATTACCACAGAATTTATTGTAAAATTATTTATAGTAAATTTCTATCCAGAATACGCAGTGTAAGTAAAACATTAAGACTTCTGAGTGAAAAAACAAGGAAGACAGACTTATTGAGCTTTCTGCTTCTGCCTTGCTTGAATTGTAAATGCCTTGTGTGGAACAGGAAATACTGTATAAGATTGTTACTCCTAGTTATAAAAAAGTTAATTAACAAATGCTATTATGACAGGCATCATTATAAACTTGGTGTTTTTTCATTATACATGTTCTGTCTACTTTATTTTGCAGCATTCAAATATTAATATCAAGTTTCATTTTAATAGTCCTAAAATAATGTCTTCTTTAGATTTTTTTAAAGAGTAATTACATTGACATTATTCTCATCAAGAAAGACAACATTCTGTCTTTTTAAATTAAGTGGAAGGAATGTTTAGGTTTTAGGCTGTTTATTGTTTCTTATCTTACTGTTTATTTCCTTCATATTCTTTTATTTAGCTACAATAATAACAAATTCTTTTGTCAGAGAAAAAGCAAACAAACAGAAAATTATATATTCTCCATCTGTGTTCTCTTGGATATAGACATATTCACAAGAGAGCAAAAGTTTTACTGAGAATGCAATAAACAACCAAGTGCAAACAAAAGTAAACTTTAAATGTATTAAACAACAGTGAATACATGGAGAATTATTAACTGGTTATGTCATTCTTTTAGATGGTGTAAATGTGACCATCTTAATTGTGCATCATATTATTTTTGCTTCTAACTTTGTGGTGAGGGAAAGAACATGAAGTGAAGAGACAGAACCTTTATATCAAGTACAGCTCAGTACAGCTGGGAAATAAACTGGTTTTTGCTGGTGTTTTTTGTTTGTTTGTTTATTTGTTTGTTTTTCTGTTAAATCTCCATTTACAAAGTGAGGAGGAGTGTCGATGAGGGTGATTAAGAGAATGACCCATAGAAACACTAAATATTTTTTCACTGTCCCTTAATTAATGACAAGTGTCTAGTTTGGATTACAGCCATAATAGTGTTTTGTGATAGATTTTATATATTTAGTAATTAATCACTTTACAGATCTAAAAATTAAGATATAAGTATTTATTTACAAAACTCTGTGGCGTTGCTAATAGGCCGCTGAGGAAAATTTTCCAAGTATTTACATTTGAGAGATTTATTGAAAGCTATTTTATTAATTCTGTGCCAAAGTCTTAATATGTATTTCTAGTTTTCAGATAATTTTCATGCAATTTTATAGAATGAAAATACATATTAAAAAAAAAAAACCAAAACAAAAAACACCCCCAACCAACAAGAACCTAATTCTTCTTCCTAAAACAAAATTCTATTTTTCTACACAAACGTACATGCATGTGCAGCAGAGATAAAGAAAGAAAAATTGTGTATTCAAACTGTTGGAAAAAAGTATTCAAGTCACAGGTTTTATTCTGATCTGTTGTAAACACTGCACATTTCCTTATGCTTAGTGTCTTGGTCTGATGATCAAAACCATCACAACTAAATCTTGGAACAAAAAGTCTGTCCATATAAAGTTTATTACATAGTATTAAGGCCCTATTAATAGGGCATATAATCCCAAATGGATGTTAATATAATAACAATTTAGATGGTATATTTCTGCATTAAAAAGAATTATTTCATTCCTAAATTTATTAACAAAACCAGTTTTTAATGTACTTTTTGGTTTAACACAAATGTTAATCACATTCCAGGGGAGTAGCAGTATGTCAATATTTTGCAGCAGCACATCTGTGCAGTTTTCTAATTTGGATTAAAATGATATTCATAGCACAACAACTCCATCAGTTGTTCAGATGTACAGCTTGTTAATGAATCCTTTGTTCTCAATAATGACTTTTAATTAAATGATTTAGAAACAAATGTCAGTATAACCGTGGACATATTGAACATGCTGTGCTTATTCATGGACCTAGAACACAATATCTTAATTCTATAAATTTCAGGGGAAGGAGTGGGTAGAAGAATATAAGGTTATATCCATAAGCTTATCCATATCCTTACATAGAAGTGCCAAAAGTGTACATAATATACTGCAAGATGCTTCGTTGACTATGTAATGGTTATTCTGAACGATGAACCTAAAGGTATCTTTTTTAAGACATGCTGTTGTGCTTATGAGAATTTATAAGTATATAGTTTATAGGTTTAGTTCAGAACCATTACGTTTCTATCTATAATAAATATCCTGCTCAGGTGTTATGTATACTTGGACAACTAAGAATTAGGTTATTTAAAATCAGAAAGATCTGTGTGGAGAACTGCGAAAACTGAATTCATGTTTATTTCTAATGTTTAATGTTTTTTATTATGGAACAGGGGAATAATCTTCCTTGATCAAGGAAAAATGTAGTAGCAGTGCACATACTAACAATATGTACTAGTGCAGAATGAAGGTGTTGCTGATCACTTCTAATACTTCTTCATTGTTGATGTTTTAAAAAAGTGTCCTTTGAACCAAGAAAAATATATTTGTACTCAGTGAAAAAGCACATATTTTTCTAACTCCTCTCTGTCTTTTCCCTTTCAGTCAGTCAGTCACATGTCATCTATATATTTCGAGTCAGATTAGCTACTGTGGGGTGTTTAGCAGTTGCAGCACCTTCTCAGCAAAGACAGCTTTTCTGCTTGTGTTCCATACTTTCATCCAGCAAGAACTCTATCCTGGGCATCTGATATTGCCACCTTTTGTCTGCTTATTCTGGCAATGTTTTCAAGATGTAATTAACATTGATGTTTCATGTACCTGTTCAATTATAGTCTTCCTTGGTAACTTACCTGAACATATGCTATGACTGAGGAAATGCACGTGCCAAGCAGGCTATTGCACCTTGTTGTAGATGAATCTTTTGTAGGACCTGCAGAAATCTTTTGCAACTCATAATAATGTTGCTTTTTCTGTTCTGAAATTATCCCTTGACTGTTTCGTTTTCCTTTTTGTTTTTTTTTCCTTAGGTGCCTGTTTTCTTTGCTCTATTTTTTTTTTTTAATTATTATGTGAAAAAAGGTTGTTTTTTACTTGAAATTTATGGTTAATGATTGTTGAGTCAAAATCAGGAAAAAATAAAGCTGAGTTTTCTACAGTTTTCTACAGTCTGACACTGATAAATTGAAAACTATATCAAAGGAAACACATTTATTCTTTAGGATGTATTTTCAGGATTCCAGCATAAGACAGTAGATTTACAATCCTGAATGAAACAACTGCAGCAAAGAAATGGAAGACCTAAATTAAAGATTGATAAGTGAAAGTTTCTGAAATTTCTTTTTGCAATTTAAATTAGGAATAGAAATTAGAAATAGTGAAAAATAAGGTGAGAAAGGCCCTCCTTTAGTAATTGCTAATAAGAGATGTCTGGGTCTTAGTTACACCTGGCACAGTGAGTCCCAGGTTATAGTGTCAAGGCAAAGACAGTTTGAAGAAGAAAGAGCTGCATTGAGAACAAATAAAATCACTTCTTTCAAACCTGTAAACCCAATAGCGTTAGAATGTAGTTTTTATCTTCTTTTGAAGATAATTTGATCACTCTGCTGTTCTACTGTGATGCAATTAACTGTCTTAAAAATTTTACTACAATTATTCAGAATTCTAAATAAAACCACACAATTAAATACTTCAGTTGATACTGTACCTTGCAATATCATCTAAATGTTTTCTGACCATTCAATATAATCTAAAAGTTCTTCTGTCCTTGTGTTAGTACGCCTGTGCTTTGATAGACCTATGTTGTTAAGCAGAGGTTCGGTGTCCAGTGTCACGTCTCAAATATTCAGTCTGGAATGTCAGTTTCTTCAAGATATTAAATATTGATGGGGAGATTTTCATGTAGCACCATTTTAAATGATGGCTTGCTTCTTCAGAAATCTCAAAGAATATTACCTTCCAATGGAAGTGAATGGAATTCTTTTGTAAGTCATGGGAAGTCTGTGCACAGAGAGGTCAGACTAGGTAAATATTTTCCAAATGCTCTCAAAAATGAGACAGAATGATTTTGATTTTTTCCCATATATTAAGGACTTTTAACTTTTCCCATGTAATAATTTTGAACAGATAAAAGTTATGTGGACTTTTATTTAGGGCAAGCTATCTGTAAAATAAAGCTGTCACAAAAACGTATTGATCTTGAGAATTGTGGATACAATACAGCAGTTAATATTCCCCTAAAAGCAAATATAGAATCAAAATGATTCCTTCAATACTGGTCCTTTAAACTAAACAGTTAAATATTTGAAATGCTTCCCATTGTGTCATTTCCAAGTTATCCCACTTAAACAGTCATATTCCATTTGCTCAAAAAGACTCATGTTTGTTTGCTCTAACTACCTTTTTCATGCTTTGAGAGACTCTGCTTTATAACACCTTTAAAATCACCTGTTAGTTAAGCAAAAAAGGATATTAAACAAGAGTATTTCACTGGAAATAACCAACTGTGTTCATTCTATATATGATGGCATCACTGTCCTACCTCACAGCAAAAGTTCATATAGTTTCAGACACCGAGATTTGCTGTACCACCCTGGAAGTCTGATAAGGTTTTTGTCTGTCAGAACATCCCGGCAGACGTGCTGATGTTTCTTCAGCAGAGCTCACTGGCTCAAGATTCCAGCCACAGCGCTGTTCCTAGATGCATGTTTGTAAATCAAGGATTTCTCCGTGGAATCCTTGATGCTACTCAGGGTATGGTGGTGTTCGTTTGTCTGCTGCACACAATACTGCTATGCTTTGTTATTACATCAGAGACTGCTTTCACAGAACAGTTATATCACTGTCTTTAACAGCAGTGTAGGGCCCTGTCATGCTAAGAAAGGGGAATACAGTCCACATAACTGTATAAGCATATTGTCAGGTTACTTGGCCCACTCCTCAAATTTATTTTTGAGTGTACTTTCACAGGCCCAACATTAGGAGAAGGTATTAAATGGATCTGACACAAAAGCTGATGTCTGTCCATCCAGCAACCATGGCAAAGCAACAACAGTGGTGCTGGCTTCCACTTTACACCTGGGCTTGAACCTCAGCTCCACAAGGGTATAGCACCATCCTAAAACCCAAGAACTAGCAAGTTAGAGAGACAGGATAGGAAGTTTAGGGCAGAATCTGAACTCTATTTACCATTTGTTTCATTTGAATTATTACTGAAATCTTCAGTAGCTATTTCAGTCCATTTCCACCAACATGCTTTTACTTTTAATCCTGTCAGTGTTGTGTTTGGCTCCAACTTCATTTGGATTTTTGACATTTCAATTTGTGACTTGTCATATTGTTTTTTTTCCAATGAAACTAGTTATGAATCTGGACGTTATTCCAGAGGAGGAAATACTATGAGTTTCATCTAAGGCTGAGACTGCCTCAGGTGAGGAGTATTTGTCAGTGAGAGAAGTCAGAAGTCTTTTTGTTCTTGCTCAGGTAAAATTACATTATGGTTAATGCTGCTGCCCAAATAATTGGTGGAAAAAGCTTAGTAAAAGGTGAATGTGTTAATTGCAAGGACAGATAAGTTCTGAATTACTAAAAACTCTTACCCAAAATGAACATAATACAGTGATTTTCAGGAGGCTTCATCGAGATGTATTTTTGCATAGTGCTGCTAGAATTATCTCAAATTATCTCACTGAAAAGTGATAGAAAGAATATAATTAAATGTTAGTGTTCTTTCACAAATCAATAAGCAAATGGGTGTTTCATTAATTGACAGAATATCTGCACTGAGTGGCATACTAACTATTCAGGTTTTCAGTCTACCTAATTGCCTTATCCATGCTTCTTACCACAGCAGAAATTGTAGAGGACTTTAAAGTCTGCAATGTATTTTTAATTCCTGAAGTGAATGATTTCATTTACATGGTGTGATTCCTGGTATCTTTGATACAGTGTTTGTAAATCTCTACATCTCAAATGATACTAATGTGTAATTAGAAGTTTCCTGGTGTCTGGTGTGAAGATTGTCTCTCCTTCCTTGACTAATTTGAGTGACTGCTTTCTTTATATATTGTCAACAGCAGATTAATGTCCAAAATGTGACAAATAATGTACAAAATATTGTACAAAATGTGACAAGCATGGGAGGGAAAACACTTGCATTAGCTCTTAGGCAGCTTCCCAAGTAGAAGTCCTGATTTAATCTTGCTCCTGTTTAAACCACTGTGTCTAATAAAACCCAGTGAAGACAGAACTGCAGCTCATCTGTTTCAGACAAGGTACCCTAATAAATATTTTTTCCAAAGTGTTTTGGAAGTAATTCAGGTATTTCCAAAAACTCTCAAATGAGTTTTATAACATGATAGCATTAATAGAATTTGTTGTAGACTTCAAATGCAAATATTTTTAGATTTATTTCCTTTTGACAGCATATAAAATAAGATTTAGAATGGTCTTTTTCTGCAGTAGTTTGGAATAAGAATCTTGAAAGAGTATAGAAGAAAACATGGAATGTACATTATTGACTATAAGTAGAAAAGATTGTCAGTTTAATTTAATTTTTTACCTCATGTGTTGTTGCTAAAGTTAATTAAAACTATTTCAACGGATGATTTGAAGGAAGTGAAAGGGAGGTTTCAGCTAAGTTTTACTGATAAATTCCACAACAGCAGCAGTGCTCTTCAGTGCACATTTGTATACATCTGATTACTCATATAGGCCAAGACAGACTTGTAATATTTGCACAGGATTTGACCCAAGGAAAGAAATTGTCCAGAATTATTTTAGTGCTGCTTGATGTTATCATTCAAGACAGGGAGGGTGATTTACCTGCCCTTAACTGTCCTCCATTCTACAGATTGATCCACAATTAACTCGTTACTTGTATCTTGTAATCAGAAGGTCTTGATACACAATGATGAATGTATCAGAGCCTTTCTTTTCCTATCAGAGTCCTACATTTTTGCCAACAATAATGAGCTGTCACAGTGTGAGTTCTGTAGACGAGATTAGTGCATGGAAGAATGAGTAAACCTGTACATTAGGAGCATAATTAAATCAAGCAGAACATAATAACGAGCATGTTACAGCAGTTTGACATGAAACAGGGACAAACTTGAACAGGCTGCTAAATTGAGTATGTACACAGAACTGTGCTGTGTTGTTACACTTTAAAGATTAGCTGCCTTGGTGGTACAACGTTCATTATCACCCAGATTTGCCTGGCTTAGTTTCACTGTGTGCACTGCTAACACAGACTGTGAGGCATGATCCCGATGCTCTGTTTTCCACACATGATGCTGTTTGGTGGCACACTGTTTATATATCAAAAAAGTGGGAATTGCAACAGCACGGTTTGGGAAATAGGCTTGAAGCGTAACAGCAGCCAGGTATGACTCTATGGTACTTAATCTGCTATCTGCTTCTGTAGGAAGAGTGGAGAAGCTGGGTGACTGATAGCTCTCAAAAAAAAAAAAAAAAAAAAGGGCCACTCAGGTTTCTCCCACATTCCAGACAGGAGTGGAAGAGAGAAATTCGAGGCTAAGCACTGAGCCCCAGAGTGCTGATTGCTTTGTAATGGAAAAAAAATTCAGTTACACAAAATATTAGACCTGTCTCTCTGCCTTAGCTCTCCTCAATCTATTTAGTCAGAAAAAAAAAAAGAAACTTCTCAACAGATGCCTGGCTGCCTGGGTACAGAGAGGAAAATCATAATTTGTCTGTAATCCCTAATGCAAACAGTTGTTCATTAAGAAACAAAACTAATGTAATCTTGATGATTTGCTTGGATTTCTACTCTATCATGGTGTTTTGTACAGCTGGCAGGCTAATGTAATTTTACTTAGAAACCTAAAGCAATCTGGTACTCAGACAACACCATGTAGATTTAGGGAAATTTGGGGCTCAGATTAGCATAATACTAACTAATCATGAATATCATTTGCATTAATTAGAGTATTGGGGAAAGATGTTTTTTAAATGGAGCAAAATTGAAAAAAAGATTAAGGGCAAGGACTTACAAACCTGGTTTTGCTTTATGCAAGAATATAACAGATGATTTCTGCTATAATGCCTAATATTTTAATGTGTAAGTATTAATTAGAGTATCAGCAGAAGATTGTTTCTAATTGGAAGAAAACTGAAAGAGAGATTAAGGGCAGAGTTTATGAATCTGCTTTTGCTTGATGCCAGTATACAGCAGATGATTTCTCCTATAATGCCAAAGAGCTTAATCTGTAAAAGATAGGGTGACTAATACATTACACGGTAGAGACACTACAAGGATTTTTTTCCAAATTAGGCTCATTTCAAGCTCAAAGAAAACTAGGTGTTTTACGCTTATGCCCGTGATACTACTAACAAACACAAACTACTTGGGTAGGGAAAAAAGTATGTTTGAAGTCATGTGCTGTGATTTAAAATGTGATTGAACCTCAGTATTTTAGCATTTGGTATAGCAGTTTTCATAATAGTTACAGTATATCTAGGCTATCTGAGTGCTTTCTTTAAAGAAAAAGAGCAGGTTGAAAGTCTATGCTTTTAGACTATGTTAAAAATGTACTCTAAGGTGCTTTCTATTTTAAAGCTGTAATCTGGATATGCAACAGTTCTTTTCACCACTCTGGTCACTCAAGGTTTGAGAGCGTATTTTATGGCTATTTTAAATACCAGATTGGAAAACCTTCACCAGGTATGCCTTAGTTTGCAATTTTTTTCAAGAATTCCCTGTATGCTAATTATTATTATTTATTATTACAATACAGTACTTTAGTATTGCCATGCATACAATTCCTTCAGTAGCACCAAAGACTTCTTGAGCAGACAGGGTGATTTCAAAGTAATGTCTGGTTAGTCACTGAAATTAATTTATGATGTGTAGTAACAGATCTAACTTGGAAGAGTGTAGAGATATTACTTAATGGAGCAGTGTTTTGTGTATACCTTACATGCATTGCCTATTGTTATAGAACTGATAATTATTACATCTATTCATTTAGAGACCTAATCCAAAATTTAAATCAATCTTGCCTCTGTCAGACTTCTTAACTTCTGTTTCATTTCCTTTTATATCATCAGGCATTGAAAAAAATTGTATCCATACACTCTTGTACTTCTTCTCTCCCAGGAGAAAATGTGTTTGCATACACACTGTGAGTGTAAAGAGGGAAGGATGAAAAACAGGCAAAAAGCATTGCGCTGTGGAGGTAGGACAAAAATAATTCTGGTATTTCTTAAAGCAGCCTGTGAGGTTCTTCAGTGTTTTTATAGTAGGGGCTGAAAAGACTCAGTGCATCAGTTCATAATTTGAACTTCTGCACGGAAGTGTTCTGTGAGATAAAAATGCATGGTCAACAACAGCAGCCCAACAACTTGCGAGACCTATTTGTCTTCCCAGGTGTCAGACCATGAGACAGCACTGAAGCAGAACAACCTTCAGTGGGATGGACTACTTCATGAAAAACGGTGAAATGAGTTTAGTCATGTTTCATGTTGCTGCAACAGCGTTCAGGCTACATCCTGAAAACATTTCACTTTTCTCAATGCTGCTGCTTCTCAAGCTTAAATAGCATGCACTGCTGTAGGTTAATTTTGCTTTCCAATCAAGGCCTTGTGAGGTCAACACATCAGCCTACTTAATCATTTGTAGATGTGTTCTTAAGTACTGCAGAGTGATCAGATATTTAGTGGCTGGATTACCTTTTCATTTCCTTATCACACAAAGCCTATCTTGATATTGCCAGCATTTAACTTTAAATCAATCTTCTTCTGCATGATGATCTACTTATTAGAAATATTGGACGATGTCTGGTGAAATTCAACACATAATTATTTCCAAAAGCATAACTGAGTAAAGAAAGGACAGGTATATTTAATAATGTATTATTAATAGTTTATTTGACAATCTCTCTGTTCCTGAAGACACCCAAAATATACTGATTTTAAAAGTACTATGGTGATAAGGACAAATGTTCCAAAATACTATACCCTTTTCAACAGGAAGAAGAACAAGAGACTTTCATTTAAAGGAAGGTATGATTGAGCGCATCTCCTAAGATCTTTGACTGAAAAAAGAAAATACAATTCTGTCATCACAGAAAACAGAACAGGATTCACAGTTTTAAGTACACATTTAGAATATTGGCCTAAGTAGTCATTATAGGAAAATCCACAGTAGGAGTGGTAACACAGTGTAAAAGGCTTTAAACATAATCAAGTTGTCTCTGGAAAAGAAGCAGGTTAATTAATTATGTGATGATCTCTACCTCTCATATTAATGTTTCTTAGACTAACTTACATGGAGTGTATCCCTCTGCCCAGTGTTGTGGTGCATGGTGCAGATGCATTTCATGGCTGAACCACAAGAACATATCCTCTACCCAAGAAATTTGGGCACTGTTGTTGAGTCTATATTCATTAGCTGTTCTACTTTGTGCTGAATCCTGCTGCCAAGCAGGAAAAGAGTTATAAAATGTTTTTCCTTAACTGCTAATACCTGCAGACAGAACAGCAATTATGAAAGATTCCTCACTTAACAAAAAAAAAAAAAAAAAAAAAAAAAATTATGTGTATATATTATATACACACACATACACACACACATGCACACACACACAAAAGCAGCTAAGGAAGAAGAGGCACAGGAGCTCTGAGTCCCTCAAGTACTCCCAAATGAAAAAGATAGGAAATCTGATTCAAGCAAAATTTATTGTCTGTGTTGTGTGGATGAATCTGCAGAGTAAGAAGTGCCAGATGCCTTATGCCAATCCTTACACTGAACAGAAAGGTCATTTGTTCTGAAAATGGGAAAGCTCCAGAACTCCAAGGTGTTTTCAAACCCATATCCATATTTTTGGTTTTGTCTGAGATGAGTAGAGAGGAGACACTGGAAAACATAGTGGCTAAAAATTGTGAAATGCCTACTTTACAAAAAGTAGTAGTATATAGATTTTGCAAGTATTTTTACACAGATTGTGGATTGCAATTTGGTTTTCCTCTATACATTTCCCCAGATTCAAGTATTTTCTACCTCATATCATTGAAAAAATTTTTTCCATTTTTTTTTTTATTGACTTTTTAGGACTGAAAAGTGTGACTGAGGTTGGAGTGGGGAGGAAGCAGAGAGACAGAGAAGGTAGCTCATACATAGGCAGAGAGTGACTGGTATGTTATAATTATATCCAGGAAAATGTATGACAAGATTATATTCCCTGCCATACCTGAAATAAACAGATAAACAGTCAGTGAATGAAGTATTATGTTTTTCCCTGCGCAAGTACAAATTGTAATCAAAGAATCGCTCCAAAATATTTACCAGCTGGAACAAAAAGTTAAATTTAGGGGATACACATTTCATCTGAAGGAGAATAAACGCTGTAAATTTTATATTATACACTGATGATATACTCTAGGCATTAGCTGCTGCTTTTCCTCCCCCTTCCTTGCCCCTTTTTTCTTATTTAAAATACATTTGGCTTCTGGTTTTGCTTAAGGTTTTATTTAAGCTGTTAATTTTCTATTGAAACTTTTGATTGGGGTTATTTGGCCCTTTTGAGAAAAAAATGCTGTTTCAGCAAGAATTCCAACCCAGCTCAAATCCATGCTTGGATGAGAAGTGTGTGAAGTCTTTCATCATTAATTTAGTGTTTAGTTGAAAAGTATTTACAGTATTAAGTTGCACAGTGTTCCTTCCTTTAAAAATGTCTTAGCTAGTCATAGATCTGAAAATATCTTTGAAGGTATTGCACACTTTTTAAGAAGTTGAAAGTTTCCTATCCTAATATCTAAGAATAATGGATAAACAGCTGTAAGAGATGTAGTCAGACAACAAGAAGCAACTTTTAAAAAGCATTTCAGGAAGTTACAGCTCCTGTCCAGATGCTGAATCCTCACTTTTGGGGCAGTAATCATTTTGATGTATGTGCTTTTTGGCAGTACATTACATTTTGTTGCTTTACTTGAAGCCACTGTTGGAATGAAACTACTACATAGTGTTTTGAAGTAGGTCTTCATTCACTGCACTTAGCACTGTGATATATTTGCTTCTCTTTGGAATGCTAATGGTCTTGACTGTCTCTAAATTTAATATAACTGATTGAAACAGAAATAATAAATCTTGTTTCAAACAACTGAGGTGAAGGAACATTTTGCAAAAGGATAGTATTTATGAGTTTACTTTCCAGGAGCATCCAGGTTTGCTCCTTTTATTCTTGAGATAGTATTGAGAGTAATCCATGTCCATAAATCAATGTGCCGTGTGAATCCCATGGCGATAATCCAATAATAGCAATCACCAGAGCTCCTTCAACTTCACCTGATGATTTTTCTTGGAGACAGGCCAGACACAAAGCTGTACAAAAACATGGCTCTGAGTCATTCACAGCAATGCACAGGAAGAGATTTATCTGAAGGGGAGAGCATGCTGAAGTGTAGATATCTACATCTGAGCAAGTGGCCATAGGCTCCCAATATAGTTAAAAGCTACTCAAATAGTGGAGTTTAGAGAGGTATTTCTGTCTTTAGCAGACATATGAAGCAGGGTAGCTAAATAGGTTTGTTGTCTCACCTGCAATTTAACTTTTGCTCTGTTGAATCACCATTGTTTTAAGTGTCATTTCATACAATTTTTGTTGGCTATGTATAAAGAAATTGTATGGTAACTTCAGTGAAATTTCCTCAAAAATTTCTGAGTCTCCTTAGATTAATGTCACTTTCTTCTGACTATTAATATATTCTTAATAAATTGACTTACTGATTTATTTGTCTGCTGAGTAATTTATATGGTCACAGCACTGAGGAACATTTCTACAGCAACTAAATGATTTTGTCTTCAGGAATGTTCTGATAATGCAACAAGTGAGTTTTTGTCTGCATTACTTTTATTAAAGATTCATGAATATTCTACATATTTCTATATATCTACATATATTTCTACATACCTATAAATCTGAATGATGTTTGTCAGTCATGTTCTTTGTCTGACTGCAGCCACTTCACTGCCTAACTGTGCTGTACACAGTCCCATGTTGTACAGACTTCAGGTATGCATAAGAAACAGTATTTTAAAACTGCATTAGTGTATTACACAACAGACTTCAGGAATTTGGTTTCACAAGAGACTTGAGATCTGAATGTAATATAAGACTTGGAACAGCCTACAAGCCAGTTCATTCTCACTGAACAGACTGAAAGAATGTCTGTAGGGAAGATTGTTTTTCGGAAGTACTTCAGGAACTTAGTTCTCTGATTATTCTGAAACTTGAACTAACCACCAGATGAGTAGCAGCATATGTTTCTATGGCAAAAATCAGTTTGCACTCCATTTCCACCAGGTTACTAATCATAATGACCAAGTTTATCCCTGCTTTAAGAACTTGGTAATGAAGCCTATATATTTATTTGTTCTTAAAATAGGATTAGAAGCTCTCCTTCTTTTGACTACTTATAAAAGATCCTGGTGAGGATGGGCAGTTGAACACATGCAGTCACACACACTGTTCCAGATAGGTGGTAGTTTTCTGAAAAACGCTTCCAAGTTGGCAAGTTTTTGTGTGAATTTTAAGTTGTTTTGGTTTTGAGTGAAAACTGGTGCTCT
>JAWWEE010000085.1:41567850-41621018 GCA_035221455.1 Xenops minutus
ATGAGTGGCACTGAGAAGGACAATCTTTTTTTTTTTTTTTTTTTTTTCCCCCTCCCTAACTCTTAGAAGTCTCTAAGGCTGTCAGGAGAAGAGCAAGAGCTGCCCTGCTCAAAAAAGCACTGCTGCTCTCACTCTGTCCCCATGGCACAAATTATATACCTTCAGGAGAGTATGTCAGTTTACAAAAGAGATAAAAAGGACTAGTATTATTAGATTGCAGGCAGGTGAGTGAGAAGATACGTGACAGAAATATAAATGTTGCAAGTTGTAAAGAAGGCAATTGACTTATTTCACTGGCGGTCAGACTAGATGATTGTCTAGTTCTTTCCATTCCATTCTATTCTCTTCCATTCTACTTAACTAAAGTGGCACTCAGTGAAATGGGATGCATTCATGAGACATACACACAAATAGTCGTAGACATACTACACAATTTCCAATAGAACTAATTATTAAAGGATATTATTTGGCAAATATTCACCACTTACTGAGCTTGCTTGGTTTAGTAATTAAATGAGCAATAGGAGCAAGAATGACCAGAGAGCCTTCAGTTCAGTTTCTTTATACTGTCATCACACAGTTTAGCTACATTATAATTCTGTGAAACTGTTTATAAGCAGAGATACATTCATCTTGCAAATGGATGTTATGTTTATACATTTATTGGTCTGATCTACTCTTAAAATCTTATTTTCTGATTTTTTTTTATTGTAGTAACAAGTGACCATGTTCCACTCTTTTTGCTGCCCTTTTGCTAGCTAGATTTACACTAACAGTTCCTTCATCTTTCAAGCAATTAATGAGAGAGACCTTTTTCTGAAGCCCAAATACATAAAGAAAAAAAAAAAACAAACGAAAATAATTACAAATTTGAAAAGTAGAATTGTCTTTAGGGTCTTACATTAAAGGCTAGAGAAAATTGAGGATTTTATATTGTGTCTAATCAAACCTAAACTACATCCTAAGTCAACGCTGGTGAAATGATGATTGTTTAGTGATGTAATTCAGAAGTAAATATGATTAAACCAGCATAGTTATACTGGTGCCAATGTCTTAAAGACAATGAAGCCCTGCTCCTAAAGACAATGAAGCTCTGCTCCTACTATGACATAAAACATTCTATACCAATCTGTATGTCAGAGATGCAGAGTTTCCAGAGGTGTGTCCTGAAGAAAAATGGTCCTGTAGATCTGAGCAACCAGAATAGAACCCATAAGCATAAAGTGTCAAGTCCTTTTTTAATCTCAAACCTTCTCTGCAACAACAACATTTTAGGTTGTTCATGCCTTGTTTTCTTCAAATATGAAATTTGGATTTATTGTTTTCATGGAGGGACAGGTGTATGGTGTGGCTGGATACAGCAGAGATTCAAGGAGCTGATGAAGTAAACCACCAAGACTATGAAAACAGTGTCCTGACTGTATTTCTGTATTCATCTGATGTGAATAAACCCACAGTTTTCATCTAATGCATGCTTTTATCTGTAAGCCTATTACAATGTAAATAAATGAAATTACTTTTGGACCTTGCTGCCCTTCTCAAACAGGCTGATGAGACCATTCCTGTAGTAAGGGGAGAAGAGAAGGCCAGACACCTTGTCAGTAGCATCGTTCAGTTTCTTCCCATTTCATGAAAAACAGAGGCTTGGACTCTGTTTCTTTGCTGTATATGTAGACTCTATGACTTCAGGAGGAATGGAAATTATTTCTTCCCAGTAAAATTTGATACAGGCTGGTTATGTTTTGGTCTTAGTACTGTAAGAGGTGTATGTGAGGTGTTATTTCAGATCACTGCCCTGGGGCTGGCACCAGAGTTAGGCTGGGATGTGGTACCCTACCAGCTGCTCAACACATTCAGGATTGGTAAGGATGTTCTCTGGCAGTTCAGCAGCAGGACTGGTCATATTTGCTGTCAGAGTACCACTGCATTTCATTTGTATTATCCTTATTTGTTTGACAAATTGCTCCCTGTGTGATAAATGTTCATGAAGAAATTTACTACGATTGAGCTTATACTGTGGAATTCCACAGTCCCAGATCCTTATGAATGGAAAGAGAAGGTCATTTTGCCTCAAATAATGTTTATTTCTTGTAGGCCTTTATATGTGCACTGTGCAACTAGTCCAATATTTTAGACAGATAATTAATAAGGGCACTGTTATTCTAATAATTGCCTATGAAAAAGGGAAGTATAATTAGTCTCCTCTTAAAGGAGAGGCCTGATATTCACAGAGGAATTCCAGTTTTGCAACTTCTGCCCTGTCCTCAAGAGTTAAAATTATAAAGGAATTCCTTTATTAAATAAAAAGAAAGAGATTTCAGAGAATTCAACTTCCATTTCCATCCCTACTCCTCTGTTGAAAAGGCTTCTATTCATAGAGGTAGCAAAATGAAAGTTGAAAGCAACAAAGACAGCATTGACTCAGTTGTATCAAGTGTCTCAGTTTAGGTCTCTGATGGCTTGTTCTGGGGCCCTTCTAATTTTATCACAGACATTACCTTGGGTTTTTTTACTAATGTATTTTTATCAGCATGCTAGACAGGATGTAATTATCTTGTCTTTTTTCTCTGCACAACAGCACAAGCATATTGCTATCGTGTGCATACGTGTGAATGTACTGCATATTGTTTTCTTAAATTCTTGGAATGACTCCATGTGCCTCTTTTTGCTTAGCAAACAGCAAAGGGACAACGTAAGGCATTCACAGATAAACAGAAACCTTGCCCTTTTTCAGATGTTCCTTTTATTAAAAATTGTAGAGGACATAGTTTTTTGAACACAACTGACTGTGAAAGAAAAGATGCTCTTATAGAATATTGGCAGCAAGTCCTTTGATTAAGGAAAAATGTATATTTGCATAGCTGACATCCTGTGTATCTTTTTTGTCTGTAGAAAAGATATGAGATATAAGTTAAGCAACAGTAACATGAGCTTGAATGTGGCAGTTTTTCAAAACTTTCTCAATTCTAATTTCCCAGAGCTCTACAGAATCAGAAAACATAATCTCATCAGTTCAGTCCTCTACAGTAGAACTGCCAAACAATATCTGATGGAACAATATTGCACTAAGACTTGTAGTGAAGCTGCAGAGTCTACTCTAAACAAGCAAGACCTATCAGTGATGGCAGTTTACTACTGCTTCCTAATCACTCATTTTGAACATCTTTATGCATCTGAGCACTGTGGTTCTTGTTCTCAACTTCACTGTGCCTCTGAAGCAATCATGACCTAGAGCACCAATTTTCAAAAAAGGCACATAAGAGTCACTCACCTCTGCTGCACATCTAGAAAAATGTCAGGACTACAGAGAGAGGAAGTAGTTCCTCCAAGGCAAAGACAAAGAAAAACCTGCTCCAATGTCTATGGTGATACAAAAGGAACATACATGAGTTGAGGATAAAAGAGGATCCATAAAAGGAGAAGGTCAAATTCAACAACCCAGGAAGTTTCTCTCAGGCATGCTTTCCTAGTAATTTTCCTGCATTTAACTACATTTTTTAACCCAAGTGAATGGATGTTTAAACAATATTGCCCAGAGTTTCAGGAGCATTTGTTCCTCACTTATCTTCTTGTTTGTTTCTCTGCTGATTAGATTACACTTTGTAATATCCCTGGGTCCAAGGAGGAGATAAATATTTGCTGTTTAAACTTGCTTGTTTGCTGTAAGTGAAATACAGTGAAGTCCTCATCTAGCGGTAAGAACTATGTGATGTTACATAGCTCCTAGTTCTAAAATGGAGTTGAGGCTATAGATAATAAGCACAAAACTTCATGTTTGGAAGTATAAAGCTGAAACTCATAAGGAACATTTAGCACCTTTTTGCAGTCACAATAAAAGTGCAAGGTGGCAGGTATTCTGTATGTGTTGAATAGTGAGGAATCAGTGATGTTTTCTTGGTGGGTTCTTTTGGACTCATTCAAGACAGGATCCAGACATTAGGAAATTATCAGTGTCCAAAAGCCTTTAGAAAATCTAGAAAGAAAAATCTGGTCAGGAAGTTAGAGGAAATATTTGTCCAGGGTGAATTAAATAAGCTTGACAGGGAAGGAGACTAGGACAAAGAGATCTGTTGGCTATTTTGCTCTGAAAGCTCGTAAGTTGAGTTTATATACATACTTTTGGGGTTGTGCTCATAGCTTTTGTTCCCCAGATGTGGTAGCTCAATTGCTAATTTATTTTTCTACTGAGAGATAATCAGAAGTAAAAGTTTCATCTTTCCATTTGTAAGAACAAATGCATGTTTTTTTGGCTGACACAAAGGGACAGATACTAAACTAAACTCCTGTCAATTTGATCAGACATGGAGAGAACATCGTTAGCTGTAAAACAAAAATCAATAAATAACACTATAGATTCTGACTGGAGATGTCCTCTTGCTGTAGCCCTCTGCTATTTGCTTTGGTTTCCCACTATCCTTTTTCTCAGAGGAATGTTTTGCAGCAATTGTTGAAGCCACCCATCCTGTCCTACTTATAGAATGGTCCTTATTTCCAACACAATTGTCAGGAATTTGTAACACAACTGCAAAAACACTTCTGTGGTTGAACTGTAGGAAAGTAGGTAACTAAGGAAAATGAAAATATTTCCATTTTAAACAGAAAAGGCCCTCTTTGTGGTTTAGTCAGTTCTGCCTATAGGTCAAAAATATGCCCCTACCCAAAATTGATTTTTTTTTTTTTAATATATCTCACATAACTTCTGAAGTCACCAGCTTAGTCCATTTGAGTAGCTCTGTATGCATAATGTCTTCTCTAAAATGCCAAGATAACTGCAAAAGATGAGCTGCTTCTGGTAACTGAATTAAATCCTAATTTATAAATTATCTGTATTTATGTGAATAGTCATACTTCTGTCTCTTACTTGAAAGGCCAGAGGATTATCAGCAGTAGAATGCTATGGGATTTGTCCAAGTAAAAGACTCAGTGTGACTTTATTGTTAATAGGGTACATCCTTCATAGTGCTTATGAACAAAATCATCTTTTAAA
This sequence comes from Xenops minutus, assembly GCA_035221455.1. NCBI lineage: Eukaryota > Metazoa > Chordata > Aves > Passeriformes > Furnariidae > Xenops > Xenops minutus. The sequence continues at coordinate 41,572,838 of JAWWEE010000085.1, forward strand.
AATCCAGACAAGCAGGTTTTTACAATGAGTGAACTCACAGTATTGTTTCAGCATTGACATAGTTATCTTAGTTGTCTCCTTCTCAAATATTTACTTGTGAATTTAGGAGTGCAAAGAAATACTGCTATTCAAAGGAAGACTCTTTGTGTTTTGTATAAAAAAACCCCTACCCACTAAATAAGACCTGTCCCTAGAGAGATTTTATATACATCTGCCTGATAATACTAATATATGTATGTGTAGATATGTATATTTATGTAGGTATATGTATATAAAAATGCATATATATGTAAACATATGCATATATATATATATATGCATATATATGTAAACATATATATAGATTTGTGTTTGTGTCTATACATGGATGTATACATATGTGTATGTGTATATATGTGCCTCTACACGAGACAGAGGAAAAGCCTAGGTTTCTAAAATCACATATTTGTGACTAAATGTACAATGACAGTGATGGCTCTTGAAGTTCTTTCCATAAAGATGTACAGTCCAGTGTGAATGAAAAAACAGCTTGCCTTTGTGCATTATGCTTTGCTTGGAGAACTATTTCTATGTCTATTGCTTTTTATACTCAGCTTCTTAGAGTCTTTATATGCCATAAAATGGAGACTTCTGATCCTTGCCACAAAACCTGTGAAAGTTTTGTTTACTAAATGAGATATTTGGGAGGAGGATAATTTAATATTCTTACATGCTTGCTGCCTAGTTTAATTACTGTGTATTTACTTAAATGAGTCCAGGTGATTTGTTTCTTGCCGTCCAAGTCTCATTAAGAAAAGACTAACTAAATGGAACCTCTTGTTTTTTTCATTCAGTTTTTGTTTTCAGAGCTTGTGTAAAAGGATAAGGGGGAGGGAAGTAACCTAGAGTTGAGAGAGATCTAAGTACACCACCTGCATTTTCCAGTAATAAATCACAGAACAGCATTCTCATTCTGAGGAATGGCAGGTCCCTCCAGGCAGACTCAGCCATGAGCTCAGACGGGACTATTCAGGGCTTCTCCCACTCAGGGTGTGAAATCTGACAGGACTATTCAGGGCTTCTCCCACTCAGGGTCTGAAATCCCTCTTTTTGTCAGCTTTTGCTGCTGCCTCTCACACTCCCACCTTGTACCGCTGTGCAGAGCCCAGCTGCATCTTCTCCCTATCCTCTTGCTTACTCCAGGAATGCTGCTGGGTGCTACTGAAAATATTCCCTGTCCCAGCTGAACCAGCCCTGGCCCCACAGGCTCTCCTTCCATGACAAAGGCTCCAGCCCCACCGCCTTGGTGGTCTCCCAGCACCATGAGCCAGTTTGTAGTTGTCCTTCCTGTACTGTGCAGCCAAAACTAGACACAGACCATTATTGAAACAATGACCTTGTCTTCATTCCATCAAACTCCTCCCATATGCTTAAATCAAAATGTCAAACATGCAGAAGTGTGTTCTGTTGTTCCCTTTTCTCTATTACCTATATTTTATGTGTATATGCTAGTACTTTTTTAAATCTTGTCTATCTGTAAGCACCAAGAATTCACATGGAGCAATGAAGCAGAAGCTTTGCAGGACTTACTGCACAAACTTCAGTTCTGTAGTTTCATAAATCTGGAAAACTTAGCCAGATTCAGAAGTCCACGAAGATGAATACACCTTTTTCTCTTTTGATTCTGTCTGCCATTTCCTAGATAGTTTCCTCCTTCATCTTTTTGTTTAATTCATCTTGAGATTATTTGTCTGAACATTTTCTTCCAAGTACTCATTATCTATCTGTGCTGGGAGCAATTTTATTGTACTGCAAGTCTCATGCTTCAAGAAAGACCTTGAGTATGATCAAAATGTATTCTTGAGGGCAAAGGATAAATTCAAACAATAAAGAAAGATCATGAATGAGCCAGTAACCAAAGGTAAACAGAAGGGGTTTTCATAATGTCAGTATACATGTGTGTACAAGTATCACATGTTTATTTTTTTGAGGGAAACAAAACCCAAACCCAGAACATCCAGAGAATGATAGGCAGTTTAGATTCTGGTGTAAAGAAGACCTGTTTGATCATATAATTATAGTTGCAACTGAATGATATTTTCCACCAGAGGAAAGCACCAGCATGCTTCAAGTAAAAGAAACAGGACAGATTGTGTTTTAGGAAGGATGTTAATGAAGGAAGGATGTTTATGATGTTTCTGATAGGAAGAGAAAACAGGCTTTGCACTGATCTTTCAACAGAGAGAGAAAAGTAAAACGAACACAGTCTTTCCTACCTCGGGGGAAAAAAAAAAAAAAAGCCATCTTGTTGACATAGTTTCCTCATACTGTACCTCATATCTCTAGCAGTTTTGTTAATGGGAACTGTCAGAATTTCTCTAGTCATTTGCATGGGAGATGAGGAGGATCAAAGGAAAACAAACCCACACCCTCTCTGTGAAATGGTCTTAAAGCCCCGTGCTTTCAGAGTCTTCACTTAGAGTGCTGCACAACTGTAGCATCAGTGAAAATTAACAGGAACAGGTAAACTGGTGGAGGTAAACTCTAAGAAAGGTTAGGAGGTGTCGTCTAGTGGTAATGTTCTCCAGAACTTTCTGATAGGTAAAATGAAGTATTTAAAAGAGGCATTGCCAAGATTTGTGAAACATCAAAGTAAATATTTACAAAGACTAGCAAAACTAACATTTTGCAGTAGCCAAGCATAAAATTTGATAGAAGAAACCAAGGCTTTTAAACTAAACTGTATGTGAACATTAATAGAATTCTCTGGATCACATTGTTTTCAGGGAAGGAGGAGATAACATTTGGTGGATATTAAAGTTTTTTCCCTGATTGCTGTTCATTGTTGGAGAGGCTATAAAGATAATCTCTCTTAATGAGGCAGGCTGTGAAGAGCGTCTCCTAAGGTGAAAGGCTCTGTGAAAAAACCCACTGAGAATAGAAGGATATTTCCATTTATAAAAGGACTTCTCCAGCAAAATATCAACATAAATGCAATTTCTTTAATTTATTTAAGTAAAATCCATAATATTATTCTGTGGATACAGTCCATAGGAACCTCAGAGAAACACTTGACTTAGCATGAAGGGAATTATCTATCCCAGGAAGAAAATAAAAATGGAAAATGTTATGTTACCTGTCCAGCAGAGGAGATAGTGAAATGAGGTGAAATTCCTCAAAGAATGTGGGATCAAAATTTTATTATGACACAACAAAGGAATGGCCTAATCCTGTGCAAAATTGATCGTGAGGCATTCAGCTTTCCTTATCAAACCACAAAATAATCAACAAAAAGTAACATTAATGATGGAAAGTTCCTATATAGTCAAATGACAAGGTTTAAATGGTGCCCATGACAGCTATAGAAAGATTTAGTTATAAGGACATCACATGGATGGTGTAGATGTTGCCAAACCTCTGCTGTCTGAAGGAAAAGCAAATGGAATAAAACAAGTAAATAATTAAAAACTAATGTCACAAACATGTCTGATTTTGTCTCTCCTGTACTTTAGCATTCTGTTACAACTACAGCTCTGCCAGCACTTGAAGAAGTGTGTGTCCTCACAGCATCTGCAGTGCTTTATTTTTAATGTTCATTATTTACCCCAGGTAAATACTCCAAGAGAATGCATAATAAATATTTCTGTTTGTGTCAAATTTTAGCAATTTTTCATTACTTCTCCTAATTAAAATACATATCAGGTACACACATGCATTTGGGAGATGGCACTTCCTTTTCCCAGTGGTTGAATACCAGCTTTTTTGAAACAAATCAGCACTGACAGGTCATTTTCAGCAATTACTAATTTCTAGTATAATTTTCTGGCCTTAATGACACAGTATTTTCCATTTTAGTGCCTGAAAACAGAAAAGAATACTGACCATATCATAGCACACTAACCTGTTGGCAAGTGCTAGCTACACTTCACTGGATTTCCAAATACCTCTCTCCATTTCGGGTTACAGACAATAGATACGGCCCATCTGTTTTAAAAATATTTTTTCCTTATGACTAGGAAGTTTAGATTTCTTGGGATTGGGAAACAAGGCAACTCTTCTGTCTTTTTGTTCCTTGTTTTCTACAGACAATGTCAAGTGTTACTAATACAGAACTGTTTGTATTATGTAGCATATACATGGCAGCTGAGCATGGTCTCCCTGTGTGTGGTGTTGTATTTGAGTAGCAGTTTTCTGCATTCCAGGCTGTAAGCACTGTAGGGAAAAGGTTGTGGACTCTGTAGGAAATGGATGCTGTGTGTTTATCTGAGTTTTTTCATATTCATCCATGAGAAAGAAAAAGGTTCAGCTTTCTGTGCCTGCATTAGCTCTCTGCTACCATGCCTATGCAATAAAGGATCAGCTTAGTAGTAGAAACAACAGAAAGAAACCAAAACAGTTTTTATGAGGTGTCATGAGGGGCTTTCCTATGGAGTATTCATGATTGTGGAAGGGGACTGTGACACTTGCAAGTAATTCTGTTTTGTTTTGTTTTGTTTTGTTTTGTTTTTTTTTACGTGATAACTTACATGCATATCTATATAAAATCTTATTTCAGCTAGATGATGATGTAGGTTTGTGAAAATGATTGTTATTTTCCACTCTTTTACAGAAGGTGTGGCTAATAATTCAATTTAATTCCACTTTAAATTCCTTTGGCTGTAACTTACTCTTCTACTAAACAATTTTGACTTAAAAGACTTTTTACTTTAGTCAATATTTGAAAGAAAAATATTTCATTTGTCTTCATGAGAAGAAGAGTATGTTCTTTCTCTGAAGTCAGCTAACCTACTCTAAATCCTAGAAAAAATAAGACACCTTGTTTGTTTGTTTGTTTGTTTACAGTCACAACTAGCAGGTCAGATTGAAGCCAAGAAAATGTGTCAGCCAGCTGATTAAGGGTGAGAATATGTATTGCCTTTTCTTGCTTGTATCTGATTGCTAGTTAGAAAATTCAAATGAAGAACATACCTTCTTAAAGAAAAAGATCAGGTATTTGAACATACACTTGAAATCAAAGCACATTTCCTTGCCATGTAATGCAGTATAGTAGAGCAATTCCTCAGCTTTCCCTGAACTGGAAAGATAAATTATGTCATCAGAATGGCATTGTGCCTGGCTAACATGGCTATTCTGCTTCTGAAACAATAGATACTGTTCTCACATGATCTTGGACTTGCTATTACACATCTATTGGCTATAATTCTGTTCTCAAAAAAGGATTCATCTGCTTACAGCTCCTCTGTGTCAAAATTAAGTTTGATTTGCAGGGATACCATGTAGAAAAATCTTAAATTTTACAAAGCTCTGTCTGGAGCTCCAGCTGGGAGTAGAGTTTAAGCACCTCAAAATATAATCATATTTGATCCTAAATCAGCACAAAAAATCTGGATAATATTGTCCCCTGTAATTCGTGATGCAGATATTTCCTCTTATTTCTCCTTTGCTCATGGTGGTTCTGTTTTTAGAACAAATGAAATCTATGCTTTAGAGGCATAATGTGCAGATATCAAATCAGTAGAATAAAAGTTTCCTCTGCCTAAACAAGGAATAAAAATTGTGGGGCTTATCACTTAATATTTTTATTGTTAAAAAAAAATCTGTGTATTTTTTCCCTGTAACTTACCATCATCTAGTTACATCACTTCACAATATAAACAGATTGATTTGATTTGCTGCAGTAAATATTTCATACATGTTGTCAGCATTACTGATGGCAAGTGCAGAGATATTTTCCTGAAAGTTTTAATTTCAACCTAAGCATACGGTCTAACAACGGTATAAATCTGATTTGCATCTGTAAGACAAAAGAGTCCTCGAGTCCCTCACGTGGTGGCTCATGAGAACTGTGGCAAAATATGAAATGCTGCCATTCAGAAAGGAGCAAAGGCTTTTCCAAGGGGCAGAATGCTTTGAATGTTAGGACCGGCCAGAAAACCAAACCATTTCAAATCATAGCTGTTGATTATGGAAATTATTTTCTATCTATTTTAAATACTGTCAGAGTTAGACTTTCACTGTGTGAAGTTGTTCATTCCTCTTTTAGAGGAATTTATTCTGATCTCAGAAGTAAAGGTCTGCTTTTATTTATTAGTGATAGGACATTATGATCTAAGTTTTTAAATGGAAGTACCTAGGTTTAGCTTCACAATTGCAGTGTGTTTCAGAATAAACTGAAAATGGGACACTTTCTCTTCTTCCTTTAAAAGTAACAGTGTGTGCATTTTTACCTGAAGTTCACATATATGACAAGTTAATTTTATCAGATTTTGTGGCATTTCTTTCAATGAATTACCAAGAAAAAATACTCTTTTACATTGAACTGCACACAAAAAATGTTGTCCTGTTGTAATTTTACAGTTGCTTGGTATCTCTTAAGCATAACACACTATTATATTCCTACATGAAAGTTAGCAGGTGGATTTTGGTACGAAACCTGTCCAAGAGGTGGTGCATTTTTGTTTGGCTGTGCTTTCAGTTTGTTGGTGTTGGCTTAGTACCACCATGAGGCATTACTTTCTTTAGAGCTCACCCTGTGTGTGAGCTCCCAAGCAACTCCAGCTATGTGTAAATGAACAAAAGACTTCCTAGTGATGCTGAAGCCATGCCTTTCTGTCACATGCCTGAGGAAGTTTCAGATTAAGTTCTGGGTATTTAAGGACTTGTGCTATTACTGCCAGGTAGATTTCTTCACTACAGATGCTATTCGTCACCTCAAGTCTGTTCTTTTCCTCCTCCTTATTTTAGCATGACCCATCAAATAACAAGTACAAAAAAATTAGACTGAAGAAATACTGACTGTTCATCAAAAAGAATCAGAAACATAGATTTCTCCTGTGTCTTTACAAATGCCTTTCCATCCTGTTATGAAGCCTTTGTGCATGAATCCAGCAACAGAATACAGTTGGATCAGGATTGATGCAACCATGTTATTTATATTGCTTTCATTCACTAAAAATTTTGTTTCTGGTCCTTAGAAGAAAAATGTCCCAAAGCAACTCATATAGTTTTTGCCACTTAGGAAGAAATCACCCACAATGTCAGCTGTCTCCATGGTTTATTTTAAAATTTCAGGCATACCAGGCACAGAACTCCCCAGTGTTATAATCTACCTTTACAAAACAGAGATCAAAACAAAAAAAAATGAAATCTTCAGTCAAAATTTCCCAAGTTTTTGTGGAGAAAAGATTCGAGAAAACAAGCTCCCCCATCTCTCACTGTTTGCTGCATTGCTTGTCTCTCTTCTGGCTAAAGAGGCAGCACATGCCAAAGGCCACATTTCTCTCTGGGGTGTTTGTCTGTGTGCTACTTCCATTGAATAAAAACTGAGAGCAGGACCTGTCTTTAAGTATGACTCTTAGAGCATCTAATTGCAGCCAGGCCCCTGCTGTGACCTCAGTGAGACTTAGCTGATATCGCGTGGTCCACCTTAAGTATAAGCTTTGGAAATGGTTAAAAGTAAGCTGAAGCAAACCAACACAATTCAGTCAAAAGAAAACCCAAACTGTTCACGCACAGGGAGAAAAACAATGACGGTTTTTTGGGTGGGCTTTAATAATCTGTGCTGCACTTTTATAATGGCTGCATATAGACAATGATATGAGCCTTTCTGGTTTCTAAGGCTTTTTAATAGAAAAGTCTGCTTTGCAGAGCTTTTTGGATATTATTTTTAAACTGTTTTTTCTTCTTTTGAGGTTAATAATGCAGATTCCAACATCAAAAATGGAGTTGTCTAGCTATTAGCAAACCAGTATACTTAAACATAATATTTAGCAAAAATAAAGAAGATTTCAATTTCTTTCAATGTCAACAAGCTTTTATAGGGGTATTCTTAGATTTGCAAGATCTTTTTTAAAAAATTTAATGCATGATTGTGGCTCTTTTGCACAGTCTGCTGGGAGAAAAGAAAACCACATCCAACCCTTTACAGGATTGGAGTAGCTGATGTTCCTATTAGAACCTCTCTGCGTTTTTTCAATTCTTTAATCATATTTGCCAGGTGTTTATCCTGGTGGCACAGAGGAGGCAGTTCTGCCTTTTGGACTGTATTTACCTTTGAAGGCAGAAAAGCATTTGGACTGTAATGACAGCCCATGTTGCAGTTTTACTGAGCCAAGAGGAATGCATTTATGTAATAAACAGCAATTACTTCAGAGAGACAATCTGTCTGCTGAAGCCCTTAGTAATACACGGCTTAAATAGATAATATAATCTTATTGCTTTTCCATGCCTTCCTTAGAAATGTAGGCAGAAACTGTTGATAGTATTATAACAAAACTTTGTGTTTTATCTCAGCCACACCATGGTATTTAAAGAAAACTTCCTGGCAGCAGTAACTTTATTTGGTCATAAGCATTTAAAAACTGACAGATACTACTTAGAATGACTGCCCCAGAAAAATGTAGTCTCAGTTTCACTTCATATGGCTTTTGTTTTGTTGTTTTGTTTTCTCTTTTTGTTCCATGAAAAGAAATGTGGATGTTGGCTTCATTTTTATCCTCTGATGCTACAGGAGATTATCATATTTTTCTCAGCACCATGTTGAGACTAGAGAGAGTGGAACATCTTAAGAACAAAAGGAAACCTCTGCTTTTAACTTTGTATTTGATAGAGGGTGTTACTTATTGCCATAAACACCTTCTTAAAGAAATACTTTTCCAGATACTAAGACTTGAATAATTCAGCTCAAGGAAATGTCTAGAGTGCTTAAAAAATGTTAGAAGACTTGACATTACTGCTAATAACTTAGAATTTTAGTCACTGCATTAAAATTGTTTTACAGTATATGTTGTTTGTTTCTTTCCATTTCAGAGGGGGATTTTACAGATGAGCATAGTGCCATAAAGTATGGATGGGGGAGATTTAATCAATGCACACGGGAATGTACTATACCACCAGACTGCAATTATTAGACCATTTCCACTTTCTTAAGAAGATCTTACTCTCAATTATTTGCTAGCAAATAAATGAGTAAACTAATAATAATGCCAGGGTCTTAGTCTTGCTTCCGTAATAGATGGCTCAGAAGAGATCCTTTGTAATTCAGTCTCAATACCATATGTCTCTGTTGACATTAAAGTGCTTAGTTCCAAATCAGTTGGCTTCATTCAAGCATCTTAATTCAAGAGTGGATGATTAGATCTTAAGCTAAAAACCTATTAGGATGTAAGCACTTATGTTGCTGAAAGGTATTAAAGGAACAACATAGTATGGTTGCAGATAAATCCTCTATATCTACTACTGATCGGTTAAACCTTATTTGATCTTCAAACTACATTGAAAACTAGCTGAAATGTTCAAAGCTGAATGTCACATAACTAAACCTTGAGGATACACTGTGTGAAAATAAATTCTGGTATCTTTTTGAGACATGAAAAACTCAGATATGGGAATCTGGTACTCTCTGTGCAGAACTAACATAAAATGTTTTAAAGAACACACAGACTATCTTTTAGAACTGAAAATTGTGATTTTTACTTTAGTCAGTAAAGCATGGCAAATAATAAGAAATTCCAAAGAATTTTATTCTTATCCTTGGCCATGGTAACTAGCACTTTTGATAATTCCACAAGCTACGTATTATTTTATTTTATTTTATTTTATTTTATTTTATTTTATTTTATTTTATTTTATTTTATTTTTTGTCTGCAGAGCAGTGAAAAAAACAAATAAAAGCCCTCAATCCCTGTGATAAGGGAAAATAATTATTATCCGACTACAACTAGAATACTGAAAAAAAATTGTTATTTTGGAGAACTGATTTGTGGTACAATTTAATTCTGTATGTGACACAGCCCATTGTAAATCTATTTTCTAGATGATGTCTTTTGTCTGCAGTCCTCTAAGAGAAATAAGAGAAGAAAATGAATATATGAATAACTTTGAAATAAATGCTATTTTATAACATTTCATAAAAATATCAAAATCTGAATTTCAGAGCCAGTTCTATGGCATGTGGGATATAATTTGGTGACTTTTTTGAATGGCTTTGATCATATTTCCAAAAAGGACTGTAGGGTAAGATTTTCAAGAAGTAACTCTTTTATAGTGGTCTGAATAACCATGGGTGTGCTCACACTTCGTTGGTGTCACATTCCTTACAATAATGCACTGTTTGTTTAAAAAAAATGATGAATATGTCTTGTAGCCATCTAAAATGAAATTAAAGTCCTTCATGATGACCTTTTCAGATATGTAGGAATCTTTTAGATAATACAACTTAGGGTGGAATATATATAAAAAATTAAGTATGAATAATCTGATTAAAAGTTCTGTGGCTTGCTTTGGATTTGTCGTGATGGTGCTCACTTACTGATGGTTCTTTAGCTGTTTTCATGATGCTGATTTACCCTCATTCCTTGCTGCAAAAATGGCATCCAAAATACTGCAGAAACTCAATGCTATTATACGCACTGCTCTAATGGAATAGGGAAATAGGAAATATCTTTGCTTGCTATAATAAAAAGGAAGAATTTAGGACATACCGACATGTGAAACAATGCACCCCTTTGAAAAACACTTTTAAAAGTCAACTCTGTCAGAGAGGTACAGTCTTCCTGGTGAAGGAACAATGTGCTTTCTTCTCTTTGAAGTTCTCATTTGTTAAACAGAAATCAGTAAGAACCTCTGCTATATTTGAAAACCATACATTTCATATTTAAGCAAGGCAAAAAGTAATAGAATTATAAAATATAGACTGTCTAGGTCAGAAAAGGCACCCAAGACCACCGACTCTAACTGTTAACCTGACACTGCCAAGACCACCACTAAACCCTGTCCCTATGTGCCACATCTACCTGTCTTTTAAATACCTCCAGGGGTGAGCAGCTTGTTCCAATGCTTGACAACCTTTTTAGTGATGCATTTTTCTGTTATACCTAATCTAAACCTCCTTTGATGCAACTTGAGCCCATTTCCTCTTGTCCTGTCACTTGTTCACTGGGAGAAGAGACCGGCTGCCACCTGGCTACAATATTCTCTCTGTAGTTGTAGAGAGTGATAAGGTCACCCCTCAGCCCCTTTTTCTACAGGCTAAACAACCCCAGCTTCCTTAGACACTTCCCATAGGACTTGTGCTCCTAACCCTTTACCAGCTTGGCTGCCTTTCTCTGGACATATTCTAGAACCTCAATGTCTTTTTTGTAGTGAGAGTCAAAGAGGTCAGTGCTGCCAAAAGACTTAAGAACCTGTTCCCTAGTATTTTAAACCCATTTCTTTTAGGTCGCTGATCTGCTGCAGATGAGGGTAACCAGAAACTGCTGTCCTTGTCCTTGACAATGCCATGGTATGCTGACCATAGCATCACTGTCAACTTGTGGTTCAGGAGATATTCTGGATCTGTGTGCCACTGAATCACTGGGCAGTGAAATCCTGCTTAGGATCCAGGCTGGAAGTCAAATATAGTTTTTTCAAGTTAGCCAAAGTATGCAATGCAGAATTGCAGACTCAGCCTTTTTCTGTTGACTATAATAGCAGGAGGCAATTACTGACCCACCATTCTGAAGTCAGACATCCATGCTTTGGGGTTAGTTTGAATACTCTGAGTGCATTCACTGCACACAGACATTTTGCAGCCTATGATGTTCACCTAGTTATTAGAATTACACAGCTGCATATCATGGATACATGATATCAGATTCAGACAAACTGATCATAGTCAGACTACAAAACATTTCATCCCTCTATCCTAGAAATTCACATCAGTATTGATCAGGTTTTCAACAAAAAACCCCAAACAAACAAAAACAAAACAAAAAAACCCAACCCAAACAAACAAAAATCCCAAAAGCCAGAAAACCCAAAACAACCAACAAAACGGGGTGGGGGGACAGGGAGGTGGGGGAGTGGTGGTGGTGAAGAAAAAGACAGCAAAAAGAAAAAAAAGAAAATAAAACCAGCTCTGTCCATCCTACTTTCAGCACCCTTTTGTTCATATATTTGCTAGGGCCTGGTATAGGACCTTGGGTAACATCAAGCTCCTCAGCTGAGTCACAACAAATCCCTGCATAAATCCTACATCCATCTGTCCTATTCGAATACATATACACAAGTAAATGAACTCTTAGCAAAATCTGCTGCAATGATGAAGTGAGGTAAATTGATACAGTAATGTGAACATGCTTCAGTACAGACCACCTCATTTTCAGTAATCTTCTGACTACATACTGGTTTACAGGATGAAGGAAGTACATGAAATAATTAGGCTAATGGGAAACAGAGAGTAATGGGGAGAGGGAAGGCTGGAGAGTGAGTAGTAATGCATGAATTCACATTCCTTGAGACCTGGAAAAGCCAGAGGAATCAGGACAACTATTCCATACTCCTTGACAGCAACAGGAGCTGATTTGCATCAACGAAATTGATTCTTAGGAATTACCTAACTTCATAATTTTGGAAAATGCATATTTTGTGTACGTTTAAGATGATTGCACATAATATGATGCTCAAGAATGATAAAGCATTTTCAATCTAAAGGATAGATGTTATCTAACCAAAGATTTCCAAATACTAGGGACATCCTCCTCTCCCTGTTCTAGCTGGAAAGAGCATCTTGCTACATTCCAATCAATTTTCTGACTGGGAATTCTGCTTGATTTAGCCTTTCATTTCTAACAACTTAGTTACTTACCTGAATTTTCCGTTGATGACTCTTTTGTCTCTCTTTAGTTAGCCTTCAGTTTTGATGCTTTCTGTCTTTTGCTGTATTACCACTTTCACTCTCACAGTGACTAGGAGCAGAATCAGCAGCTAATGTTTTCTGATGATGTGACTGGAGCTCACCTTGCAGGCAGCACCTGCTCTCACACAGTCAATATTACTTTTAGTCCAGGATAGCTGGACTGTGGGGCACTGCAAGCTAAAATCCAGCTAAGTCTGTAAATTTGGGATGGAAATACCACCGTACAGATTTCAGGATGATTTACTTTATTGTTTTTCCTCTCGCCCACTGTATCCCACCTCCTAACAAAAGTCACAAACAGATTTCCTCATGACTCATGGTGAAAGAAATATAAAGCAGTTCTGCTTATAATAACAAACAGATTTATGAGGTGGAGATACCCTCAAGTCTTGGGGGAGCTATTTGTTGATTGTCAGCACTGAAAGTCTGTCGAGCTAAGATTTACGACTGCTTATATCTGAATATGCATAACCCTAAGGCTCTGTCCCTTCCACTTTTGGAAGCATGGGACAATTTGCTCTGCTAGAAAGGTGTATGGAGGATAATGCTCACCCTTATTTGATGAGGAGGCTGTAGATTAGAGCTATTATGATCAACACATCTCAGAGCTTGTGAAGCTTGTCCCTGGAATAGCCCCCAGGATTTAAGAGCTGAAGGCATGACCTTCCAGACTGACAGAAGGGTATGGACTGTGTCAGTTCTGCTCTCACAGGAGTACATCAAGGCTAATGTTTTATCTCTTTAATGCTTTTTTAAGTGCTTTTAGAAAGAATTGACAATAAACATAGACCAATCAAATACCTGCTTTGTTAATGAATGTGTAGCCGAAAACTGTTATCAAGACATGTTCGGTCTCACAACTCTTAACATATATAGACTATATAACTTATCAGACCCTAGCTCACTTTTGTTGGTGTAACTGCCTTGCTTATTATTATCTCCTTGTAAAAAAAATCAGTTATCCTTCGATGTTTACAAGCCACTGAGCTGAATGTGAGATGTGGCTTATCTCTCAGCCAAGGGGTGTTTTCTCCAGACTTCCTTAGCATACAAGAGTATTTGCACAAGAAGTGCTGACATATACAAAGCTGAAACAACCACTGAGAACAAGTTAAAACATAGTGACACAAAATGGCAAATCCTGGCTTAAAAAAGGAATATCGTCTTTTACTTCATCAAAAGAGATGAAGAGCATGGTGCTGAACAAACTACAAAATTGCCTAACAGTCATCTTTGTCATGTGGTTTGAAACTGTTTGAATACACATGGTAGTCCTTTGGCTTTGGATGACAGTGCTTTGTTGTGTTACAGAAAAAAAAAAAAAAAAAAAAAAAAAGAGGAACATTATGTATACAAGATCCTTCTCTTGGACATGCCTCAACTAATTCACTAACAGCAGAATGTTAAATGGCAAGTTGCACTTACATGCTGTTATAGTTAGAAAGATGTGTTTGACAGTAACAGAACATTCTGAAACCTTTCCTATCCTCAGTCTATTTCTGGAGACACAGGGAAATTTTCCCCCTCTGCCAGGATATTAGCTTTGCACCCCTGAGGACAGTTTACTGGCTAAGTATCTAAATTAAAGGGAGAGATCAGTACTAGTTCATGCTGCACCTCACATAAACCACAGTGCACATTCTGATTATCCAATTTGATTTTCATGTTTTCCTTGAATATTATGCAAAAAATTTAAAGAGCAAGAATCATTTCATGAAAAAAAAATCCCACCTTCATCTGTAGGAATACAATCTGCATCAATATTCAGTATGGTGGAGAATTTTGCAAGTGGATAAAAGTTGCAAAATAAGAGAAATTGGGAATAAGAGATGACATGTTTGCTTGTACCAGAAACTGGCAGAACAAAATACCATTGGGCTGAATACCAGGAGAATTAGACAACAGGGTAGGAAATTCACTTACTATATAGACTTTGGATGTTTGCTGTTCATAAGCAGTGGTGCATCTCCTTTGTTTGAATGCTGACCTGAGTCCTCTGTTGGCTGAAACTTCTGTAAAGTGGGGTAATTGGCAGTTCACTACCATTTCCTCTTCCCTGACAACAGGAGTTGTGCTGTAAGACCTACTACACAACTCTGATTGGAACTAAGTAATGCTGATGGTGCGGGATTTTTTTATGTTGAAGATTTTAGCATTGTCCCATGCTCCCTTTGTGCCATAAATGTCTCTATTTAAATATACATGGTTGCAGAAGTAGCCATGCTGGCTTTGAGATTTTGCTGTTTCTGTAAGCAGATGGAGCTCTGGCAGAAGAGCCCTCAAAGCGTTTATTTCACTCTAGGCCTCTGGCTACCAGAAAGAAACTTGAAAGCTGCAGGAAGGGAAAAGAAGAACAGAAAAAAAAAGAGCAAAATCAATAAGAAGGGCAAGAATATGTTCATTAACAAAAGCCATATGATGTTGGCTGGGGGAATATACTAGATATTTCTAGTAATTTGTGACTGATTATGGGAGTTCACAGCACAAAAGAAAAGCATTGCACCATGAACATATTTGAATTCTAAGAAAAATAGGAATCCCAAAGTGACTTTTCTGGACTAAGAATCTGTGTAGATCACACAGAAAATAAGAGTGGTTGCTCTACTCAGAGAAATATTAACAGAAGATGGCAGAGCTGTTTAACAAACTGCCAAAGAGCCTTTTCAGCCCAATAATTATATTTTCCATCTATGCATAGATTAAAGTGAACTTCAGTGCAGATTCTGCCTGAGAGAGGTCTTGTAACCAAAAGGCAAAAATATACCCAATGCAGAAAGCCCTTATTTCTCTATAATCCTGTTATAGTGAAAGTTTAGGTTGCCTCCAGTAAAAAGGCAGTCCTTTAAGCAGAAAGAAGAGTAGGCTTACCCTTTCCTTGAGATATGAATGACATTCTCTCACCCTCCCTGTACACCCTCTGATGGCTTTAATGCTCATATTGTGGGCTTGAAAGCTGGACTCTGGTGAGCTGCCCCTGCAAGGCAGAAGGTGCAATGTTGCTGAGTGACTCAAGGGCTCTGCAAGGATCACACACAGAGGTGAGTGTTCCTTGTAGGTCAGAAAAGGGGAGCATACCCTGCCTTTGTGAAGCTGGGTTACTCTCAGTCCATATGATGGTGGTGCAAATGTTATTTTTAATAACAAAGAGCCTTAAGACAAATTTTGTCAGCCTGTAATAAATTCTGTTTTATTTTTTACTGAGACAAATCATCCATGTACATGTGTGGGGATGGGCTTTCTTGCCTGAAGGCATCCACAAACAAAACACCAAACAGAGAATACCAGCTGAATTCTCTTTCTACTACTAAAAGACAGTACTAAAAGAAATTTTTTCACTTGTACATCCTGAAATGCCTTGATAAAACAACTGCCTACTGTACAAATGGCAATAACGATTTAAAAATACTTATTTGATTTGGTGTCATTTGGCAAACTGCAACATTTTAAACAATTAGTTTAAAGAGAGTATTAAGCCAAGTTTGGACTGTGACCTAGCACTCAAGTCTACTCTGTCATCTGGTCAGAACATGTATTTGAAATGCATGAACTTACTCTGAGAGTCACAGAGATCAAGATTGTTACTCAAAATTAAACAGAAGCTGTCTCTGATCTTTAAGATTAGAAGAAATACAGCCTTTCCTGTAGAGACAGGCATGAACCAGACTGAGAAATCCAGATATGTAGTAGTAGTAGTAGGCAGAAAAAAGACCTGAACAATTTCTTCTGTTTCCTATGTGGATATCTTGGGCTACTTGGATAAGTGTGTGGAGAAGGTATGCCTGTCTCAAGTTTTTCTATCAGATCATGCACAGGTAATTCACTACAAAGACAAGAAGCATAAACTCCATTGCCTGATGCTGGGGGCACTCAACTAAAACACAGATGAGAAGTCTGGAGGCTAGTTCCATTAAGTACTTGCCCATGCTAAAAGTAAATGGAAGAGAGAAGAGATTCACATTACGCTAATTAATCTAAAAAGTAAAGAACCTCATTGGCAAAAGAGACATATATATGCTATTTGTGTATGTTTCAAGTCCTCCTTTTTCCAGATCTGCCCAATCTATTGTCTGTTGGGAGAATGTGTGTCTGTGTGTCTTTTGATTACTCTTTTTTTATTTTTGACCATATAGCCAATCCTGAACAAGATAAATGTTCTGTCCAAAACTGACAAGTAAAATGAAAAAATGGTTGTTTTGAAAGATTATCTTTTCAGTTATGTGGGTGATAATTTCACAGCTGTCTTCTGAGCCCTAAGTAACAAGGCTGAGCTCAGGGGCAGAGCATCACACAACTATGCAAATACTACACAAAGTATGCTCATGTGCCCTAACCTTCTTCTGAGGAAAAATAAGAAGTAGTAATAACATGTAGAATAATTTTTATAGAAATTATAAAAAAAATTATAATAAATGCAAACAATGGCAAGATGCATAGAAACTGGATCAAAAGTAGTACTAATGTAATACAAGTAATGAAATTATCATTTTTTACCCAGTGGTTAGTGCTTGTTTTACTATCTCAAAGATTTGTGTACTGATCCTAAAGTTTTATGTATGTCATTGATATATTTTGTTCCCATGTGTATATAGATCTGAAATAAAAAAATAATACATCAACTAACTTCAACTTTGCAAAAAATGCATTAGACAACATTGTAAGCTTCCTACAATGAGATGGAACTAGAAGTGGGGTTTTTTTGTTTGTTTCTCTGACATCTCAATTAAAAAAATCATGTGACATTTTTTGAGAGGAATCTAGCAAAACTATTTCACTCCTGCAAAAAATAAGGCACCCCCTATGACTGTGATGGGAGGTGACACTGTGTAGTGGACTAATACAGGTTCCAGAGTTTGCCAAGAGCCTGTCTCATCACAGCTACAAATATTTTACTGATGATTCATATTACTTACCACATTTAAAATCTCCTTCATCTCATTAATATAGTGCTATGAAGTTCCTCAAGGAGTCCTGTAGTATTTTTAACTTAATCCCCTTATTTTGAAGTGGTATGCCATGGGCAAAAATGTGTATCTATAATATTCACTTGATTTCTGTCTTTAGGGGAAAGCTATATGTTATGAGAAGTTTAAACAAAACTGAAGTTGTAGCTGTTACTTCAGGACAGGTAATCAGTATCGAGATCTGATATTAGAAAATCTAAGGTTATTTAAAGTCTTCATTGTGGTAATCCAGTAACTATTCTGAGAGCTCTACTTTCACAGGAACAATAACAAGAAACTTCAGATAAGAGAGTACTGAATCATTTTCATTCCAGGTTTGTCCAGCTGCATGATGTTGAGCAATGCCATCTTTCTATTCTGTGGAAGCCTATGCTGACCCCTGAGTGAAATGCTGTTCTGATCACACCAAGCCACAGGCCAAGGATGTAGGGTGAGGTACAGCAGTCAAAACCACCACCAGAGCACCCTTTTGCTCCAAGTGTCCCCAGCAACCCTCAGAAAAAGATCCTTTCTCCTTCCCTACTGCAGCTCCAGAGGCAGGGAAGACCCGCTCTGTGTGCACACAGGAGGTACCTGTGTGTTTCCCTAAGATGGAGGCAGTGAGATTCAGCACTCAGGCAGAGTGGAGTCTGTTTCATACGTTTGTCTTTAAAAAGCTCAGCCTGACATTTCTTTTGCACAGTCTACTTATGAATTATCCCACTGTGCAGACATTTATCCACATCTCAGCGTGCTGAAGACATGCTGAAGACATTTTAATGGTCTTGTAAGCTTTTTGTACATCTTTCTCCTTCTTCAGAGACTCAGTGAGGCACTTTACCACTGCAGTGGTACAATTGCTGTGATCTTCAAGGCTATCAAAGGCTATCAAGCAGATACCTTTTTTTTTTTTTTTTTAATAATGAATGTAAGTGTGGAGATAGTGACCATGAGGAAAACAGGCTTCATTTTTGAGCAGGACTTGAGTGCCCAGAGCTTACCCATTATTATTTTTCCCCATTATAATATTCCTTTATGTTGTACAGATTGATTTCTGCTGAAGCCTGCATTTCAGAAAACTAACAATTTTTTTTTATTTTTTTTTTCTGCTGTTTTGCCTATTTGAATGTTAGTTGCAGCCTTTTTTAATCTGAATATCTGTCAAAGGGCAGGTGCTACTGAGAACCTCAGATTCAGTATTACACCAATTGATGGTCTTGGTTGATAGAAGCTCACTCCCCTCAGGCTTCATCTGTAGTATTTTACCATGTCCTCCCACAGTAGGTAATGTAAATTCTGGAAGAGCTGTGTTTCATGTTCTGTGCTTATGGCAAAGGAAAGGAAGATTATGTCTGTCAATACAAGCAATTACACTAGAATCAATCAAAACTGGTTCAACTCATCAAATGTAGTTTTCCATTAAATAGATTTTGTTCATTTGCCTAAATCTGTCTCCACTGTCTGACTTTTCTGCTGTCATGACTTTGCCTTCCCTGCTACTTATAAAATACAGGGGAAAAAAATCTCTAAAATTACTTTTAGGGGACAGAGGAAGGTATGTAGTAACTATCCCAAGCCTGTTTTCAGGCAATCCTGATAAGATGTATTATTAAGACAAAGAGTAAACCTGGAAGCAGTTTTGAGGCGGCAATAAGATATGATTAATTATAAGAATGCCTAGAGCAAGCTGCTGCTAACACTCAGTGTAAACTGCAGGTGGCACCATTTATACAAAATTTTAAAGAGAACCGCGGAGAAAGTTGTCCCTTTTAATCTGAGTTTTATGATAGCTTGCCGTGATCGTATAGTGGTTAGTACTCTGCGTTGTGGCCGCAGCAACCTCGGTTCAAATCCGAGTCACGGCAGGGGAAAATGTATCTTTTGAAGAGATATAATTACAGGTCGCATACCAAAAAAAACCTATTAGTGATGTCTAAGACTAGGATGAGTGTCTAACTTCACTGTCCACCTCCCTGAGTAATTTGAGCTCAAATACTCAGAATGACGACTTCTAAAATGATAATTTGATTTTTATAAATTAGTTATGGTAACCAATGGCAGTTTCTGCAATAAATGTTAAACTAAAGTTACATATCTGGTAACAACTATATTAATAAAACATAATTATTATGGAGTTTATCAGATAATTTGGATGCCACTAAATAGAATTTCTGGCAGTTAGTTCTTTATTTGATAAGGAGTGAATTCAAGACCAAGCATTGTTTTTCTCTCACTGCTGCATCAGTCCCCTTTAATAGATTACATCTTCACCAGGCCCAGACAAATTCACACAACAGGCCAACTGCTGCAGAGTGTGAATGACAGGTGCCTTTCTCGCTCTCCAAGAAAGCAGGAAAATTCTTTACTGTCCTACTCAGGGAGGAAGTGAAACAAATCTTCCTTTGCATCACTGTCAGGAAAAATCAAAACCTTGTATGCCTGGAAACCTGGGAGGGCACATCACCTCTGGAGGCTGAAGGCTGAGGTGTCCCAGTTTTGGTATAGTAGGCTAGTGACCTTGGCATCTTATGACCTGCCTCAGGTTCACAAGAGCTCTTTCAGTTTACAGAGTATCTTTGAGTATTCCTCTGATTGGCCTCAGATTTCCTGTCTAAATATCACTTGGCCTTTTAGGAGCATGTCAGAGAAATTATGTCTTGAATTCTTTGTCTAACTGATGAGACAGATGTGGCTGATTTCCCAAAAGAAAGTAATTTAGAAATATCTACTACGATGAAAGAGACTTGGTTGATCTTTCACACTCTATCCCCGATGTAGTCTTTCAGAAATGTCATTTGCTTTGTTAGATTTTATGGACTCCAGAAGTACTTATTTAACTCATCACAGGTGCACATACTCTTTAAAGAATCCTTGTGAATGAAGTCCTAGAAAAGAAATTCAAAAATTGCAACACCAAAAATATTACTCTACTCATGCGTCATCCTGAGGCTGCCTAAGCACTAAAGGCTCACCCCTGCTTGACCTCAGTCTCACTGGAACTAGCTTCTCTATATCCAGTGTTCATCTGTAGCTAAATATTACCTTCCTGCTAGTTATAGTAATCTGATGATTTTGAAGAGTTTCAATAGAACACTAGACAAGTTCAAAATGCCCCTTTTTAACATATATTTTTATTTTATGATGACTTACCAGAAAACAGTGGTTATTGTGTTTGATATAGTTTATTTAGGATACCAATATATGTACTGCTAGCTCAATGCTAGCACTATAAACTGAGATCAAGATTGGTGTAGGCAGATAATCTGATCTTCCTTACCACTTCCCCTTGCAGTTATTTATTCTTCTCACAAGAAAATGAAAATCAAAAGCAAACTTCATTTTGGAATATAAACATGCAAGTGCAGGTGGCTTCCAGCATTACATTTCCTGAGAAAATATTTATCAATTTTCCCTTCTCATTAGGGAAAAGAAAACAAATACTTTAGTACAAAAGAGTTTCCAAGGATAATAGGATTTCAGACTAGGAAAAATAGGACTGCAGAGCAAGGTAATCCTGGAACTGATTTTGAACCTTGAAAGAATTGCCTGTATGTTCCTGAAATATGCGGGGCTTTGTGTCTGGCAGACGTGTTAAGATAACATTTTTCCAATTGCAAACGATGGTCTGAAAACATTATATTCAAAATATTAACAGGTTTACATAAATCTATTTCTGAAGTTCTGAAATTTTTATTGTCTAAGACCAGTTTGGAGACAAGACAGAAGAGTTTGCTTCAGCAGCCTTCTCTGCCTTTATGCAGAAAAACTGATCTTCTGGGAAATAAACAGTAGTTAAGAGCAAGGCAGGAAAAAGAGAGTACATGCCTTTCTTTGCAGCTCTTCTATGTCTTTTTATGCTTGCTATTGTTCTCACGTATGGCTCATTCATGCAACCTTTAGGACATAGAGGTGTCTGCCTCCATATCCCCAGCATGAACAATTTGCTTCTTGGCACAGAAACTAATAGGATGTACTCATCAGCAGTGCTTGGGAAGAGGTTTTTTTATTGCATTTCATTAGGAGAAAAACAGCCATATATTTTTAAGTTACAGAGAAAGACACCTAGTTTTTAAGAAAGCAACACTGAACAGAAAGTTCTGAAAACATTTTAAAACATTAATAAAACCTGATGTAGATTTCTGTTCTACTTCCTCCATTTTCCAAGACTTGGTTGTATCCTGTCTGATATTCATTTCAAGTGTTGAGCAGCATAGAAACCAATGGTCGTTTTGAATCTGAAGTCGTTGAATTAAATGAATTCTGGTTTTTTTCATTCTCTTCACAGGACTGCAGCTCATATTAAAACTTTTACAGGTCCCTTCTGATATCCTTTCAAAGGGCTGTGGTCAAGTAGATTCTTTGAAAGGAAGTATGTGGTAAAAGGAACTCCTAAAAGCTTAAATATCTGGTTGCACTTTAACAAAGAATGCCAGGAATTCACTTCTCAAGTGGGATGATTTTACCTCTGAAAATTCAGCTCTGAGTTTAGAGGCTATTATTGCAGAATGGGTAGTAACTGGGAAAAATCTGACAGATGGAAAGATTCCTGAGACTGATCTGTAAACAGAACTGCATAAATAATATCTGATGTTGCAGTTTTGTTCTCATAATCTGTCTTTAGTGTTTCTTGAAAGAAAGCATGTCCTGCTCTCTAAAAAAGGTGATGTGGCGTATTTGTAATGCTCCATCAGTCATTCATAGCACTGGGGAGAGCTGCTCCAGAACACGTATGAAGACCATCATCAATTTTTCAAGCTTTTGACTTGTACCACTTTGGTTTAAGCTTTGAGTCAGGTTTGAATCCTACAACTTCCTGCACTACAATTCCAATTACTGAGTAGGACCTGGTTTTAGTGTTTCATCAAGAGCACAGCCCCAAACCACCAATTGTCCAGAATTGTCTAACTAATGTTTTATGTTGCACTTTTTTTTCTTTTTTGTATTTATTTATCTCTGTTTTTTCATCTTTGAATTCCAAATTCTCATTTTTTTTTTATTCTAAAAGTTTATAGAATGTCGTCTTGATTTAAAATGTCACAGAAGAAAATCAGCTCTTTGGTTTAGATTCAGGCACATCTGATAAATATATCTTTCACAAAGCTTTGTGGAATTCATTAATTTGCGTAATGTTTTAGAATGTTTTTCTCCCACTCTTTTATAAAGAAATGTTGTGTATGTTTTCTGTGCACCAAATACAACTCAGGACATGACATTTTATAATATTCCTTCCAAAGCAATTCTTTGTCACAAAAAAAGCCTTCATCCAAAGGCATGTCAAAACACAGAACTTTAAAAGTCTCTAACCAGAGAGTATAGTTCTGATATTCCATGCTAATACAGCAAAAATTTCTTATAACACAGTCTGTAATGTTAACCTAGTCAGCATCTCAGATCTGCTAAACCACACCTGTGTGCCTCTTGTACCTAGGAGCTGTGTCTGGAACCAACAACATAGTCACCCCAATTTTTCAGGTAATACTTTTCTTGTGGATTCCTGAATTCCCAGTTTAGATATCATGCTTCCAGACTCCTGGATAATGATTTTATTTTTTTCCTGTTGTTCTCTGATATGAGCAGCAAGCCTCTTATTTTATTCTCCATAATTGTATCACCAGTTTTTTTGGGATTAACAGGCCTGTCTAAACTATTGAGGAAAATCTGACATACTAGGATGTGCTTACTCTGGGACCCACACTATTGCTGTTATTCAGTATGCAGTTGAAAGTGAGAAGGTGCACTGACCTCTGCACTAGCAAAAAGAAGAAAACCTCTTTGTGATATAACCATGAAGGCATCTGTGCTAAAACCACATGGAGTAAATTGGTATTTTACTGTTACGCTTGTGAAAGAACAGTCTGAATAATTTAGCTAAAGCAACAGTAAGAAAACTAGTGTATCATGAAAAATTCTCTCTGGAAATATGTTTTGAAGGTATTTTGTGTGTGGGTGTGTTAGAACTGAACTTGACTGAAAAATTGTTGTAAAAGAACTTTAGAAGGCCTAAAACAAGAAGTATGAATGCTTCCAGAGAGGCAAAAGTTAAATTTCTAGAAAGAGATTTATGGTTGATTCACTAGCAGTTGAATTTCTTTGTTTCACCATATTGTCCTTCCTATTTTTGTTAGCTGATAGACGGGTTTAATGGAATTAAATATTCCCTGCTGATTTTCACAGTTATGTGAGTCCTGATGTAAATGCAATCCTTTTTCATCTTAATAGTTTCAAGATAGTCTTGCTTCTTTACTTAGCTCCAGACAGACACCTGGAGGAAGTTTGCTAGGACTTGTGAAGCCGCTGTCTGGTTGCTTGAATAATGTTTGACCTCAAAAGGGCATACACTGCCTTTAGCATGGAAAACTTTTGAGACTCTGTCTTCAACTGTTAAAGACATGTCTATTTTCCATAAAAGATTTGTTTCCTCCTCCCTTTTCAACTCATCTCTTCTTTTTAATTGTAGTCAGGTCTCGTGCTTTAGTATGAAGAACTCATTTGGTCAAAATCAGTAGTTTTAACTTCCATCACCAGGATATGTAGTTTTCTAAGGATAAAATTAGAATTGGTCACATAATCTAAGTTCATGAATACATTTTTGAGCATCTTCTATTAAATAACAAAATAGAAAGGTGTTGCTGTATGGTTCAATCAGTATATGAAGTGCTTATCTGCAGGCACTTTGTGAGTCTTTCTTAAAAACCCCTCATGCCCTTCAGATAACTTCCCTGCCTCACCATCCACATAGTGGAAAACCACCGGCCCCTGGCGCCCCCCATCCCAATAGACAGAAACACCCACCAGGCAGTATAGGCAGGAGGAGTGACTGGTGCTTAGGTAAACAGAGATCACTTCCCCAGCCCATTGCACAATTCTCTCTGTCACATCACCTTCTCTCCCCAAAAAGAGCACTGCTTTTCCAGCAGTGTCTTGTTTCTCTTTAATAAGATTTTAGACCTAGACATGATGTCTTCCATTTGTTGCTATTGATTACTCATCTCATTAGTGCATAATTCTTGGAATAAAGAGAGTAGAAGGCTTTACAATAAGGAAATTAATTACATGTAATTTAATGCCTCCTTTGCTGCTCTTTCTGGAAAGGTTCTGTAATTTTCCTTTGTGGTGAGTCATCCCTGGGGACAGATCACAGAAAAAAATCAATGTTTGCTGGGAGAGGGAAAGGACATATGCTAAAAGACTGAGAGTGAAGTCAGTGAAAATGTCCCAGACAACTTTAGTACAGCAACATCTTTGTGATCTTCTTGAAATCACACTAAAGGAGGTAAAAAGCCTATGATGCAAAGATTATCAAGCTCCTTATAATGTAACAATGAGCTAGATTAACCTCTTATTTTGTGCAGCAACTGTTTTCTCTCATCTATTTTTTCCATGCTTTGGACACTGAAGTCTGCTGTTCAGCAGTTACTTCAGCGTGAGGACTTGTGTGGGTGTCACCCCCTGGTGGTGTCTCTTCAACACCAAGCCTCCAAACAAGAGGATTAAAATAACTTCTTTTCCTTTCTGTACCGTGACTCGGATTTAAGCCAAGGTTGCTGTAGCCTCAGTACAGAGTACTAACCATCATACAATCACGGTGAGCTACAATGGGTATGTCCCCTGCTCTGTGTTTTCTGTCTCATCTAGCACCGTCGTGCAGGCATTGCCACCTAGTGTGGGATGGCTATAATGTCCCACGTGTGCGCATTCTCCCCAGCATGACCACTACTCTTGCAGCACACCCAGGCATCCCTCAGCCGAAAACAGCTCTGTTGGCAGAGTATATGCAGAAAACAGGCACAAATGCTATAGTGCCAGAAAAATACTCCTACTCCTTTTGGCAATTTCACTAATGTGAGGAAATCTTTTGTTGCCTTCTGTTTGGCCAGCATCTATTTTCAAACATACGATAATTTTGGTCTGTGAATCTTCTTTCTGTTTTCAGAAAGTGATGGGAGGAAATATGGTGGAAGGACTTTCAAAATTACATAATTAATTTAAAAGCTGTTAAAAAGGAAGCATAAAAACACGTTTCACTCCTGCCCTAAGCTAGATTTGAACCAAGACTGCCACAGCACATAGTACCAGCCACTGGAATGTCACAGCAAACTGGCACATTGTGACAGGTTTTGAGCAGACATGGCAGAAAAATACAGATTCCAGTAAAATAATAAATGTTGATGGTAGTGAATCACTAAAGAAGGATTTCTGTGGAGGCTTGAGAGTTAATGTTTCAAAACACAAGTTTTCTTAGTAGAGTTATTCTAATAATTGCCTTATTACAGATCTCATATCTGCCATTTAGTCTCACTTTTTAATTCTGTGTCTGACAGTGATAATAAGAGAAGACTGATAATAGCAAGCATCTTCACAATTTTGTAAATCAATTTAAAAAGTTGAAGGAATTGGTGGATACACCAGATGGTTGTACTGCCATCCTGAGGAATCTCATCAGGTTGGAGAAACAAGCTGACAGGAAGTCCATGAAGTGCAACAAGTGGAAGTGCCAAACCCTGCACCGAGGAAGTAACAGCCCTGTGTACCAGCACATGCTGGGGGCTCACCAACAGGAAAGCAGCTTGGCAGAGAATGGGCTGGGAGTCTTGACGGACACCAAGTTGACCATGAACCAGCATGACCATGAACCAAGTTGACCATGAACCTTGTGGCAAAGAAGGCCAAGAGCCTCCTTGGCTGTATCAGGCAGAACATTATAGCAGGTCAAGGAAAGTGATGCTTTCTCTGTCCTCAGCACTGGTGAGACACATCTGAGTAGTGTGTCCAGTGCTAGGCTCCCCAGTGAAAGAGAGACATGGACATACTGGAGTGAGTGCACTGAAGAACCCCAGAGATGATGAAGGGCCTACAGCTTGGAGAGTGGAGCTGGGACTTTTTTCTCTCAAGAAGAGAAGGCTTAGACAGGGATTTTATCAGTGTGCATAAATACCTTATGAGAGAGTAAAGAAGTTGGAGCCTGGCTCCTTTCTGTATGCAGCAATAGGAGAGAAGGTGATGGGCACAAAATGGAATAAAGGAATTTCCTTTTAAATATAAGAAAAACTTATTTACTGTGAGAGTAGTTGAAAAAAAGATCAGGTTGCTTGGACAGGTTGTGGAGTCTCCATCCTTGATATATTCAAATCCAACTGGATATGGTCCTGGGCAACGAGCTGTGGCTAACATTGCTCAAGCCACTGTGGTACTAGAGATTCCCAGAGGGGCCAGCCAGGCTTAGTGATTCTGGTCCCCAGTAAATGAAAAAAACCCAAGAGCAACCCCAAAAATAAAATGTCATTACTTGCAAATATTTTTCTTTTTAATATTTCTATAATGCACATCTGTGCTTAACAGCACAGACAGTTGAGCAAAGGGCATCCATGAGTGCCAAGAAATGGGATACTAAAAACATGACAACCTTCCCTATCAAAATCTACACAGTCTGTGTGAGCCAGTGAAGTCAGCAATAGTTGGAATTTGAGACTCAGAAACTTTAGGACAACTTTAAGTGTCTTATTCTATGTTTTCAGAATTGACAAAGGCTATATAAGATGGATCTTGCCCAGCACATGGGTGTGCTATATTTTTCCTGGGAGTTAGAGGTACCAAGTAATGAGTATGAATTTTTAAATGTATAGATTAGCAAGATTGCCTGGAATTTTCTAGCTTCTCTTTTTGCCAAGGTGAATAATATAGATTACATTGTTGCAATCAAATTCCATGTCATTATGAAAAAAGGAGTTGGCTATCTACCAGCCACAAATAAATAAAAATAATTCAGGTTACTCCTGTATTCAAATTAGGTCTAAATTATTTTAACACTGAACAAAGCCACATTTCTGCACCCAAACACATATGTACAGGTTTAGTTACATTGTTTTGTAAGACTTTGTGTTAAACAAAAGACTTTTACATCTGTAATACTTGTGCATGGTCTCATGTTGAATGCCTATCTATTTCATAATTAAGGCATACTTGCAGCTCAGTAATCTCTTGGTTGCTTCTATCTGTATGTCTGTTTTGTTGAAAACAAACCATATTGTCAGAAAACCCAATGAAAAGCAATACTAATTGGAAGATACTATGTGCCATTCAAGAAAGAAGCGTGATTTTACAACATCTTAAATATTTTAAGCATGTTTGCTACATTAGTAAGTATGAATCAAAGCTTCTGCCTTTGATTACTGTGGTGTTGGATCAAGGATTGGACTTGATGATTTCGGAGGTCTCTTCCAACCCAGTTGATTCTATGATTCTATGAAGGGGCATGGGACATTTTATCTCCAGCTTGCTCAAGTGTTTTAAGTCTGTATGCAGTCTTGGATGGTCTTTCCACAGCCAAGGCACAGGTCATTAGGGAGGAAAAAAGATGATGTTCATATTGATGGAATCGGTTAGTCAACTGAAGCACGGTTTGTTCTTCTTTCACTGATATCAATGCCAATGAGTTGGTATATGATGATGGCATGTTCTCTAGAAAGTTCCATCACATGGATTGTGTACACCAGACCTCATCTGTATCTACAGAGGACCGCTTGTTATTCAAATCTCTGCAGATTACCTCCAGCACAGCTGATTCTCTCAGGTACTGGACACCTTCTTCCACAGTGTTCCACCTGCTCAGGTGCACTGTTAGGTCATCCTTGAGGGAATACCTTTCCCTCATGCTTGACAGCAGTCACCTCCAGAGGCTGAGAGTTTCTGTCTTTTTCCCAATCCACTTGTCAATGCTCCCAGGACAGGGATCTCAGTTGCTTGGCCTCACTACCATCTATCTTCACATCGTGGTCTGCAATATCCCAGCATTGGAGCAGCCAGGTTAACAGGGACTCGCTCAACTTGTGGCAGAAGTCTTTTCACATATCTCACAGCTCGTGTGAAGATAGAGTTTGGGTGATTATCTCTGGCCCTGCCTCTTCCTCCTGTTCCAAGGAATGTGCTTCCTGTTCGTCCCTCACTAACTGAACTGTTTTTGTCTTGCGTTTCTTCTTTTGTATAAGGGTGACTGCTACTGGTACGGGTTGTCCCTCTGGTTATTGAGTGGCCACTCCTCCTCCTCTCCCTGAGGGTGCTGTCTAGTGACAGCAGTGTCCAGTGAATAGTAGCCAGGGCCCAGCACACTGCACTAAGTGGGTCCTCTCTGGAGTCACCAGATCATTCTCCTTGCAAATATTCTGTCCCATTGTTGTTCGGGGGTAAACTTACAAAACACTGGAGCAGAGAATTCTCCCCCAAACTGGCCCATTTTCTCCCATATTCCATGCCACTCATGACTATCCACCCTTGGAGCAGATCTCTGAACAACCTTCCTATAAATCTCTTTCTTAACTGGTGTGGACAACACTGAGGAGACCTGACAGACTTAGCAACAAACCCATGCTTTCCTAAACACCAAAGGGAATTAAAAATTCACAAATGCTCCTGTAACAGCCCTGAAGGAGGAAAAGGGGGTGAAAGCTGGGGAAAACCATCCTCCCTTGCTCCCCTCACAGGCTGGGTGCAATTATTAATGCGTTCCCAGGGGTATCACCCAAGGCCAGGCTGGAAAGCAACACTGAATACACACTTCAAATGATCTTCATTGCCATTGATGATGTCATGCCATAAACTGATATCACACAGTACAGCAAAAAAGCCTGCTCCCTCTCCCTGCTCTGAAAAAGATCACTGCAAGGACCACATAGAGATATATATGTGTGGAGGTTTGGGTTGGCTCCCTGCCAAACCCAGCTGCTGGCCACACAGATTTCCCCCCTGTCTCAAGAGAGAAGGAAAAAAAAAAGTACCCAAAGACAATTGTAGTAAAAGTCTGTATATATATATGTATATATTCACATATATTACAATTATATACAATCAAACACTATGAATCTACAGAGTAAGAACCCCAAACAACTCCAAAAGGGAAAAGGGGGGAAAAGGGAAAGGAAGAGAGGGAGAAATCTTCCTCCTTGGTCTTATATACAGCTTTTTACATGAAGGAATGGTGTGGAATACTTCCTGAGTTATGACCTTTTTTACTAGGGAAGGCCTAGACCAAAACCAAGAAAACTAAACCACCACAATATACCAGATTAAGTATATATGAACATATCAAGCAACATTGTGACCAGCGGCTCCATACCTAGTACAGCAAATGCTTAGATCAAAACTGTTTCCAACCTGCTCTGGGTAGACTTGTTGTTATCTTAACCTGTTGTGCTGCACACTGTGTGCCAAATAAGGCTGTCATGATTTAGGAACAGTAATTCCCAGTTAATTGCCCTCACCTCCCAAACCACATGCCACTCACTTGCTCCCCCATTCTCTTCTCCCTTGCTGCTCTGCCAGGATGAAGTTGAGAACTGGAGTCACAAAAGATGAAGATCATGGGTTGAGATAAGAACAATTTACTGGAAACAGCAATGAAATAAGAAAATGAATAGGAACAATATTAATAACACAGATATACAAGAGAGAGTGATTCACGTGCAAAAATGCTCACCATGGACCCCAAGACAATGAACAGTGGCAGACAATTCTGTCACATTTTTTGACTGGAAGCCACACCCTTCTTGGAAGCCAGAGGGTCCCTTTCCCTCCCCTCCAACAATCACGTGAGGTGGTAAGGAGTAACCTCCGGGTCCTGGCCAAAACTAAGACACACCTGTAAATTGATTCTCAAAGGCACTGTGAGAATTTAATCTGTTAATATTAGCAAATCTCTGTTTCTCAGAAATCATTGCCTATGATTTTAAATAAAGTATATAAATGGTATGTCAGTGTAATTTCAAAATCAGATATATCCCTAAGCATAATTAAAGAACTTCTTTTCAGATGCATTAATATCAATTAGTTATAGGATCCAGATATTTATGCAATAAAGCAATTACCAAACAAATATTTATATAAGCTGTCTTAAATGGTGTCTTGGTTTAAAGACAATATATTTTGGAGGGGGAAACTCAAATAAGATGAAACCCCTCCCCTTTTATTCCCCTTCCTCTAATACAGGAGATACACAGATGTGAGGATGTGTAAGTGAAAAAGTAACTGTTTACTAAAAGGGGGAAAAAAACCAAACCAAAACAAAAAACAGTAACCACAAAGTTACAGGGGATAATTACAGGGGAAAATGGCTTACCCATGAAAGAGGGATCCACCCAAACATGTGGCACCCCCACCCCTCAGGAACAAGAGGTAAACAAAGATGGTGGAGAACCACCCCTCATGGCACCAGCACTGCCTGTTTGGCTTGGCTGAACTTTGGCTCCACTGTTTTTTTGTTTTTCTGTACATGGCTGGAACAGTGGTGGCAGCAGTTCCCACACGGCTGGTGCTATGGCAGCGATTCCTGCACGACTGGTGTGGCTCTAGTACTGGCAGCCAAAGGGGACAGTGATTTGAACCACACCTGCCAGACTAACTTTCACTTTTTTCTCACTGGCTGCGAAGGAAGGTGAGCTGAGACAGCAGTGTGGGGTGTCATCTCTCAGCAATGGAGAGTAGCCAGAGCAGGAACAGGGGAGGAGCAGGGGCAGGCAACAGAGAGAACCAAGTTTAGCCATGTGTTTTTTGGAGGCAGTCCACACTCCTTTCATGACCAAAGCATGAAGAGGGCTCTTTCTGGTTCCTTCTGCCGCTTTATCTTCTGTCCCAGGTGCTGGGAGAGGCCACCATCTGGTGGTTCCTAAGATCCCAGAAAAACTCCAACTCATGCAAACCCCATTTTACCCTCACCTTCAGCTCCCTCATTTGAGAGGGAAGGGCGGTCCCCCTTCAGATGACATAACAGTAAGAATATTCATCACTAAACTTTCCTACCCAGTTTGTAAGTGTAAGAAATGGATATAACTCAAAAAGGTTAAAGTAAGCCAGAGGCAATTAATCTTTACTTCTGCAATGACCAATACTAAGAAGTGTTTATCAAACATGACCTTATCTTCCCCCATTTTGCAGCACACTGTCAGTGTCCTCAGTCTACAGTGCACTCATTGCAGTGGTATTATGAGAGGAGAGCACACCAATGAGACCCCAGATATTTGACTCCTCTTCTCTGTTCTCTCTCGCTCCTCAGCAAGGCATCTAACTATAACTCCTTACTTTTCATATCTGTAAAGTCCAGACAATCTTATTTTTAATATCTGTAAAATCAAGACAACAAAGTAAAATAATCATGGCTGATAATAAAAATGCTTTGCAAATTTTAAATAAAACCCATTAAAGAAGGTCACCCAAAAGAGGTGTGTAATTTTAACAGCATCATGTATAACAATCTCCTAAATATGTCTGAAACTCAAACACCTAACAACCTAAACAATAGTTGTTGGAAGTATTAACGAATACAGCATCAGAGTTTTGTTGATATGCTATTTCCCTATATAAATAAGTTTAAGCAGAAAGAGGTAACTGCCATGCCTGTTGCAACATAAATTTTTACAAGGACTGAAATGAAAGAATTGATCCTGATTTCAGACTTCACTTTGACTAAAAGCGTAGCACAATGAAAATATTATTACAGTCGAACATTGACCATGGGGTTTGTTTGTTTTGGTTTTGTTTTTTGGTGTTTTTTTTTTTTTTTTTTTTTTTTTTTTTTTTATTACTAGATTATTAAATTGAGCATGAAAACTATTTCAATTTTTTTTTTCTGTGTAGACTTAATAACTTGCTTCATATAATTTTGACTTTCTATGTCTGGTTAGGCAATGTTTTCTTTCCCCAAAATTTGAACAAGTTGCTATTTCAGTTGAGCATTTTTTGCTGGCTAAAACAAGCTCCCTCTTCTGGATCTGCAGAAAAGAGTATATGTCCGTCTAGATCCTGTGGATGAGGGCTGGACCTTGATTAGGGTTTTGACATTTGTTTTAGAAAAGTGGATTTTCTTATTGGTCTAGCTTGTTAAAAGCACCACTTAAAGGAAAAGAATTCAAAGTGTTAGCTACAAGGAGTGTTGAACCGCTAATGAAGATACTGAGCCCAAAGGGTCAAAGAAGCCTATCTCAAGACTGGAGTTTTTCACTACTCATTAGAAAGTCACTGCTTTCTGTGAAAAGAAACTAAGATTTTGAATGGTAAAGAAAGCTTGGTTATGCCTCTTTCAGGCCCTATGAGCTTCATTTGCTGCTTGCTAAACCTCACATCTCTCTTTACCAGCAGAAAAAATATCCAGCCTTCTCTTTCAAAATCCTGAGACCTGTTCAGAAATCATGAGATTTGACATGAAACCATTTAGACACCAAGCCAGCAAACTTCTGGCGCGGCTGTTCAAAAGGGGAGAGAAAACAGACAACTACCTTTACAACTACTTTTTAGGGTGCTCTTATCTTAATGAAAGGTGACATTGTTGATTTAATGGCTTTACACTAAAATAGAGTAGATTTCGATTTGATACTAGGAAGAAAATCTTTCCTGTAAGGATGATGAGACACTGGAACAGTGTCTAGAGTACCTGTGTACATCCCATCTCTGGAAGTGTTCAAGGCCAGGTTGGATGGGGCTTAGAGCAACCTGCTCTAGTGTGTCCCTGGCAGGGGGGTTGGATGTAGATGATCTTTAAGGTCCCTTTCATCTCACACCATTCTATGATTCTCTGACCATAGTATCATAATTTTATGGTATATTTATTAATTATAATTATATGGGTATAATTATGTGGTTATAAATATTATATAGTCCTCAATCTCCAACAGTTGCTTACAGGAAAAAAAAACAAAAACAAAAACAAAACACCAAATGCCACAAAAATCAAAATAGTTAAATACAATGACACTACAATTCATACAATCTGCAGCAAAGCCCTCATCTTTCAAAGTCTGGTACAAAACAAAATGAGCTATCACAAAATATGCCCATCCTAAATACTGTTTGTCCTTTAGATCATTGCTGTCCCTGGACTCAACATATGCTAACTGCTGTGTATGAACTGAGGCACTTTGAAGATGTATGACATGTTTCTGCTCCAAGTTGCAAAATTTCTTAGATGTTTTAAACATTGTCCTTACCAGGAACTGTGACCAATTAAGCCTAGAAAGCTCTCTTGGACAGATCAGCTTTTCTTCAAAAGAGACAGAAAGCATGTTCCATATTAAATTGCATTATTTTGCACATCTAATGTTAGAACATCTTGGAACTGGTTTCCCTAAATCTCACTGCACCTCATTCCTCTTCTATTGTAGCAGTCTAATAATGGATTGTTATGTAACTAGACCTTTTTGGGGTTTAGTCATGTGATTTAAATTTTGACCCATAGTATGCATATGCTGAAGAAATAACAAAACTGAAAGTGAAGAGGGAACCAAACTGTCTTTCCAGATAACTACAGGAGCACTTTGCTTGTTACATGGTTAGAGGAGGATAGTTAAGCTTCACATGCTTCCATCTGCAGGTTTCCAGCTGCATGTTACCTTACACTGCTTGGTATTTAAACATACACTGCTAACTACCGTAGAAAAATGCTATTCTAAAATAAAATGGGACTAGTAGACTATGCCACAACTTGCTATAGAAAAAGGTGCTCACAGAATGGTTGAGGTTGGAAAGGATCTCTGGGGGTCATCTGGTCCAACCTCCTGCTCAAGCAGAGACACGTAGAGCTGTTTTTCCTGGACAGTGTCCAGTTGCCTTTTGACTACCACTCTGGGCAACCTGTGCCAGTGCTTGGCTATCTTCACAGAGGAAAAGTGATTTCTGACATTCGGATGAAATTTCATGTGTTTCAGTTTGTGCCCATTGCCTCTCGTCCTGTCACTGGGCGCCACTGAAAAGACCCTGCCTGCCTCTTCTTTACACATTCCTTTCAGGTATTTATATATATTGATAAGATTCCCATGGAGCCTTTTCCTGCATGGACAAGACTGGATTGGCCACTGCTTCATTCTTCATGCTGTATCTCTGTTCTGATTAAGGAAAAATTATCCCTAGGAGTGTTTTCTCACGCAGAGAAAAAATTACAGGCGCATCTCTGAATAGGATATGCTTTTTAATGTGTCAGAAGAGCAACACTATGGATATGTTGAAACCAAATATTTCCACTGTGTTTTTTTGGGGAAATGTTTTCCCTGACAGCATCAGATAGGAGAACACATTGCCATATGTTTTACTGGACTTTTTTTTAAACAATGTTGACGAGGCAACCTATCATGAGAATTAGGTAAATCAGAGCTACTCTTTTTAACTCTAAAGTTAAAAGTCTTACTGCCACCATTGAAAAGGCACTAGAGCTAGTGCAGGACAAATCCTAGAAGAGTTTGGGATTAGGACAACCACAGAAAGGGATGGCAAAGGGATAATCTATTGGCAGTAGTTACTTCTTCCCAGTAGGATATTTCCTTTATTCTGTCTAGCATTAGCATGATATGACCAGACTTGCTCTCAACAGACTGACAGCTAAAGACTGAAAATTCTAACTCGAAAAGCAGTCTTAAAGAAAGGAAAAATATTTTAGGGAGACCAAAAATGTAACAAATCTCAGCATATGCTTGGATTCAGTTTCTTAAAGAGTGTGGAAGCTTGAAAATTTTGCTTTTTATTCAGAATCAAAAGCCCCATAATTATAAAAATTGCAAGCAAAAGATTGCTTTAAACTCTTCCTAGTCTCATGCACAATGTCACAAGTATCCAACAACAGATTTCATAATGCTTATCATTACCTTACGAGCCTGTCAGTCCAGAAAGTTTTCCACCTACTCTACAGTTCCTCTGTACTTTCTATATCTTACCAATCCAGCTGTAAGTATACTGTAGAAGATTGCTCTGTAGGCTTCATTGAGTTGAGGAAAACACTGTCCAGTGTTCTTCTCTTGTCTACATGGGATGTTATAGAAGGCAATCCAGTTGGTCATGTGTGATTTGTCCTTGCTAAGGACATTGTCCATGCTCCAAATCTCTTCATTCTCCTTCAGTCATCTGGACATGGCTTCCAGAAAGATTCACTTCATATCTTACCAGGTCCAAATCTTACCATGGACCTAAGGTGAGGCTGATAAGTCTGACATTGCCTAGACCCATATTCTTGACCCTTTGAGCAAGACTGTACATTATTTACCTTTTTCGGGTCATCAGAAATGTCTCTGAAACACCATGACATTTTGAAAATCATACAGAGTGTGTCACAGGGACATTAGTAGCTCTCAGCACATTCTGAGATGCATTCTGTCTGGTGCCATGGACCTGCTTAAGTACTCTTTAACTCAACCCTCCTCTACCTCAGGTAATCCTTCATTCCCCAAGGCCTTGATAGTAGGCTTGGCAACTAGGAGACCTGAAGACAAACACAGCCAGTAAAAAAACAAGGCAAAGACGTCACTAGTAGTCTTAGTCTTTTCCACAGAATCACTTGTTGCTGCTCTTCACAGCCCTTCATGACATCAATTCCTGCTAAGCATGGAATTTTCTAAATCCATCCTTTTTGTATCTCAAAACGTTCTTGGCACTTTGGCATGTTTTGCATAACCTCCTAACAAAGATACCTGTATGCTATTTCTTATGTTGCTTTTGGCTAACACACAAAGGTGAAACAAGCTATTTAGCCCAGAGTTCCAGGGTGCTGGCCTATTATGCTATGTCTCTCAATCTATCCTACATTCCACCTTAGAGGAACTGCACTTGCCTGCTGAATCAGAACATAAAAAGTTCACATTCCCGTACCTTGAATAAACATACTTTGATAGAATTCAAAGAAATTTTGAAACAATAAACATGACTGATATTTCTCTCTGTTTTATCTTTGTGTTACACAGCTCAGCAAGAGCCATTCTACATCAGTGCTCCATCAGCAGCAACATGAAGTCAGTCTCTGCAGCCTTACTGAAAAATCATTTACAATTCACAATTTCAGGTGCAGGTGACACTGTGTAACACTAGCCATAGATTTTGCTCATTCTGTATTTACTTTCCTCCTGTTCTAGATAATACAGACATCCTCTGACCTTTTCACAACTTGTGCCTGTGTCAGGTAGCTGAGGTTGTTTCTTTGAGAATAAAATGAAAGAACACATGGGCAGATGATTTTTCAAAATTGTAGAAAGCTCTTGTTGAAACATGTTAGGCTTTGTTAGGAATATATTTTACTGTTACATCAAAATTTCATGTAGAAAATTCTGTAGGTTCCTTTTAACACACAAATACGGAACATATAGATATAAGTTTAGTATACCAGTTAAGGTACATGCAGTAGGAATTCATAAATTCCATAATGGTTTGAAATCCATATCCTGCTACAGTGCTGTATATGAAAAAAGCACACTGCCCTCACTTTTGCTACTGCAGAGGTAGTTTCTTCTTTGAGATTTTAAACTGGTTTTTAATTTTGTTTCTGCTACACATAAAGTCAAAGATTGACAGTAGTTTTTCTTTTGTCAGTTCAGAACAGATGCGGTCTGTAATTTATAGTTCTTAATGTCCTTAGCCAGATATTCCTGCCTGATCTTGATGTAAAGCTATCCCTTATGCATTTTTTCAGTAAAGGTTGAGTGCATGTCTGTATGTTTTTAACTTTTAATACATGAGAAGTAGAATGCTCAGCAACTTGCTATTCACTTTTCTGTGTGCTCAGTCAAACAAAAAAACAAACCCAAAGGGCAAAAAAAAGCATAGATGAGGAATATTTAGAACAAGCTTTTCAATTAAGCCTATTTTCTCTCAATATACTGAATACCATAAATGCTGGATCTGGAAACTATTACAACATTTTTAGAAGCTGAAAAGTAATCAAAATGAGATCTTGCAGGCAATGAACTCTATTCTTCCTCTGACATACAGAAGGATTTAAGGACATATTATTGCCTGTGCATTCAAAGAAAAATCCCTTGTGCGTTAGCACAATAGGATGCAAATAACCACTAAGTTCTTTCACAATTACAGGGCTAGTTTCACCCATTTAT
Source organism: Xenops minutus (assembly GCA_035221455.1). Classification (NCBI taxonomy): domain Eukaryota; kingdom Metazoa; phylum Chordata; class Aves; order Passeriformes; family Furnariidae; genus Xenops; species Xenops minutus. The sequence goes on from JAWWEE010000085.1 coordinate 41,610,280, forward strand.
GTTTTATTTTATTATTATTATTATTCTAACAGTAGATGGCAACATTTAGTTGAAACTTGAAAAATCTTTGTGAGTTTTACAGAGTAATTTCAGTTCCATTTTCACTCATGAGATTTAGAGATACAGAAAAATAACATATAATTGGAAACTATAAATGAACTAAATTGTTTAATTATCTGTATTAATTAATATTGCAATTACCTGCTTTTCTTCCAAACTCCAGTTTGCCTTGGATGGTTTCTAACTGGAAGCCAGCTGCGTTCTGACTGTCTGGAGATTTGGAAAAATGCCAGTGTCCTAAGGGTTATGCTTATGCTTTCCTTACACAAAATCAGCAAAAAGCAGCAGGTTAATTTCTTACAGGGTTATCAATAAAGTTTTCCTGAACTACACAGCTTAGCTTCAGACCTGAACTGCCAGCATCTTGGTATGTTTGGGTCAAGGTTTTCAGTGTAAGTATTTAAAATTCTCCAATTTTTATCCTGTTTTCCCTGATAGATGCTCAGTCAATATTCCCATTTAGTGCTGAAGCTAATGAGAATTCTGCTGTTGACTTGACTGAAGCACGAACATCCTCTGCAACATTAAAGGATGAAAGTGCTCTCAGTTACTAAGATCACAGTAAAATTGAAATCTCTTAACACTTCAGAACTTGTCTTGTAATAGATGCCTGCATGCCTCTGGTGCAGGTTCAGGCAGAAGGCAGTATGCTTGCACTCACCCAGGCTGGGCAAGTATTCAGGTCTGGTATCCTAGTCTTTGCATACACGGTGAAGGTTCTTGTGTAATATCTGTTTTTTCAGGACAGGTCAAGGGTTTAGAAAAGGAAATGTGAGCTGCTTGGAGCTCTCTAGATATACTAGTCAAAGTAAGGTTATGTATATGTTTAATTAGACTAGGCAGCACTGCCTGAACTAGAGACTTATCTTGTAGGTCTGTTCAAACAAAATATTATCTTCAAGTTTTAATTGTTTTAAATATTAAATATAGACTTTGTGCAGCATACATCTGTGTGTGTGTGTGTGTGTGTGTGTGTGAGAGATTCCTTGTCTGGATCTGCCTTGAAATCTCAGGCTTCAGATTCACAACAACAAGAAAAAAGACCCAAAAGTCACAGAACATTTTGCCAAAGTCTTCTGTTTAAATTACAGTCAAGGTGAAAAGTAGATCAGCAGGTTTCTTAACATGCATGGCTTTGGGAACCCCTCTGATCAAGACAGGGTATTCTCCAGGGATAGTGCATGAATCACTGTGAGAGACTAGGACATTATTTTTGGCTTTCAGAAGCACAGCCTGGACCTTGTGCTGTTTGTACAGACAAGTACAAAAAGAATGTCATTTGAGAGGGAGATTGGGAGCTGAGTGAAGAGAGGGGGCCCTTGTATGGGGAAGAGAGAGGAAAAGGGAAAGGAAGAAGGCCCAGACTGGAAAGCAAAATGACTTTTAAGCTGCCAAGGGTTTAAGAAAAGCAATCATGAGAAAGTGAGTTTGTTATCATAAATAAACAGATTATTTCATGGGCATGCTCTGGATCTCACCACACTTCTGTGTGTATCCAAATGGTGTTTGGTCTCTGACTTTTCTTTGTAGAAGGATCTCTTCTGCAGAACTTCACTGAAAGCTGCACATTCCACAGGAAATTTTTGTGGATGTGGAAGAGTTCAACAAATGTCACATATATCTACATCCTTGGCACTTTTTTTCTAATAATGGAATGAAAGATGGATGGAGGGAGGGATGGATGGATGGATGGATGGATGGATGGATGGATGGATGGATGGATGGACGGACAGACAGACAGACAGACAGATAGATAGATAGATAATTAAGGAATGGAGTATTCTGTTATTGTAAAATCTAGCAAATATAGGTCAGCCTCTACACTCTTCAGATATACAGAGATTAAATTATCTCTTAAGAGGTGTTTTATAATAAGAAGGCAGAAGATAGAGATAGAGGTAAATGGACTAGGATTAACTAACTGAAGCTGCACTCTGTGCTTCAGTTGTGACTGAAGAATTCCTTTGAATATACCTCTCTCCAAGAATTCAGTGCAGCTGCTTAAGAACCTTCTGACTGGCATGAATGAGAATAGGAAACTGCTAAAACTTTGGCTGGTTGCTAGCACTGGTTTTCAATCAAGAGTAGGAGAATGTCCCAACACAAAAGACAGAGAGGTTTAAAAGCTGAAAGCAAAGACAAATCAGAAGATTCAGGATCACTGGTTGTAAGAAACAGTGTGCATTACACTTACAAAATGTTATGTCAAAGTAGATTTCTATTCACAAAATAATAAAGTTTGTAGGTGACTGAATGAAACTGGAAGGAATTAGTCAGAAAGGAGAGGTACACATTATCAGTAATGTCTCCTAAAACAACAATGCATTTAGGCAGCAATTACCTACTAGCAGTGTGTGCTATTTGATGAAGCCAGCCCAAGAGGTTAAATGGAGGGGTTGGAGCATAACTTTTTATACACTGCAGTTTGAAAATAACATGGGTAAAAAAGGGCCTCTGATTTGATGCTGCTTTTTCTGGAATGTATAGTGCAACTGGATCTAAATTTTGGGAGAGTGCCCAGTTTCAGATGTCTAAAGCCTCTGTTGAAAGCAGTGGAGACTATACACTGCCAAAGTTTTATGTATGCAACTGCAGATTGATTGCCTAATGGCAGTGGTGGTCTTTGATCATGAATGTCTGGAGAGGGAATTCTCAAGTAGGGGCCCTTTTCCTCATTTTTCCCTTTACCCTTCTAACTCCTAACTCTACTCTTTTTCTTTGTTTTCCCCTTGTATTTACTACAAGCCTTCCACTGATATCTGAGATATAAAAGTTCCCCTCCTCACATATTTCTTTTCTTTAACAGTTTCCTAGTTAAGGACTCTGCAAGAGGAGTTAACTGGAGAAGGTGCAGGGATATGCAATTACTCTAATACATTGTCTATTTTGAGCTTTATGAGTGAGAGAAACAGATGAAGATAATTTCCTCTCTTTTTCTGTTTCTTATTAGTAAATTGTGAAGAATTCTTAGGTACAGCACATCCAAGCAAGATCATCATCTGTATGCAAGGGAAAATTATTTCCTTACAGTTTGGTCAATGTGTGAGTCAGAGTCACATAAAAGATGTAATAAGCTGCTTCTGCTTGCAATTAGAGGTTTTGTTCTGATGGCAAATTAAAATTTAAGTCCAGTAGAATTAGGTGTGAAATCTTGCAGATTCCCAGCCAACTGTATATTGTGATTCCGTTTGGCAGCTAATAGGACTAAGAAAATTGGTTTTATTGGCCTCTACTTTCCATTTACATACACTTCTGGAATTGTGCAAAAGGACAGCAAACTGCCATGAATGTATCTTTAGTCTATATTCACTGCTCACTTCCTTCCTTTAATGAAAATAAGGGAGACACATCAATTTTTATACCTTTTTACTGAAAGAAAAAAAAAAAGAGTAGCACTCCTAGTGCTTATACACATAACAGATGGGATGAAATTACAGAGAAATGCCTATACAATATAGGTTCTGGTTTTTAGAGAAAAATCATGCATAGTCAAAAAAATTCAACTTTTTGTTTTTTTTTTTTTTTTTTTTTAATTGTGCTTGCCCTAAAATCAGTCTGTTCATTTTTCTTTATAACTGCAGTTATGGGGAATAATCTCAGAAGCTTCCAAGTCTGCCACAAAGACAGATGTTTGAATGATCCCCTCCTGCTCAGTATCAGCTGTTCAGCAGAGGCTGCCCCAGAAATAAAGGACCAGTTACCTCTAATTCTGGCTGCCTTTCCAGGAATAATACAGGGGATTTTTTAATAACAAAGGTACCTTCTTTGTTCTGGGGATCAACTAAAAAGATTCTGGCAAGCACAGATTTATCTCACCAACAATAGAACTTGCTGTGGCTCCTTGCTCTTAAACTTTACTTGTAGGCCAATTCTACAAGTATAGTTTTTATGAAGGTATAGTGGAGCTCATCACACTGAGTTCACCATGAATTCTGCATCTTGCCCTTTCAAGCATGAGTGATTCATTTATTTGGTTACTAAAAGCAGCAGCAGATAGGCCACTTGAGAAAGAATGTAGGTAGTTTCATGGTGTGCTCTGCTGCAGGTGTAGAGTGAGGTAGTGAATCTGATTAACACTCAAAGATAAACACTCTTGAAGGTCTAGTTGAAGATGCTCCTTCACCTTGCAGGGAGTGGACTAGAGGATCTTTAAAAGGTCCCTTCCAACTCAAATTATTCTATGAAGGCTACATTGCCACAATGCTTTACTCATAAGTTAGTGTCCCTAGGTGCAGATATGAAGAGGATTTAAAGAAATCAAATCAAGTATGCCCAAACCAGGTGAGAATATAGTGTCAGCATGCTCTTCAGAGTTGCTGTGTGATTTTCTCTAAAGAAAGGAAGGCCTAAATGTAAAAGAAATCTACATTCCTGTTTTCTTTTCCTTTGGTCCCTGGTTTACTATCATAGGAAAGGTTCTTTTCCTTCAGAATTTAAAAGATTTCTGAGAGTTGAATCACAAAGCAAAACAATGAAAATGAAACTTGACTTTGCATATTACGGTCTTGACCAGAGAAGGGAGGAGAAAAAAATTCCCTAGAAATAAACTCCCATGAAAAAAAGCCCATACAACCCCATAAAAGATTAAGTATAGAATATAATGGTGATCCAAAAATACGATAATGAAACATGGCAAATAATTTTTTGAGGGAACCCATTTAATTTTCATGAATTAGGATGACCTCTGCATACTTCACTGAAGTTCTTATTTTACCACTTCTGAACTCATAAAAGAAGGTCTATTTCATCTCAGGGGTAATGTTAAGATACTGTGAGTTAATCCCAGAAATATGCACTGAACATCCCCCATTACCAAACAGGGTGGAGCCTTGTGCATAGGACTAGGACTTGAGTAACCCTTTTGAAGCCTTCCTCCTCTCATGACTCTCCCTGCTGCTGTGCTCTGGTCTGAGGAACGTGTATATGTGGAGACATGACAGCCTAGGTAGTGACTGGGCTTGCTTGAGTCTCTGTGGGAGATCTTCACTGAAACTTGTTATTGGTTCTTGGAAATTCAGCAGTTACTGGTGGATTAGAAACACCATTACTCACACGTGGGTCAAGAAGTGAAGGAAATTAACGTATAAAAGTAAGGCATACTGTGACCATAAGTATCACTAGGATGACTACTGAAACAGAGTGTGGCCTCTAGCTCTGATAAATTAAACGAAAATCTAATTTGGATTCTCTAACAGAAGGTATCCTAAAAGCCACCTTTGCCCCACCTGTCATTTCTAAACGGGCCATATGTACTACAGTTCTCAGAGGTGCAGGACAAATTCCCAGATAGAGACTCTGTCTGGAAATGTTAGGGGTGGACATATTCAAATGGCAAGGAAAAAAAACGTATCTCCCTCTCTTCTCCCCATTGCTGTTAAACCTCTGATAGAACTTTACCATGTCTTTCCTCAACCTTCAAGACAGAACAAATCTAGGCATTTCATCCTTCCTTGCTGGGTCCAATTTTTTCTTATCCTTGAACTTGCCTCTTTACTGTGCTCAATCAAAGAATTTGTTTAGATTTCTGTCTAAACTTCTACCAGTCTGTAATAAGCAGAGAACTGTATTTCTCTTCATGGCTATGGTAGGAGCTGATGCTCTCCATTTTGGAGGGTTGTACAACTCTGCCAAGCTCATCTGCCTAAAGCAGCAAAATGGAGATCAAGTGTGGCACACTGCCCTCCACGGAGGTAATGCCATCCTGGTGTTAGCCTCACTGCTTCATGAAATGGGGCAACACGGGCAACCTGGCTGACTTTGAAGATCTGATTGCATGATTGAGTTAGATAGCAACTTATAAGCAGCCAACTGATGTTAGATTTGAGCTGATTAAGAAGTTGAGGACGGGGTGGGGGGTGTAGGTCCTCAGCAAACAATTATATCTCTCCGTGATGAGATGGCATTCTGGAGCACATGGCACAAAGCTTAGACTGCAGGAAACTGACAGCTCTGTGGAAAAGCTCAGCATAAACATCTCTGCAGGCATCAAGCTCTCTGGAAAAGCTGCCAAGATGATTCCATAGAATGTTGTTTTTCAGTTTGCTTAATGAACAAGCAGCATGCAGTGATACCAGTAAACAGTTTTAAGCACTCACCATACCTAATTAAAAACTAAGATGAATTCTGGAACCTTAATACCAACCTGTGTCTGTAAGCATTATTGTAGAGCAGTTAGGAGACCAGAGGAGAACAAGACTTTAATTATTTCAAACAGAGCCCATAAACTTAGTATTTTTTCCATTGCTTCCTTTCCGTAAAGTTAGGCTTTTGGCCCAGGGTCCGGCGAGCCAGTGTTGAGGGAAGCTTTGAGGGACGGCAGAGGGGAGCTGCTGTGGCCTAGGGGAACACGGGGGGAATCTGGGCGTCAAGCCCAGGCGGCAAGGTTGGTGGTGCGGCAGGAAGGACACCGACCCCGGTGGCGGAGCCGAGCGCCCGGGTCCCGGGAGGGCGGTCGGGCGGCACAAGGGGGCGCGCGGGGGCCGCTCAGCCGTGTCACCGGGGGACGCTGACCTGATCGGGGGCTGCGCCCCGAGAGGACTCGAAACCCGAGGCGCCCTAAAAATAGTGCCGGCTGAGGCCGGGCAGGATGTCACGGCGCTGCGGGGGAAGGCGCCAGGTGGGTTTTGAGGTCGGGGCGAGGAGGGGTGCAGTATGGACCCCCGGGGCGGCCGGCGCTCCTGCCGCCGGCGCCGGTGGGAACGTACTGCAGCTCGCTCGCTGGCTTCGGCAGAGGGCTCTGAGTTCGCCTGAGTGCAGGAATAAATGAGGGAATGCCTCGAGATGGTCGCTGAATGGTACCGAGGGCCGGAGTGCCCTCGGTGCCCGGGGCGGGCGGTCGCACGGGCGGGTCGGCCGCGGTGAGCACAGGAATCCCGCCGGCCTGAGTCGGCGGGAAGTGGTCTGTCAGGTCTGGGGGGGATTTAGCCGTGCTCCCGAGGCGGAGGTTGTGCGTGCGCCAAAAGTGTTTGCGGAGGCGAGCAGGAGGCGAGGGCGAGGAGGTGCAAGCAGCCTGTCGCCCTGGCCAAACCCGGACGCGGAGTCGAAATGAAGCTTCCCGAAGGCTCCCGTGGCACGTCCTCCCGCTGTCCCGCTACTCACCCTCCCAAAACTATGTTTGTGGACTTCTTGCTTTGTATTTAGCCTCTTTATGAAGGCTTTATGTTCGTGTGAGGCTGCATTTGCGAGGAACGCTGTGCTGCCGGGTGCCTATATTGTCACTGCCGTCGCTGGGAAGCGCCGGTTCAGGCTGCAGCCTGCGCTCCGCGCCAGAGCTGCTACTGCTGCTCGGGCAGTGCCGCGACGGGACCCCCGCTGCCTCTGCGCCCTCGGTGCCCGCCGAGGCTCTCCGGATCTGTGCTTGCCCGCTTGTTTTAAACAAGCTGGATGCTGCAAGAGCGAGGTAAATAGAGGTACAAAGTAAAAACGCCTAAGTTCAGTGTTGCACTGTTAAAGACAGTTGATGACTACTCTTCAAGAACCAGCAAAGAGCAACTAACATGTATTAAAACCACAGAGAAATTAGAGGCTCTCATATTTGAATGAACTCTAAGGAAAATGTTATTGCACAGCAGTAATAGGTATCCAATTTATCGATGTGCACAGACAGGAAAAAATAGCCTTTCTTTTACGTCTCTATGCGATTTTGGAGCGTCACTCTCGAAATTAGGATAAATGGGAAACAATGTGTATAATTACAAGAAAAAAAAAAAAAACAAAAACAAAAACAAACCCCCACAATTGAAAAGGACCGGCAGTTAGCAGCACAGAAGACAGTAGGCTTGTAAGGCGCAGGCAATTTTATCTGGTTTATCTGGATGGTTGCTCACCCAATGTCTTAATAACAAACACTATTTTTATAATAAAGCAGTTACTGCTTCTTGTCCTAACAATAATCACCATACGAGCAGGATTTTGCCCCTTTCTCTTGTGCGTCATGATCATGTTCTGTTGCCGAGAATGTAATGATTTGGAGCTGTAAAACTCGGATTTTCATCTTTTCTAGATGCTTCCCTTATGCGCATTTCATCCTTTCTGTGCAAAGATGACTACATTGCACTTATTTTATTCATTTGACTTCGTTCAGCCACTGGTTTCTGTCTAAGGAGGGCATGTACACGGAGATACTCTTTGGCGGTAACAGAAAACCCTGTGAAGAAGATCGCAGTGATCAGGCCCTTCATTCAATGCAGTGATTTTTCTAATTCGTATGGGAGTCCAGGCGCAACTGATACGAGAACTTTCCAAATCTGCAGCCATGAAGTTCAAAACTCTTTTATAATTTCTGCACCTCAGACTGTACCTATACAAATGCTTACAGCATTATGCTCTCAAGGGCATAACCTTTTAAACTCTGGTTTAATGTAATTCACTCTTTAGGAAGCATCACTTGACAGAAGTGTGTTTCTCCTTTCCCTTCCTTTCTACATTGTTCTGTCTCTTCATAACACTATTTGCGTTTATGTTGGACGGTTTGTAGCTAAACACACAGAGACGGGTTTTTCAAATGGACACAGTAGTAGTATCAGCTGGAACTCCTCGGAGGACGCGAGAGGGAGGGGGCGGGGGTGGGGAGGAAGAACATTTAAACGCACTTTAAAGTACTCTGTTACCAAACAGTAGCTGCAGAAGTGCAGCTGGGAAGGGGGAACAGGGCTCTTTAAATTATATTTGAATCGGACTCGCATTTTTAGTGCTGTTTTATGAACTGCATATGGAACTTCCCAAAACGGTTTAGCAAGTGCTGACAAAAATATATCTATCAACGAGATAAAAGGACACGGGAATATTTTATACCGTTCTTATTTTGATAGCTGGGCACACCGTTACAGTCATCATAAAGGTAGTGCCTATGGTATATTTACCAGTTTAACTTTTCCTTGCAATATTATAAAAGTTTCTTTACTTAGGCAAACGCCTCCGTCTACTTTTTTCAGAGTGATTTGCCAAGCTAAGGGACCCACTTTCTTTAACAGGTACTTTGACAAGGATAACCGTCGGTCTTATATATCAAACAGTAGTCAAACCACAATGAGATTCAAAGCAGGGAGTATTGGAACATTTTGTTCCACAGAACGAGCTAAAAATAAGCGCCTCTCCCCGTGTTGGAAGGGAGTTGATTTCCCACTTGGAAGGGCAGATAGAAATCAAATTATTAATATAATCAAATAGAAAAATCTGCCTGGAGAGGTGAAGGGTGAAAGGGTTTTGTTCTGAAGTGTCAATGATTTAAATAAGCCAGAGTCCAGAGCCGGGCTCTGAACGGGATTTGATGGATTGCTGGGAGCTTTAATAATTTTAAACATGACACATCAGAACATGGCATTTGAACGAGGTCATAATAATGCCAAACTGCACAGCCAAGTTCTACCACTCGAAGCCAAACCTTGAAGTCTCATTTTCAGCCCAAAAGCAAGCTCCTTCCACAGCCTCACGTTTTACTTACCTGCAAAACAGGCCGGTAAAAAAAAAAAAAAAAGAAAGATGTCAGAAATGCTTTGACATCTATTTCAGAGATTGGAGGCTAAATGTGGTGCAGGTCAGTAAGCAAATGCCTAACAACATAATAATTACACCAGCCACGATACTAAGAGACTTGGTTAGAGACTCTCAGCATCCACTCTGCGGGAAAAGAAAGCTTCTTCACTTGCACACCGCAGTGCAAAAGAAAACAACAACATCAAGACACCAAACATCCACGTTTTTAATCCTCCGATCACTTTTTCTGCAGGCAGGGAAAGCTTTCCTATTTTCCAATAAACTATTTCCAGATAGCTATTACTTCCCTATTCTCGTGAGAGGCGTGGGGCTTGGTTTTGGATTTGAATGTTTAAAGCACAATAGAGACGTCGTATTAAAACAGCTGGCGGCATCCTAGCGGAGCGGCGTTGTTCCCCAGCAGCTCCGCACAGCCTCCGTCGTCGCGGAGAGCCGCGCTGCCCCGGGGCGCGCTGCCTGGATGCCCCGCGGCTCCCGCCGTAGCCCTCAAGCATCCCGGCTCAGCGCCGCCGTCCCGCCGCCCCCGGCAGAGGCAGCGGCAGCGGCAGGCCTCCGGGACCGCCGCCCGCTGCACCCAGGCGGGATGCTGCTCCAGCTTCCCAGTCTACACGGCAAGGGTGGGCGGCAGCCCGCCTTACTCTCATACCCGCTTTATTTTCACCTGGACCTACAAACTCTGTGTCGTCCCCCCGCCCCTCTGCTCCGGACGTAAACACAAGCTCTCCCTGATTCAATCCCTTCGAGTCCCCCTCTCACCGAGACGGTGCGGCAGTCCCGGCCTCTCCCTTCCGTGGGGGCAAGAGGCTTTCCTCTCCCCACCCAGGGAACTGGGGCCGGACCTTCCCCCGTTACCTCTCTCTCGCCCACCAGGAGAAGGGCGGGGAGTCCCGCAACTCTGGCCGCCGGCCCCTGCCTTCCTCTGGGTCCCTACTGAGGGACTTTCAGCTCTTTTCCTGTTCTGTCCTCCCGTTTGTCTGCCCGCCTGCCTGCCTCCTTTTTTATTTTCACCGCCAGTGATTTAAGCCCAAGCCAAAGGACACACAAGGAAAACTAGCCGTGGGCTCCAGGTCTATAAATACAGCTCGGAGAGAGCATCCAGAAGTTTGGAAAGAAAGAAAGAAAAAGAGAGAAAGAGAGAAAGAAAGAAAGAAAGAAAGAAAGAAAGAAAGAAAGAAAGAAAGAAA
>JAWWEE010000085.1:41621118-41638289 GCA_035221455.1 Xenops minutus
AGAAAGAAAGAAAGAAAGAAAGAAAGAAAGAAAGAAAGAAAGAAAGAAAGAAAGAAAGAAAGGAAAGAAAGAAAGGATAGAAAGAAAGGATAGAAAGAAAGAGTGTACGGAGACAAAAGCCAAGCCACCACTTCGCTGCTGCCAATGCGTTGGCTCTGCTCGAGCTTCGCGGCGGCGGACTGAGCCCGTCCGCTGTTTGTTTGGGTGGGCTGTTTTCGAGGGCAGGGAGCTGGTGGGTGAAGGTTCGGCGCATTCATAATTTCAGACTTAAATACGTGAATTTTAGCGGCAAATACCAGTCGATCGATCAGCCAACTTTGCAGCTGCTATTGTGAGTGGAACTTTCTTAACGCGGCTGAAGCCGCTAGTGGAGGGAGGGGTTTTTGTTTTGTTTGTTTTGGTTTGGGTCTTTTTTTTGCAGCTGGTGAAACCTAAGAGATTGAACAATGCCTTGTTCTCTCCGTGTTTTGCGTGTCCATTGGCGTGTGAGAGAAAAAGAAGCATTGGCTCTTAAAATGAGGGGCAGCGGCGCCCCTACCTGCTCTGTGTCTTAGAGTAGCCTATCTGTGGTACACGCGTAAGCGGGGCTGCTGTCCGCCGTAAAAGCAAGACTGGCATGTCACAAAGGAAATGACCAACATATGTCTGCTTTATCCTAAGTATTTATTCATGTTAACCACTGTCTTCGTCATCCGACGTAAGTAACTGGTATCGGACTGAAAATATTGCTCTTTCTCGGGACCGAGGAACACCTAGTCAGAGTAACAACGACAAAAAGAGTCAAGGAAATGTGGACTCATCGGGTGAACCATGAAGAAGCCGACACATTTTTGGAGTTCGTTTATTTGGGAGATTGGGGGTGTGAGGAGCAAGCAGATTTGGAGCTAGGGAATGAAGCTAGCAAGTGGAGAAAGCGACTTTCAGTGCGCAGGCAGCCCTTGAACACGCAAGGAGGGACATGCCAAGCTGCCCTGCAGCGAGAGTGCGAAGTGGAAGCAGAGAGGCCGCAAAACAGTGAGGAAAGATGCTGCCTGGAGCGGCTGCTTGCCTCCCCCTCGCACCCCCGAGGACGGGCGGCCCCAATCTCAGTGGCTGCCGGAGGGGAGGGAGGGCGGAGGGGGCCTCTCCCCCCGGAAGAGCCAAATAATCGGCGGCTGCCGTGAGACAGAAATACAGGGTGCTGAGGAAATGGGGGCTGAGAGGCAGAAGGAAACAATCCACAGAGGCGCTTCAGCCTTCAGCACTGCAGCTTTGCAGGAGTTCATACTTGTTCTGCACTACAAGCACTAGACAAGGGGAGATATTCCCACACCAAAGAACTCTGCATGCTTCAGAGGAGCTGTGTTAGGGATCCTCCTACAACTCACACAATGACAGGGGGCAGCTTTACCGTGCTCTGCTACAAAAGGGGGAAATGGAGGTTTCTCTCTGTCACCCTGCCTTTATGGCATTGTCACCCAACGGGTCACCCAAAGCTTGCCAGGCTTTGAGGTTTTTGTTCAATTAATGGTGGTAAGAGTTGTTCACATATATTACCTTTGATTTGGGGAAAGGATGAGATGACAGAAATTGTATATCTGCTTTATCTTGGAAAATTCACTGGTGGTCAACGTCTAATGCAATAGTGACACTGCACAGCTTTTATGGCAGCAGAGCTGTGGAGCCATCTCCATACCTCCTCACTGGACTAGCTCTCACCACATTCGGCATGTCATATGTGTAGCACTTGGAGTGGAGGCTTCCGCACCATGCACATGTGCTGTCACCAGGCCACCGCAGCTTTACTGATGACAGATTTCTAGTAACTGCAGAGTTATTTCCAGTGGATGGATTGCAGTGCCAGCCTTCGCAGCCCATCAGTCTACCCTGGCGCTGAGCAGGGAGCTGGGGGTGGCCAGCGAGCTGCACACAGATAGGGGTAAAACACCCCACAGGCATAGGTACAGGACAGAGAGGTGCAGCTCATCCTGCACCCTCAGCCAGTGTCCCCGCTCACTAGGATGAAGTTGCCAGCCCTCCAGGAGCAGCTTGCAGCCAGGGCTCGGTCTATTTAAAGCCTCCACTCTTGCTTCAGACTCCAGGCAGTGTATGCCAATCCCCTTAGCTTGGCAACATTAGTTTTGGCTGCAGCTCCCTCCCACATTGTAGGAAATACAATAAAATTAAAACAAACATTAAAAAAAAAACAAAAAAAAACCCCAAAACCAGAAAATAAAAAAAGATGCTGAGTGACTGCTCCTGGTAGGGGAAGGCAAAGAGGCTACGGGTGTCACATGTCTTCTCTGCCACGCTTTTCTGTAGTCATCTCCCATCTATGGTACCTCTGCCTGCCAGTTGTGGAGTGACAGGTGTGGGGTGAGAGGAAGCAGCATAGTAGTGTAGCCCCACACCCCCTGCTGTGGGACCTTTCCCACTGCTGTTGCCCCCCCTGATTTCCTGGTCTAAAAGAGGGTGGCCACCACTGTGGTCCAAGCCATAGGGGCAGCAGCCTACCCCAGGCCCCAGGGCAGCTGCTGAGAATGGACTTGGGATCATCCTGATCTGGACTGGAAATTAGGTAGGTTAGACTGCTCTGTGTGGGCACCACTGGATTAGGGATGGTGCTGGGTACTGTTAGTGTAATCTGGATTTAGTCTTCACCCTGTCTTCAGGGAGAGGTGATAGGACAAACTGCTGCTTTGCTGGTGCAGAAGGAACCTAGTTTCTGATATTTTCAGTTCCACTATCACAGCTTGGCCTTAAGAAGAGTAGTAATGAAAAAAGACATTTAAACAAAACCTATTCCTGAATTGTGGCCATAAGAGTTGTAGGCACAATGAAGCCCATCCTTTCTCAGAAAACTTTATCTGTCAAAATTTCAGAGAAAACATGAGAGAATGCGGTTCAGTGAGGAAAAGTAAATCCATTAGGGGAAAAAAAGAAACCCCTTGCAAAAACTGCTGCAAAAGAAAATACCATATAACATTGTAATGGAAAAACACTGCATGCTTTTTCCCTCTAATCTAGCAACTTACACTTCTACCTTTAGAGAAACAGCATGAATTTTATTGAAAATACATTCTTTACTGAAAAATGACTAGTATTTCTACTTACAGGCCATAAGTTAATTTTGCCACCTTCTTTAGAGAGGCTCACGTTATTACTTGCCTTTACATACTGTAAAGTCTGACAGAGCTTTCTCCATGACATTTACACACTTTTCTGCTGCTTGAACTTCTCCTACTTCAACATATTTTTCTTTCTTTGGCTCAGAAGAAAAATAGGGAGGCATTATGATAGAAATGGTAGGAGTGTGGACTAGGAGGATAAAGAAAGAGGTGAAACTTGCTTTGACTTGGTTTTGCCTTAGCAATCAGTACCACTCTTCTGAGAAAGCTTGCCTTTGCTCATCCTAGTCAAACTGAGCTGCGCTTGGCCTAGACTGACCTCCTGCTTCTGGCATTCACATCTTCCTCTGACTTTCCCTACTTCCTCTACTCAAGAGCTGAGTGCTGTCCTGCTCTGCCACTTGCTTGTATTAATGCATATGGTCCTGTAAAGTATATTACTTAATTAATCAGTTCAGCCAGTTAACACAAAGATTAATAGTCTTTCTTTATTAATGTGAGTGCATGCATCTCTATGTTCAGAGTAGTCAAAGACCTACAGGGTATGATTAAGATACAGAAAAGTTCCATTATAACCCTGTTTTCCATATGTTCAAAGTGTTCTGAAAATGTCACCTTTGGAACTCAAATTTCCCGTGTCTAGTAAAAACTATTAACATTCCAGGAAGTCTTCCTCTGAACACAAAACACAGTCTTTTGAAAAAGTCAGTGCATGTTTAAAATACAAAGCAGGACTTTAGCTTAAATAGTTCCAAATAAATTTTTTTCACTCTGAACTTCCATGTCCTTGAAAGACAGGATTGCTTGACCAGCTGCCGGTACAGGCAGGATATGAGTTTCTTTTAAAATTGGCTCTGAGAGGTTCATTACAAGGAGTGGCTGCTGGCGAAGTTCAAAACCATCATGGCATGTTTTGGTAGCTTCTCACTGCTGTACTGCTGTTCTGTGGGCCCACAGTGTTCCACTCTTTTTCCTTATTGTGGCTTACCTCTATGCAACACAAATTAGCTGTGGTCACTTGTGCCTTATGTACATGTAACTCTTGTCATGCAGCTCATTTATTTTTACATGCTTGTCTCACCTTGGAAATGTTGCTGAGGTTAACCAGACCTTGACAACACTAGGCTCACCAAAGGGTTTGATTTCTACCCGATGTGATCATGGTTTACAGTCTCATTTTGGTAGCTGCATGAAAATCAACACTATCAGTGAGGCATATTCAGAGATGGAGATGAGAAAGCACTGTATGATTTCAGGAAGTGCCATTATAAATCCAGTGCAGCAAAATACAGCAACAACATACTTTGCTGTGCACCTGCACAGCTGTGACTGGTGAGCTTGAAGGGCCCATGCCTGCCTAAAATATCTGCTTCTGAATCAAAGATTTTATTTATTTTTTATTAAAGAAAACTATGAGTCACTATGGTGTCTTCTTTCTTCAGGCAGTGCTTCCTGTGACATTCACACCAGTAGAGCAGCATAGAGTTATATGCCTGAGACTTTGTCTTCAAGTTCAGACTGTAGATCACCTATGTTTGAATGTAGCAGAAATCTCCATTCAAGGCTGTGGAATTTGGCTTCCTTGAGGTTGTCCATTCACAACCTCACATCCCAGGAGAGAAGGAGAGAATAAATTTGACAGTCTGTGCTAATCTTCACCTTAGTCTTCTATCAATGGCTGCTTAATACTCCCCCTCCCCTATCCAGGATGCCAGTATTTGCCTTTAGCATTTAAAGTTTAAAATATCAACATTCAGTAAGCTTCCAGGCCAGAACAAACTTCCCGTAGCTCACCAGCCCTCTCTCTGTCATGGTATGCTCTTCACTCAGTGATTCATGCGATGGCAGGTGGAGATTTTTACACATGAGAAAGTTCCTTGTCTTCTTAACAGTAATCTCTCCTTACAAACATCCTGGAATAACCCCTTAGTCCATTTTAGCCTGACTTCTCTTTCCAGTCAGTTAAGAAACTAACGTGGTCACTCCCAGAACGCACCCATGAACGGGGAACCTGGTTGCTAGCAGATGACATATGGGCCAAAATTCAGGGCTAAAGGAGGAGGTCTGTGGTTTTGCCATGTCTAAGAATATAAAAACCATATTCTTTTTTTTTTTTTTTCTTTTACTACAAGACAAGTGATACACTCATCATTTTTCCTGAACAAACTTTCCTTCTCTTACAGTGAGTTAATAAGCAAAGCTGAATCAACAGAATATAATAGACAGGCTCATATGGTCACGAAGTACACATAAACTCTGGACAGAAGTCAGATGAGCATTTACGCCAGTGAAGTGAGGAAGAGCAGCGACAGGAAAAAAAAATAAAAAAGGAAGCTAAAGCAAAGGAGGAAGGTAAAGTGACCTCTCTGACCAGGATTAGAAGAGCATGCAGTGAGGCAGAAGAGAGAAAGAGCCAAAGTGACTGGTTGCATGATTTCAAAGACAAGGGTTCCCACTCCTGAAGCATAACCAGCTTCAGTGTTTCACTGGTGTCCTCTCCTGCACACTGTCTTCTTGCACAGTCAGTGCTGTCACCAGAGAGCATGAGATTTTCAGTTTTTCCAGGACTGGAAATAGGTGCTGCTCCTTGTTTACTCTGTTCTTATACAGTTCATTGCTGTGTGGCCAAAGGGAAATAGTATCCTTCTGGAGTCCTTTTCAACCATCAGTGTGACAAGCACCAGCACTTACTGTCATTGCAAATCTGCATCTTTAAAAATAATTAATACAAGCAGTTGGAGTATGTGTATTGATTCTAAAAAGTGCTTAAATAACACATAATTTGTAATATCTCTTAATATTGTTAAAATTCATTAATAAATCACTTAGACAATCTTCACAAGTATTCCTAGGCATATGAATGTTCAGGAGGGAAGAAATAATTAGGAAAACACTAACATATTCAGTTTCTGATAGTCAGAAAATCAAGAGAAAACATAACTATGGGTGCTGGAGAAGAGTGGAGCAGTGTTTTCATAGCATGAAATTTCGTCTTGCAAATTACAAGCAATGCAGAGAGTGCTTTCCTGCTCACTGGGCCCTGCCCCACTGATGACGAGCATATTTGCTGGCCACCTGTCTCAGGTCTATTGTGCCTTAAAAACCCATGGAGAGCCTTGGAGGTCCTCTTCCTTGGAGACATTGTGCAGGACACTGTAGAAGCCAGGAGAGTAGAAATGGCACTGGCCACACTTTTATCCAGAAATTATTCAGTAAGAAGGACTGTCTTTTCTTTAGCCTACTGAATTTACCACATGAATTTACTACATGCTTTACCACTCTCCTCCAGACAGTCTTCTGCTGTGTGCTGTGATAGCAGCATGAAGAGAGCAAGAGATGTTGTCAGCAAACTTGCTGAGGGATCCTAGTTCCAAACCTACCCTAGAGCCAAATCTGATCATCTATGCAACTGTAACACAGTTAGAGTCAGTTACAGGAGTATAGGCCATGTAGCAGCTCTTCAAGTGTACCTTCACATAGGTGTTTGATCAGCTGAGATAAGCATGCTTGAGTCCAGAGCAAGAAATATTCTGCCAAGTCAGTTTGGATGCCCACGTCAGTGGGGTATACGAAGTTCAGTCAGAAAAGGAAGGAGGCCTAGATCTTGTAGATTGGCTTGCAAAAAATAGGAAGCCAAAATAATTGTCCTCTAAGGGCCTGCCCTGGCTTCATTTCACAATGCTCTGCAATTTCTAAACTTAAAAAAAAAACCAAACAAAAACCCCCCCCCAAAAAAACAACAAAAAACAACCCACCAAACAAAATAAACTTGCTACAAAAATACAGCTGCTACAAAGTCAGTTAATATGCTGCTGATCTGTTCACATAGCTTGGCTGAAAACGCTGCAAGGCAAAAGTAACAACAAAGATGTGCACCCCTTCCCTTCCTGTTCACCTTAATGAGGTGTGAACTCAAAAGGCCCTGTATGCCATTTAAATGCTACCATGAAGCCCCATTTTTATTTTTTTTTCCCTAGTAAAAACAATGATGTTACAGTTCCTTAGCAATCCTGTGGATTGAAAGATGCAAGGGTCTGGGGGAAGAAATTACACTTTGCTGTACTGTGAAGGAGAGTTGAAGAGCTGAAGGCTCTTTTATGGAATGTAAAGGAGATTTTCTACCTTTTAGTGTAGAAAACTCCTAACCTTTTAATTTATTCTGATGATGATGTGATGGTGTGGTTATATAGTGATATTGTGATAGTGCTTCTGCCATATTTTAATAGAAGAAGAGGTCTAAACAAATAAAAGCACAGCATATGAGACTACTAACTAGGCAGGAATTGATGCTGTGCATCAGGATTCTGCAGCTGCTTTCCTGGACAAGGAAAGAGAGACTTGCTGCTGACTAAAACTGTATGTGCTGTATTTCTTCTCCAGTATTGCTTTATTATCCGAAGTGAAAAATCTGGTCTACTGTAACCAGTAACAACTTTGCTACTCCTCGATAAAGTAACAGAATTTTAGAAATAATTTTACTAAATCTGCTTTAATTTCCCCCTACCTAATATGCTAGAGCAGGGCTGGGAACAAATGGCACTTGACCCTGCCATGGTGGGTGGGATCGCCAGGCTTTACTTGACAGTACAAACACTGATACCAGCCGCTGCAAGCCTGCCTACCAGTACTCCCCATCTCTTTGACCAGTGCATTTTATCCTGGACTGCAGAGTGCTTGCCTGGGGGAAGCAGCAGAAGGAATCATTTTGCTGGTGCCAAACTGAGAGTTATAATTCCGCCCAGTTGCTAGGAGACTGTGTGGGAG
This sequence comes from Xenops minutus, assembly GCA_035221455.1. NCBI lineage: Eukaryota > Metazoa > Chordata > Aves > Passeriformes > Furnariidae > Xenops > Xenops minutus. Next base: position 41,628,990 of record JAWWEE010000085.1, read on the forward strand.
CCTCGGCAGGGCCGGGGGCCTGTAAAGAGCAGCATGGCAAAAGTATGAACTTTCAGAAATAATGAGCAAGTGTCGTGCACATGTGCAAATTGTGTATTTTTCAAGACATCCTGCTCAAATGAAACTGAACAGGTAGTTTCATGAATAGGAAGCAGCACCTTTTTTACAGTAGCCTTTCCCTGAAAAGTGGGAAGCTCCTACTTGAAAACTGGTGAAGTGAAAGCAGTTTTTCATATGTGCAAAACGATGTATTTATTCAAAGCTACCTGGTTTTCTCAGGTGTCCTGTTATGCATTATGATGGCTGTAGCCCTCACGCACACAGCTGAACTGTACTGAGATTCTGCCTACTGCGTTGTTGCTTAACATAATCCTTGTTTACTTGGTCTATTCCATGACTGACCTACTTAAGAGACTTTTATTGTTGAACTATTAGTACATGAGGTCCTCTTTGACTCATTTTATTCTCCTGCCCTGTCAATTAGTGAGGAAACTTAAAAAATACAGAGATTTTAATAAAGCAAATTTATATCAGCATCTTCAAAAATAAGTCTTGAAACATTTGACCTTTCTTTCAAATTTTGTTATAAAGATGTCCAAAAGTTGATTGTTATCTGTTTTAGTGGAAATTCTGCAAGTCTATCTTCCTTCAGATTGTTATCTACTCAGACCTAGTAAGTAACTGACTTGGTAACAACTATCCATAGAGGAAAACTATTTACAGTCTTTTCATATTTCATCCATTGTGAGTGTTGAAAAGTATCAAGTATATAGATATATAAGCTCAGAAGACTGAATAAAACCTCAAGAATCAACAGAACTTAAGATCAGCCTGTTACAAAAGATGTGTCTATTACATTTATGGAAAAGAAAGCCATAATCAACACATGCTCGTGCTATACAACTGAGAAATCAAAGGCAACAGAAATGATACATAACACAATTTTTGTACTTAAAAATATGGTCACAAAAGTTTCCTATGACAAACAATCTAGGCTTAAACTAAACTGAAAAACTATGGCAGCTTTGCAGAGTTCAATTTTTCTTTCCAGAGGGCTAAAATACTTATTTATTTCCTGATGCCATTATTTGCCATTTGATATTATATGAAAAGTTTCTGACTGTTTGCTAAGTCACCTGCAGAGTTAGGCTTAGTAACTATACAGACTCAACAAAAACCAACCAACTAACCAATAAAAGAGAGAAAGCTGCAGAGAGTAATGGGGCTGTCTACTAGAAACTGAATCTCTTTCAACCGTCACAACAGCAGCACCAAAATTAAACCTAGGGAGCAACAAAATGCTCCCTAGCATGGATGTTCTTGCCAAAAAATCTGTTAAGCACTGATGACCAGCACAAATTGTTAATTGTAACTCTCAGACTCAAAGCTTTTTCTATAAAAAGAGGAAATTTTTTTAAATTAAAAAATCAATACCCAGAGATTCCCTCTGGCATGGAAGAAGGTCTGCTCTCCAGTCAACTGACTGGCTGCCATTAAGTTTCCAAAATCTGCAACACATAGCATGAACAATCATTTCCCCTGCTCACTGAACAGACAAATTCATAATCCAATTTTTCTAGGTGCAATTTCTTCATAAACTGATGAAATAAAAACAGAAACACTCTACAGTGACTGTTCTTAAGTCTGAAAGCTTATGTTTAGGACTTTGTTTCCTATTTCATGGCAATTTGTGCTTGAAGAGTTAAATATTTTTAGCAACTAAGACTGTTTTTCTCAAACCAGACAAAAGAAAATTGACTTCCTAAGAGGCCCCCATCTTCCCAGCAATGGTTTCCAAGTAATTATGAAGATTCTTTGGAGTTTGTACTTGGCAATTTTTAACAGGAAGAAATGTATTTGTTATCTGACTGATTAAAACTTTTCACACGGTTTCACCTCATGCAGTTTTATTTATTTCACTTTAAGAGCCTTAACTGTATAGGAAGTTTTAGATGCGAAAACCTTCCTCTGCAAGGCTGCCTCACTGCCTCCAGGTTTGGACTGGAGAAAATTCCTCTGGAGCAGAGTTCATACTACAGGAATGGAGCACTATGATGTGATAGTTTATAAAAGGCGGCATCTGAAACCACGCGGTTACATAACCTGCCTGCAAAAGCCTTTCACAAAAATACGTGCGAAGAACCACACTCGTCAAGCGTAGCCTGGGAAGGCTACACTGAAATATTTCGCCCTTAACACGCAAACACCCACGGCGCCCTTGCTGCGTGCGGCAGCCGCCAGGCGGAAGCGAAGAGCTGCGCCTCCCGCGCCGGAGCCGCAGGAGGAGGAGCAGGAGCAGAAGCAGGGGCAGGAACAGAGGCAGGAGCAGGAGCCACAGCAGGCGGTGGCTGGGAGCCTGGCCATGGCTGAGGCTGGGAGGAGGCGCGCCCCGCTCTGCTGCCGCGGCGGCGGGGGGCGGAGGAGCGTGCAACAACGCGCACAGACCGCTCTGCCATAAGTGCGCACATCTATATGTATATGCATAAGACTTTGAAAATTGTAAGACAGAAACAAATTTCTTAGGCCGCGTGCAAGTCGGACGCCACTGAAACGTGCTCTCCAGCCTGGCAGGTCAGAAGAGGGAAGAAGACTGAGGGAAGAGAAGGAGAGGGAGGAGGGTTCTGCCCGCAGTCTTGTCATTTTACCGCCTTTTCTGTTGCTCAGGCCAAGAATTTTCATCCCGTTCTGTGTCAGGCAAAAAGCCGGCAACAAAATAAATCCAAAACAAAGCCGACAGCCAACCTGAGTAAAAATAATATCAGTAAATATCAGTAATATAAGTAAAAAAATAATATCACTCTGTCCCCCCAAAAAATCTCCCCAAACACCCCAAAACAGCAAAAGCACACAAACCAAAAGAAAAGAAAAGAAACAAACAAAAAAACCCCAAACCAAAAAACCCAGGCACCCCACCCCAAAACAAAAGGTGGAAGGACACTTCTGGAAATAAAAATAAAAGAAAAAAAACAAACAAGAACAACAAAAACCGCCAATACATGGAGTCCTTGAGAATACAGATATACATCCTGGAAAACATGAAGTCAAAGGCGTAGTCGTGTGCTACAGATTTCAAGATCTCATTTGTTTAAAGCAATACACCATAATGATACACAGTGCTAAAGTGATTTTTTATATATTATATGTATATATTTTTTTTAACTCCATTCACTCTTGTTTGTAATTTTCCCTGGCTGAGACTGTGTCTCTGTGTTTCAAAGTGGATGTTACATGCTTTTCTTAAATGCTGATAGCACTTCTACTTTGCAGAATAAGATATAAGTGGTAGATTGTGGTGGGTTTGGGTTTTTTGTTGTTGTTGTTTTGTTTTGGGTTTTTTTTGGCAGCTTTTGTACATGGGTCACACTTTTATGCCAGAAATCAGTTGACGGGAGTTTGCATCCAAAAGTGCTGAACTTGGCACATTTCCTGCTTCAACTTTCCCCCCCCTCCCCCTTCTTCTCTGGCAGACAACTATCAGTTAAATGCTGGAAAGAATTAATGCAAATGATACTTCATTTGTACTTTACAGACTGTTCTTTTCCTCCTCTTTCTTCTTGCTGTAGAAAATGCTTCCTTACACGCGTTTTAATAGAATATTTTATCTCTGGCTGTTTTAGTGGTTTTTGTAGTTAATGGACTGCAATTTTAAGGAATCATGTTGAGGAAATGACATTGCTACTGTATATGGTCTGCTCGATAAATTGTCTAGAGGCTTGTGCTGGTCTCTTTCACGCTATATTGCAGGATGCAGTGTTCGGGTGGCATTTCTGGCTTGTTTTTTTAAAGTTACTCTATAGTGTTTCTTTTTGTTCCTTCCCTTCCCCCCCCCCCTCCTTTTTTTTCACTGCCGTTTTGTTTTAGGGCCTGTGTGTGTATTTTAATTCATTCCTTTCTCTTTAGTGTCTGTTTGTATATGTGTGAGCGTGTGTGTCTGTCTGCTTTCCCTCTTGTCCTCTCTTCGCCTGTGTGTCTGGGCCACATTTTAATGCACAATATCCCATCCATTAAGTTGTGGCTGAATGTGGAGTGTGTGAGGATTTGGCAGCTCTCAGGTTGGAGGGGGCGGGGAAGCCAGTTTCGACTCTGACACAAGATGACGATGTGGCGTGATCTGAATTATTATTAGTTCTGCGAACATAGCCATCTTCTCCTCCCGCTGCTGGAAAGTGTTGCCATTGAACTTACGACGGGACAGACAAGATTTCTAGCCTTTTTTTTTTTTTTTTTTCAGTACAGTAGCTGGCAGGGAAAAGGCTCCAAAACACAGAGGATTAACTCCTAACATTCTCTGAAGCACTTTTGAGCTGCAACGCTTACAATTTTAATGTTGAATCACAAGAAAAAAATCAAGCATTTTTATAATTCTAATTTAGGCAGACATTTAAATCCAGCTTCTAGACACTGCCCTCCCCCTCCCCCCCCCCCAATCCCAATATTCTCAGAATCTAGAAAGTGATATAAACTGCCAGAAAAGAAATGTGCTGGAATTTTATTTGTGGTGTTGTTGCTGTTTATGTCTAGGGTATTTAAGATCAGCTGATGTGAATTTTTAAAGGATTGTGGAAATTGCATCGAGGAAAGAGAGTTTCATGCCTTTTTATGACTGAGAATGTGACCTGCAGTGAGGACAAAAACTGTACAGTTGTGTAGCCCAAAACACTGTGGTTTACAGCATCACACTTGAGGTTTGATGTTTTCCTTTGCTGGTCTGGAAGCTGTGGAAAGCTCAAATATTATAGTCCCCTTCAAACCATATGTGGACAGGGGTCAAGAACACACACCTGTCATATGTATGTATGTCTCTGTATAGAGTCACTAGTGCATTTCTCTATTTCTGATTGTATATATGCATACTTTCTATCTGATCATATATATACACAGTTTATGTACAGTACGTGTTTCTTCCTATCATCAAAAAAAGGTGCTAGTAATTATTATGATACATAATTTTATTGACATAATACCACAGACTTAGAAGTTGCACTGCTTGCTGTTTACATTTTAAGTCATAAATAATTTACAATTCAGTTGCATATGAAAAATATCAAGGTCCCATAAACCAATGTATTATTAGTTTGCTTATTTAATTATTGTTTTCTTCATGAATTTCTGTGCATATATATATGTTTATACATAAAAATATGCACAATGTTCCTCACATAAGAAAATTGGACAAGGCTCTGATTATGTGAAAGATGCAAAACATTAGTTTGTAGGTTAATATGCTGGTACAAGAAGTTTTGCAAGGCACCACAACCACTCATACAGATAAAATCACCATTAGGTAACTGTATGATAATATAATACAGTTTAGAATATTTGTTACTCATAGTTGACATAAACTAAACTCTATTTATGCTACTCAGTATTTATGTATATACTTAAGTAATTGTATATTGGATATGTGTGTTAATGGCATTTTTTAACAAAGCGTGAAAAAGGAGCTAACAGTATTATTATTAAACCAGATATATAAAATACTACAAAGTTTGTATTTTGAATCATAGAGACCTCTTACATAAAAGTTTTGGTGCTAGATCTCAGATATTTCATATTTTGGATTGGATGTCATATGCCAGAATCCTTCTGATTTTCACAGACCAGTGGGATTTTCATGAAAACTTGATTTTTATAAGTTCAGTATTTGTATGTTTAGACATTTGGCCAAACTGCCTACTTGTATTCTGAGAGAACCTAAGGCTTCACACTTCAGCATTAGCAATACCTTTCCTTCTGATCCATAATAAGTCTTGTGCTCCAAAACTGGAAACAGCTGAGCAGTTTCTCAGCCAAAGGGCTGCAGATGAAATTCTGCTTTAGGTGGGATGTAAGTGGCCTAACTTGCCTTTCCACTCTTAAATGTTAGTATCTTTGAAGTCTGAGAGCAGTGTCACTTCACAGCAGCTGGTAAAGTTAGTGAGCATGGTCTGTGAGGGAGAGAGGGAAAACATAGGTCTGCACTGCTTACAGAAAACTGTTTTGTGGAGCTAGGATGGCTGATGAGGAGTGAGCCCTTCTGCCCATGGTGTAGAAAAGCCTTTCTGTTTTTGAACTAGGAGATGAGCTGTCTCAGATCCTGAGGTGTGGGCAGTGGATGTCCCCCATCCCAACCACCCTTGCCAGAGTTGAGTGGGAGGCAGAGAGGGTGCAGACTCAGGGTGAGGGTGACTCTCATCTAGCTTTAGTATCTGCCACTAACTGGTGTAAAAGCTGCCTTTCCTTCCTTAACATGCATTTTCTTTTTTTTTTTTCTAGCACCCCTGTGCCCAACTGTGTGTGTGTCCAAGTGTACTGTATCCCACCTGAGGGCAGGATCCTTTAGGCCATCCTGGCCCCCTGAAGTCAAAGGATTAGAATTGGTGTTAGAAAACAGCTCTCATTGTCCCTCACCAGGAAGGTCAGATGGTGACTTTTATTTTCTCAGCTGACCACATTGAAGTGCTCACTGAACTTCCAAATACAGGATGGAGATTGGAATAGCTCAGGCAATGAGGACAAAAAGGAACTGGAGCTTCAAGGGTAGAGAACTTGCAGAAGTAACAGGATTTTTAACATGTGGAGTGGGAGAGAAGGGTCTTTGTGGGTGTGGGGAGTTAATGCAAGCCAGGATTTTAAACCAAGAGAACCACTTTCTCACAAGGCCTCCCTGCATGCCAGGGCCCAGGCAGCCACTGTGGCTGCTGTCCTTGCTGCATTAATGCCATGTTCCTCCAGGCTGACTCAGTTACCACATACCTTTTTTACACACCTCTGCAACCAAGTGGTAGAGAGTTACCCTTTTTTATTAGTTAATGTAGTTCTTTCTACATTTTGGAAAATTTTTTAGCTCACTTTCCTGGGAAAGGAACAGAGGGGTTAAGGTGGGATGGTGGGTGGTGTAGGCACGTGCACATGTTTGTGAGGAGGGTTCTCCCAGGACAAAGTCTTCCTCTTGCATGGGTTCCCACTGGGATTAACCAGGAGCAGCAGTGCTGAAACATGCTGTTTGGGTGCCCAGTTCAGCCTGCTTGCAGTGATGTACCAGGAGCCTTTGGGTCAAACTGGAGGCAAACCCATGACAACCTGTAGTATGCCTGCCATACCTCTGAGATCATGCAGAAGACAAGGTGCTGCTGGAGCCATGCTGGCTCATTTCCCCCAAGATGCCTTCATTTGAGGGGCCTGTTCAACTCTGTCCAGCAGACTGGCTTTGGGGGTGGGTGTGTCTGGCTTTGCTGTGGTCCCCAACAGTGCTGTTCTGGGAGATACTGGCACATGCTGCATGCAGGGCTGTCTCTGCTCCACTCCTGCCTTGTGTCTTCTGAGTAGGGATGCAAACCTACCATCAGGCAGGTTTTGTGGGCATACAAACCCAATCTCACAGACTCCACAACCCTTGCAGTAGCAAGGGTTGCAGAAAGTGATCAGTTTCTCTCTGTCCTTACCTTGCTCCATTTATTTTTTTCTGCTTGCCTCTCCTTGCTTGCTGGACTTTGCCAGGCAGTTCTTGCTTCTAGTGCACATTACTCCAGCACAAAGCAGTCCCTTGGCCAGGGCCTGGGAGAAAGTGGGGCCTTCTGCAAGTGCTATCTGTGAAAAGGGATACCGCTCACACCTATGTAGCTCAGAGGGGCAATCTTGCTGATGTGTTGTTAGGAGCTTTCCTTGATCCTTATGGAGGGATTTGAGGCATAAAGGGGACAGAGGAGGGTTATTTGGTTTTAAATCAGGTCTGCAATAACGGCTTGTTGTGTAAGAGTTCAAGCGCTCAAAGAGGCATGTTCAAGGACATCAGTCCATTTGTGCCAAGGGGAATGTCTTTTATGGTAAATTAAATCCCGGTAAATACAATGTTTATTCGAAGGGAAACTCCAGTATTTTAGGCTGGCGTTATCACATTTTTGCAGTCTCTGAGTAAAGGAAAGGATGATAGGATTTGGGGGGATATTCTACACCAGATATAAATTTTGCTCATTATGGTTTACCCCGAGTTTGTCTTATCCTTTCTTGCCTAAGAACATGCCCTGAACTGGGCACTTATCAATACCGTTTGTTGGAAGGAAAACTCACAGCGTTTGAATCCTGCAAATCTGAGGAAACTGGGCAAGAGCAGCCAGAAACCGAACTGTGAGGATGAGGCGTGGATTCTGCAAGGGTTAACGCATTTGGCTCATGCTGTTTCCTTTGACATTACCTGTCTTGTACCGGCTCCCTCCTTCCCCCGCCCACCTCTCTACTTCTTTTGGTTTGTAAATTTATGGGAACTGCAGCTGGTAGCCTTGGCAAGCTCCCCTCATTAAGAGCGCTCTTTGAAAATGGGCTGTGTTTGAGCATTTCTCTAATGAGGACAGGACGGGGTTAAAAAGTGACCATTTCATGGTTGACTTGAACCTGCTTACTTTCCTTGATGTGTCGTTGTGAAATGCCTGACGTGAATAAACTCTCACTTTGGGCAAAGAGGAAGTCAGCGGTCCCTCCGGGCCGCCTCCGGGGGCTGCGCGCTGGCACCGTGCGGGACCGGCCGTGCCGCTCGGCCGCCGCAGCCCGCAGACACCAGCGGCAGTGCTGGGGGTGGGGGCCGCACACAGCGGGGCCCCCTCAGCTGTTCCCTGCATCGCAGCCCTCCTCATAGGAGCAGAAAGAAGTTTCCCTCGCTGTTCCCCCTCCCCCCGCTCCCCCCCTTTCGCAGCTCCCCTGCTTACAGCTGCCCCGGGGGAATGAAGGCCGATCCCGCGCCCTGTTGCTGCCCGGGCGCAGGGACCCCTCCGTCGGCCCCGGCCGCAGCCTGGGAGGACGGGGCCGCAGGTCAGGGGCGGTCCGGGGCAGGGTGCCCTGCTGCGGCGGAGGGGGCTGCCCTCCCCCGTGTGCCCCGCGAGAGGCCGGGGGCGAGCGGGGGCGCCCGTGCCCCGCCGCAGCTGGCACACTTGTACCCCGAAAGAGGGAAAAAGAAGCCTCTCGCAGATGGCAGCCCCCTACCTCCCCCCCCGCAGCCGTCTTCCCGCCCTCCTCCCCCCGCAACTTTCTCCCACCAGAAGAGCGGGAAAACGAGGGAGGGATGTTTGCTAAACGTGCTCATTCCTTCTGCAGCGTTCGGTGGTGATGAATGCGGAGGGAGGGCAAAGGAAGGAGAAGGAATGTGTTTGCAGGGGGAGGAGGAGTGTAAGCGGTGGTTGTGTAATTAAATAATTAAAAAAAAATACTTAAATCTCACTTGGGGAGAAAGCTGGAACGGGGTCCAGAGGGTGTAACCGGCGGATTTTTCAACTTCTAAGTTTTGCAGAGGGAGGGGCGGGGGGGGGGGGGCACACCCGGACCCCGCCA
>JAWWEE010000085.1:41638389-41670927 GCA_035221455.1 Xenops minutus
CCCCCCCCCCCCCCCCCCCCCCCCCCCCCCCCCCCCCCCCCCCCCCCCCCCCCCCCCCCCACACACAGACCCGGCAAGAGCAAATCGGGTGGTAGCGCGAGGGAGAGATTTATCGTTTGAATTTTCAGGAGATAATTTTTATTACGGTGGGCGTTTGGGAAGCAGCCTCTCACCACTGCCCGCAGAGGGAGGGAAAGCGGGCGAGCAGAGGCCTCGCAGGGGCCCGCAGGCCGCCCTGCCCGCCCGGGGCGCGCTCCCGCCCCGGCGCGCCCCCGCAGCACCATCCCATCCGCACGGCGAAGTTTCGCCTGCCATCACTGTCCAGGAGCTTCTTGCTCTGCTCCGGGCTGTAACCTTGAACTTTCGAGAGCGTGGTGACAGTGTCGTGTTTATTACGGCACCACCATCAACTTCTTGAAAAATAGAAAAAAAAAAAGGATTAAAAAAAAGAGCCAAACAAAAAAATCCTCCCGCCCACCCCACCCCCCCTCGAGTCCTTCCCCCCTCATCTGCAAAACAACCAGCAGCAGCAGCAGCGAAAGCAAGACTCCTGCGCCGCCGACTACAAGAGGGTTAAAAGTGTAGATTGGATTTCACCCCGGGAAATCTAGCACACGGAGTGAACTTGAATCTTTGGCTATTTAAGGAGGACTGGGGTTTGTTGTGAAGTTGTGGTGATCCAGAGCAGAGCCCCGTCCTGATTGATTTCATCTTCCTTGAGTCTCAAATGACTGTAAAATGAATAGATGAAATTATTCCTTTTTGAGGCTTTTCTTAGGGACTCTTCGGGCAGCGCGTTCTCAAAGCGAAGTCATGATGTATTCTCCAATCTGTCTCACTCAGGTATAGACGCGTTTTATTTCATTTATTTGTTAATTTATTTATTTTCCCGTGTCTGATGGGATTTTTTTTTTTAATTTTTATATGTATGTGAGTTGTTAATGAGTCATTGTTGGTAGTTGTAACGGGTTAAGGCACAGTTGTAACTGCTTGTCAGATCCAAACTCTCTCATGAGGGACTATTAGAGAATAAACTGTACCAGGCCATTGTTTTGGGGAGATCCGTTCAAAGTGTCACCCGTAGACAAATACTGTTAATTGTTGGTGCATAAGAAGGCAAAGGTTAACAAACTGGAGATGAGAATAATTACGCTAAAAAAGCAGGTTTGAGAAGTATTGATTTGATTGGAATTAAAAGATTTGCACTCTTTTCAGCTCGCCAGTTTACGCAGAACGTAATGAAAGGGTTTGAAAGGAAAAGTGCTCTTTTTGACAAAACACGTCCACTCGGCGGTGAGAAGTAATCCCGTCTTATGCTTAATTAATAATATGTAGCCTGCCAGCAATGAGGGCGGTGTAAGCGCTGATGACCAAGCTGTGCAGTGTTTTATCGTTCGGTTATACAAGGGCACGGCATTTTCCCCCTCCCAAGTAAATTTGTGGTGCAGGCGGAGGAGCGTACACCCTCCTCATCACTGGGGAAGACCGAGCCGGTTTTCAGAGCGGCCCTTGCGGCCGCTTTTCGCGGCGGGGCGGCGGCTGTCACCGGGGCGGCGGGCGGGACGAGCGCGGAGCGGCGGCCGGCGCGGTGCGGGGCCGTGGAGCGGGGCGCGGGGGGCGGCTGCGGCGATCCCCGCCGCGGCAACGCGCAGACTTTGAAACCTGAGGGGTTTCGGGGGCAGGTTTGGGGAGCTCCCCGGGTGCCGCGGCAGCGTCCTCGCCCGGCGTACGGTGACAGCGAGCGAGCGCCAGGGCACTGGAGCCTGTTCCGGACGGTAAACGCGATCTGCAGAGCCCGGGGATAGTTTTCAGCGGCTTTCGTGAAAGTCTGTCTTAGGAGGATGTGATGTAAACTGATTAAGCGATAACTGCTTGCTTCCACATTGGTGCAACAAATAGCCAAAGAAGCAGAAAATGTGCGAAGGTAACGTCTCCTGTAAGGCTGCTGCAGAGCGGCCAACGGTGCACTTACAGCTGGACTGTGAATAAATAAATATGATTTAAGTTATTTCCCAGTTACAAAGCATTGTAATTCAAAAGGACTAAAGTATTCATAAATTGTGACTGAAGATGGAAACAGTGATAAGGCTTTTTCGGTGATTGGATACAGTCCTGTAGTTTTTTGGCTGACACATTTTTCATTGTTTATATTTTGTTTGGCATCTAAGTGTGATTGACTTAGATATGGATATTTTCAGCAAGTAGACGTGAGCTGCAGTGGAGGAAAGCTGGAAAAGGGTGCTGTTGAGATATTTCTTCAGAAGAGAAATGTAGGAAGCATTTTGTGTAAGAGATGCACACATGTTTACAGGTACACACATAGAAATAATTACTTACCATGGAATCTGCGGTTAGTAAAAATTAATTCTGTGTAGGCTGTCCAGCCTGTGAAATTATTGACAGGCAGTAAGGCCTCTGCATCAGAGTATAAACCTGAGAGTACAACTCAAGAAAGAACTTTTGACATTTGAAACACACAAATTTTCACAATCACCTATGTTGGAGCTGTAGTTAATATTTTTGCTTCCTGCTCTAATGACTTTTTTTTTTTCATATACTTGTTTTTTGGATTCACTTATGTATGTAATAGATTTCTTCATTCTTTACAAATCTGTATTAAAATACTGCACTCAGGTGTATGCGAAAACATAACATTGTACTTCTACAGGCATTAATACAAGAAAGCAGTTCCTACCCTTTGTGCTATGATGACTTCTCCATAATATTTCACAATCACCGTCTACCATGTGGCATGCAGAGACAGTTTCCATTGTACATGGAGCACAGTTACAGCAAATTGATTTTAATTTGGAGACTTTTTCTGCCTACTTGGAATGACAAGGATAGTTTAAAAGTCATCTTTCCTTTACATAAATTAAAAATGAAAAATTACACTGGTAATGCAAATTTATACTGTGCATTCTTTATTTGTTTAAAGAGAAAGATTGATTCATCTCACTTTGAGTTTCAACTGCGTTAAAATAGTGTTGTCAAAACGGCTCTCTGTTGTTTTAAATGTCTCTAGGGCTCTTGCAATGCACCTCGATTGTGGCAGCATATGTTCAGAAGAAAATATTTCGGTAAAAGTTAACACAGAACACCTGTTTGAGCTAAGTTCCTTGGGAAAGTGGTAGTTCAGTCTTCGCTGAGATAGTGCTGAAGCACCTTTTCGAAACAAGTCTAAAATTCAAAGTACAGCTTTAAGACAAATCTTTGCAATTTGAGTGTTAACCATCACACTTTCAATAAAGGTTGGGTGGGTGAAAATAACTTAAAGGACAAAGAAACTTACCAAATGAAATTTAATTTGGGGAGCTCTCTTCCTCTCTTTCTTATATGTCTCTTTCTCTGTGTTTTGGAATGAGTAAACTGTATTTATCTGTCTTGCTGAGGCATGAATAGGATGCACTTACTGCATGCCTTTTAGTCCTTGCTCTCTTGTGATATTTTTGCCATGATTTATTTTTATGTTGTGGTAGTCTTGAAAGTCAGAATATATTGTATTTTCTTTTCCTCGTGTATATTGTTCCATTAGGCACAGAGAAAACCCATGCAGTGAGTTAAGCAGATGAAGATTTCTGTATAAAATTTCTCTACTTCTGGCTGGTTTATTTTTTGTACAGTCCTCAGTTTGAACTTCCATGAGTTGATACAAAGTTTATAAAAGTGGAAGACAGAAGTGCGCTGTCCCCTTTACTGTTTCCAAAATAAAACCTGGCCTATCTATCATCATTGGATGACTCCTATTTTTTCCTTTATTTACAAGTTACATAGATGTTTCATAGTAACTTCCATTTTAATTTGAATTGCCAGTGCACAGTGGTTCACCTGAGCTATCTGATATGACAGTTGAAAATCTTACCTTCATAAATCACTTTATGGGAAGAGCATTTGTGGCAAATGGATACGTGTCACATAAAAACAAAAAAAAAATTCAATACTACCTGTATGAATATTAAGCAAAAAAAATAAAATAAAATTATGTAGATGTCTTTTTAGGAGGTTTAGTGGAGAATGTGTCTAATTAATCGCAAATCTTCATTTAGGGTCATTTTTATGGGCACTTCTTCCTGTCAAGTAGTGTTTCTATTGAAAAGACTCCAGGTGCACAATGAATTGCTCAAAGATATCTGATAAAATTGCTTTGGAACAGGATGTTCTTCACCATGTTTCTCCTTCACATTCTTTCACCTGTATTTATATCTTTAGGACTTAATGATACTGTGAAAGAAAAGCCTGAATACAGTTTTTAAAACATTGGGGTTTTTGGTGTGTGTGTTTCTTTTTTTCCTCTCTTTGAAAAGGAAACCTTCAGCCACTACAGACTGGAATTTAAACAGTGGAATTCTTATCTATAAAATTTTCACAGATATAAAACGCTATAAGTTATTATTGGTAATACTATGTGCATTACCTCAAGGCATATCCATTCTGAAATAGTTTATGATGCTCTTCTTCAAAATTAAAACTGATGTGCAGTATTCCAGTAGCATAGAATATGTCCATGTTTATTTTATTGCCATTTTAAGTTCTAAATGCTGATATCTGTTTAGATGTGGATGAAATCATTGTACTGAGGCAAAAATTAATTTCTCCCAAAGCTCTTCAGCCACCTGCCTTCGACCCACCTTTAGCCCCAGCTGTTAGAATTTTCAAAATCTGTAGTAAATCTGTTTTATTCAGCCTAAAATGAATTGTGAGGATTTAACTCTATACAGTCTTTATGAGTATGTTAATTTTTCAAAAAATTATTTATTTTATTTGAAGATTTTTATTAAGATGATTTCTATAGAAGAAAAAATAAACTTTCTTTAGTAGTTATAATTGAGGGGGAAAAAAGCATAGCATCAGAAAATATATGAAGATAGGGAAGTCTTATCATGGGCTGTGGTTACTCAGAGCAGTACTGCCTTCTCACACAAAGAACAGATTGTGGTTTAACTCTTTCCACGGCCTAGTTTTATGTGCCAATATAGTATCAGAATTGTTCAAATCTGTGCTAGAAACTACTAATCTGTTTAATTGTTGCCTTTGTGGGTCTTTGTTAAGCATCATACTGTAAAGCAGTTGTTTATGTCCTGAAGTATCTTCCTATACTGTCTCTATTCTTTTTTCCCGTTTATTTTTGTTTCTTTTTTTCTTTTTTTTTTTTTTTTTTTTTTTTTTAAATCCTGTGAAGATAACATGATCATTGGTAGACTGCTTGCAACTTTTCTGTTGTTTTCTGTTTGATTTGAGGATGGTTAGGGAAGAGAGGTAACTAGATATTGTGAGTTTTCTTACCATTCAGGAAATTTTGTTTGAAATTTGAAGATTTAAACATGAAATTCTTCGCCTGAAGCTTCTACAATGGCAGTCTGCACTCTGTAATTGAGACCATTAGTTATACTTTCATCATTTTTACCTAATGGAGTTAATCGGCCTATTGATTAAACACAATTCATTCCTTGTCTAGCAGTGTAACTAAAATAGTAGTTTGTTAATTGTATTCTTGAATATAATTACATAAAAAAAGATTCAGTTTTAGTTTGATTGCACCATGCCACTCAGTATGATGAGCAATCTGCATGGTAGTTAAAACTAAATATGCCTACACACAGGAAGAAAGATACCTCCCCTAAGGTCTTCCTTCCAAACCAAAATACAGCTATGTTTGATAAGCAGATTGCACTGTTCTAAGCAGAAGATTTGTTAATGAAAAAGAAGTTTTTGGGAAAAGTCTAGTTAGATATTAACATAGATGTGTAGGATAGTACTTTAAGCAGACAAATCAAATTAATTTAATTGCTATAGGATGTACTTGTAGACAACAACTAAGCATTACCTCCTTAATGCAATCCATATTGCTGCTAGGCAGAAGATAAGAACTTGCAGGTGAAGCCAAAAGACAGAAAGGGATATTTTGAAACTGTAAATAAATTGCATGGATTTCACAAAAACAGCAACTGACCAGAAGTGGACTCGTAAAGTCTCTGCGACAGCATGCAGAAACACAAAGAATGCAAAGTTTGTGCCAAGTTGCCATTTTTCGTTGTACACCTCAGATTGATTTTTAAGGGGTTTAGAATAATTGCCACACTCATGTGATCAGTTAACAAATTAACTGACTCTGCAGGGCTTCAAAACCCACAGTGGAGCTGCCGAAAGGACATAAATGTAATTTTTCTTCTCACCTTCATAAACTCTAATTTTACAGGGTTTGGGGGTGGTGGGAGGGAAGCTTGAAGAGATGAAAGTACAGAAGCTTCTGTTCAGGATTTGTATATGGCCCATTGTGTTTTTTCCCTGTCTTCCCTTACTGTATACTGGTTTCTCTAGTTACACCACTGGAATGGTGCTGTTTCAGTGCTGGAATGTTGGATGTTTGATAAGAAAATGGATCAAGTTTAATGGCGCATGCTCTTTGTGCCACCAGCAGTCTCTTGCTGAGAGCATGCTCCAAAAGCGGGAACTCTGTGGCATTACACTGAGCATGTATATGCTTTGTGTTTCTGTGCCACAGAGAAGAGAAATGAACTGTGGCATTTGCCTCAGCCTTCTGAACATTTCTGCTCAGATTTTTTAAAACCGTATAGTGTTCTCTTTGTGCAATGGTACTTTTCTTGATGTTAGCTGTTTGCTCAGATATTTAAATGTTAGGAAAAAACCCATCTTGGTAGCATTGCTTTTAAATTGTGTAGTCTCTGCAGCATTGTGGGATGAACTGAGGGGAGGCATATAAAATAAAATCTTCACATGGTTCTTTCAAAGAATGAAATATGGGGAAAACGTGATTTTCTATGCACTTTTCGCCTGCTGCCTGACAACAGTAGTAATTTCATAAAAGGTGTTATGCAGAAATTTGCGTAACTTTTGTTTATTCTCTTTGTCTTGTATTTCACTTGAAGATTTTCAGAAACCTTTCTTGATACTGCTTCAGTTATGGGATGCTGAGTTTGAGTTTTCCTGTTTGCTTCTTTATTTTTTCCTTCACTTCTTTCCACAGGATGAATTTCACCCATTCATTGAGGCACTTCTTCCACATGTCCGTGCAATTGCCTATACTTGGTTCAATCTTCAGGCTCGAAAACGCAAGTACTTTAAAAAGCACGAGAAACGAATGTCAAAGGATGAGGAAAGAGCAGTCAAGGATGAGCTACTTAGTGAAAAGCCTGAAATTAAACAGAAGTGGGCATCCAGACTCCTGGCCAAGCTGCGCAAAGATATTCGCCAGGAATTCCGGGAGGATTTTGTGCTCACAGTGACTGGGAAGAAGCACCCATGCTGTGTATTGTCCAATCCTGACCAGAAGGGCAAGATTAGGAGAATCGATTGCCTGCGACAGGCTGACAAAGTCTGGCGTCTGGATCTAGTCATGGTGATCCTGTTCAAAGGCATCCCCTTGGAAAGTACGGATGGAGAACGTCTCATGAAATCCCCACATTGCACAAATCCAGCACTTTGCGTCCAGCCACATCACATAACAGTATCAGTCAAGGAGCTTGATTTGTTTTTGGCATACTACGTGCAGGAGCAAGGTAGGAAGCAGATTGTCATGTTTCTATGTTAGTATGTCAAACTCTGATTCCAGATAGCCCCATTTCCCTTGTGGGCTGGATTCCAATGAACATTATTATGTGATCTGTAGACATAATGTGGGTACATATCCATTTGTAAATCAGCATGTATATGGATATATTTAAACACACACATGTTCCTACAGACCTGTGTAAGTGACATGCATGTTTGATATATGTGCCTTGTTCTCTTTCAAGACAGACACAGGCAGTACTTTAATTCCACTGAAGTTGCCCTTTTTTGGTCAAAAAGTGGCAGTATATAGTTGTGACTTCAAAAAACATTTTTCTTTTTTTTCAACTTGTCTGTTTTTTTTTTTAAAAAAGCCCTCATCTCAGTAGTGTTAGTAACAGATGCAGGTATGTGCAATTGCACAATCACAATAAACACTACAAATACTTATTATTGTCTTTGTAATTAAAAATAGTCAAGAAGTTATGTTTAAACTGATGAATCTGCTATCACATTGAAGAGCTGTTGCAGACTTTCTCATGGCTATAAAACAAAACTTGAAAATGCTTTAGCACAGATATACTTTGTGTAAATACCGAATAGAATCAGAATTAGAGTGTACATTAGCTGTTGTGTTACTCATATTTTGCAACATTATCTCACATATTTGAGCTTTAAAAATAAGATATAGGTTACAATATTTTGAGAGCATTTTCTGTTTAGAGTATGTTTTCCTAATCACATTCATATACTTTCATTTGGCAGGTAATTGAAATGTGGAAAATTGCAGGAGCTCTATGGAGAAGCTTCTTGAACTTAGTTTTTACAGAATGCAGATAAAAACAGGGCTCCAAATAATCATGTGTCTGGGGGAAAACCTATGAGTTGTATTGCATATTCAATAACAATACTTTTTGGCAGGCTCCCTAAAATCGTAAATGGCTGTAAGTTGATAAAGGTGGGTTTTTTTCTTTGATGCTAAGGTTTTTGAAATGCCTTTTCTCTGGTAGGAGTAATTTTGGTTCTTTCTGGTGATGATACCATCTTCTAGGTATCTCTGCACTGTTGACCGATCAGCAGTAATAAAGCATTTATTTTTTAGCCACAGATCTCAGCTATGTAAAGTTTGACTGTCCGCAGATGGTGGGGCCATTTCACAACTTGGCCTGGTAGTAGGCAGAAATGGCCTGCAGAAGGGCAGATGGCAGGCTGTTATTTGATGCCCGATAAATAATTGCGGGATTTAACAGGAAAACAAACAGAATTGATTTTGTTAGTGACAAAAAAATAAAATTGCACATCTTCATTTGGTGTTTACTCATTCTTGAAAAGAACAGATACAAAACACAATCTTACTGTTTTAGATGTATTTTTCTTTTAACATTTGCTCATGTAACTGGAGCACTGGTTATGTAAACGTATAAATCAGGTTCTCTTTTGTGGATTATTTGCTATTAAAAAAATAGTGATTTTTTCCCCCCCCCCTTACTTGTATTTTTTTTTGTTTTGTTTTGTTTTGTTTTGTCTCTCCACAGCAGTAGACACATTTAGATATTTTATGGCAACTTTAAATAGCTGCAGAATCTGGTAAATCTGATCTAACATAGGAAGAAACATTTCTTTGATAGCATCAAACAAAATAGCTTAATTACAAATAATTCGTACCTTTAAACTCATTTCATGAAAAAGAATCAAATTATATTTTGAATGCATATAGTGTAAGACATAGCTTACTGATTAATTCTGTGGATTTACCTGTCTCTAAAAGTCAAAACTACAAAGGGAGGCAAAACTGTTCAAGTACCTCTTGAGCTGAAGAATCTGAGGTTAGAGTACTCTTAACAAACTGTTGACTTATGAGTTGTTGGAAGCTAGTAACTTGAAGTGGGAGAAGGAATTGCAGGGCATAGCTGATTTTGTTGATTCAAATGGACTGAGAATATAAGTTTATTTAAAACACTTGTCTAATCAGAAATTAGTAAGATAAGCATGCTGTAATATAACTTTCAAAGTTACACGATGCTGCTTTGAGAATATACTGGAAGATGAAGCTGGCTAATTTATATATACCAAGTCACTCTTAGTAGACAGTTTTGTTTATTGTAAACTGCATGTATTTTGTATCTGTCTTGCTGCTTTACAGTTATTCCTCAATTAACATCTGTTGGCTCTCTTCTTGAAGAAGTCATGCTAAGTTACCAATGTATTTTTTTTTTCCATTTTATTAAACTTTGATTCTCTATACTCATTGACAGCAGGTTAATTGTGGCACTTTGTAGTTCACTTGATTAAGAGCACCAGGCTTTGTGAAAGATAAGCATGGAGTCAACCAAAATGCTGCATTATACATGCGGTATTTTGCCTTTTATTTATCTTTCCGAACATGTATACATGCCTAATAATATCATGTAAAACCGTCAGTGGATACACAGAAAGAATTAAATCCCTGAACAAAATATGAAGAAAGAATTAGCACATAATATGAATAAAGGGGTCAAATAGTTTGCTTTTTTGTTGCTTTAAAAAAGAAGATTAGGGGAAAAAAGAGAAGGAAGGATAGTTTGAGTGCCAGTGATGGTTGCCAGTGGCACCAGGATTGGCATCAGACCTTCTTTGTTTAGCCTAGGATGTCTGTGATTTGTTGGTTGGCATCCGCATTGCAGTGCAGAGTAATGTTACAATATATTGACAATTTCCAGATCTAGAAGTGTCAATATTCTTTTTGGTTCTTAACAAAAAGAGCTTCTACTTCCATATCTGCCGTGAAAGAAGAAATAAGGACCAATCTATGAAGTTCTGTCATTGACCAACTTCCTCGGACTCTACTTTTCTCTCATCTCAAAATTCAGCATCTTTTTTTCCCCCTCTGTGCACTTTCTGCTATGCTCTTGTGATTTAAGATCTTAAAAAAAAACAAACAACAAAAACCAAAAAAACACGAGGATTGACATAGGTTGCGATGCAGCTGCTTTGACTGAAATGGAGGAAGAAAGTGAGAAATATACACTATGAACAATGTTTAACATCAAAATAATTCTTAATCATAACACAATTCCATGGGATTCTGCTTGTTGTGTGTATCAGGGGTGTGTGTGTGTGTGTCCCACACAGAGCTTGTATAAAACCCCAACTTGAAAATGGTGTGAATGCTGTTTCTATTGATAGAATTGCCTTTTTTCCCCCTTTTTTTTCCTTTTTTTTTTTTTTTTCTTTTTTCCCTGTCAGGCATCAGAGATTGTCTGTCATTTGATATTTCAGTCCATAAAATCATTTGATGGTATTTGATTCAGTGCAGCGCTTATGCTGTGTTCCCGTTGCTACAAGAACCGCCATTTTGTTTGTTGAGTGCCAGAAGAGGGGGGGAAAAAAAGGCAGACAATGTGCTTGATGCCAATAATGGTTGCCAGTGGCACCGAGGTTGGCATCAGACCCTCTTTGTCTAGTTGCTGAATGCCTTTGATTCGTTGGTTGGCATCCGCATTGCAGTGGGCACATTGGAAAGTTTTTGACAATCAGTGAATGAAAGCTGCAGTACTTGTTTGCTGCAACAGAATCCAGATAATATAAATCCCTTCTTCTGATAGATGTTTTACTTACTCTTACAGTAGCTAATTAGAAAAAAAAAATAAAAATTGCCTTAATTCTTTTTTTCTAAAACATAAAATACCTATAGCAATGTGCCTGGTCTGCAGAATTCCTGATTCCTGCATAATCACTTCTGTGTGTATTTTTTATAACATAAATAAAATGCAAACTTGATGTTAGGTATTTCAGCATACACTTAATAAAGCACAGTAGACCTGGAGAAATGCTTTGGAAGTTTAAAGTACTGAAGCAATGGTACATGCAAATGTTAACCTTTGCTAGTGTTTTTAGTGCATGTGCCTCTCAGAGTACATTTCTCTGATCAGTCATGTTACTGTTTACACTCCCCTTTGTCCTTATGTAAGGGTGATATAATTGAGGGAGCCCGCATTCCCAGCTGTTGATAAACTCTGGAGTTGACAGAGGAGAGGATCTTTTAAACTATCCAGAGAGTGGAGCAGAAAACAGACACAGATGTCCTTAGTCCTGTACTGTTCAGGCACTCTTGGTTTTTTAACTTCTTAAACCATCAAGATGCTGCCGCAGCTCCACCTCTGTGACTTTGTTAGCAGGAAATTGGCAAAAAGAATAAATAATTTCTGTTGGAAGTTTCCTAGATAGTTAGCACTAATATTGTTTTCCGGTTAACTGCTATTATCTTGTTAATTAATAAGGATTAGCAGCTCTACCCAAAGGACTGAACAGAAGGAAGCCTGGCCTCTGTGAGTCCCTGAGTTGGCCAGTCCCTGAGGGGGCATGGACCAGGAGAAGAGGAGAAAGCAAGAGAACTGAAATGACAGAAGAGTGAGGGCACTGGCCAGCCAAGGAGAGAACTTTGTGTGTGGGACTCTCTTGCTGTGCTGCTCATGTTGCCAGGGTTTGGCATGTACCAGGTGTGGGGATTGCTGTGCATCCTGCCCCTGCTGCAGGTCTCATGCCCTCCACTGGCAGGGTGAAAGCGAGGGGCATGGACATACCCTGTTTTTTGTGTGCTCTGCAGCATAAAAAACATGTTTGCAGATAACCTCAGCTGGGGCGCAGGGTGCTGCAGCTGCCTTGAGTCAAAACTGTTTTGCCCCCAGCTTAATGCCAGCAAACTGGCAATCCCTAACTAAACAGGGATACTGCTTTTCCACTTCAGGCAGTCCTGGCAACATGTGCTCCTTGTCTTACTTGAAAAACGTGCCCTCCTTTCAGAGGGAATTGTAATTCTTTCTTGATCATGATACGTTTGAAATGCAGAATTGAATAGGTTTATCAATGGCTTGATCTATTTTAAAGTTTTTTGACTTTTGTGAATATATTTCTATAGGGAGCTCAAATTTTGAAAGAGGTTTGTGTAGTAGTTTTCACATTATACTTTAGTTTTCATTTAGAAAGTACAGAAAATTTACAATATAATCATGTTATAACAATTATTTTTATATTATAAAATAATAAAATTATTTTGGTTAATTTGCTGTGACTACATGAAATTCCACTAAAGATCACACTCAAAGTCATGTTTTAATCAGTTTCTGCCTATCATATTATGTTCATATGCCTAAGCAGTGTCATACCACACAAAGGGATTTTGGATGAGGGTTTGCATTTCTTCTGTGCACTGATGCTTACACATACAATTAATAAAAAAATAAGGGCTTAGAAGAATCAATCAGTCTGTTGAATTGCTGATTGTTCCTACTTCTATTAACTTTAATGATTGCCTCCTTCTGAATACTTTACCTAGGAACACACAGTAGAACACTTTACCTGTTTTGCAGAAGGATATGCCAAGGTGCAAGGTGATTTGTTGGAGTTTACACAGCAAATTATGAGTAACAGCAGGAACAACAGGAAATAGAGCTTATTACTGCCTGTACCTACAAACTTCTAGGTGCTCTAGTACCTTGTTACTTGCACAGTGAAATGGTATACTGATGCCCTGCGCTAAATCTCAGTTTTGAATCAGAAAGCCAGTGCAAAACCAGAAGTATGAGTCTATATTTTGGCTACTCTAGTATGAGAAGAGCTTTTTTTAGTTTAAAGTTTTTAGTTTAAAAATCTTATGAGTTTAAAAACCTTTTAAAAACTGAATTACTCTGGGCAATTCCAGTCTCTTCAGGCATGTAGAAAAACCTTTTTGTGTCAACTGGAGAAAACACTGTATTTATTTATTTTCAAGCTTTCTAATGTAAAATTTTGGATAACTATTTTGTTGAGTGTCTCTATTGTACGGAAAAATTACAGGCAAGAAAGATATTGCCATTAGGAGATGCGGGTTAATTTAGTTTATCCATTGATTAATATAGATACTTTATTTATGAAGAGGTAAGATACTGAAACATTTTGGAAGGTCATTTATTTTCATTTTTTCAGAATGTTTGTATGTGAACTGACATTTGAACAGTAGATCTGAAGAATTCAATTTTTTTTTTTCCTTTTCAATTTTAGTTTTCCTCAGAGCAGGATTGAAGTTCATACGACAGGTTCATGAGAAAGGAAGGGGAATTCTCCATATTTAATTTTACTGTTCCCAAAAGGAATTAAATACATATACATTCTACAAGGAGCATTTACCTCATTCTGGTTTTTCTTACCTGATACATTAAAATGAGTAATTTTCACAGTGTTAAATAACATCAATTACGTTTAAGACAAAAGAGACTTAGGTTTAAATAAATGCTTTACAACTAGTTGAAAGTTTAGAAGTGTTAATTTATGAATGACATCTAGATTGACAGCAAGAAGCTATAAAGAATAGAAAGGAAACAGGATTCTTGCTTCACCATAGTTTCAGACAGAGAAACAATACTGTGAACAAAAAGAATACTTCTAAATTATAAATAAGGGTCATAATTCATAAAGGAAATACTTCAAACAAAAATGGTTTTATGTTTTAAATGTCTTAAATTTTCACGCATACTGAATTCACTGTAACTGTGAAAATGTCATTAAAATAATTAAACACTAAATAACACTACAGGTTGGATTTTAAAGTTAATTACTTTAAATTATTATGAGATGGCTGTCAAGTTTACTTCTTCTTCCAGCTTACCCTTCGTCCCTGCTTTTCCTTCTTCTCTCTGCTGCTAGTGTAGTAACATAGTTATAACAAGGACAGGTGGCCCTTCGAAACTGTGGTCCTTGGAGCAACATACCGACAATGCTGCACACAGTAAATCAAGAGGCTTCACCAAAGCGTTATGTTCCAGTCCCTACGGCAAGGTGAAATGTTTCATTGCTGTAATTGCTCAGGTTAGGATGATGTTAAGATCAATTTAAATGGCTATCTTAACTGAATAGGGTTGTTCCTTCCGTTGTGGGGTGGAGAAGACTTCTTGATTGAAGTCACTTTCCAGAGAGAAGGTGAATGTGAAAAGGGAAAAAGGTCTGTGTGATTAGTCAGTTTGTTGGACAGACGTCAAACAAGATGTCATATATTATAGGGAGGTTTAATGATTTTACTCTATATCTCTTTTTCAGTTTTATGTTTTTAAGCTCTGGTGGAATTTTTAGGAGTTGGTGAAAACCTGGCTCAAGGCAGTGAGGCCTGGATTAGAATTGGTTAGAAAGGCTCAGAAGCTAGTAAGTGGGGAGTAAATTTTAGATTATTAGCTTTGTCTAGTAAAAAAGAGAGTTGATTTTGGTATGTATATTGCACTGTCTGGGACCAGTGAGCTGTATGTGAAGCTAAAAAATTATTTAGTCTCCCTCCATAAAGCTCTCCTTTGAGAGAGGTTCTTTTCTGAAGTATATTGAGCCTTTTTCATTTTAAATAAGTATTTTTCTTTAGTGATTTCTTAGGACTGTCATTATTTTCATATGACTTTTGTTGTAGGTTTTTTTTTTTCCCCCACAAATAGAGTGGTGGGAAATGGGCACTTCAGATATGGTTTTGTGGAGGGGATTTCGAGAAAGAGGTGATAGTCTGAAGTGTTTTGAATGTTTTTGACTAGCCTGAAGGCCAGAGCTTTTTCTTTAATGCTCTATGACTCCTCTGTGTTACAACACACTTGCTCCCAGACCCCTCTTTGAGTATAGAAGGTGGCTTAAAATTATCGGGACCTCAGAGTCATTTTAACATTAGTTTGCTCCTAATTACTGGTGCTGTTTGGGACCTTTTAAACTACTAAGAATTAGTATTCTAATTAGAATTATTACTATTCTAAGAAATAGAATTAAAATAAGTAGAAGTTGCTGTGATATGGCACTGGGAGAGGCATGGTATGAAAGCTTAGCTGTTCTTTTCCCTCAGAGAAACCTTTACTTTTTAACAGAAACTACCTATATCCAGAACAGAAGGGACATGTTAGGTTTTCCAGTGTCATTCAATAAAGGCACCTTCATTAAAGGCATCTCTGTGTCTGCAACTTGGCTTTTAATTATTTCTCCCCTGAAAAAGAAATACATATGGAAATTGAACTGAAGAATTCTTCCTTAGAGAGTGAATGGAAAGCTAAATGCAAAAATGAACAATGAGTGAACTCTGAGAAACTTGGTTTGTCTGTTGAGAAATTAGGAAAAAAAATTGTGATTTTTGTTTGATACAAGTGCTTTGCACAACTAATATATATTATTTGGAATTATTTGACAATTGTTAATTTAAAACATTCATGTTTGAGAAAACCACAACAGTCTTGAGCATATTTTTTATGTATTTGACTCCCTAATCTTCAAGCTGTATTAACTTGAATTACTATACATATTTTCATAAGGGATGAATTTAAACTAATGTAAGATGGTTATGAACTATTTAAACTATTTATCTTAAATTTAATCAATTGTGTCTTAAGAGATAGCAGATATATTTACTGCAGCATCAGTTTTCCATTGCGTGAATAATGCCATTGAAAATGTTGCTGGACTTTTTGAACGGATGACTACATTCTAGTGTCTGTAATTTAAAAGTGTGAAAACTTCTCCTAGTCAAGACAACTTATTTTGACATCTGCAGTTTCTGAATGGATTACGTTAAATTTGTTATGCCATGTTAAAAGATGTGTTTTATGAGGCTGGCCTTGCTCCTGGCTTTAGTGTCAAGAACTCTGCTATGTGATGCAAAAGGTCTTGTTAGGTTTAATTGAGCAAATCTGATTTGCTAAAACAATTCTTTTATGCCGTAACCCATGCCCAGGATAAGTTGCTACCTGAATCTCTTGACCTTGGCTTCTCTGGGTCATGAAATGGCTGTGAACTGCTTGACCTCTCCATTGTTCAGCAGCCATGCCACTTCCTCCATTTCTTTGTGGTAATTGCTGACAAGAAGACCTCAGCCCTGAATTACAGGCCAGTGTTTTTGCAGTGTCCCTCTGGAGTGGCTGTGTCCTCCTTTGGATGTGCTCCTGATGTCAACACCTTTTGTCTGCTGACAGTGATGGCGACAAATTGACTGTCTTCTGTAGCAGAAGAATTGGTGGGAAGAAAACTCCATCCTCTCTCAGGCTTCTGTGCATTTCTGCTCTATTAGGGTGCATGTGTCACTACATTTTTTGAGGGCAAATGTCATCAGTCCTAGTCAATCCCATTTAACTGTGAGCTTTGTTTGAGTGGGATGTGCTGGGAAGAAGGTTCTGCTTTGAAAATATTTTGTGATGAAAAATCTAATGTGTATGCACACCGCTTCAATTTTTAGAAAACAAAAGTGATCAAAGTAATATCTTGGCATGAAAGGGAGGAGTCTTTCATGTTAATGTCATAAGTAGCTATTGGTTTCTTTAGTACCAAAATGTCTATTTTTAAAAGACTCAGAGCAATTGTGGTCTCCTAAGCAAAGGACTTTACACACTATGGTTGTAAAGTTATTAAAAAGGGAGAAAGAACAGTCTTTGTCATGCCTTTTTTTTTTTTTTTGTTTTTGTTTTTGTTTTTGTTTTTAAATGCTGAAATGCATTATTTCTTGAGGAAACTACTTGTCCTTAAGAATTACTCTTGGCTGGGGAGGGAATCATTGGCCATACACCCTGACAGACTGCATACTGTCAATATCGCTGAATCTAATGTCAGCTTCTTGATGTAGGCTTTTTTCTTCCTGTAATTACCTACAATTTGAGTGTTAGGACAGTTTAGTTTTTTGAGATGGGTATTATATCTAATAATATGCTGTATTGTGACACTGTTTAGAAAGTAGTGCCTTTTAAAAACAGTGACTCGATTTGTTGAAAAATTGGCATGAAACAACCTTGCTGGGTTAAAAAAGCTCTTAGGCTGGTACTGGTACCCTTATAAAACAAGTAAATTTGTAATCTAGAGGTCATCAGATAATCTGGTATAGTCTTATTTTAAGGCCTTAGCCGTAAACTTTTCTCACATAAGTAGATTTATTCAATCAAATTGACATAGTTTAAACCCCATATTTTTTCACAGCACTATGCACTGACTTTTGCAGTGGATGATAAGGTTCATTTTTCTGCAGTACCTGATTTTTTTGTAGACTTATTTTCTTTTTTTCTGGAAAAAGAAAAAATAATCAGACTGTTTGTGTGCATACAGCATTCCCATTCACTTGTAAGTGACCAAACCTTTTCTTTCAATTTGAAACTCTGCAATCTAGGTTTGATTTCTAATTGCAGTTTTATAGTTCCTCTGAAGGAGGAGAGTGGAGCTTGAATGCTATTGCTGTGATGCCAGTGTAAAGTATGACTCAGTGTTTTGATGAAGGGACTTCAAAATCTTTGTCCTGGTCCCCAACCCTGCTGTGGCTCCCTGGGTGATCTCAGGCAGGTTACTTAGTTTCTCTGTGCCTTTTGTCACAGGGAGAGAGAATACCACTTAATTCAGCGCTGCCCCAGTGAGTGTTGTGAAATATTGAGGTAATGTAATGTACTGGCTAAAAAATTTAGCCCTCCTGTATTTCACTGCGAGGAAAACCGATGTGCTAGTGCCCAGCCCCAAAGTGGGCTCTGTGTTGTAAAAAAATGTTGTACCTGGTTTTCTCATGCCCAAACGGAAGAAACTTGCCCAAGCAGGGAGGGCCTACACAAAGCATTCCTTCACGGTAAGCCCTGCGGTAGTACTGCTTCGTGGGAGAGAAACGGCATGGCAGAGTTGGCCCATCACAAGAGACCAGGTTTGTGGTGGGAGCATTCCTCCTGTCACCTGTGCTTCATTCATCAGGCGCTCTGGACAGGGCTGGCCCTTGAAGATAGGACAAGGCACAGGGGCTCAGAGAGCTCTGTGAGTTTCCTTGCCCTGTGATAGTGAAGGAAAAAAATACTTCAGACAGAAAGATAAAAGAAACAGTCTTCATGGGGCAGTTGTGTGTATGTTCATCTACATTCAACCACAAAGGAGCCATCTGCGGTGCTGCAGGGGTGGCCTTTGAGATCAGTCTGCTTCCACATCCTTCACTCCAATCACAGATTTTCAGTCAAGTGGGCCAGTAGTTCAGACCAGAGAACATTGAGGTTCCTGCACTATGGTCCCATGCACAGGATGGATGATCAGGAGTTTGGTGAGATGTGAGGTGAAACCCAAGCTAATATAACAGTGTGCCTGTGTCTGGAATATGCTGGCCATTCTGTTTCATCTCCCATGCTGGGGCAGATCTGGTTCATGAGGCACATGATGGGGTGCCCCTTGTTTTGTAAGGGCTTAGTCCAGGGTCGTGTCCTAGAAGGCCTACCTCTGCCTGAAGCCCCCAGTGATTGTACTGAAATGCTCCTAAATACTTCATTAGTAACCTGTGCATTTTGGGCCTGTGTGCCATCTACTTTTACTCCTTAAATAATTGCTTTCCTCATTTCTTCCTCTATGATGGTGTTTCAGGGTTGGTACTGAGCTAGCCATAACAACACCTACAAAATTACTATGTCTGCTTCAGAGTGGGAAGTGATAATAATTTGTAAAAATGAAAAGAAGTCTGTGCATGCACTTTCCCTAGCTGATACTGAAACAGTGCCTTTTATAGTGAAGCAAGGGTTAACATAAAAACTTATTCCGTTGTTTATTTTTCAGTTAAAGAATAACCAGCTTGTGCAGAAAAGAGAATTGGAAAATTGATTGGACTGTCTAGTTTCAGACACATAATTTAAACTATATCAAGTTGTGATTTTGCCATATATGCATTCATAGGTGAGTTCACTGCCTGCAGTTCAGTCATCTATAAAGGCGTCTGTAGTAGTCATGGACTTAGTTGGTTTTACTAAACCCAAGGGAAATTTTTTTTTAAAGCTGTGTGTAATTACTCTGACTGGCTTAATTGTTGCCTTTTTTTTTTTTTTTTTTTTGAGTTAAGAAAACATCACATTTTTATGTAGAGCATAAGAAATGTTTTTTGCACTGTAACTATAGTGAGGAGTGCTGGTATATATTAAAACGTATGCTAATCTTGCATCGTCATACACAAATGCAGTGTGCATATGTGGTCCTCCTTGGCCTTTCCTGTATTTTTTTCACTAGATTGCTGATATAACTTGAATATTCTGTGACAAGAATTATAGTTGTCCTGTAATGATTTCTGTTCTATTTACAACCTCCAAATAAAGGAAAAGCTGCTTATAGTAAAATGAGGATCACTAGTCTTTCTGTAATTAAATAGACTTGTTATACTGCATTAATCCTTTTTTGAACATTTGGAATGACTTCTTAGCATTCAGAAACACAGCATTAGAGCCAGCAATTAATCTGTTGTTTGTCCTTCAGTATTTGTGTGATGTAAAGAATGTGCATTCAGAGACATATTCCAGATTCAGGAATAGGGTCATCATGGAGTCAAGTGATACTGATCATTCAGTAGTGTGAACCAAGATCTAGAATGAAGTTGCAACAATTGTTGGAAGGAATAACATGCTACTAATTGTGTCCAGCTGAAAGGATTAGTGATGGTTTTCAGTGCTGTCTAGTTTTGGTTTTGTATGTGTCTGAGAAAAAAAGATGTGAATTATTTGGAAGTAGCCAGAAACTTTCTAATTTTCTGATTAGCCTTCTTCATAGGTAGGTCAAGAAATAAAGACAGCATTTCATCAGTAAAGAATGTGCTTAAGAAAAAAATCAATATCTTTCTAATGATGAGGGTAGCCTTATTTTTATCAAGGACAGGTTTAGGAAGCATCTACTAAGATAACACATGTAAACTTGATCAAGTTGTTGAGCAGAAAAGAAGTTCAGGTTATCTCTTGATGTCTTGTAATCTCAGGGTTCAATGATGATTACAGTAGTCAAATTTCTTCCTTTTCTGAGCTTTGAGCTTCAAAAAAATGAGCAACTAAAATCATCTGAACTTCCTCTCAGACTTTTGCAGTTTTGTAATTGCTTTTCTGGACATAGCCTACTTAGTTTTCTTTGATCAGAAGACCATGCTAATTCACTTGGTGTTGTGTTGGAGTCTTGTTCTGTTCTGCAATATTCAGCTGTAATTAACTTGAAGCATGGTACAGAGCATTAGCTTCCGAGCCTAGGTTAAATCAGAAGAAGAGTTTTATGCTGCTGTGGTACATAGTCTTAGAGCATGTTATACTGTTGCAGTAAGATAAAAGTGTTCTAAATATAGTTCAGCCAGTTTGACCTTGTCAGAATTCAAGTCATATTATTGGTAGCTCAGGCTTGCTGGCATGTTTCGCAGTAGGATGAACATTAACATAGAACTCCCTATTCTGTCTATTGAGAAACCTACAGAAAGGGCTATACATAGATTTTTTTTTTTTTAATTCTATGTTACAGTATAGTGAGATATTCTGTCTTTGTGCTCATGTCACTTCTCTTCCCATTGAGGAACCTATGTCTCAGACCAGCAAATGCAGCTGAGACCCTAAAACAACAATATTAGATCATGTAGATACAACTGCTGAATAGTAATAGTTATGGTTTGTATTTTGGGAGTGATTAGTGACAACTGTATTATAGCAAATGTATTTATGAAGTCCCTGGCTTTCATTGTAAATGCCGTGGACGTATGCGTACAAATGAACATAATGGAATTTAATGATTAATGTACACACTGCATAAAAGTTGAAAAGAGGCTGTAGGATTCTTAGATTTGATTCTGCTCAAGTTTCCATACATGTTATAATAACAAATAGTGATAATTAAAGATATCATGATGAGGTCTGAGGAAGTTCGTGTGGGTCCTGAAAGCATCAAAATACATTCATGTGGCATATTCACATGTGTTTATGTGTACTGCTCCTGTGGGTTCCCAACAGGATGATGTCGACCTACTCTCAAAAAATATGCCCACTAGAGTAACCATAGCAGCTTAATTTGAACGTGTCTCTGTTATTTGTGCTTTTTATTTTCTAATGTATGCAAGTCTTGACTGTGTCTATTGATGTGGTCTTTGATATGTAGTTTTCATTTTGAGTGAATAGTGTTTGGTACACAGCCTATTTATTATGCATCTTATTGTCTAGTATGCCTTACTTTGGTTTTTAAACCTGGTTTTTCTATCAGTGGTAACACATGATCTGTTTGAAAGTGGCACATGGAATCCTAGAATTACTTAGGTTTGAAAAAACTTCTAAGATTATCATGTCCAACTGCTCACTCAGCACTGTGAAGTCCACCACTAATTCCTAAATGCCACATCTACATGTCTTTTAAATATCTCCAGGAATGGTGACTCAATCACTTCCCTGGGCAGCCTGTTGGGCAATGCTTGACACCCCTTTTGGTGATCAGTTTTTTTCTGAATAACCAATATAAACCTTTCCTGGTGCAACTCAAGGCCAGTGCCTCTTGCCCTGTCACCTGTTACCTGGGAGAAGAGTCTGACCGCCACCTGGCTACTGCCTCTTTTCAGGTAGTTACAGAGAGCACTCAGGTCTCCCCTCAGTCTCCTTTTTTCCAGGCTGAAGAACCCGACCTCTGCCAGCTACTCCTCACAGAACTTTTTCTCTAGACCCTTCACCATCTCCACTGCCCTTCTCTGGACTTGCCTCAGCACCTAAATGTCTTTCTTGTAGTGAAATGCCCAAAACTGAAGAGAGGATTCGAGGTAAGGCCTCACCAGTGCCATGCTGACATATATCTTGCTGCCTGGCTGGCAGACAGCTGAGTGGCAGAGTAACTGCATCACTGGACATCACAGATGATGAATAAATGTTCCAACGTTTCCTTTTTTTCATAGAGTATCTCCACAGAGACAGTGAATACTCATCGACTTTTTTGGAGTCTGTCAGCATTTGAAAGCCAGGTGGCTGTGGGCTGTTTGTGCCTCTTAGCCAATGGAAACTGTAGCAGTAACCCCGCTCCTGCCACAGCCTCTGGGGATGGGGGAGTAGGTGAGGTGAGAAAGTGAATGTGGAGCTAGGGAGAAGTGGGCAGGGATTGAGTGAAGAGTACCCAAGAGTGGGTGTGAGTAGGGGGTGGTGGAGGATGCTGTTTCCATTGCCAATAGTTTGAAACCCCTGCACTAGACAGGTCTGTTGACTTCTGAATGGCAGTCTCTTTTTCTGTCTCCACGGTAACCCAAAGTTACTTTTGTAGCTCCGGGTGCTGAGGGAAGAAAATATGCACATTGAATGTTGTGTTCCATTTAGGAAAAAAAAAAAAAAAAAGGAGAGAAGAATCTTAATTTATTTCTCCCCCTTTCCTCAGATTTGTAAATGTGAGGGACATTATTCTTGTGTTTTGTAGATTAATATGGATCTCATCTGATCTCTTTTGAACCTCATTTATCTCAGGAAGGGTTGTTTTATAGTAATTCAAAGTCCCAGTGCTGAATTCATGTTGCGAGGTCTGTGTTCAGATTCATACTGCTTCTGTTAAGGATGCTTGGCCTGTTCAGAAGCTATTCTGCTGTATTGGATTCCCAGGCAACAAAATTAGAACATGTATGACTGAAGTATTACAGACTATCTGGACTGTAGACCTAATCCTGCAAATCCCTATTTACATAAATCCCACTGATTTCAAAGGGCCTGCACATGAGAAAGCAGGTTTTACAGGATCAGGCCATTCTTCCTGGAGACCAACATCTGTTGCACCAACTGTGATAATCTCATGACTGTTAAGGAAAACTCTGAGGAAACATTTTATCTGGGCTAAAAGAAAATGACAAAATAGTAACGCTGTTATCAGTTCCTATAAAGTGGATTATTACGCAGAGCAACTCTCTGTATATACTGTGTCTTCCCTTCCTGCATATTTTTACTTAGAGGAAAGGCTTTATGTATCTATATGTTGTTACTGTACCTGTGTCACTTCATACACCCATCTTGTATAAAGTTTGTGGGCCATACTGCAGATGTTGAGATATGCTTAGATAATGAAAGAGACTTTGGCATATAGATTTGTGACTGTCAGTGTCTTTCTTTTGAAGTTTTTGGAAATCAAAAAAGAAATGTCTTTCAATTTTAAGGTATTTTGACTCTTGCCCTTCTAGTCTGTGCTATTACGGTTTTGGCTGAATTAACTAAAGTAGTACAGCCAAAAAGTCGACTTGGCATTCACGGCGGAAATGTGGTCAGTGGGTAAGACTGCAAGAACTAAAGAAGAACAGCAAAAGGAGATGGTGGGCATGTTGGGAAGAGTAGTGTCCAGTTCCGTTGCTTTCCTCTAAGAACAGAGAACACCTGCATAACTGTGTAGCACTTGCTACAGCTGGAGTTCAATAGCTTTTGTGACATGTACCTGGAGGTCTGCTGTGAAAGGGACAGTGGGCTGCTGTCTTACCTTGGTTGATTCCCAGTTCCTGTGGGAACGGTTTCATAACACACAGGAGTGTGTGGAGTTGTAGTGATGAGGTCATTTAGCATGCAGACTTAGGATTTCATGTGTATGTTCACTACATTCCTTGGGCTGTACAGCTGATAATAGAGACAAAGTGTTACACATTGTCCCTTGCAGGACAGAAGTTACAATAAAATAGCTGTAGAAGAGAAAAGCAAAAGAGCTTGGCAGGTCAGTTGGGCCATTAATATGTTGATGATCTTCCTGAAGTCCAAAAACAATTGGGTTCTACATCAGTGATGAAGTGCGTGCACAAGCTAGCATTTCACCCATGTTTTGGATTTCCTACACTAAAATTTACAGTCAATCTGCACGTGACAAGGACAATGGTCTGGGATTTCTGTGAACAATATAATGAACAATAAGCTACTGCTATTCATGTCATCAGAACAATAGGAAAAAAGGAGTAGTATGGCATCCTGTCAGAAGCTGCAGGGTTGATGGACAGAGACTTGTTATGCCTCTAGATGATTGCATATTCTTGTAAATTTTCCTGATATTTTGGAGTATTTTAGGTGATTATTCTCTCACCTCTCTGAAATTAATAAAATAATGTTCAAAGCCTAGAAAACAAGGCTAGAAGGACCTGTATTTTAACCGTTATGCAAAAGCTAGGATATAAATGAAGCTTCTGGGTAGTTCAGCTCGAGAAAGTATCATGTTCAAAGCTGGTGCTTCTATTCACAAACTGTAACTTTACAGCATCCTTTTTTCTCAGTAGCTTCTCTGGTTATTATGAATAAAGTTTCCTTAGATGTGCAAGATTCATAATTAAGCAGACTTTTCATTAGGAGAGAAAATATTTAGTGTTTTTCTTCAATGCATAGACTTCAGAAGTATTTTTCACTCTGTGCTGTACAGATTACCTATTTAAGTAATCTGCTCCCTGTCCATGGAATCATGTTGAATAGTGTGTTAAACTGCCTTTTAAATTATATATTTAATTTCAAAAGTTCATAGTGGTTTGTAAGAAATGGTGAAGATTTTTATTATAGTGTTCAGTGATAAAAAATGTTTGTGTATCATGGGCAGTTCAAACTCTCTGTAGAAGAAGTGAAAAGAAATTATACAATACAAGGAGTATATTTCTATCAGAACACTTATAAGGTTCATCTCAGAAATCACAAAAGTGTGAATTTGGCACAGCATTAATCCAGATAACAGTATCAAAATAAGAAGTGTCTTACAAACTTTGTCAGTTGAAGATTTCTTTTTTTCCTACACAAAGTAAATATTTGAACATGCATAGCAGGTAGTGTTCTTACACATTTGTTGAAAAGTGAGAAATCTGAGGCATCTAAGCAAGTCCAGATTTTTAAGAGGCCCTTCCTTTCAAATGTGAATGTTCACATGAATGTAATGGACCTTCGATCTGCAGGAAATTAGTGTAAGCTATAAGTGACCTTGATGTGCTTTCTGGTGTGATCTTTACTATTACTGTGGTTGGCTTTCCTTTTGATGTTCTTTGGATTTTTTTCTCCTTTACATATATTGTCAAAACACAATTATTTGTAGTGTGTATGTTCAGTAATAGCAGTTTATTTCTACGTGGTTTACAGAGAGAGTTAAAAGCCAACAACTATAATTATATCCGTGTTCATAGCTTAGCAGCAGATGGGGAAAGTGAAGTTAAGGTATACCACTGATGTAGTACATCCAGTAAGAATTATAGGGTAAAATCATTCTTTTAATATGGCTTAATGATAATTGTTATTTGCATTTGGTTTTGGGGGGTTTACCACTGCCTATTGCGTTTATGTGACCACACAAAGAGTGTTTAAGTTCTGTATTTTTTGAATATCTTCTTCTTGTATCTATTTGCCACTTCTTTCTTCTGACTCAGCAAAACTGTAAATTGCAAATAGTAACTTTCTACAGTAACGCGGCGTTTGTGCTTTGTGGTATGTGTGCTGTTTTTACCACCAGCCATGCAAGTACATAAACAAGGTTACATCATGCATATCAAAGTTCAACTGTAAAGTGTTATAGCCACTTGCTCACCTTAAACATATTTAAATAAGGCAGCATCCTGTAAGGTTGAAATAAGTATAATTGAGACTAATATACAACACATATTCTGTAATAATGGAAGTCTTAACATTTAGGGATCCAACTCAATTGCCCAGATGAATTTGCGTGTATAATTATTTTTTGTTATTTGGCAGTTAAATTTGAATGCTCTGTGAGTATGTAGACTATAGCGTATTTGTTGTGGTTCATGTTTTTTTTTTCTTTCTTCTTGCCATAATCATGCATATATTTACATATTATTTTCAACAAAAGAGATTTAATTTCCTGAACATCATCAGCCCCACCATGTGAAAAGATACAAATCTTTCACCATTTATATAATGAAAAATGTTTAGCAAAACACAAAAGAGTTGTCCATTACATACCAGAGACAGGTCTAAGTGACCTGAAGCTACTGAAGGGTCTAAGTGTATATGTCACAGGTAGCAAGAGGTCTGTAGATAATATAAAGTTTCTTTGTTTAATGCATTAAGCAACTTCCCTTAGACTGAACAAAAAATGTATGGCAAATTGAAAAGGAAACTCTAATCTCCAGTGTCTGATCTCCATGCCCATTCAGAGGGGCCACATTACCCCATTCTCAACTGATTAAAGTTAGGTCTGGTTTCCCGCCCACATTTATTGGTATGTATCCTGTTGGTTCTCTGACACTCCACTGAACTCCCTCTTACATTAGTTTTGTGTGGTACCATCATAATGGCATCCAGTTTTGGAAGGGAAAGTGCAATTATGTTTTTAAGGATGTTTCTGGGCACTGCTGCAAAGTATATGATAGCAGGACATTTTTGTCACAACCTAGTTCTTACACAAAGAAATCTGAGCTCTCCTTCTAGGGAAGTGCTTTGTGCTAAATGTTTTAGGCAGTAGTTACATTAATAAAATTGAAGCAAGATTAGGACATATTTATATGGCATTTTGTCAGCAGACCCAACAAACTTTCTCTATGCTGTTGAGCCAGCCAGACACACTGGAGCAGTTACATGGCACTCAGTTTTGGCCAGCTGGCTCATAGCACAGTCATACTATTGCCTACAAAATACCATGTATATACATCCATACTTGTAATAGCAATGTGAACAGGGGAGTGGTCAGTACTGACCTCACAAATAGCTCTGCAGCTCAAGTGACTGGGGTGAGGCAGACTATGTGCCAGAGAAGGACGATGGTGATGGCAGTTGCTTTTCAAATGCTGCTTGTGTCTTCTAGCAGGCTCCCTTTGAAGTAGTAATGTAGCCCACCCTTGTAACATGACCTAGCACAGAAGCAGCGGGAGTGGCTTCAGCTAATTATCTTACCTCTTTGCAAGGCCTGGTTGCCTGTTTGCGGGTAGTGAGGGAGGGATGGGCTTGCTGTAGGCTACTTTGTTCTCTCTACTTTGTAGTTGAAGGGCTTTGTTTTTTGTTTCAGTCTCTAGTCTCCCTGATATTTTTTTGGACTTTGTAGAAAACCAGAATAAATCTAAGTTCACATTAGTTTCAGAACACTATGGAGTTATGGATTCTTTGTATTTAAAAGGTCCTTGTTTCTGCTGGCAATGACTACAATATTACTTTTTTGTTTTGTTTCAAAACAGTGCTTAAAAACTTAGATTTGGAGACACAGAGGAGAAATGACCAGAAACTTTCAGTTTCTCTCTGTTCTTACCTCTGTACTCTTCCACTTAGTTTTGATTTGATGGAAAATTGTGTCAAAAATGCTTATTGTCATAATAAAATAAGAGTAATGTGAAATAGTTGAATTCCCCAGGAAATAACAGTGGGTTTTTCTCAATTAATATTTGTCATAGGATTTAGTGTGGTCATTTTTTTTTTAGGGGCTGAAAGGAGATGCTCAGATTTAACACGTGTACCTTGTTAGCAGTGTTTTCACAAAGAGCAGCAGCTGCATAAACTAATCTTTCTGTAGCTTTCACACATGGGACTCAATTAAGAATGAGCCACTTTCAGTGTCTAATCCTTTTTATCTTTTAAAAAAAAGTTTCCTTGTTTTTGTACATTTTTCCATGTGTAACTCTTACCTACAAACTGAGGCAAGTGACAGATTGTAAATGGACTGACCTTGAATGATGCTTTATATGTGATTTATAGAAGACAATGACACTTGTGTTTATATTCCTGGTAAATGCAGATTAAAGTGAAGATTAAAGTTTGTTATTTGCAGAATGTTGTAATGATTGCAGAATCTAGAATAAAGCTTTGCTTTAAATTTCTGTCTCAAGCTCTAAAGTATAGAAAATCAAGAAGTATTGTCCGAGGTATGTCGTTCAGCCTCATGGTGGTAAGCAACAGGAGGAAGAGCTCTGTGGCTATTGCTTATAGTAAGGCTCTGAACTCATGGTGTATATTGTAAGAAAGTCTATATTTACCTGTGGCACAGTCAAGGCACAAAACCAGGTAATTGGGCCTTTAACTAATTTCCAAATAGATCCGTGGTCAGAAATTGAAGTATTAGATATTTTCACAGTGGAAATACTCAAAAAATTTGACATGTTTTAGAATAACAGCAAATTTACACAAACTCCATTTTAATTGCACTTGTAATTTGAACCTCCTGTTTGAAATTCCTGCACTAGAATTATCTAAGCAGGACATTCTGGAATTAAAAGAGCTTCTTGTCTTTTGTAAGTGAGCAGGAAGATGGCAAAAGGATATAAAGACAGGGTCCAAGCAGTATGTTGTTGTTTTTTTTTTCTTTCACCTAATAAAACTTAACTAAAGCTTGAATTGCTAAATCAGACTAGGTTATTGTCACTACTTGCCAAATAGTACATGCTTGTGCATCAGTTTAATCCATATATGAAAGCCACAAACAGAAGCACATAATTTGGCACAGCACCAGAAGCATGCCTCAGCACACTTCTGGAGACTCTTCCAAATGACTTACTGATTCAAAAATTCTATACTGTTTGCCTCTGTGCACGTGCTGAGTATCTGGAAGAGTTAAGCATGAACTCTGCCAGAAAACTATGTGTGTTATGTTTTAATTTGGGATATGATGATTATCTCTACTAATTTACCAGGAGTTCTAGATGTATTACAAAGGGGGTTTTGTTTGCTTGTTTGCTTTTGTTTATTTGTTTGTCATTGCATGTGTGAGGAATGGTGGTGTTTCCACTAAGAGAACATTCATAGAGACAATGTACATGAAATATGCTGGTATTAAAGAGTACTTGTTAGTCAGAACTGCCTGCCCCCCCCCCCCGTTACTTTGTTTTCTGGTATTTCTTCCCTCTCTTTCTGTTGAATTTTTTAAAGAAGGGGTTTGAATAGTGCTTAGAGACCCCAAAACTAGAGTACAAACTCATCCATAAAATAAATTCTCTGGTCAAGAAACCGGTTTTTTCCCTCCTGCAGTAACCATTGTTCCGTATGTTAATCCCCTTAGGCTCTGGCACATCTTTTATTTCACAGTGGAGTGTTTCAAATATTCAGGTAAATTTAAGGGTGCAACTTCATGACAGAGCTGAGATGACTTTATGGATAACTTCTGCAAAAAGGCACTCTTCCTGACTTGCCAATTCCCACAACTTCTCACAGAAGCCTTCTCTTGTTCTGACACTGGTGGTTGCTCATCTCATTGCTTTGCTGATTTTTATTTCATGCTGGCAGGAAGTGTTTAAGTGATCAGGGAATGAATTTTGTCTGGAAACTCATCTGGTTAAAATATTACATTTACAAAAAACGGCTGTAATGATTTGATGGTTTGAAATACAGTGCAATGAAACATCAGAAAAGTAACTGACCATTTCATTTTTTGAGGGGCATGAGTTTTTCTCTTTGTTTTAAAAGAGTAATCTTGCTTCTCTCATGCTTCTTTGCCACTCTAGATGTAAAAATACAAATTTTTAAGTAATTTCTTTAGTAGGAGTTATTCCACTATGAATTACTGTTGTAGGCCTAGGTGTTTAGAAGTGAAAAAAATGCCTTAGAAGAACAAAAGATGCTTTAATTCCAAATCAAGTTTTCTGAAGTGGTGATATATTATGCCAGCAGAGCTGTCCTGGTAAATCTGCTGTGTTGGACAAGTCTTTTGTGAACAAACTTGCTTTTTGATTACACACTGTATATGCAAAAAAGTGAGGTAGATGCATCTGTACTCTGGTTCATCCTTATGTCCGTTCTTCAGCAGAACAATGACAGACGTATACAAACTGAGGGAGAAATCTGTATTTCCTTAGATTTTAAAACCGTAGATGTGGAAGTCTTGTTACCTGACAGTTGTAAATGTGAAAACACCATTGTATTTTATTTTTTTTTAATTGATAAACAGAGAGTGTGTTGAAAGGTGAGAGTGATAAAAGACAACTTATGTCATAAACTGAGATTCTGGCTTTTAGTTTGGACACTTCTTCTAAGACAGATAGGCAAGTACAGCATATTCTGTTGTAAGAAGAATAAGACAAAGCCCATTTTGTCTTTTCTTAGTGTGGTAGGTTGACCTTGGCTGGCTGGCTGCCAGATGCCTGCCCAGCTGCTCTCTCACTCTGCTTTCTCAGCAGAACAGAGAAGAAAATGAGACCAGAAATCTGATGGGTCGAGATAAAGACCAGGAGGTCACTTACAGATTACCCTCACTGGTAAACATACTCAATTTGGGAAAAGTTAATCTAATTTATTGTCAACTAAAATAGAGCTAGATGGTGAGAAACAGAAAAAACTAAGTCAGCTTCCTGCCCACCTCCCTCTTCTTTGCAGGCTCGACTTCATTCCTTCATTCCTGACTCTTCTACCTCCCTTCACCCTTCGCCCTGGCGGTGCAGGTGGGAAATTGGGGTTGCTGTCAGTCCATAACTGCTCCTCTCTGCCTGTCTGTCCTCCTTTCCCCTCCTCCAGCATACATCTTTGTGGGAGTACGGTCAGAGGACTACTGCGACTGGAAAGAAAAGAATAAGAATAAAAGCAAGAACAAAGACAGGAACGATTAACTACCTCATTATCTCACAAGTTATTCCCGGTTTTATAAATTAATATAGGGTAGTTCATGTTAAATGTATTAGAATAGGATTAATTATTTTTACTTTTTCAATTGTTCAAATGTCCCTATTGGTTGGTTTTCCTCCAGTTACTACCCTTTGATTGGTTGCCGTTTTTCCCTTCTTCTTACTGGCTAGCTCTTGGCACAGTGCACCTCTGCTATATATGGCTAGCCCCCTCCTATACCTCTCCTTATTTGTTGTAGCCCATCCTTTTTTTCCCTTTATTTTCACAGACCTGTTAATCTCCTCCCCGAACCACGCCTAGTTTCTAGCTCCTTCTAGCTAGCCCCTATAAAATGCTTTTACCCTGTTTAATAAACGGCCGTTTCACCTTATCCCGCGTTCCATGTGGAGTGGTCCTTCCTGTTATCCCGTTCAGGTCTGTGTCAATCATCTTCTTTTTAATCACGTTATATGCTAGAAGACAATTATCACTACCCCTAAGCCTTTTTTTTCCTTTTTTTCCCCCAAACTAAAATACATTCCTTCAGCCTTTCTGAGACGTCCTATTTTTTGAATGTTTTGTTTTGTTCCTTTTCTCTGTACTTTTTTTTGGTTCCCTTTCTGTGTACTTTTCTATACACTTCCATCAGTTATATTCCTAAAAATTCTTTTACCTACAGCAGATTCAGTACACTAGAAGTCTTATGTGGGACAAAGAGAGCAGAAAAAACATATACATTCTGTACTCATCTTTCAACACTCCTGTTGATTACGCTCCAGATTAAAATTTGCCTTTTTACATCATCATCCTTTCTTGTACATTTTGTTCATTCTAAATCCAACACAATGTTTCATATTTTAACTACAACCTTCTATAGTTTAGTTCTTTGCGCTACTGCCGACTAAACTTTATACTGTTCATTTTGGACATTTCCTCCAAATAGTTAAGATGATTTCAGATTTGAATGCTGTCCTCCAGAGTGTTTGGAACTCATTAACCACAAGTGTCATATATATATTGTCCATTCAAACTGCAGTTTCTCTACCTTGATTGAAAGCTACCTGTAGACAGTCTTTGGAGTGTAATTTTTCATCTAATTATATACCTACCCTGGCAATGATTCAAGATATTTCCATATGTTACAATATCAACAGACTTTCTGAAATTCTGATATAACCCTCTACTGAATATTCTTTATCCAATAGCACAGTTATCCAGTCAAATAAATAAACTAAATGGCTTTCTACTATTCAGTCTAAATACATCAATTTGAGTTCTCTCATTCTCTGTCAACATTGTTTATTCTCTATAAGCTTATATTTTATTTCATAATTTATTCAAAATTTATTTTTTTTCTGCAAGCAAAATCACTGATCTATAATTTTACTGACCTTGCTTTTCTGCTCTTTTTAATATAAGTACTTCTTTTTCTTCCCTTCAGCCCTCTGGGACCTTCCAAGTAGTCTCTACTAATCACTAACAGTTCAGACACTGCGTCAGCTTGTTCCTTCAGTGCTCTGGGGAGAATTTCATCAGACCCTGCCAACTACAATATCTCTAACTTGTCTCTGACTGTTCACACTCTACTTTATCCTATACTCATCTTTCAATCAAAATTAATTTACCTAAATATATGATTGCAATTATTTTTTTTATTTCAATATAAACAAAAAACTACTTACATGCTATAATTTCTTATTTCTTCTATTATTTGCTTCATGTGATAAACTTTCCCATTTGATCAAAAAACTAAAAAGTTTTAAAGCTCACAGCTGTTATAGTTTCAAAATCAGTTGGAATTCCTTCCAAAGCTTGGAGGCAACGCCTTAGAACCGATAAAAGGTTT
>JAWWEE010000085.1:41671027-41819688 GCA_035221455.1 Xenops minutus
AGACCTGTTAATCTCCTCCCCGAACCACGCCTAGTTTCTAGCCCCTTCTAGCTAGCCCCTATAAAACCCTTTTACCCGGTTTAATAAATGGCCATTTCACCTTCTCCTGCGTTCCGTGTGGAGTGGTCCTTCTCGTTATCCTGTTCAGGTCTGTGTCACATCTTCACCATGGACTACAGTCCTTTAGGAAATATCCACCTGCTCAAATGTGGAGTCCTCCACAGCCACAGTGTGGACATCTGAACACAAGGAGGAACTTTGTTGTGTGGGTGAACAGGTTTCACAGAAAGATTGTGGAGTCTCCTTCATCAGAGATACCCCAAAGCCGACTGTACTCAACCCTGAGTAACACACTCTAGGGGACCCTGCTTGATCAGGGAGGTTGGACCAAATGACTTAGAGTGGGTCCTTCCAACCACCCATTCTGTGATTCTGTGCAATCTGCTGTGGCATGGTCCTCTCCACAGGCTGCAGGGAAATACCTGCTCTACCGTGGTCCCAAAGCACCTCCTCCATATCCTTCTTCTGTGAACTTGGTGTTCATAGGTCTGTTTATCACACTTTTTCCCCTCAGT
The DNA here is from genome assembly GCA_035221455.1 of Xenops minutus. Lineage (NCBI taxonomy): Eukaryota > Metazoa > Chordata > Aves > Passeriformes > Furnariidae > Xenops > Xenops minutus. The sequence goes on from JAWWEE010000085.1 coordinate 41,671,603, forward strand.
CCTCAATCTTTTGCCCTTTCTTGCATAACTTTTCCTAGAGGCAACTCTGTCTTGGCTGAGGGTCTCAGCTCTGCCCTGTTGTGAGTCTGAGCCAGCTGGATCCAGGGCAACCTCTGTCTTTTCCACAGAGACCACCCTGTCACCCCCGCAAATGCCAACACCTGGACACCTATACCTGATACACTCAGCATTAAAGGATGTTCTTTCCTATTGGAAGAAGGCTCCATTCATTGCATATGCCATGGGGCATTAAGCCTTTCCGTAATAGGTAACAAAGGGAGGCACTCCTGTTCTTCCTTCATACTTCCCTCAAACTTACTGCATTAAGCTAAGCATATATCAGATATGCAAAGCATCAGGGATGTATTTTCATGAAAGTTTTTAAAGACTTTGTATGGAACAAAAAGACTAACGCAGTCACTACTTTGAACACAGTTTTCAAACAGCTCTACATGTAAGGAGGATGAGACGTGTCAGCAGTTGTTTCATCTGAAGTTTTGGGTCAACTTAAATCACGGAGGTGTGAGTAAAATCTGAGTTAGTGTAAGTTTTTGGCATCTTTGTGGGAAACTGGTTTAGTATTACAGGATGAATATATTAATGTCAAAACTTTTGATAAAAAACTTTGTATTTGCCTACTTACTTCTTGTGTTTGGAGGCTCCAAAACTAAATGCTACTATTTTTCATCCTTCTCTTCCACCCCTTCACGTTCCCCAAACAATAGAGAAATTTTGGGACAGTAGTGTGATACAGTAATTATTCTTCAGTTGAGCTTAGGGTTTTCTCTCTGTGTGGAAAGCCATTTAAAGTAAGATAAATAAGCACAGCTGTAAACTCAGCTACTCTGTTCAACACTCCAGTAAAAACTTGGTACCAGCTTTTGTTGTGAACATTCTCAACTTGTGCTGAGTGCCTTTGTGCAGGGAAATTTATTGCACTAGCAGAGTTTAGTAATGTGATGGCATTGCTAACTCTGGACAATGCTGCAGTGATTGCCCAGTGTAGACAGACTATTAAATGAAATACATCTTGGAAGCTACCATGTTTTCCTGTTTCAGTAATGTGGATGGGCTGCTGAAGAGAGAATTCATCTGTTTATGTGTACTTCATATTTAGACCTTTTTAGAAGAAGGCAGAAAACTGGCTTATTTATGCTAAAAGTCTGTTAATAATGCCAAGAATAAAATGCAGGGTTTTTTTTATTCTTGTAAGATTTAGTAGGACAAAAAGTTCCTCAGTAATTACTTTTGTGAGGCTGACAATTAATCATCAGCAGAATTGGGATTAAAAAATTGTGGAAGAAGTACATGAAAAACAACATGAAAATGGACATTACAATTAATGCTATTCTACAGTTAATGGATCACAAACATGCTTCCAGTATAATAATATAGTAATTTTTATATGTATCTCTGAGTTCAAACCAGGGAAGTTAATTTCCTAAGGTAAATTTCCTATTAAAATTATATAAAATATTAGATCTTGGCTTACTTTTCCAGCTTAGTTTATTCAGTAAGTCCTTTTATGGTTGATAATAAATGAAATGTACATGTGTTCAAACCTGCATGTACATTTGTCAAACACTTCAAAGATCTGTTTTGCATGCCCCCATTCAGAAGGTAAGCTGTCTGTCTTAGCTTCTTTCAGTCAGTGGCCAGGAATTTGAGTTCTTTGGGAGTTTGGGTAGGATCCATCAGGTTTGTTTGTAAGCTTCTTGTTGATCCCTGCCTGAATGGAGGTCAAAGGCAAAACTCCCTTGGACATCACTAGGTGCCTCAGCTTCTCAGCTCTTAGACTGAAACTGTTAATATGTTTGCTTATCTCCCAGTCACAGTAAGGCTTAATCATGTTTGTAAGACACTTCGAAGCACTTGGATAAAAAGCAGTGCAGTGTTTATCAGTATAAAATCTGAAATTGTCTGTGATTATTACATTGTGCTGTCTTGGAGAGTGCTGTATTACCTTGTTTCTAAAATAGGAACTGGCTGTGGTATTTCAGAGTTGTGGTTTTGGAACTGTCAATACATTCTGATAAGAAGTACATATAAGAATCCAAAAGCTATGGACTAGGTGTTTGAGTAGTCTGCGTTCTGTTTTGGCCTGCAAATTGGGAGCAAGAACAAGTTTTTCAAATTTTACCTTTACAATATCAATTTTAAACTGATGGGGAAAAAAGCAACCTTTTTCTCGAAGTCTGTGAAATTAAAATGAAAAATTGGGCACTCTGGTCAATCCCCAAAAGAGATGAAGTTGTGTTCCCTTATAAAATAATAAACCTTCTATTTTTAGGGGTTACACTGTCAAAACATAGACCCAGTTTTATAAGTGTAGTTCCCCAATTATGCTTAAAATCTTCTAAGTCCATTGTCAGCTCAGAGAAATTGGGGAAAAAAGTCTGTTGTGTCAAAAAATGAGTTTGCATTTCTGAGTAAAGCCCTAATGCATTGCTCTTGGAGAACAGAGTCCAGCCACTTTACTGCATGGTTAGAGAGGAAGAATGATCCCACAATGGGTAGTATAGTCTTACAGCAGACCAGTGTTGGCAGTAGTGCCACGTTTGGCGCTGACAAGACTTTTGGTTTGGCTTAATCACAGTGAGCTACGTTGCTTTTTAAAATAATTTTGGCACACAGCACCAGAAACATACACCCTGTTGGTACAGTCTGTAGTTGAGTGTGATTCAGAACAGAAATTGAAAGCTTAGTTAAAGGCAGGACAATGCATTTGAGGACTCCTTATCTAGCAATGGTGTAATGGCTTTACAGTGTCTCCTAGTCTTTGGTACTGGATGCTGTATCAAAGGAAGAATATACTAAAATATGAACAAAAAACCCACAACAAACAAAATCCACAAAACTCAACTCTCTCAGACTTACAGTTTTTGTTCTTCTTTTTTTTTTTTTTTTTTTAAATTTTTTTTTTTTTTTTTTTTTTTCCTGAGCTACTGCTGGATGTCCCCTTCTCTGCTGTCCTGTAGTTCAGAGGAGGTCTGTATTAGGGTTGGCTGCTGCAGTGTTCTTTCCAAGCACTGCTGTGGTTGTAGTACACAAGAATTAATGATGTTGAGCATGGACAAATTTCAGTCTGAAAATGGTAAAAGCTGCCCTCAAAAGACTAGGAGCTACTACTGTGATCAATCAGTAAAAGTCTGGAATAAAAGTGTCAGAAGTGTGTACTGAAGAATGCGGTCTCACTGGCATAAAAGACTGAGGGTTTAGTTTGGTTTCTGGTGAACTGGTGTCAGTTTTATAGAAAAGATCACTGAAATGTTTGGTAATCTCAGCAGAGAAATCCAAGAATGAATAGGCATAGTTAACTGAACAATTGCTCTCCTTGATGTGATTCCTTTAGAAAATCATTAAGGCACATTGATTGACCATCAAGAGGAAACTACTGTCCCAGTTTATATGTGATTTGCTCTGTAGCTGGGGATTTGAGCCAGTTAGCAGGTGTGTTTTTTGTGTTACCTTTAGTTGTGTTTTACACCCCCTCCTCCCCTTTCAAACATAAACAAACCTAGAATGTAGTGCATTTTTTCCTTTCCTATTAAGTCAACATTCTCCCAGGAGACTAAAGTATTGGAACTTCTATAGGCAAGTTTCATGATGAATGGCTGCAGAAAAGTGAAAGTTTGCCGTACTGTCTCTGGTTCTTCACTTTCAAAGTGACTAACAGTGCAGGGGTGAAAGCTGGATGGACAAACAAAATAAGGTTGTTTGGCATTGTTCATACAAGTAAGGCTTGTTACAAAAGGCTGGAGAATTAAGCCTTTTTAAGATAAACTATTTTACATACCCAAAGTGACACTTTCAGAAAAAAACCCAGTCCATGTAAAGAAGAAAGGAGCATTTATAGAATTAGAAGAAATTATGCAGAGCACCTTTATCAGTAAAAATTTAAAGAAGTAGTAATCACAGGACTTTTTTCTTGGTTGTGGAGTCTTTTTCCTTGGTTGCATGTTAATACTGCTGCTGCTAGTATCTGCAGCTACATGGTTGTGAGCAGGTTTGTGTTGCTGTGATTTTTGTTGTTGGGGTGTTGTTTTTTTTTTTTTTTTTTTTTTTTTTGGGTTTCCTTCTTTATCACACAAAATGTCACTCCTTGTCTATATAAGCACTTTCTTGATCAGATGTCTTTGTGCCTTCAATTATGATCTGGAATTCATTGTCTTATCTCTTTAATGCCATTGGAGGTGAAAAAAAGGCTGTTTCCCTCTCGCTAATTATGGTGAAGTGACACGTTATGTTGTATTGTGGTTAACAAATTCAGGGGCGCTGAGAACCTTTAGTTTTGCCCCTTGGGAGCATGACTTTTCCTCTTTCGCTCAGCTCCAGGAAACTTGAACATTTGTATTTTCAAGACCACATACCATTGGGAAGGAAGCAGGGGTGGAGATGTGTGCAGAGATTGAGTGAATATGAGAAGCAGGCTGCTTTGTAAAGATCTAGGAACTGCAGAATTTGGAGAAAGGTGCACTCCAACTGCCATGTCCTTTTGCATTTTTAAGTGTTTGATGACAGTGTTGCTAAATCCAGCAACCTGTCAGAAAATTCCATGTAGAACTGCTTTTCATATGTGGTTATCACAGATCACGCTTTTTTGCATAACAATCCATTCATGCACTTTAGGATATATAAAGTGTATGCAGTGCATGTGTTTGCATTTGTGTGTGGGTGCACAAGCTTTCACATATTCTAGATGCATTTTTCTGGAATACATATTTATTATCATAGTAAAGAAATTCCATAATTGTGGAAACTAGCTTTTAAAAAATAACTTTAAAAATATTTTAACCCGTGTAGCATAAACTTTCCACTCAGATACTGCATCTGCAAACAGTAGTCTGGATTTAAATTTAGACACGTAAGTTCTATGTCTCTGCCTACTTTACTTTCTGATGTGATAATATTTTGGGGAAAATACATAGAACCTTTAGATGAACTTTAGATTTATTAGATACTTCGTAATTTGATGGTACCACTCAAACTTTTGTCATGCACATTGTTGTAAGCTCAGTTTTCTTTCCTGATAGAACCCCTTAAACATATTAGTTCAAGGACAGATTCAGCGTGGTTCATAGTTATGCTTAAGTTCTTCTGCAGGGCAGCATGTCTTAGGGTAATATATAATTTTTATGTTCTTACAGTAAGAACAGAAACAGTTCATTCTTCAAATTGAATTATTCATGTTTTTATCAGTGAATAAAAACTGTACAGGTATAATTTTTTCTTTTTACCAAATGCACCGTGTTCTTCCTTGCTTTATTTCTTTCCCGTTTTCCTTTTTTTTTTTTTTTTTTTTTTTTTTTTGTGATGTGAAGGAGCAATATGTGCATGTGCATCAGACAGAGCAGAAGAGGTTGTGAGAATGGCAGGGCAGACAGCTCTGTGGCAAGAAGTATGAGTGTAGCAGGGAGGAGCACACTTAATTTTTCTGTCTACAGACCTAATCATACTTTGGAGGAAGCCATCGGCTTCAGTACCAACATATGAAGTTCCCAGTGAAGAGAGTTTCTCAAAAAATGGAGCTTTTGAGAAGACCGAATGTGAGGCTCATCCACCCAGGCATATAAATTTGTGCAGAACAGCCTGTCTGTGTGATTAATATATTTTCTGTTTCTTCTTGATTCTGGTTCTGCAGCACTGACACATTGAAGTGATAGTTTATTTTCAAGAACGTGTAACAGTCTTATTTGGCAAAAGCAAAGATAGGACTTCCTTTTTAGTATTTACTTTCTTTTTATACCTCTCAACTTTGGACTAAATGAGAAAGTTAAATAAATCAACCAAAATCTTCTATCAAATAGGAAAAATAATTAAAGTAAAACCAAATAAAAATTAATAGTTAAAATGAGGTCTCAACATGGTTTTCTCAGTAATTAGCGTACATATCACTTGAAAAATATGTAGAAAGCAGACAGCTAGTATCATCTTGTCTGAAAGCTAATTCTACATTTTTTTTTAACCAGAAATAGTTCTGGAGGTCTTTATTTGCAAAGGATGGTGTTTGCTACTAGCACAGTGAAAAGTAGGCATTAAGGGAAGAAATAGTGTAGGTGAAGATGACCTGCACCAAGTAATTTCCCATCTACTTTTCAGGTTGTGTTTTGTGACTTAGAAAATGCTTTCTGTTCCTATAACTGATAAAAAACGTGAACTTATGATGGAAATGTTTCTTGAAGGTGGACTCTTCATAACGGAAAAGTTACTCAGTGATTCTGTGTCCTGTTCTGGAGGAAGTGCTGTTGACAATGAATGAGTTGGGCCTTATGCAAGACAAAACATTTTTCCAACATCTATATATTTAGTGCCTGACATTTTTATTCACTGAACTTAAACACAATAGATGAACATGTTAATAGTTTGTTCTCTTTTTGATGAGAGATTGAGAATTATTTAAAATTAATTAGCCATCAGTTGCACTTTGCATTTAAGAACCACTTTTGAAAGTGAAGTACAGAGTGAGGTGCAGAGCTGTGTCCTTTACAGTGAAAAATTATTATGTTTTCCAGAAAAGTGTTACAAAGTACAGAAAATGCATACCATGTCTGTGAATGCCAGAGACATTTAGAAGTGTAATAAGTGAATGCATGGTTTAACCTTTTTAGTTGAAGTTGTACCTGTATCTGAAGGGAAGAAACTTTCATGTACATGAATTATGGCAAAATGATCCAATAGCTTTAATAATTAGATTAGTAGGCAGTATGTGCATATGAAGTGTGGCATTGATTTATCCTTTGCAATCTGAACTTAGTGAAATCTGACCTGCAGATATTTTACCTTTTGAATATTTTATTTCTTTTGCTATTTTCTAAATAGTTCAAGTTTGGCTGAGATGTTAGACCCTTTTCCCCTCTTTAGTCTTTGTTAAGTCTGAAAATATCTGTAGCTAAGACATGCGTGTTGCATTTGGAGTAACTGAATTGGGCTGGGTGGGGCTGGGGTGGGGCGGGGTGAGAATGATATAAGAATCACCAGGTTGCTATGAAATCTTATGAAAAAGATTTCTCACAAAACATGCAGATTTACAATCCTACTGTGAAGATCAATGTGTTATTATGTTTTTCTTCTCCTTTTCTTCATAAAGCCCACACAGAGGTGTAGAGATGTGTTCTGCAGGAAAGTTTTACCCACCCTTTAGTTTTTGCCTTTGGGCAGTTAGTAATGCACATTTTGAAGAACTGAATTGTGGAAGGTTAGATGTTTTTCTTCTGGACTTTTTTTCCCCATGTATTTCCCTCCTTTAATGCACAGTATGTTTATTTCTATGTGTGAAAAGTCTGCAGTCATATCTTCTTTCTGAGTTATAATGATTCAGATGTCATAATTAATTTGATGAGCAGGTGGGGGTTATTAGCCTTGTGCTTCACTTGCTAATAGCTGCACAGCTTTTCTAAAGTACTCTTTCAACTAAGGAGGCATTTCTTCACATAGAATAAACAGTGCAGCACAAAAGCCTCAGTTAGATAACTATCCATGGGTTTGAAAAGCTGCCAAGCAGATGTTGTTATTGGAGCAGGCCCAGACAAGATTGGGCAAGGCAGATGCGAGATGGGGGAGGAGGTTACACACAACCCTGGCGCTTTCACTGCGGTGACTGGAGAACGGGAAGCTGGGAGGTGTCTTCCCATAAACCAAATCCATTCTTCACTGCCCTCATGTTCATTCCTCAAGACCCACCCTTTAACTGTAAATAAATGAGGAGGAAGTCCCCTTCCCCTGCTTTGTCTTTTTATCCTTTTGGGAATGAAACTGAATGTTCATCCAGCAGTCAGTGACTTCTGGTTTGCATTAAATCGGCTGTGTGCAATTTTTGAAGGGCCTACAGAGACTTTGCTTCATACCTATCAACATATGTAATGAACATGACTGCACTGACATTTACCAGAACTCTTAGGTTCTGCTTTATTACTAAAAATTAGGTTGTGCAAATTTAAGACAAAATGCTGTTTTGTTTCCTGTCACCTTTTAATGTAATGTTTTTTTCCAGTGAGATTATTTTCTTTCTTAAAAAATTAAAAATATCAATTATCAGTCTTTTTTTATTTTTATTCTTTTGAGATAAAAAACACTTTGAAAATCCAGAGGATTTGTATGTAAGAGACAAGTAGACCGGACTGAAAATGGAGCTGATCTGTCTTTTACCCTCTCCGGATTTTTTTTTACTCTGTGATCCTAGGATTTCTAGAACACATCTCTGTCCCTCTATCTCTCGATAAAATGGTAAAATCACATTTTTCACTGAGTTGATCTCAAGCCAGTGGTCTGGGCTTTTAATGCCCAGGGATAATTTTTGATAATGGGCTATTGAAACACTTGGAGCTTCCATCCTATCTTTCAAATTTGTATGTGCATAGATTGTATTTCTGTGGAGAAAGAAAATCCCTTTGTTGGCAGAAATCAATGGATTATATGTATGTGTAGTATAAATAGCTTAAAAGCTTAAAAGATGCTCCTTAAACTAAATACAACATAAAAATACAAAAAGTGCCAGGTGACTATACTTCATAAAAGATGATGTTCTGAGCTGTTTGCCTCTATGTTTTATTTGTTATCTGCAATGATGGATTGCTGACCAATATGGTACCTGCAGGCAGGTTGTCCTGCAGTCTCCCTAAGCATGAAAATTTACTGGTTCATGACAAGACATACAAGCCATTTGACATTTCATTGACATTTAAAATGTAGTTAATATTGGTTTTAAACAGACAGCTTAAAGCACGTCTGTATATTCTATACTAATATGCAAAATTAAGTACTTGGTGTGTTTAACTTGTAAACTTTGTTAGTCTTCTTCACTATATATTGTAAGAGTCATAAAAGCAGAAACTATATTGACCAGGATATTCTTTGTACTAGCTTAGATTTGATTTTTCCAGTCTGAACACAGTACATTTACATGCTTCACAAGTTGCAAAGTGAGAATGACTTCCCAAATTCAAAGATTCAGGTTTTGTTTCATGAATGAAAAGAAACTCCTTGCTTCATTGGTCTAAGAATCTTTTTTCCTCAATCTTAACAACATTATTTTTCATTGTGCTCCTTCAGCAAATCCACGGAAGCTTGCTGACCTGCTAGAAACCTTATTCTTTTAGGATTTGTATAGCTAGGGTATGGTATAATGCAACTTAAAAAAAGAAGAGAACATAATACAGCAGTATTTCAAAACCGCAGCAATCAGTTTTAGGAGAGAACAGCAAAGCACAGCTTCTATGCATCTTCAGGTTGCAGAGAGCCTGACCCAGAAACCCTAGTTTTGCCACTTTTTCTTGTTGCTCCAGGAAGCTAATGTTGTAGGACTTTCCATACATTAGCTCTTAAATTCAGGCATTAGTTCCATTTTATCCCTCATGTTTTTCTCGCTTGACTGACAGGTCTCAGAGGTGAACATTAGGATGTTGGTCTTTAACTGTGCTCCACAGTAGTGCTTCCATGTCTCATTCAGATGCATGCATAGGATTAAGACTTGTCTTCCGTCCTGGCCTCATTAAAACAACAACAAACAAACCACCTCCAAAATCATATATCTAGCAATAGGGGGGTGGACGGAATTAAAACATTCTTGGATCTGCTAGGACACAAAGAAAGTCACCTGGCAAAGGATATTTACTAAAGATTTTGCTACTTAAAAGCCTTATAAGTTTCCCTGGAAAGAAACCAAATGAAAATTTAAAAAGAAAAAAACAAAACACAAACAAAAAACATTTTTTGCTTAGTTTATGTTTTACTCTCCCTAAAACGCTTTATGGTTAACTGTATATTCACAGAATCATTTTGTGTTTTCCTGTTGGTCTTTCAGTTTTTCAATTACACAGTGTATCATAATCATGAAAAATAAAAAATGTTAAAAGACCTTTAAGTTACATTAAAATAATTTTAAGAATCCTTAGGGCACCAATCTAGTGCCTTAGTAGTCTTGTAAGGGGAAAAAACCGAGAGGTTAGAGTGAATGTGAAATAATAAGTCCCTTCACCTGCAGAAGTTTAACTCCTCATTTTATATTATTATATAGATCCAAGATGTATGTAACTATCTCAGTAATAGATCTGAACAGTGAAAATACTAAAATATGGAGTTGGTAGTCAATGGAGACAGTTCTCTGATATTATTATCTTTTTCTGTTTTAAGCATTTCTGACATATTTCACACAAAGCCTAAAAATTTCTTCAATGATAAAATTACAGGTACAATGGGAGAGATGAAATGCAATAGCAAAGAATCACTGACATTGAGCAGTCAGATTCTGGACTGTTCAAATATAAAGCTGCATGGAGTGAAAAATAATAGTCACACTTGCAAGCATGAGCAACAGTGACCTTGAAAAGTAAATGATAATGGATGATAGAGAATAAAATGCATGTGGGAATCACTTACATGTAAACAGGAAATTCCTAAGCAAGTGGCTGGTGTAATTTTGGCTGTCTGGTACAGAAGCAGTCACTAATACTAGACATTGCTCTAACATGTGTGCTTCAAGAAGAACAATTTTTAATTAATGTTTTGACGAACACTGGTTGAGGTACCAGTCCAGTGACTAACTAAAGCCTACCTTGAATCAGATGTATTTTGAAGGAGGCAAAATAATGAACTAGATTTTCACTGACATTTTTTTCTGGAATTATTCTCCAGCTCTTTTCTTCTGGAATCAGGCATGCTGAAATATCTCAAGTCAGTCAATTCTTACACTATTTCTGCTCTATTTGGAGGAAGAAAGTATTGGCTTGATCTTGTAAGGTTTCTAGTTCAATGTTTTGTGAAATATTTTCTTGTAAGGCAAGGGCCAGGTATAAAACAAAAGCTTCTACCACTTGAATAATGATGGCTAGAGGCTGTGATGTTTTTCAGTAAAACTATAGCCTGTCCTCAGTTCAGATGCAGAAACATTTGTGTTGGAGTCATCTGTCGTTCTTTGCATTTCCCTGGGTTGGTAAGTAAGCCAGTAGGTTCTGAAAATCAAGTACTTTGTTCCATGATTTTACTTTTTTATTTAGCAAAGAAAAATTAATATGCAATCAGCTGAATTAATTACTGTAAAAGAATGCAGAGTATAATAATAACAGAAACATTGGTAATTTGTGATAGTCACAAAATATTGTACAATCATAAGAATCTGTGTATCAGTTTTATTTCAAAGGACTGAACAGTTACTTTTTCTCAGTGTTGTTACCATCTACATTTGTGGTTTGACTTATGCATTTACTAGCCCTGTAGAATCTTTCAATTATTTTATTTCTTTTATAGTATTACATGGGTATTAAGACTGATTTTGCTAACTTCTTGAAATGTGTGAGTTGGCAAATAGCTAATATCTAGATTTTTCAAAATGTCTATGTGTTTTTACAAATCCTAGACTCAGTCCTTTCCCGTAATGTTATTCCAGCAGCCATCCTGTGCTATGTAACATAACTAAAAGTGGGGTAAACTCCTGTGTTTGCCTAGATAGAATTGGAAGAAGAGCAAAAACTCCCTGTTATCCCATACCGGGATGGACCACTTCATAGAGTACAAGAATTCAGAGGTACAAATCTGTCTGGAATCCCAGTGTACAAGTCGAGCTGAGCTAGAATATATGTGATCTTTAGCCTTTCAAAGAAGCAGGATCCCCTGAGACAGACTATAATTCCCTTGAGGTCATACAAAACCACCAGTAGGAGCAGTACTTTAATATGATTCTATGTATGTATGATCCAGGAGCTCAGTGCATAAATTTTATTTGCTAAAGAAAAAACTGGTCATGTTTGTATGTGTATTATTGGCTTCTGTGATTGATTTAGCAAGTTTTTTACTGTACATTGTTCTCTTTACACCTATTTTATATTGTGTATAGTTGTCTCCTTCTCAGCATTTTCAAAAGCACATTTACAGAGGCAAATCACCAAAGGAAGAGTCAAGTGTTCTCCCAGCTTCTGAAGACTTGATGGGCAATATTAGAATAAGATTTCTGTGTGGTCTTTTTACTTGTCATGACACTTGGCAGAGTTTATTGGAAGAAGATGTTTTCCTAATCACAGTAGTGGAAGGACCCACAAAGGAGCCTGGTTTCTTCAGGGGCAGGGTGCACAGCAGGCCTTCTCACAGTGCATCTAAGCTGGGAAGCAAAGCCTCAGTTCATCCTGGAAATCTTAAAAATCTGACCTTGTCCTTTCCATATTGCTGTGGAGAAGGTAGGCAGAGAGAGATGCAACCAAGCTTCAGCTAAACACTATAATAAACCCCAAACAGTCCTTAATAACAGTGACTATGAAATGTCTCATTGGCCAGCAAGGGTGGCTTAGGCTTCTTCAAGCTACTGGATGGAAAATGAGACTGGTCAACATCTTCTGGGCACAGATTTTGTCAGCGAGAATATTTTCAAAGACAAATCTTTGTTGAAGCTAAATGCTGTCACTGTACCGTGTGAAGATTCATATTGTGTGTCAAGCTTGGCTAGTCTGTTTGGCAGCAATCTGGAAAGATGTTTTCAGCTTCTCTCCCAGATAAAGACCGGTAACAGTTAAAGTAGCCAGGATCTTCCTGTTGCAAGTGTGCTTCCCATTGCTTACAAATCTGTCAAGCTTCACTCCTTTGAGCTTTGACTTTGCCATGCAGGCTGTCACCTGGAGCTGAATTTTATTATAAAGTTTCAGCAACTGGGCTAGACATTCCTGAAAATGGCATTAAAGAAAAATATGTTTGATGTTAATGAATGTGTTTTACAGCTGTTTCGTTGAGAAGCTTTGATGCCTCCATGCCTCTGAGCAAAATCTTGAAGTTTGGCAGAGGTCATTCTGGTGTAAGGGTATTGCTATTCATATTCTTGTGAAAAAAAAGGCCTGAATACAGGCCTGAATATAAACCTTTGCAGAGGTTCAGTTTGCATGTTAACTTAATGTCACATTTGACTTTGGCAAATTCCTTTGAAGATGCTACTTTGAGAATTTCCAGTCCAGGAACAACACTGGACTTTCTGCAGCTTTTACTAACAGCTCTTGAGATCCATTTTGGATTTTAGAACAGGGATAGGTTCCCTGTTCTTGTCTCAGTTCTTCATCAAATTGGCGAACATGGAGAAAAGCTGTTGGTTTTTAATGTATTGGGAACAAGGAGTTATTTCAGAGGAGTAGAAGGAGGGTAATAAGAGTGGGTTACTTGTAAACATTATACTGTTAAAAAACATAATGTGATGATATTTGATTTGTTAATGGAAATGATACAGCTTTAGAAATTGAGGATCATTTTTAGGATCATTTCAAGTGAAGGAACAAGAATTCATCTTTGACTGGCTGAAATGGGAGTAGTGAATGGAGGATATGAACAAACCCTAGCTATTTTTCCTGGCCTCTTTGACATTATTCACTTCTTATTGGAAATAAAAGTGATAGTGAAGCCATGAAGCCACATTGCTGTGAAGCATTTATGAAGCAGATCTAGTGCTGGTGGAGTCAGCAGCCATTAGTCATTAGACAACCAGAAGTTGCTGGTTGTTTTTTGTGACAAGGGCCTTTCTATGGCAAAGATACAAAGAAATACAAGCACACTAGGTAACACAAAATCAGACCCTAATACCTTCAAAATATTTTGATCACATAAAAGTTGAGTTAGTTTTGGTTTTCTTCAGAGGCTTGCTGTGAATGGCAGTATTAATTGGTGTGCAGAGGTTGATATGACAGTGTGCTGGAACCCTAAAAATTAGTCAGTCTGAGAAAGGAGAGTTTTCTGTGTTTGAGCAACACAGTGTAAATTATCTTTGTTTTTCATCCTATCAACTTGCAAACCTACCCGGAGCTGTTATAGCTGCAAAAGGCTTGTTCCTTCTCATCTGTTACCAGTAACGAATATTCTACAGGCCAAACTGTGTCCTCAGTTGCACTTTTGCCTTGAGTCAATCTGCACAGGTGTGCAACTTTAATAAACAAATGTAGCTGTAATAGAAGGGCTAAAATCTATTTCTTGTACTCTCTTAACTATATAAGCTCTTCAAAACTAATCCAAGTAAAAGTCTTCTTTAGTTTCCAAAATGAGTAGGTTGGTTCTGGACAAGCAAGTTGCTGGTGTTTTAATAAGGAACCTTCCATTTTGTTTTTAGAAATTTTCATATGAATATTTCCAAACCTTTTGTTTAAATTGCTTATTCTTTTTGCCCTTTTCAAGGTGAAGTCCCACACAAGTGTCCATGATGCTGCAATTAATTCACTGAAACCTTTTTTAACTGACTAAGAAAATATGTGTTCAAATTAAAAGATATATGTATTTACATAAATTTGATCACAATTTTGAAGTTGTTCATGTTTCTTCAGAGTATCACTCAGAATTTTATATTTAGACTAGACAAGAAAACTCTTCTGGTCGATTCTGGTAGCTACAAAAGAGACTGCTTTCATTAACACTTTGCATGAAGAAGAATGACAGATAGGGCTTTTGACCTTTTTGCAGTTAATCATTATGTAACATATATAAATCTACAATAGTTTAGCCCTATAGATACAGTATGTCCTCATCAAGTTATCATACATAGCTCACTGAGATATTAATTATATTGTCTGAACTACAGTCTAATTGATTAAACTGGTATTGTTAGTAATGGCGTTTCTTAGGAGAGCTGTAGACTGCTGCTGCCAATGTTTGCTGCATTGAATTTGAGGATGAAGCTGCTGTGATGTACATACCTACTTATAAATCACTATCAGACTAAAATTTTACATGAAAGATTATCACAATTATAATCAAAGATCCTCTTTTCTTTGTGTTTCTGAAAATGCTAAAAAGCTTCTGCCCTAAATAAGATTGAAGCCTCCAGAAGTAATGCCCTCTTGCTGTGTTATAGTGCACAAAATTATCTGGATAAAAATTATAATTGTTCAAAAAAATCAATAAGCTGAAAGAGTTGTCAAAGCCATCCCCCCCCTTTCTTTTTATTTTATTTTTTTTTCTCCTGGCATTAAAACATTGCTTTATGTGTTGTATTTTTGAAAGAAAAAGTGAAATGTTGGAAAAAAATTTCAAGGACAGTTTTCTTGCTCAACTGGCACCTTGTGTCACATGCCAGTTCACAAGGGGCCTGTGAATAGTCTAGTGGCACCAATTAAAAGTGAGGCATCATCCATCATGGTTAGATTGCTGAAAGTGTTGAAAAAGATCCGTATCAGTTTTGGAGCCTGAATATTCAAATATCTTTGTAGAATCCTTGCAAATGAGCATGTAAAGAAAGAAATACTTAACAAAAATAGGATTTTTCTCCTAAGTTTTCTTCTAACATTAAAAAAAAAATCTTTTTCAAATAAGCTTGCCAGATGTTCAAAAAATATAGCCAAATTCCTCTATACGGTAGTCCTGACACAACTTGGCAAAAAATTATGTTTGAACCCCTACTGTGTAACAGTTTGAGACCTCTGTCACAGAGACATCTTTAATGGATGGTTTGTCTGAGATTTCCACATTGACCTTTTGGTATCTTGAAAGTACAGTTGTTGAAAATGGCAGATAGCAGTTTTAAAAACAGTTTTTCTTTTATACTTTCCTAGACAGTGACTAGTTAAAAGGTGTGAGGATAAAATTAGTTTCAGATGTGCTTTTTACCGTGCTTGGGGGAAATCAGTTGCTGACTGTGGCACGTAATATGTGAGAGGCTTGTCTTTCCATAACTCTTGGTTACAGACAACTGCCTTGGTTTGTCTTGCATAGCAGCATGAGCCTGTTTGCACAGGTTGTGCAGCAGTGTACACAGAGAGTGTGTACTTGCACCAAACACGCATTTACCCTTTGAGTGTTCGAGGTCATTTTACACTGTGCTATTCTGAGCCCTGATCTTCCTCCAGCCCTGTCCTGACCCCCTTCGTCCACTCTCTCATTACCGTCTTTGATTCTGGCAACGAAAGTTCATTCCATAACTCAGGTCAGACAGAATTGATGCATTGCATCACAGCTGCTTTTATGAAAGTGTTTATTTCATATCTGAAATGTTTCTATATACATTTGCTCTGCTATGACTTGCAGGAGGAGAAAGAAAGCAGTTTTACTGGAGGCAAAACAGCCACCTGTGAAAACTAATTGCGTAGGTTGTGTTGTGCTGGTATCTCTGGGAATGATCCATCAGGAAGAAAGTAAATATGCTTAATCTTCTAGGAGATCACCTATATGCCAAAATGATCTCCTTTATCAAAGTGGTGATTGAAATGTCCCTTCAGATTTGTAGTGGTATGTGTATGGGGAGGGAAGGAAAGGACTGGAAGGAAGCATAACTCTTGTAGAGGCAGATGTTTCATCCCAGCAGTGTATAGAAAAATGAAAAATTGTGAACTTGAGAGGCTCTAACTAAATTGTCTTATTAAAGACTGTAATTTAATATGCTTGGTATCCACTTACTTTCAAAGAAGAATTTCAAGAGACCAGTCTTCTCTTCAGCTTTGTCTTTTTTTTTTTTTTTTTGTTCCCTCAGTAAGATGAGGTTTGTAGTGTCAAGTTATGCCACTCTCCTCCCTCCTGCCCAACAGTTTTGTTCTCCATCAGGTTTCCAAACGACTCACAGTAGACTTAAAAAGGAAAAATGGTTAAAAAATGCAGAGCTCTAAGGCAGTTCAGCTGCCTGCCTCTTCTGGGCATGTTGTTCATGCAGTTGTGTGAAAGCCTGCCATGGAACTCTTGAAAAAATTATCAGGTCATTTCTTCAAGGCACAAGCAGGAACCACTGCTCTGTTTCTGCTACATGCTGTGCTTCTCAGTGGCTGCTGAGAACTTGCTGAGGACTGCTGGTTCTCCTCACTCCCCGGACTGCAATGGCTCACATACAGTGCTCAAGTTCCCCATGCTTTGTTCTGTGTCCTTGTGTCATAGGACAAGCTGGTCATTGGACTCTGGGGCAACCTTGTGAGGGGTATGAGGACTTGCACCCAAGGTTACTGTTTGACGTACTGAAACACCGAAGGCCAGGGTGTTTAATAAGCAGGATTACTTCAGTCAGATCTGACTGTTTCTTCATTAAGATGAAATTCTTCCCCTCATTTTTTAACATTTCCTTAGAGACAGACCAGTCCAAGAAATGTCCACTTTTCTGTGAAAGTATGAAAACTTGCTATGAACTCCATTCCTGTGATTTGTGACCACTGTGTAGAGGTTTCAGACAGCCTCTCACCCACAACTTTTCCATCCCTATTCTTTCCCTATTTTTGGATTTTTGTGTTGTAGAGATGTCACAGGTTTTCTGACCTGCTTGAAGAAATGGGGCATTTGACTGATATTTCACTATAGCTTAATCCTTGACATATGTACTCAGTGAAAGTAAAATACATTACAGAAAGTTATAAGTATAAAACCATTTTGTAGCTTTGTGTTTTAAACAGAATTTTACATCATGTTTCCTCCACCGTGTTTCTTAATATTAAGTTCAATTTAATCAAGTTAAGTTTTGAATTTGGGAGAAAAAAAGCCCCTGCTGATAAAGAGAAAAGTGAATCATGTTATGATCATGTGACATGTATTGTAGTTTCTAGTACTCAAAAGTTGAGAATAAGAGAGTATTTAGTAACAGACAGTCTGTGTTTGAAATGCGTATCTTGAACACTGTTCTTTTAGGAAGGAGTAACTTGAGGAATCAAAACTAGAGTGACCTTGAAATATGAAATTTATGCTTAGTATTATACCACTAATTAAATTAATCTCATCTTTGGGATTGACAGAAGTGGATATAAGCAGTAAGAGTGACATGTGAAAGTGACAGATTTTATACAGTATTGAGAGATTTCATAATATGGGACCAAATGAAATCACAGAACTCGTTGTTAGTGGCAGTGAAGATGATGTTTCATTAAAAATGTACATTTTTCAGTAAGTGAATTTAACTGCCTTGCATTTTTGTTAGGCTCATAGGAGGTAAACTAAGGCACAACAATTAGCTTAGGTGGATTTTGAAAAAAAGTTGACATCTTGAATGCCAGCTCCATGCTTTGAATCCTGAATATTCAGATTTCCAAAAGATTTAACCAAGGTGCTTGAATTTACCATGAGTAATGGTTTTACTTAGTTTGTGTGTAGTGTAGCTGTTGTATTTTGCTTTTCCTAAGAATGTGACATTACTCTGAAAAGCATGCACTGTAAGTTGGTCTCCGATGCTATGTGATAGGTATACCTGTATTCTAGGATTTAGAAGAATATTATACTACAAGCCTAATTGCCACCAGGTGGAAGGGTACTGAACCTGAATGACAAAAAAGATGCCCCCTCTCCCTCCCCAATCAAATAAACCATGTATTACTTTTGTTCTTCTGTCTTGAAAATTAAACAAGTGGTATTTTTTACCTCTTTTGGTTATTATTGGATCAGTGATTTTTTAAATTCTCTAATTTGACAGATTATTTTCATTTTACAGTCATACCTGCTTTCAAGTTAATAGCAATGGTTGTCACAGGTGCAACCTTATACCCTTTCCGTTTAGACTAGGGACGAGACAGAAGGGCCACTTGTCAAAAGTCTCAAATGCTGGAGGGGAGGAGGATGTTGCTGATGCCAAAGGAATGTGAGAAACACACACCTGTTGTTATTTCAGAGTGTCATGCTTCTGCTGATAATTGGCTGAGGTTTAAAGTTAAGTATGATTTAATTCTAATTCATAATTCCACAAGAGAGATACTAGGGCGAACAAGGATAAGTCAAAAGCTTAGATGTTACTGACTGTTGGATTGACTTTGGAAATTGGCAGCAGTCCTCCAAATTAAAAAGTCCCTGCATTTTTGCAGGCAGATACTGGCACACATCTACAGAGACAGACATTTGAGCTAAAAGGGTTTGGGACTGCATTTCAGCCCCCATCTGCTTTTGTCACAAGGCCATCCTGACATACTTTGTCAGTCAGAGTTGGTTTTTTTTTTTTTTAGTCCCAACTCTCTGTCTGTGTTGTGAGAATTCCTGGCTTTCTAAACTATTCTGGGCAGCTGTGTTGGGTCTGAGGCTTTAGCTCAGTGTTTAAAGCCAATTTTTCTACAACACTCATGTTAGTTTGTATCTTGCGTCACTGTTTCTTTGGAATCTGACACAGAGATACTACCTAACAGTGGTCAAAAGCAGTAGAATTTGTCTTTGAAAATTACTCTAGCACCTGAAGACTGACTGTTCAATCAACCATTTCTCTATATGTTCCTTTTGTCATAAAAATATCTGCCCTGCCCTGCAGTTTTATGTGAAACAATGGACCTTTGCCAGTGAAAGTGGAGGAGAATGTTAGCTCCATTTTTTTTTTCCCCCCCCTAATTTGGAGATCCTCTTCAGCATCTCTTCCTTTCCACATGTTTGCTCTTCTTCTTCTTAGTGGTTATTCTCCATGAGGTCCAGAGGACTTTCTTCAATATAGAATCATAAAATGGTCTGTGTTGGATGGAAGTGGATCTTGAAGATCATCTAATTCCATCCACCTGCCATAGCCAGGTTGCTCAGTCCCATCTAACCTGGTCTTGAACACCTCCAGGGATCGGGCATCCACAGCTTCTCTGGGAAATTGGTTCTAGTGCCTCACGACCTTCACAGTAAAGACTTTTTCCTAATATCTATTTTAAACCTACTTTCTTTCCATTTGAAGCCATTTTCCCTTGTCCTGTCACTACATGCTTTGGAAAATAGTCTTACCCCATCTTTCCTGTAGGTTCCTTTCAGGCACTGGAAGGCCACAATGCGGTCTCCCTGAAGCCTTCTCTTTCCCAGACTGAACAATCCCAATTCTCTCAGCCTTTCTTCACAGGAGAGGTGCTCCATCCCTCTGATCAACTTGCTGACCCTCTCCTGGACTCGCTCGTACAGGTCTGTGACCTTCCTGTGCTGGAGACCCCGCAGCTGGATGCAGCACTCCAGATGGGGTCTCACCAGAGCAGAGAGCAGAGGGGCAGGATCACCTCCCTTGACCTGCTGGCTACACTGCTTTGATGTAGCCTGGGATACAATTGGATTTGTGGGCTGTGAGTACACAATGGTGCCTCATGTCCAGCCTCTCCTCCACCAGCATCCCAAGTCCTTCTTGGCAGGGCTGCTCTCGATCTGTTCATCCCCCAGCCTGTGTTGATACTGCCAGTTACCCCAGCCCAGGTGCAGCAACCCTTAATACCTTTGGGATATTTCCCTCATGTTTCCCTATTGACTTCACACACTGATACAGGAAATGGAACCTGCAAACCATCCCCCTCCCCACCCCACCAAACCAAAAAATCTGCAGGAAAAAGGTTTTTTTCTCCAATTAGCCAAATTCAGACAGAGTTCAGATCACTAACTGCATCAGTGCAGCTGCCTTGTGAGAGAAGTGTTATTGACAAACTTGCAAACTTTTAAAGTGGAAAAAAAATCTAATTCTTTTTTTCTATTATCTCTGCATTTCACTTTGCAAGTGATTTGGACATCTACAGTAGGATTTACGCTGTTGAGTATATCAGATAAAAATGGAAGGTTGGGTGAAGTTTACAGGGAGATAAATCTTTTGAAAAATGTATTACTTACAAATCAGTTCTATTACTTCTTTTCAATTTTGAATTTGCTTTGATATTAAATGAATATAGATTTTCTTCTAAGACATTTTAAAAGTTTCATTTCCATTCCATACAGGTAAATATCTACCTGATTTCTGTTCAGCTATACCAGACCACATGATCTGGTGTCATCTGTTTACAAATACTTAGAAGCATATTTTCCGAAGTTGAATTTGGTCAGTGCAATTGCTTTATCGGTTTTTTTTTGTTTTGTTTTTTTTTTTTTTTATGTAACTACAGCTGGAGGCCTGAATGGACACTGCTCTGTGCCTGTTCAAATCACAGAAATATGTTGCAGAGGTGAGGTGTGCCGTCCTGTGCTTGTAATGCATGGAAGTTAATGCAGGCACAATCAGTTGCTGAGCTGATGACATTTGTTTGCATGCCATTTGCTGCAACCTGAATGACTGGTTATTCTGGTCTGAAGAAAACAGCACTGACATGTGATTCTGGCAAAGTAAGCCACACTGGATCCTGGCCTTTGAATACCCAAGGGGCTGGCAGCAGTCTCAGGGGTTGGCCAGCCGCCCCATTGAGCTTGCTAGTAATCAGTTGACTGCTGGGCTGGACAAGCTGCCCTACTTTCTCTGACAAGGTCTGTCTAAGAGAATGATGGGCAGCCTGCCACTAGTGCTCTTTAGTGGAGTTACTGAAGATTAACTATTTAGCAGCTCAGCACTGACAGTGCTTCCTGTTGAGGAAGGGGTGCCGGAGAGTGTGTTTATTGAGTAGGGATGCCACTTCTTTCACATGTTCCGTATTTTAATCTTAAGAAGCATGAGTTTCTTTTTTATTTTTTTTTCTTCCCCAATACCTCTATTGCCAAATTTCAGAGAAATGATGTTAGAGTTGTTTTTCTTTGAAGTTTCAAATGTTTATTTATTAGTGAAATGCAACATTCTGTTAATTACTCAACATTGCCAAATTTCTACACTACAGAAATCTCTAGAGGAAAGAGAGATATAAAAGAAAAGTCAACTCTTTGAAAGTCCAAGAACATTTAGAAACTATTTATTATGACAGATGTGCTCATGTATATTTCTTTCAGTGTGTCCTCCATGAAAGATAAAATATGGTAGTCACGGTAGAGAGAGAGTTATATTTGTGAATAGCTTTGAAAACCTGATTGTCGTAAACATGAGAGTGACGGTTGGCTATCTGAAGTCTAATTGAAAAGTCATAATTTTAAACAAGAAAGGTAATACTAATGAGAAGCCTGTTGATCAGGTGATGTTCTGAGTTAGAAATACACTTACAGTACTGTCCCACCAAAAAGTAAGGAAGTACTAAAATAAAGTCTCTAAGATAGGTATTTTTTTCAACAGATATTTTGTGTAGTATTTTGCTTGATAACAATGCAGTTTCTAAGAGACATTTTTCTTGGAGTCATTGATAATTTAAAACAAACCAGTAATGTTTTAGATAGACTTCTGAAAAAGGAATTTTGCTGTGTTATTATTGTGATTCAAAACAATGAATCCAAATTCTTCTGAAGTTGGTGGATGTTTTTATGACATTTGCCTTTCTGAAAATGCTGAGAAGTATAAAAGATTATTATTCTTTGTCCTTGTATTTCATCGCTTACATGTGTAGACAAAGTGTCAAATCTCTATGTAGTGTAAGCTGGCTTACCTTTGCATTACTTACAATGCAAGTTAGCTGGTTCTTTGAGTTGGCTGCATTTGAAAATTATTTTCCTATTTCTTAAGAAACTGGCAGGCAGAGAAATGTAAAGATAAAATGACATTCTGACAGTACCTTTGGAAGGTTTCCATTTAAATATCTTGGAAAATCCCTTCTGTATATCCTGTCTTCTGCCATGAATCTAATACTTGGACTCCACTGATTTATAGGACATTGCCCCGAACAGCCCAGACAACAAATGGCAATTTGGATACAGTCTTCCTACTTTTAGATGACTTACAGTTAATTTATTTTGGTGTTGCTTTCAGAAGTCTTCTCACATTTTCTAAAACTTTAAGTAACCTTATTCTTAAGTCTCTTTGGTCGAGGTCATAATTAGTTAAAGTCTGCCTTGCAGTCAGTGGTTGATCAGCTGACTGACCAGTCATTGTGAATAACTTCTATCAATTATCTGCTAAGAAATGAGATGATCTGAAATGCAGTGATAAATTGGAGCCATTGCGGTTAGGAGAAGCCTTAACTTTTTCACCTGGCAGTATATATTTTTATCCCACCCAGCATGCCAGTGAGATACAGTTTCCTTGTTCATAAATGGAAATATATCAAGAACACAAACAGCAGTCTGCTCTAAAGATGGCTGTATTTGTTTCTCTGGCTTTAATTACTTTCCTGTCACAGAACACTTCTTCGCTTTAAAGGGTCTAGGCATGGCATAAAATTTTTAGTGACAGCATTTTTAATGAAAAGCAAGAATTCAAAACTGTTTAAATCACATAAATATTGTAGTCAGTCTTTGTAAGTGTTATTCACTGTGAATGAAAAAGCAGACTGTTCATACAGAGGTAAGATATATATGTCCACTAAGGTATCTAAATTTACTCCGATCTTAATCTTGTCAAGGTATTTCTGGTGGATATTAGTAGCCAGATTTTGAAAAGAGGATTTCTTTCTTATTCAGATAAACTCTTTCCTGTGTAGTGTAGCTTTATGGGGAAGGATACTATTCTAGAAACTCATGAAGAAATTATCATCCTCTAACTCATATGCTCCTGTAGTGCATTCATGCGTAATTCAAAAAGGAGAAATTGATTGCATATTGCAGCATAAATACTGATTTAACAATCCTATTTTAGTTACACATTTCCGATCCTCAAGACATTACTTAATTAAGGAAAAAGACTACAAGTTCATTTCTTAGCTAGTGCAATTTTGAAGAATTGTCATTTGAATGCTCTCAGGATGATTCTTTTGTCTTCATGCTGGAGGTTCCTGTATTTCATGGCAGAAACATGCTATTTATGTCTGCATTTCTCAAACTCTGGTTTGAGACAGATTACAGTAGATTATTGTAGGAAGGTCTCTTCAGCCATTTAGCTGATTGTATCCTTGTCTCCCTTTTCTTTTAGACAATTAAGACAGAAAAATGTAGGGTTTCATTGGGCTACTCTGATTGTGAGTGTTCATGAAGAAGAAATAGCATTGAAATTTGGAAATTATATTTGGTTTTGCTTATGGAAAATTAATTTATATCAAATATATACATACATTCCTGTGATAATGCTAAAACCTGCTGCCGTGGATTGTAGATGTGAAAATAGTCTAAATTTTTCAGAGTGAAGAGTTTATAGAATTCATTTGTGGAGAAATCATCTGCATTAGCTAATTTTCTTAAAAATTCCCTGACTGCAGTTATTTGTAGATATTGCAGATATTCCCCAGTGATTTGCAAAGCCTCAATGCATTTCTCAACATGACAGTTTATAGAGCTTTCAGTTGCTCTATTTTAGCACTTCAGCATGAAAGAGTATTTCAGACATAATTTAAACATTTTCTTGAAAGTTTTCTTACTCCATTTTTTATAGAACAATGAACTATATAAAATAAATTCCCATGGAATAAAAGTGTGTTGTAAGGTCTTCTACTGATACAGAATAATTGCTTTGTTGATTGTATATCCATGCATGATAAGATATGCATAAGAAGAAATCTGGTACAGAAGTATAAATAATACTTATCTTTAAGCCAGCATCTGTCATCTGCTTCAGCAGACAGTGTTTTCTTTCATTCCTGCATAAAAAGAGCTGAGAGATTTATGGAGCAGCTTTGTTTGTGCTCTGTGATGCTTAATCAATTTTTATTAAGTTCTAAATTAAAACTTGGCTTTAATCATAGTCTTTTTTTTTTTTTTTTTTTTTTCCTATGGGTAGACATATCTGAAGTATAGAACAAGAGAAAGGCTCATGACAGCCACAGAGTTTATGCAAAGGTGGGAGGGCTTCAGTCCTGGACGCCTGAACACTTTGTTTTCAGTGGGGCTACTCAGTAATTTTTCAGAAACTACATTGTCATTTCTGTCTTCAGACAGTGGTATTCATGAATACAATTAAATCAGAACAACCTTTAAGCTATTAAAATCTATGGACTCCCTGTTCAGTATACTTTTTATTGATCTTTGCAAGAAATCTCTGAAAGAATTTTATTTTTGTTAATTTACACATGGTATGTATGGTTCTGTTAATCAAACTGTTTTTAAGGATGACTTTTCAACTTCATGGCAGTTTAAAACATTAGCTAATCCACATTATACACTGTGATATGGAAATAAGTAGTGTTATCTCCATTTTACAGATGAAGAAATTAAGGCCAAAGTGCAAAGTTACTTAGTCAGGGTCACATCTCTTGAAAGAGGCAGAATATAGGCTACAGGAGAGCTTCAGTCCTCTGCTCAAATCACATCTCTAGTTCCCATAATAAAGAATAGACAATTACCATATACACAAATTTTATTTTCAAAGTTTAGATACACGAAATAAATTAGTCATCTGAGACAAAGAAACATGTCCTAAAATTTGGTAGCTTGGTAATTTGTTTGTCTTCACTGTATAGTTCTTGCTATGCCGTTCATGTGAAATCGATGAGCTCTTTATGACATGTTATTTTCTATGAAGGTACTTATGCACACAAAACACATTTTCCCTTCTTTTTGAAGAAGTCTAGAACTTATTCTATGACCTCTAACTAATGTTTATGTCTCAGTGCTTCACTAAAATATGAAGACAAAATGGTGTTTCTGTTGATTTTCTCTTCTCATAGAGCTACATCATGTTTTGTCCTAGATTATGGCTGGGAGCTTGTATTGCATTTTTCATGCTTGAAGTGTTTCAGAGTTACAGGTTTTGGGCATATAATCCTCCATTCTTGTTTTTCCTGTCTAAAAAGCTCATGGAGGAAGAACTGAAGAGCAACCATCTTCTCGGAGAGCTCAAAGGGATTTTGATAGATAATAAAAGAAATTGCCTCTTCGGTGTCTTCAAGGGCATCTGAAAAATAGAGTTATGCAAAGAAATACTTCTGTGTATCACAACACCTCTGCTTTCACAGTCTCTGGTATGCATGAAGTTGACTTTGAGATTTTTCGTTGTCCTCATACTAATAATAATGTTTTCTGAAAGCTGCTTTAAAAAAAACAAAAACAAAAAACCCCCCTTTCAGTTTATGCATGTTCCTTTTAAGCAATACAGTAGACAGTAATGTGAATTCAGTGTTTCTGAATGCATTAATTTCCTTTCGTGGTCTGTTTTAGAGAATCTGAGAAAATAACTTTGGTGATAACTCTGAGGAAATTGGAATACAGCCTTCACAGTTTTTATAGCTCAACTCCTAATCAAAGAGATGTCAGTTCTTTTTGTGTCCTTTTTCTTCTTTATCCATTCAAAACACTGCTTGTTATCTGTTCTGAACACATTAGTTCTGTGTCCAGTGCAGCAGCATCAGCGTGGAAAAAAAAGCATGGGGCTGAGAAACTGGAAGAACTTATAAAGCAAGACAAATAAAGAGAAGTGTCACTGAAATTTTCAAGTGAAAACAGGATGTGGACATGATGTACAAGTGTGCTTTCATGATACAGTGCAACTGTCTTTGTAGCTGCTGAGCTATATACTGTACTGCTGTTTGCCAATGTTCCTTTTATTTTTATTTATTTTTTTTTTCTCCTCATGGAACACAACATGGATCTAGTACATTTGTATCTATTTCATGTGGCATACATTTAGAGTAGATGAACTGAGTTTTTGGAGCCACTGCCAAATGAGGTGGTGATGATGACTAGAGAGTTTTGGAGTTTGGGAGTACTTCTGACTGGAACACAGCACATACTGCATCATGCCTTTGACTGTGGGTGCTTTAGAAACGCTGCTGAGTGTTTCTAACAAGATAGTGCTGTTACTGCATTTTGCTTTTAACTTTCCTGTTGCATAAAGTACATTTCCTTTTTTTTGTTTTATAAACTGTACTCTCCATAGTTTTTGTACCTCTGTAAACAGTTCTGGCTATTGATATGTGGGCAAAGTATGAGGCAGTTTCTTGCAGTTTACTCCTTTTTATATGATGGCATACACTCCATACACAGTTTTGATAATGCATTCAGTTTGATTCCCTACAATATGATAAAGACTTGAATGACATTTTATTGGTAGATGTTAGCAAAAAACCACCCACCCTCCCAAAAAAACCCCCAAACAACCCAACAGCAAAAAAAATCCCAAAAACCAACCAACCAACCAAAAAACCAAAAACAAGAACTACTTTTTTTGTATCTTTTAAATGAGAAAAAACACAATTATCTGTATGATAGCTATAGTATATGTAATGATGTACCTTAACAACAGTTAGATCAAGATTTTCTAAGAAAGACAAGAGTTTAGTCTTCTGCTTTGTATAGGGAGAAGCTGAGTCTTCTTTCTTTTAAGAAGGAAAACCTGATGATTTTAAAATTTAGTACGTTGTTGAAATCTCAACACTATTTCAATCCACAAACTGTTCATTCACTTATAGGCTGAAATTTTGTCTTCTCAAAAGAAGAACAATGTAATTATTTTTACATTTGGAAATATCACATAAAACACCATTGAGTCTATGCTACAACATAATTTCTCAAGTTGTAAAATATACAGTAATACTTTTCAGTAATGTTAAAGAGGGTATAATGTATTTTAGCTCAACTATTATTTTTCTTATGTAGTCTTTTCCCATTTTAGTTTTTAATGCTGCTCTTTAATGGATCTTGTAATGGATCTGGGGCCTCCATTTGAACTATAAAGTTGCCCCTGCCTGAATCAGTTAGCTATCCTGTATCTGGTGGTGGTATGCAATGATCGTGGGTGATTTTGCAGTCACCACAGATACCTTTGAGAAGGTAAGATTATATTAACTATAATGTTTTGCAAAGGTTTGTCATACTCCAGCTTCAGTCATTCCCGGGACACTGAACTTCTGAAATACTGAGTACTTTTAACTTCAGTGCTAAGCCCTTGCCACTATTCACCTCAGAGGCATCTTCATATCTGTGGTGGATAAAATGATTTCTAGTGATATAAAACAATAGCAAACTTTTCAATACTTTTTTTGTAACAGTTTTTAAGTGTTATGATGTTTGCCCAGTAGTTTACTGTATCAGCATGCAATAGCACAGCTCTTGTAATGTTAATCTCGTCGTCCACATCATAAACAGTTTTGTAGGCTAGTAAGAATAGCCGGGTCAATGCTGTGTGATGTGGTTTTGGCAACACTTCCATTATTTCTTCATGCTTATGCTATTTGTAAAAGGTATCTGTTAACCCTGAAAAAGATACGCTAACTGATAAGTGAAAATTTACTTCTTGTGGCTTGGCTACCTTGGTTACTATTGTGAATAACCCCCCTATGCTTGTGATTGTAAGAGTGGTTTTCCACTCGGAAGGGTAACTGGGTCACTTTCTCAGCCTGCACACCTTCTCGCTTTCTTTATCCCCAATAATATGGCTTTGACAGGTCAGTTCAGTGCTGGGCCATGTTAGCATTAGTAAAACTATTCACCACAAGTGAATTTCTGCTTCTGAGTAAGTGTTGTTGCAGAGCTGAGATTAGGAAATGTGAATTTAAGGAACAGGAGATCTCTCTCGAACCAAGCATTTATGTGACCAGCCTGGCATGTTTGTGTTTATCTGCTCCTTTTTTTTTTTTTTTTTTCTTTCTTCTGGTAAAAGAGTGAAGAATAAGTAGGAGTTCCAATGCACTGACTCATGGGACTGCAATGAAACATTAGGATACAGCCATTTCCTACCTTTGTTTGAAATCAACCAAGTGGGTCTGGCGGATGCAGCCCTCAACTGCAGGGCTTGGTGGAAGGAAATGCTTTTCATCTTTATGGAGTATGGAATGTTGCTCAGCAATTACTCTGTGAATTGCATGTGGCAAGGGTGTAAAAGGCTTTGCTGCGTGTTACTCTATGCTTCATAGTCACCTGTGGCTCCAAGGTTATTGACTCCAGAAAAATACTTGTCAAGTGGTTAGAAAAGTGTGGCAAGGGAGAGGAAAAAATGAATTGTAAGAGCACTGTCTACTTGCACTATAACTTTATGAAGCTATTTTACAGGTGTACATAAAATATTATCAATTCTTCTTTGAATCTGAGGAAGATTGTAACAGTAAGATGAAACTAAACACCAAAAAAGGGTATTTTCTTGCCTGAAGTTATGCTACGGATTCAGTGGCTGCACTGAAAATAGGTTGTATGACTTCATGCTCCTATTTTTCTGCTTTGACCACTTAATTCCACTTAAATTTGCATGTCATAATCTCAGAAAAGACAATTCATTTGCATGTACTGAGAAAGAATGCCTTAAAACACCCCACCTCTCAGGATAGGTAATGCAATGAAGAACTAAAAGAGACAATAGGAATACTAAAATAAAGGTGGTTGTTGTATTTTTATCTTTAGCCTTGAAATTAATTGAGTCTCTTTGCTATATATTTTCTGAGCTCTTCTATAACTGACTCTTTTGACCTTTCATTTAACAATACTTGACATGATTTTTTATTTTTATTTATTTATTTATTTAAACTGTGTTTAATCTGCATGGTTTAGTGATTTCAATTACATCTCAGAGGGAATTTGTTTATTGGTGACCTACCGTTCTTTTCTTATGTAGTGCCTTAGTGATATCTGCTGTTAGTGAACACATTTGAAGAAGAGGCAAAAAAGTACAATCCTGGAAACTCTCCATAAAAGGGTTAAGAAATGATGTACAGACAAATGCTCTTGCTTGAAACAAAATAGAAGAGGGTTCCTGGTTCATGTGGTTGTCTATGTGTGTTTTTAGTTTTTGTTAAGCCAAAATTAAACACAGTAGAGTTCACTGTTCGCTAATCACCATGTGTTTACTTTCTCTTCCAAAAATGAAGTTGCCAACCAATACATTTCCTACCCAGTGCTATGAATCTGTCCAAATAAACACGGGAAGCAGTAAACCAGTGACACTATATGAAAATATATCCTCATTCATTAAACAGAATCCAAAACGTTTTGTGGGATTTAGCAGTAACAGAGAAATTTGTATCATATGGGTTCTCCAGTGTATGAAAAAATAATAACATAACATGAATGATGTTTTCAAGAAAAAAACACTTATCCCATGACTTACAGAGATGAACATAGATTATTTTATGTCATGTTCCCACTGTAATCCCTGTGGACTGGTGCATTTTGTGTATCTCATGGTTTTATGCTAATGAGGAAGGTAAGTATCTTTCAGAGAGAAAATGATCGATTCTAACTCCTGTCTCAATCATTAAATGTTACCAATAAGTCCTTCAAAGTGAATTTTAAAAGTATCTCTCTCACGGATCACAAAGGCAACAGCAGAAGCATTAGATGCAAAATCAGAAATAGAGAAAAATCATGGAATATCTTGAGTTGAAAGGGACCCACAGCAATCCTTGAGACCAAGTCCTGTCCCTACACAAAACAACTCCAAGAATCACACCATGTGCCAGAGAATATTGTACAAACACTTCTTGAACTCTGTCAGGCTTGGTGCTGTGACCACTTCCCTGGGGGACTTGTTTCAGTGCCCAGTCACCCTTTTATTATTATTCAGCCTAAACCTTCCTTGACAGAGCTTCATGCTGTTTCCTTTAATCCTGTCACTGGTGACCACAGAGAAGAGATCAGTGCCTCCCTCTCCTTCCTCTCATGAAGAAGTTGTAGACTGTGATGGTCTCCCCTTAGTTTCCTTGTCTCCAGGCTGAGCAAAGTGACCTCAGCTGCTCCTCCCATGGCTTCCCCACTAGACTCTTCAGCATCTTTCTGTCCCTTCTTTGGATGTTCTCTAGTAGCTTTATGTCATTCTTATTTTGTGGCTCCCAAAACTAAATGAAGGACTTGAAGTGAGGCTTCCCCGTTGCAGAGCAGAGTGGGACAATCCCCTTTGCCTGATCCCCCCTGGACACAGTTGGCCCTCCTGGCTGCCAGGGCACTTGCTGACAACTTGCTATCCACCAGGATCCCAGGGTCCTTTCCATGGGTCTGCTCTCCAGCCTTTCATTACACAGTCTGTATGAACATCCAGTGTTGCCCTGTCTCAAGCAGAATCCAGCACTTGCTTTTATTGTTGGTGATCACCCAGCCCTCCAATTTGTCAAGGTCTCTCTACAGGACCTCTCTGCCTTCAAGGGAGTCAACAGCTGCCCCCAATTTAGTGTCTTTGGAAAACTAACTTAGTATACCTTTGAGTCCTTGTATGACCAGCTAATAATGTTGAGTGAAAAAGCCTTCTATGTGTGACAAAAAAGAAGCTCTACCAAACAGTTCTCCATCTCTTCCCATCACTGAAATTCAATTAATTGATAACATTTTTGTTCTGTGGCAGAATTTACATTGATATCAGCAAAGAGTTTGCAAATGAGTCAAAAGTAGCATGAACCATCAACATTGTCACTGAGCTGGAGAATGGGAGATGACTTTTTTCAACACCTCACACTGTGCTACACATACTGGATGGAAAATAACTACACAAAATGCTTGGAAGCAGACCATGATATGAAATCTAACAAACCTAATTCCTCAAGATGATACTGTTTTTGATACATTTTAGATCTCATCCAAATGAAAGAGACTTTCGAGAGGGCATCCCAGTGTGTGTAAAACTTCATGTGAACATGTATTTTGAAGGCCCTTGTTCTTGCAATGTAGTCCAGAAATGGCATTTTGCCCTGCGGATTCTCCTTGATTGTCCTTGGCATCAAGTCAAACAATTGCCTCTTTCTTCCAGCAAACCACCTACTTGTTCTCTGTAGATCTGATTTTTTGAACCCCATCCAAAGCATAATACATTTAAGTGTCCATGCTTAAATCATAAGACTTGCCATGCAAGGTGACAACCTGTGACTGTCTGATATTTCACTATAACAACTACAGAATTCCCATGTTGCATCTGTGTGTTTTCTGTTGAATTGCCTATGGTAGCCTCAATTACTTGTTCTGTTGATATTTCCTTTGCTTTTAAAATTTTATTAGTTAGTGTTTATGAGCTTGATTGCTAAGAAAAATTATTTCTGTTGCAGTTGGGAGCACATCCTTTACAATGAGACACAACCATACTGTTAGTCTGCAGCTGTGCAATCTGAAATAAAAACAGCGAGAGATGTGGAGTTCTTACAGCCTTCTCTGACTGGGAGGCTCCAACTTCAAAGTTGAGCAATTATCCCTGGGATGCCTAGGAATCTGCCAATTCATTGTTAATCATAAAGGACAGCAGAGGTGCTTGACCCAGCCATGCTAAGAGTCTCTCTGCCTTCGTCTAGTTGATACATTCCTCAGAAAGCAAATTCTGGGGAACTGAGGTTGAATGATCAGATATACACAATAAATGCAACTTGCTGAATGTTATTTTGATTGCTTAGATAATTTAGAAAGCAAGGTATATGTAGCACTGTCAGGTGTAATACTCTGGGCTTTGTTACATGGTCAAGAATTTTTCATCTTGTGCAAGACGATTTTAAGTTATTAAAAAAGGTTAGTTTGGTGTGTGTTTTTGTTTTTTTGTATGTTTGTTTGTTTGTTTGTTTGTTTGTTTTCCCCCCAGCAAGGAACACTTAAATCAGTGAAACAACTAGGAATGTGATATTTCCATCTCTGCTGAAGGAGCTGTGTAGATAGGAAATGTCTGCAAGGGTATGAGAGCTGCAAAAGCATGAGGACAATGCACCCCTGATTTCTCTTGAATATTTAATAAGTATTTAAAAATATTTTTATTAGTTTCTATTGCAGTTTTTCATCACATGAAGTAAAAATCTGGGGTAAAAAAAAGTGAAAAAAATATTGATGACAAATGACAAAAACAATGCAGTTTCCCAGAGCTGCTTCTTAGCCATCCTACTTCCTCTATGCTTGAAAAATCTCTAGAAATGACAGTTGAGATCAAAATTTAATCACACTGGGCACTGTGCAAAACCAACAGAGACATAATATCTGCCCTAAGGAGTTTATGGACTATTTCAAGGCTTGATGCCAGGAGAGGGTGTAGCAAACAGTGAGAACAAGGAAGAGGTAGTAGTTCTAGGAACTTGTGACTAGCCTGTCTTGCTAAATAAACACTCTGCTCAATGTCAGCATCATTCAGTGAGGTTCAGATGCAAACAAAAACACTGGTGCATTTGGTAATCATGGCTAGTCATCTGTCTTATGATGGGCTTGGTGAGTTTATGAGATAGAGCTACTGTCAGCTCTGTTTCTCAGATTTTATTATATTGGCTTGTGGGCAGGAGGATTTGGGCCTCAGCTTATTAACTCCTTGCTTGAAGTCTGGCTTTTGATATACCTACTCATACAGAGGAGCAGTGCTGACATGCATCTTTAGAACTTTTATTTCCAAAGGGAGAATGATTTCATAAAATTAATAACTGAGGATTTTCTTTTTCCCTTGCATTTCTGATAAGCTGAGAAATACTTTCCCCATGTGAATGCTTCAGTCTGTGGGAGTCAAGTAATAAGCAAGTGTACAGTGTATCTGAAACAGATAAAACAATTTTGTGGGTACAGGATGTTGTGTTCGTTAACTGCTTTACTAACTCCCCCTTTCCTTGGCACATTTATCTGGTGAAGGAGGCAGACTCTGCTGACAAATCATGAACAGTCACCATTTCAGGAAGGCATTCTCTCTATGGAGCATCCTGAAGTACATTCTCAGAGGTCACAGAAACTGAATTGAACACCTGCTTTATTGCCCTGGGCAGGGAGGAATGGTATATAATCAGAGCAGTCCTTAAAAAAAGGCCACAAAAATCTGTGTGGAAGTATGTAAAATGCTAAGATAGAGATGTGCTATGACCACAGGAATTTTATCATATCAGACGGGATCAGTGGTCCAGGTTGATGTACTTAGCTCTTGGTGCAGCACTCCGTGTTTGATAGCAGCCAGTGGAATGTGCAAGAAACACATTAATTGACAGAGAATAACCTGCCCATAGGGGAAGTAGCTTTCTAAGCTCAGGCAATTAGTGGTTTTGTTTTGCCTTTTAGCAGGAGTTTGCATACTTTGTCTTTAGTAAGCAAGTAGTTTAGGTTGCTGAATAAGAGCTTTCATTTGGCTACAGGAAACTTTGCAATTGTGTCATGCTCTTTCAGAGCTTGCACTCTGCTACTCACAGGTAAAGTTTAAATGGAAAAGGATGAGCTGAGAAAGCTTAAAGCAGAAAGGCAAGATGCATTTTAGCAAGACATCAACAGTAAGTATGATATACCCTTTTTTGGGCTGCTTTTTAAGCCTTTAGGCAAAAATGTGCTGTATGCTGTTTGATGCAGTGGCATATGTATTACAAAGTAACACATCACGTTTTATTGGAGGACATTGTGCTTTTTATGTGGTAAATTTTAGAGATGTAAAAGAAGCATTATGTACATGTTCTAATCCTTGGGATTGTAATACTAATCAGTAAATGAGAACAACACCTTCCATATGTAACTCTCTTTTCATCAGATGTCTCACGAAAACATGCATCTCAAACACACCTACTTCCACAAACCTACTGTGGTTTGGCAAAGGGAGTGTAACATCACTCCTTTGTGAAAAGATGAACAGTGCTAAATGTCTCATGAATGCAAAGATTTTTCTGAAATTTAGACTAAATATTCAGGATTCGATTTTTTTTTTTTTTTTTACTCAGCTTGCTTACACTCTATTTTATGATATGCCTCATGTTTTTACTGTTTGAATGCTTCAAGTTCCTGTTGACAGTCATCAACTAGCCTTTTAATTCCAGAGCTGCAGCACAGTTCCTGGATCTAAAACTTTCATATTGGCTGTATTTTACATTAAAATTTATAGCTACATCACTGTTATTACAAGGCCATGTAACAAATACATTTTATCTTTACCCACAGAATTAAAAAAGCTGATATTTGTTGAGTGGTTTTGGGGGACAATGGTAAATGCGGAGTTGAACAACTGACCAGTTTATGTTGAACTGAACATTCAGTGCTGATGGATCCTTAATCCCTAAACTGATTGTTTACCATAGTCTCATTGTAGTACAGAAGGACCTCTTGCACAAGAAAATGCAGTCATGCAGAAACAGTAAAAACACTATTGACTTGCCCACTACATGTTGCTGCTCCTTCTTTTTGCTTTCTTCCTCCTCCCTTTTTAATTTTTTTTTAAACAGAATGCAATGTTAGTTTAACTTTTATGCCCATAATATCTTTTGCCCTTTACCTAGAATGTCTGTTTTGCTTCTAAATTGAATTAATGTCATCCAACTAGTTATATTCTGTGGTTCTGTGATTCTGTGATTCAAATATCTTAAGTATGAACTGCTTATGAACTCATTTTCAAATTTGACTGTTTTGTTATCAGAGGAGACTTCTTTTGCTTCACATAACTTCTCAAACCATGGCATTTCAAATTCCCAAAGTCCTGTAATACTATGTTTTGTGAATCAGAGAAAGAAGATAGATTTTAGTTCCTGCTTTTGTTAACCCATTATTTTTTTATGCAGAAAAAGAAGGAAGCTTTATTCCTCAAAGTTGAAGATCTGACAGCTTGTAAAATATTTCTTTTATATAAAGAAGATTATTAAGTTGGCATTTTATGCACATTCCCTAGTATGTACCTTTTTGTATTGTCAGAAGGCATATAATTACTGCATTTCACCACCAGCAATCATTCTTAAGTTAAAACCTGCTATAAATCTCTCATTAGTAAAAATGAGACAATGAAAGTAGGATGTACACCTACAAAATGAGAACCAACTGTTGAGGGAGTTAATCTCTCCATTGCACAATAGATAAAGAATAAATAATTTTCATTTAGGGCTTTTCTTTCACATGCAATCAAAATAGTTTGTGATAACAGATCAGCTGCCAAGAGCTTCATAAACACATGGTTTTATTCAGAGAGGATTGATCTTCCTTCAAACAAGGTAGTTTCTTTTAAGTCACAACAATTGACAAGATTTTGGTCCTGCTTGTTTTACAGAGGGTGGAGAGCCATTACAGGGAGCTCTGCATGACTTATTTACAACCTCAGCCAGGATAAAGACTCTTTCTGCATAAGGAAAAGCCTGTGGTCTGACCACATTTTCTCTAAAAAGTTTTATCCTGAACTATAACTAGAGCATGG
Organism: Xenops minutus; assembly: GCA_035221455.1. Classification (NCBI taxonomy): domain Eukaryota; kingdom Metazoa; phylum Chordata; class Aves; order Passeriformes; family Furnariidae; genus Xenops; species Xenops minutus. The sequence goes on from JAWWEE010000085.1 coordinate 41,707,160, forward strand.
AGGCTGACATTGGCTCTGAGAGTGGTAGTTGACAAGTGTGAGATTATTTTGTGCCAGACCTTGGGTGTGTCTTCCAGTCTTGCCTCCTATGTAAAAACCATATTCTCTTCCTGTTCAGTTCCATCAAGTCAAAAGATGAAGAGCTAAAAAACCAGTTACTTTTTCTTGTTTTTGAAGCTTTCCTGAGTTAGCAGGGAAGCCTGAAAAAATTTCAGTGTGCTGTGTTCCAGAGTGAATTTCACTCAAAATGAAAATACAGCTAAGATATCCTCTATGTCATTTCAACATTTTAAATGAATGACCTTTTCCTTTGGAAGGACTATTGTGGGATCAACTGGTACCTGTGTTTGGTACCAGCATTTAGTGGGCTGCTATACCCATTGATGAATTTGCAGCTTTAAAAGAGAAAACATAGGAAGTAAAATGAGGGAAGGAGAAAAAGGTTGAAGGTCCAATACACTGAAAGGAAGATGTGAGGGCTGAACTATGTTCATAAGTAGTGCACCATCACACATCAAAACTCTGTGACATCCAAATTCCATTTATGAAGTCACTGCCTGAGATACAGCTCCACAAAGTATTTTATCTTACCATTGTAATCCACTCAAAATCTGTATTTAGCATAAGCAAAGTGAAGGAAGGTCATATGCCTTGGTGTCCTGGTACAGTGGTGTCACCAGGAGCAAAAAGTGATGAACAGAGTAGAAATAGGCTCAGATGAGATTTTCAAAACTGACTATTGATTTCAATAGTAAAATTTTTGAAATGCAGCCAGTTCAGTGGAGAATAGTTTTCATAGCCTACTCTGGTACCAGAAGATGGGCAGGCTAAATCTACCTGAAAATTCAGGAAATAGGTTTTCAGAGTAAGACTAATCACTGTTGCTCAGCTTCTTTGCAGGGTCTACGTATGTAACTTAAAATGGAATCACACAGGTAATATTTCAAAACTTTTTAGTTCCAGAGACAGCTTGTCACACATAAAACCTCTGCATTTCAGAATCAAAATTTGCCGACAGATAGCATTCTCTTCTTGAAATAGGGTACTGAAAATTAGCCATGCCAAATTTCTCCCCTGCCTTCCCCAAAAGCAGTTGAAAAATCTATTAAGATTTTTTTCCCCACATTGTATCCAATAGGATTGAACCATAGCAAAACTAATTTCTAAGAAACCTGCCATTGTATATTAATTATAATAATGATGAAAGATTCTAAATAAATTAGTTCTTCCAGAAGCTATCCACTAGAAGCTACAGTGAGAGCCAAACCACAAGTAGTTTTTGGCCTCTTTGAAAGATTTAGATGGCAGATGGAATGCTTTCAAAAACAAGGATGTGCTGAAGGCAAAAAAGAAGGAAAAGCAATCATGTTAACCAAAATAAGTAGAATTTAAAATTACTTTTGGAGCTTTCCCTTTCCTATTGAGAGAAAACAATAGAAGGGGAAATGTTCCTAAACTAAAATTCAGTTCAGATGTAAAATATACTTGAAATTGCAAGGTCCAATTCCAGCTGCAGTGTCAGAATATTGTCCAAAGTTGCCTAATTTTATTCTTCCAAGAAACAGGACTTGCTGCTTCTACAAGAACTCTTTGAGAGTAGAGTGCACAGGAAGTTAATTCCTTCGGGTGTGTGTAGTATACATCCTAGAGCCATGAAGCTCTTTACAGAGTGAAATACCAAATAAAACCAACTGCATTCCACCACTGACTTTTCTCCAGGCTCTTTGTGCTTAATTGCTGTAGCCAGTAGCAAGTTCAAATATCACTTCCCTGTTACAGGCCACCTTTGGTTTTAGGTCCAATTAGCCTACAACTTGTGCAGAAATCATATAGTAAAATTGCTCAGTCACCAGTTAAGTGACTCACTGCTTTTCAAGCAGGCTTAAATCTCCAACTGTTACATAAGCCAGCATCAACTTGCCTGTTGAGTATGGGCACTTATATTTGGGATTCATCAAAATCTGAGAAGCAGTTATTTCTTACACCGTATGTATGAATAATGACAATGCCAGCTGGTGTGTGTAAAGTTGTCTAGACCAATCTATGAACAGTATGTTTTTGCATCTTTTCTTATGGCAGCATTGAGGGCCAAGGAAGCAGACTGGATAATTTTCCAGTGACTATTAAATGACCTCAAGCTCTAGTAGAAATAATGCCTACTTTGCTGCTTTGGCTGCTGCGACTGAAATACTAAAAAAAAAAAATAAAATTGGAAGGGCATCAGCACTTACAGTTGAGAACAAATGTTGTCTTAGAGAAAAAAGAAGTTTTATACCTAGGTCTAACATTTCATAATTTTGCAATGTGGAGGTTTTGAGTCATCATCAGAATTATGTAGTGCTGATCACTCTTGGAAATCATGAGTTAACATTTGGAGGTGTGATTAAGTAGGGTAAGCAGTTGTATCTGCAGTGCATGCTGGAGTGTTTCCAAGTGAAGGACTGCATGAAGGAATTTATTAGGTTTGTTTTTCTTTTTAAACCATATTTAGTGACATCTTTTGACTGCATTTCTTTTCTATCTTGTGTACACACTGAATTCTCAATGGCTACACTGTTGTATTGCATAGCCTTTTTTTTTTTTTTTTTTCCTCCCCTAGAAGGGAGCTGTCCTGCAATAAGCATCCAGCACCCAAGCTGACTGTAGTAAGGGTGAAAATCCTAACCAAAAATACTGAATTCTGAAAGGGATGATGTGTGGGGGTTTAGAAGAGGAAGAAAAAAAAATAGTGGGATGTTGGATGAAGAAGACTTTTGTGAAAGGGAAGATTTTCACAAGAGATAGGAGGAAGAGGAAGTCAGAGGAACTGTAAAGTTAGTTTTACTGGGAGATGCCTCATTTTTCCTATGAGGCATATATGTTTTGGCATAGACAACGACTCCATCTCTAGAAAGGAAGACACTAGCTGATACCAGGATTATCAAAAATTACTTATGGCTCTTCAATTCTTCTTAATAAAAGTTACCTGCAGATTTTTTTGGAATATTATTATGCATACTAACTGTTCAGTTCATGCTGAAAAAGTAATATTTAGCTTAGCTATGTAGACATAAATGTTTGATAATGGCTATAGATACCACTCATAAATCTGTAAATAACATACAGCCAGTTCCTCTGAGTGAATCCTTGAACAGTCCTAAATACTATTATTTAAAAAAGAAAAATATCGTACTTGGGTAAAAACACTAAGAGTAGCACAGGCACAGTTCTTGCTAGTATGTTGCCACTTTGAGAACTGAACTCTCTTTATGATGTTTTTTTGTATTACAGTTTGTTCACATCTAACAAGTACATATTTAAAGTCAATTGAGTTCAGCCATGTGTAATAGAAAAATATAATTCTATTGATCTACTAAAGTCTCAAAAGAGAGGTAAATTTGGAAACGTCTCTTACAGTTTCCATCTACTGCCCCATTGCGACATCATGTTGTAGAAAAGGGAGATCAGTGAGTGAGTTTATTTATCACTTTGTTTTATACCTGGATACAAGGATTTGCTGTGAGGAAGATCATGACTCCCACAAGCATCTAGACAAACTATGACTCATTAGACCTTCCTAAAAGCATGGTGAAATGGAAAAGTCAACGGAGTGCTGTAATATGTGGGTCTAAGTTACGAAAGAATTGTTAATATAGTGTTGAGAGATTAACATTATGTGGTAGGTATTCAATTTAATTAACTATATGATGCTATTCCTACTATAGTGGTATCTGCAGAGAAATGAATCCCATATCAGCACATATGTTTAGAGCTCTCAAGCCAAAAGAATAGCTTAGTCAGCACAGAGAGCTTCCCTTTCTGTTTGGAAATGAATGAACCTAGGTGTGATACTGCATAAACAGCCCCATGTTGGTTACTGTTTTGCAGTGAATACTTGCCCACATCTCCAGGAGATGCATTCATCCATGTTTTGGGGAAGGATGGTAAGACTCTGCATTTCTTACTGAACCACGAGTAGATGTTAGGGTGATTCTGTCGCTGACGAGGTGGAGGGAGTAGATACCCTTTTGTGCTGGCTGCTGAGCGCTCTGTATCCCTGACATGCCTCCTCAGTCCTGCTTAACCTCTGGCTTTTCATTGGGACCCTCAGCTTCATTACCTTTTTCTCTTTGTGGAGACTCCAGCTCTTTTGTCTGGTCACCAGAGTGGGTGGGTCTCACTGCATCTTCTTCCTGTGACAATGAACAAAATGTCATTTGCATTTTTTTCCCCTCCCATCTTCCAGAAACGAGATAACACCAAAGCCTTCTAAAGTGAGAGAGGGATGGGAGGAACATAGATTCCACCAGTCTCTGCTTTCCTTTTCCTTCACCACCCATTGCAGCTGATGAGAGGCACAAAATAGGACAGTCAGAGAAAGGGCTGATTAATTCAACTGATCAAAAAAGCAGGGGTTTGCAGAAGTGTTCACATACATCAGTTTGCTGTGGTTATTACTGCAGATGGTACAAAGACCTGATCAACTCTGCAGGGCTATCAGTCTAGGATAAGTAAAACCCTGTCCCATTTTGCTTCTCAGATGAGCTGCAGTCTAATGGCCATCGTTCAACAACACTCCAAATTGCTCTGTCCTGTGATTTTATAGAGCATCCTAACACAGTCTTGTCTTGGGGAATAAGTCAGACCTCTTACAGTGTTGGTAAATGGCACACTAGGCTGTCAGCTAGTGTTGAAGACTCTAGTTGACCTCCTGACTGATAGCAGTCATGTTTTGGGCATGCAGTGTTATTGTGTACATGCTAGAAATGGGTATCAAAGCTGGAAGTGACTAAGTAAATTAAATTTTAGCAAAATATTCATGTCTGAGATGTGTGTGCAGGCTGCACTTCAGGAAGTCTCCTCTCTAAAAGACGTTATATTTAACTAGTGCAGACTGTTCTCAAGTCAGCTGAGAATTCCTTTTCTTCTCTTTGTGGACCTGATCTAAGAGTGGTACAACAAGGCTGGCATCATCTTTCTATAATACAAACGGCATTATAGAAAAAAAATCTGTATTTTTCCTTTGTTAGGGAAACAAGTCTATACTGTTTAATACAGGATCTTTTCCTACTACTATTTTGCATAGGATGGTTGTTACCCATGTTGAGACAAGAACACTATTCCAGCATTCCAAACTTCTGACAGAAATCACTAAAAGTATAATAATAATTTAAAAAAAAATCCAAGCAATATCAAAAAGAATTTTTGAGAAAGATCTTCTTTATTTTCAGCAAAGATGAAGTTCTTTCACTCTTCTTTGCCTAACACTGAAAAAGAAATCCAAACAAATCAAAATCAAAGAGCAAAAACTCTGACTGGACTGATCCACATCCTTAAAGTGGTGTGAATGATCATTTGGAACTGTGTCATGCTGGTAGATATGACTGTTCATATGTGTCCTTTGTATTATTCGTAAGGAGAGAGTACTCAGGCTGTACAACCTGCATATTCTGTTTTGAAAAACAAATTGCTTATTTGGAGTATGAAAAACTGCCTAGCATAATTTTTTGTTATCTCTATCCTCTGTTACAGGTTCCTACGCCTGTCAAATGTGGGGTTTTGTATCCTAATGGAATATGGTGTTTTTGATGAACATATCTGTGGTGTCAGATAATCTTTTCCAGAAGCTAAGGAGGGAGGGTTTTCAAAAACAGCTTTCACAATCTTCTGCTCCCACTTGCAGTGGAGGCTGGCAGGAAAAATAAAAAAGTTTGAATGTTTTTTCCTAAGAGCCCAAAGACTTAAACCAATTCAGCCTAGGTACATGTATCATGCCCAGCTTAAATTCTTGATACAGTTTCTCTCCCATACAATATTTTTTTTTTTACAATGACAAGGTGGACAGATCTATTGTTATGACTGGCAGATTGTTTGCATGGAAGTTATTTTTTTGAAAAGCTCAGATGGAATATCTTAGTTTCTGTTTAAATTATTCCGTTGGGCTCTAGTACGACTAGTTGTAAGTTAGATATGTATTCAACAATACAGATTTATTAGGTAAGGCTTGTAAACTGTGGTGTCTGTGAGTTGTATGTGTCATAAAAAACATCTCAGAGATGGTTGACATGCAGTTGTGTGTGAAATGTAATTCTTGGGCCAAACTTTGCATTTGTCTGCACTAGCTTTGCATAAATCTGCATTAGCTCAAATGAAGTCTGTAGAACTATTCCTAGTTTACCTTGAAGTCACTGAGTGATGCCATTCACTACACAGATTAGTTTCATCAACAAATACTGTTCTAAACATCTAACAGAATTTATTAGCCATTTTAACATTGTTTTGTCTTCTCTTACTTTGCATTCCCAGCCAACAGAAAATCTTTAGATAACCAGGTTTCTTGATAGACATTGCATCAGAAAGGTGTAATTCTGAGTGAATAGATTTCATACCATTAAAATGGATTTGGTATATTTCCAGTCATCTAAATTAGTTTTTGAAAACTATCCTGTGTATTGAAATTCAAGTGTTAGTCTGTTTTTGATGACAAAATATGTCATTGCTGCTTATGGATGAAATGGTTGGTGCGCAGTGGCAGCTTGATCAATAGGAATTTGACATAGTTGTGTCATTTTATTTTGTAAGCTGCTTTATTTTGTAAGCTGTAAGATCTGCTGGGTTACCCCCTTGGCCTCAAGAACCCATCTATTTCACTACTTGGTGTCCTCTGAAGACACTGCTAATTTCCACAGAATTTGTGGTTTTGTACTGTGGCAAAGTCCCACTAGATGCTAGACAAACAACTTCTCTATTTTTTATTTAAGCCGTATTTGAACTGGGGGCTGCTAGAGGTAAAGGATTAATACATCATTCCATCTGATTAGTTGGTTGTTCCTCCCAAATCCTTTAGGGAGGTTTTCACACTGGAAATTTTATGTAACTTTCAATTTTTTAATTTGAAGTAGTCGTCAAAATACCCAAAACTATTATTAGAGCATCAGTGAATAGTCTGTGGCATTTTGGTTGTTTTGCTAAGAAGTGCAGAGACTTGTTCCACAAATTGTTTTCTGTTTACTGTTCCTTACAAAAACTGCTTTAATACACTGTTCTCTTCAGAATATGTTTTTAATCAAAAAGTACATGTTGATGTTTGACAATAAGGCAAGAGGAAGGGTTGGCCACACCTTAAGGAAAATGCTCTAATCCTACAGCCTACTTGTTCCCTTACTTGGAAAATCTTGCTGGCTCTCAGAATATTCAACACCATTCAAATTTGCCTTTTCCTCTAAAAAGGATGCAAAACACTAAATCCCTTCTCCAAAACCGAATGTTTGTAATGTTATGAAAAGGGAGAACAGATGGTAGCATAAAGCTTAAGGGGAAAGTATAGCACTTTAATTCAAATTGTTTGACAGAGCTAAAGACAGCCACTTAGTTACCAATTGCTTAAGTTATTTATGCTCCTTTGTGTAAAAGAAGAGAACAAGAAAATTAAAATGTTTTGTGCATTTCAGAGAGAAAAGGGTAAGATAAGGAAAAATGGTAGTTTATTTGATTATGTTGTTTGTTACTAGTAATACCCAAAATGCGATTGATCTTATTAAGCAGCCATACAGAATTGCTAGAATAATTGAAAACTAATTGTATAATTTTTAGTTTCATAGTGGGCATGTTTAACCTCATACAGTGTGGTAGCCTCCTAGGAAAATAGTCAGAGCTTTGCAACTTGGAACCTTTTGGTATTTTCCTTCCACTTTTAACTAAATTAGTTTTGCAGTTCATCAGGATTTAGATTGTGATTCAGTGCATTAACTTATCCCCATGCTGCTTTGATTGAACAGCAAAGCATCCATTACTAGTGCCATATCCAAAGTGACGTTTCCATACAGACTGCCTGCTGTTTCATTCATAACCACAAGGCAGCCCAAAATGACTTTACTTCTTTTTACAACTTGCAAGGAGTTAATGGACTGTGCTGGCCCCCTGCCAAAACCTTTAAGAATCTTTATTAATGTGTTATGAGGCTGGAACACGATAGTGTGGGATTTTATTGGTTGCTCATTTTAATGAATAAAAATATGAATGCAGAATTAAAACCATGTTTTCAAGCAATTGTCTTCTAGTAAATTTTAAGTCTTTGATGATATTCTTAATATTTGCTAATGATAGTTTTGTATATTTGTCTTTATAATGCAAAACTTTGCACTGCAAGAATGTTGAATTTGTGTTGTGAATATTTCCTTCATTGCAGGACCCTCCTTTGGCCCTGAGAATCCTCACTTCTCTTGCAGAAAAAGCAGCATTGAAAGCTTCTGGTTGAACTTTACCATAAAAGACTGTGAAGACTACATGGCTGTGGAGATGTAGTCAGTCTGAACACAGATCATAGCATAAAGCGCTAGCATAATTTAACTAGCTTCAAAATTAATGTCAGAAACCAGCTGTTGATAGGCTGGTTGTCTGATGTAATTTAAGTGTTATTTTGCAAAACATTTCTTCTCAAGAGGTGATGAATTAGTTTCTGTTAGACATTTTTAAAATTCAAGTTTCAAGCAGACAATGAAGTAAAACTAGGGAATACTCTCAATGTGTTCTAATGCCTGGAAACAAGAACAGGGATTGTTCATTGCATAAAGATGTGTGAACACTTTTTTAATAGAAAGTAGTTTCATTACTTTTCCTTCAATCATTAAAAAATAAAAATGATCACTTTGTTCACTGAGAAGCATCCCAATTTTCAGTCCTTGAAAGCTTTTTCTAAAACTGATAAATACTATCAGAGAAAAAAATAATTATGGCTTTAATGAAGATAACAGTAGGAAATACAAAAAGAAATGTGAAATATGGTAGTGGATGGAATGAAGCATTAGTAGCAAAGCAGAAAGTTTAAATAAAAATGCCACAGTCTGTTTAAATAGTTTACTATATTAGCACATGTTGACAACAGTTAAGTTCACAGAAAAGTTTCCATTCTGCTTTCAGGACTCCCATTTGGACCTGAAAATTTCAAAGCTTGCTCACTCAGTCATGCTTTGCATGTAATTTGTGCAAAAAAGATGACAATGGCTTGCATGTATAAGGAGACTCATAAAGTACAGTCCTCCTTGGTATCAAAATAGAATGATAATGTGACTTTCACTGACACTATTTTCCTGTGAAAAATACCTTGAGATAGAAACACTATTTCCTCGGGGCCCTCACTGAAGAGTGCTGAAGTGATTATTTTAAGTTTGGTGGTGATGTGCAGAGTACTTTTGTAGGAACAGTGTGTCAGGATCACAGGCATAGCTCAGCCTAGATTCCTCCTCCCTTTCACCTCTGATACAAGAACAATCTAGTGCTCTGTGCCTGATACAGCTAAGATGGCCATGAGCATATGTAGTTAGTGAACAAAGCTCCCAAGGAGATGCCTCATTTGGTAGATCATCTTCAATAAAGATTTGGACTCAGGAATATATTTTCCAAATAAAGTGGAGGCACCCTTATGCCAATTAGGACTCTCTTTCCAAAACAAAGATTTTTCGTTTGATTTTGCACATATGTATGTGCACAGGTTCTGCTTAAGTATAAATACATCATGAATTTGGCTTCTAAGCTTATATAAAACCTTCAATGCATGAATATTTAAGACATTAGCTTCACCTGATGCAGAATTTGAACAAAGGATTGCAAAAATTTACATTCCATATGGCTCAAAATGCTAAGAAAAAGATGTATTGCCAACACTGATTGAGACACCTTTTGAGCATCTATCTATGTATCTTTGATTTTTGCATAACTTCTGATAACTTTATTCTCCTAATTTTTTAGAGTAAAATACACATTTCAGTGTTCTTGTCCAACAGATTTTTATGTAATTCAGACCCAGCCATTACCTAAGGAATGCAAGGAAAGGGGAGGTCTTATTCACAAAACTTCCGTAAAACTGAAACATCTGTGGTGACACTACTGACAGAAAAAAAAGTTTTCCTGAGTTGAAAATTCTCAGCAAAAGGAAGAGAATATATGAGTAACTAAATAAAAAGAAAATACATCTTCATCATTCTTCCCTTGGAATACTTCAGAAAACCAGTGAAAATGTTAACCAGTGTATAGGGGCCTTTCTTAATATGCATGTGGAATGTCACAGTCATTTGAAAGCTGAAATAGGTAATTTTTTTTCACTTTGGATTTAGTAAACCTCTTGGCAGTAAGATGCAGAACTCGGGGAATGGGATGCGATCTCATTGTCCTACTGCTTATAGCACAAAAGAGCTGAGTTAAATGCAAATACATACTAATCTTTATTGGTGGCCTGGTATTAGACTGGTCAGTTATAGACCCTGGAATCTGAGTTCGACAAAGCTGTTCTTGTACATCTGTGTTTTGTCTTTCTTAAATGAACAGAATTGTTGTATTCTTGAGCGCTTTCAATATTTTTTGCAATCCAGATAGGTAAAAAGGGAAAATTTCGGGATTCCCTGTAAGCTAAGTACTGGCTGCTTTCACAGGGAAAAATGGCCTGTGTTTGTTTAGTGTTTTAACTAAAAGTGTGATATTAACCAAGTGAGGATAAGAAATGGGGAACATGTAAATATTTATTTTTTAAATACACATGTGCATTTGAAAGGAAGAAGAGCGACATGATATTCACAGGATGAAACTTCATCTGTAGAGGCTGTAAGCAGCAGATAAGATAGAGAAAATGGCCTGATTTTGTAAAGATAATGTTTTACATTGAGGTGATTAACCATGGCAGATTCTGTAGATAAGAGAGGTGATAAAGATGCCTCTGTGCATATTAGACTGGTAAAATATTTTTAGTGTAGTCCTTTACTAGTTTTGTCCCTTTTTTTTTTTTCAGTACAGAACAGTTTAAAGGTGCACTTATTAAATATTAATAGAAAAAAGACCAATTAGAACTGCATGCCAATGCAATCCCCATGCTCTTTGGAACGGTAACCCTAGCTCACTGGAACCTTACAAGGACATCAGCCTTGCATAGCTGTGTGACTTCAACCCTGATTACTAACTAAACAGAGCTGGAAGTAACTTAATTCAGAAGCTGAGTGGACATAATTATCATACTGAATGTCCTCTCTAGTTAGAGGGACAAAATTTTGCTCAGTAGAGTAGAAAAGATTAAAAATTAAATAAAGTTGTATAAATAGTTGACTGGGCTTGATCTGAAATCTTCTGATGCAGCAATGTAACCATGGAAATAAGCAGTTCATGGATCAATTGACTAGCATTTTCACAAAAAGCTTCTGTTCAGATGTTACTATATAATGACAGTTAATAGGGACACTTAGGACAGTAAATAGACAGGGCCGTTACCCACAAGACAAGCCTTGTATTCTCTTAGTGTCTGCAAGTTTGTGATTCTTCTATTAATGGATTTATTTTTTTTTTTTTTTAATGGTGTGGACACTTCCTATTTTCTTTTTTAATTCCAAGTGATAAAATACCTGTAGAGCTTTATTTTTTAAAGGAAATTAAGTGAAAATGTCATGATACGCTCAAGTGTCAACTGTCATTACCCAAACCATCAGATCTAACTGGGAATCCTATGAAACTGCTCAGTGAACAGTAGAAAAACAGTGGTCTCAGCAAAGGCTTGAAATGCATCATTTTCAGCTGTGGCCAGTTATAATTAAAGCAGTGTAAGAGACCTAAGGAATGTCTCAAATTATGTTTAAATTGACATTGGACACAGTGAAAGAACACTTTCCTGTCTTTATTATACAGGCCCAGAACATAATAGCTATGGTTTCCTATTTCTAGGGAAGGGTGGGTTAGCTTGGTGAGAATGTCTGTCTCAAAGACATGAGAGTTCAACAGCAGAGGCTTGAGATTTTTGGAGGGGTTTTGTACCTTTTGCTAGTTGCTTGAAAAAGAGAAGGGTTTTCTTTAAAAGTTGATAAATACAATCAGTGTGAAGGAGGTATCAGGCACCTGGGTCTTGGCTCGTGCCTTGAGCCCAAGCACAGAAGTAGATGTGCTTTGCAAAAGTCCAAATGCATATGCTAATGGCCGCAGGGGAGGCATATGATGCTTTGTGCATAACTTAAAACAATAAAATAAGCTTCCCTTCAGGAAACCCCTACTCCCCCCTTTTTTTTCCAAGTAACGGGATACTCGGAGCAGCCAGCATGCCTTCTCACCCACTGTGCCATGCACAGTTTACTGGTAAACTTGGTGTGACCAATCTGCAATGCCAGATCCTGCTCTTGTCTGGAAACTCAGTTCCTTGCCTCGTTTAAAACAATCTGATGGTTTTAGAACCAGCTGTGGCTTATGCCCTTCACACAGGATGACACTAGATCGACGACATTTCAGGATAACTGTTTGGCAGCCATTTTAGATACTGCCTGCGCTGAGAGCATTCTGGCTGCCAAAAATTGCAGACACTCTGTGCCAAAACACTCTTGGCAGTGGAGATAAACTTTGCAGAGATACACAGTCCAGAAATATCTCATAATTACAAAGCACAGGGGGCAGAATGTTTTTACAATACAGCTGTGCTAATGTAAACATTTAATTTGGCAGCCTTCTCCACCCACTTTTCAATTAACCGGGTTTATGCAGATACTTTAGGTCTGCAATAAAGTTTATTGCTGCTTCTCTTAGAGTACAGTTTATGAAACACAGATTTGAAGTATTCTGGGGGCTTTCTATCCATTTAGCAAGGCACATTGAAAATGTTAGGCTGTCGTAAAGGGAAGTGTCAATTCCTGTTTTAAAATGCCTTAGCTTTGGCTTCATTAAAAGTCTTTGCTTTAAAAGTATATATTAATTGAGGCCTGTCTCCTTTGCTTTTTCCCAAAGCAAGTAACAGGATATTAATAGAAAGAAATGAAATCACTTAAAGACCTACAAAAGGACATTTGTGCTGGTGGTGATCATTAGAAAAGACAAATGTTCCTGGCATTGCAGAATGATGCTATAGAGAATAGCTCTGAACAGCAGTTCTTATGACTGTAATTACAGTAATTGTGTGATAGCTGCAGTAATTGTTCTTATAGAGTAAAAGAAAAATAATTTCCAATCACAAGCATTATTCAGCCTTAGATGGCAAAAACATCCAAAGATCCATTCCTGAACACTTAAAAATGTGGGAGGTTACAGTATTTTATAATGAGATGAGATGAGTTAATTTTCTTTGTGAAACTGGTTAATGTTTTATAATATAACAAGACATTAGATACTATCTTTTTGCTCAGTATCAGTTCAATTAAAATCTCTCTCTCTAATAATGTTTGCATTTGGTGGAAATGAAAAGCTTGAGTGTGACTTGAAAGGCCGAAATGTGAAGTCCTTCCTCACAGTCAGGAGCTCCTCGATCCTGAGGGATCGCACCATCTCAGGGGTGTTGTCCCTAGTTTCGAAGGCTCTCTATTTAAGAGCTAGGCAAAACAGAGTAAGCCCAGTCACAGAATAGATTAACATGTTCTCTAGGGATGCCAGACTTCAGGATTGAAAGGATCAGTTCAGTTTGGGCAAGCTGAGGAGTAGGAAAGATTGTTTTCTTTCTTTTTTTTTTTTTTTTTGAAAGTATGTCAAGACCTTAGTTTCAAAGATTGGACTAGCATTCAATAAACCCCACCAGTGTGGATGATGGTCTCTGTCCCACAGAGTGTTCAGCTTTGGTTTGCATGTGTGTGGGACCAGGAGGTGGTAGCATGAGGTGGGGTGACGACTTGGAAGAGGCACCAAGGTGGCTTTGCATATTTTTATATCTGACATGTAGAAACTTGTTGAGGACTGGTTGAAGTATTTTTACTTTAAACTTCAAACGAGGAAAGGAAAGATACGGAAATAGATACAATGACATTGCTGAGGGCATAGTTTACCAGGAAGTTTTCAAATAGGCGTGTTCTGGCCCAAAAGCAAGTGAGTGAAATTAACTGCTTCACTTTTTCAGTGGTTTCCAGAAAGTTTGATTAGAGCTTCTTCCAAATGATTTGCACTTTTCCAGTTTTCACTGAAGTGAGTTAATCGTAAATGTTGTCTTTTTAAACATCCTTTACTTATTTATAGTAGACATCAAATAAATGTGATTAGGTTAGTAAGTACTAAAGAGTAACAATAAAGTTATATTAAAAAGCTAATTGAAGAAAGTCAGCAAAAGCAGATATTAAAATACTAAAAACATAAGGTCTAGTTGTAAGGATAATTCTGTCTCTGTAATCCTTTGGGCTATAAAGATTAGTCGTGAGGAAGGGATTATTGCAGGAATCCAAAATAACTTTTTCTCCTTTGTGATCACAACACATTTTCATAGAGTCCTGTGATAGGAAGTGATCATTACTTTAAATTGATAGTCTTCCTACTCTTTCTATTAATCAATCAATCAATCAATCAGTCTTGCTGATAAATTGAAATTATCTACCTGTTTTTCTTAAGTGCTGTCCCCTTCATGATGAACACACTTATTCAGCGTTGTTGCTGTGTTTAGATTATAAGTACAGTACAGAACAGAGTGCTTCTAGGAGTAGTATGAAACTTTTTAATAGACTTCAGCCTTCAACTTCTGTTTGGGTTTTGCTGATGAAGGACCTCATAAGTCAGATATTTATTATCCCTTTTATTTGGCCATGGAAATCTGTGAGAATGCTCACAGATTGCTCAGAGGCAGAATCAGCATTTTAAAAAATGATGCTTTGTAATTTATTGGTGTTAAAATAACATGTGTTGTCAATATAGTAAAAACCTAGTTCCAGAAATGACAGATCTGAAAGGAAGAGGTAAGAAATGCATTGCACACCTATAAAGAGATTGATTATCAGACACTTTTGACAACAATAATTTAATGGATAAATAATAAATAAAGATCTGTATAAAATGCAATCCCTTCCTTCCCAAGGCTTTACAGACCCATGGGTGACACTTGGGAAGGAAATAGTGTGTATATTTTTTCTCTGTGCATAAGCCTCCTTAGCAACTGGGTTTGGGACAAGGTGATTTTATAGCACTCTTGGAGAGCAGAATCCCTGTGTAAGCCAGCTCCAGGTCCACCATGAAGACAGACCTTCCTGGGCAGCAGAAAAAACGTGCCATAGTCTGCCACATCCCGTTTAGAATTTGTGATCTGCTGTAAGTGCAAGAAGCCTTGACTAACTGATGGAAGGAACATCTGTAGTCTTTCTCTCTCTGTACATGTGGACTCTGGCAGTGTCCAGTGTGTTCCCACCTCTTCCTTTGTGGCCATGAGCACCATTGCTGCACTGCCCCAGGTAGCAGTAGCCTGCAGCAATCTTCAGAGCATGGTGCTGGAAGTAACCTACCAAATTCTGCACTCAGGGTGGGAACTGTACCCACAGAAAAGTCTGAAACAGTCTTCCTTTGTTCAGGTGTTTGGGATGAAGCAGAGGTGGCCAACAGCCACCTTCACCCCAAGACCTGCTCTTCTCCTAGATCACAGGTTTGAAGCTGGATGTTTACCTAATGTTTGGTCAAACACTGGAAATCAACTAGTACTGCACAGCCAATGTGGCAAGAATTAAAAAAGTATTTTCAAAGTGATAGATGCAGTTGGGCATAATTGGCTATGCACTCCCTGTCCTGGAGGCGGCTGAAAGCTTGGATTCTCAGGTGTGGGGGTTGAGGGCAAAAAAATGAATGTGTGTGGAGGGGATCCCTTGCTCTAGCACTATCTTAGAGAATTCTTTAGAAATATGCTGAAAACTCATGCTCACACAGTAGCATTAAGATTTTAAGTTGCCAGCCCATAGATGGTAGTAACAATGCTGTGTCAGTTCTTTAGGAAATACATAAAGGAGGACAAATGAAGTATTCTCCTGTACAGCAGAAGACAGTTTAAATAGATTAGGCTCTGGCATAGCACTTAAGTTTATCAAGCGTTTAGTGTTTAGGAAGTACAATACAACAGTATGTGACTTGCCAACTATCTGGGCTTTCCCCACTGTTTCTGGTTTGGCAACAACATGGCTTTTCACCCTGTTGCAGTGCTGACTGCCAAGGAGACATGGCCAGCTTTCTGCTTCCTGTCTTCCTCTTTGTTCTGGCTTGGCCCGTATTCTGGCTGCCAAGTCACAGATGCCAAAAGCTTATACAAAAGGGTCAAACAACTAAGGCTTGAAATCACCTAAGCCAACATTCATATTTTCCTTCTATTCCTTTGTATTCGACTAAATGGAAAGTACACACCACATAGCTGAGACAGGAACACAGAGAAAATTTTGCAAAAGAGTATATAGATTACAGTTCTGCAAACTGGTTACAGAGGCAGTGAACACTGGACATTTTAAGAGAAATTCCAAGTGCTAAATAAATGTAATAACCTTTCAGTTTTGTGAATTTATCCCTCTCCCCTCCTCCACCCAATTTGTTTTTCTTACTCCTGTTGTTTTACTGTGTTTAGGAGTCAAGTTCCTGTGAAATTTAGTACTACAGATCTCTGCAGTTCGATCTCCAGCTACATTAATACCTGTGACCCTGTTGAAACTACTAAGAAAATTAAGTCTTCAGTAGTATTTATAACTGGGAAGTTCTACTCATAAGCAGAACTTAAGTAGCTGTTCAGAACCTAACTTTCACCAACATAAATCTGAAAACTCCTGAACTGTACAGTTCTGTACATTTCACCCCAAATAAAATTTGTTTTCCTGATTTTGGTTCAGCTTCTCTCCACCTTGTGAAACTGAAGCAGAAAAATATATCTACTATTCTGTAATATATCATCTATTTCTGTAATGTTTCTTACCATGATAATGATATTCACCTATTGCTCTAATCTCCGAATTTTAGACTAAACACTAAGGCTGATAATAGTAGCCATAAATGACTGTTGGCCATGAGTTGTAAAATTGCATAGTTGTAGTGTAAGCCTTCTGTTCAGATGATTCATCAAAGCCCAGGTTGCAAAGCATAGCTTACTATTTCAGTCAGTCTTCAAAAGAAACTGTTCACTTTATTCATCATCGTCTCACCTACCTTACACACCTTTAAAGAGGTGTTTCTTTAAATTAACAGGAGGAAGCAAAAGAAAAAACAGAAATATGCTTTTAGCAACAGACCTTCCGTAACAAGCAGCAGTTGGTTGTGTCTTACTCAGATTAGCAAGAAACGGTACTGTTCTTAGTGGTTTTACTTTGTTTTACTAAAAATGTTTTCCTGTACACTGTGAAAATTGCAGGGTTGAAGAATATTCCTAGGTATATGGTGGTGGCAGGAGGAAGGTATAGAAAGAATGCAAACAGAAGGTAGGGAAAAGAACATGGTGTTAGGTTTTTTTTTTTTCATTCATACAGGTGGGTGTAAGTCATCCTTTAGTAAACCTTTAACAATTTTATAAACAATATTCCTAAAGATAATTGTAGACCTAGACCTTGGGTTAAAAGGGCTGCCAATGTCTTTAATGGGGTAACAGTACACTTTCTGGAGTAAAATATTGCTTATGGATATCCACACATACGCAAGATATGTCAGTTTTCTGTTGCTCTGCCCTACTAATCTCATGGAAAAATGCACTCCAGAGAATTTGCCTTGTTCTCCCCCATAATCACTGCATTTCTTTTTTATGCCCTGTAACTTAATAATTGTTATATTTCAACATGATTTTTTATGTGTGTTTAGTCTATTTTTTTCTAATGCTGCTACATGCTGATTACATTTTTTTCCATCTGCTGTCTGTTAAAATGGATTTGTGCTAATAAATTTAGGAAGGCATGTATCATTTTGGTGTTAACATTTGTCTTTGCTGAGAGATGCTCATGTGATTGCCTGTATTCTACATGAACTTAATGTTAGGCTGTGGCATATTGTTTGAAGTGGTATCAGGGAGAGCTGTGCAAAGATACCCGTGCTTGCTGTGACTGAGGCAAGTGGCACATGAAAAACAGCGTAGGCTTGCAAGATTAACAGTCTTCCTAGATGGATGTTTTGTGCTCTGGCTCCTATATACAATCACATACTGTCCAACAAACGGTGGTAACCTCTAGACTGAACTTGTTATAAAGCTTTAGTTTTATTCTTATTGTCATGGTACTCTGTCTTCATGAGCTGTTTCCATCTCCTGAACACCTATGCCATGCTGTTATCAATAACTATGTGTATGGAAGTGATTTTGTTGTTCATTTGATTAATATAGAAGAAAGGGTCCACGCAGTGTTGCTAGTGTCTCCTGGGGGAACACAGGGCTTTAAACTTACAGGAGACAAATTAGCTTGGTATGAAACGTGTTTAATGTTGTTACACAGATTAAATTTTAAGAATTGTTTAGATAGGAAGACTAATAATGGAATCTCTTTCGAAAAATTGGCCAAACAATGTACTGGTGTATGCTTGGTTTCTGGAGGTTGCTTTGCTGCTGGTGGAGTGTTTCTGTTGCCAGCCCTGTTGTTGCCTTGCTCTGCTGCAGGCAGGCACACACCCTTGTTCTGCCCCCACATGTGAAAATGCATGGGGGCCAGTGAATAGAAGAGCATAATGTGAAAAATGCTTGTTGCGAGGAGGCAACTTCAAGTTGGAGGGGATTTGGGAGGCATGTTGATGAAAAGGCTTTTGAACTTTGCTGCATCCTGGGATCAGTGCCTTTTTTTTTTTTTTTTTAATTGTTTTGTTTTTTAAAGTGTGACATGTGACTGACTAGTGGCCCTCTGCAACTTGACTGTCAATCACACCCGTTGGGTGGAGAAACACAGCCCTAGGCCAAGGTGAATTTCATGAGTGAATTGCATTTTCTCATTTTCTTGCCATTACTGATATCATACCTCTGTCCTGAAAAGGCTCTATTGTTGTTCATATTTCACTTTTAAGTGGCATTAAATACAATTGTTACTCAAAGGTACAGCACCTCCTGGAAAACTGCTTGAAAGCATAAAAGGATTTTGGAGATTTGCTGGATATAACTCTTCATCAGGATAAAAATGCTTATCTAACTAGCTAATTGGTCTCATATCAATGCAAATTATAGCAACTGAGTGGAAACCTGATCTAATGTTACTCAAACCTGACTCAAAATGAGACTGATCTGAATGAAAGCTAGTTTTGGCATTGCACACTTTTCTTAGTTCACATTAAGTTGATCAAGCAGCACAGGCAGATTGACTTTATGCTGCTCTGGAGTATTTGCAGCAGCCACACTGAAAGGAGGCTGGGCAAAAAAGGGAGCTGTAAGAATGTTTTCTTTACGGAATCACATAAGGCATGTTGTGTATTTGCGGAGGGCAGGGAGTGACAGGCAGAAGGGAGGAAGGTAAGGCAAAATCTGAGTTCCCAGGTTTCCATTACAGTATTTTCACCTGCTTGAAACCAACCATAAAAGGGTCTGCTGTAATTATAGTGCATACAACTGAACTCTTGTGCAGTGTATTGTGTCTCATCTAACTCCTTTCTAACTTCTTCAAGTCAAGTGGGTTTAACCTATTTGTCTAGGAAAAATACAGTGCATAGCTACCAAAGGGCTTGAATACACATAAGGTGTTAAACTGCATCTTGAACCTGCTATGTGGGTATACAAGGGGGAAACTAATCAGTAGTGTTCATGAAAAAAGGGCAGTGCAAGTATTATGTTGCTATTTTTTGCTCTAAAGTTCTTAGAAAAATCTGAAATATTTCTGTAAGGAATGCTGTTGTGAAGATGCTGTTGTTTATATTTATTCCTGTTCTTTCAGTAATGCATAAGAGAGTCAACATGTTTAACCCATTAGACCTTCCCCTCTATGAAGCCCCAAACATTCTAAGTAAGATAACCCTGAAGCATTTATAATTTCAACACACACAAGTGCAAACACACACACATGCACACATACACAAGTATGCAAAGTTGTTAAAATGCAAAGGTCTGTTTGGATTAAATTTTATTTTTTTTAAGAAAGTTATTTTTTAAAGAGCCTTTAATAAGAATGTAAATCTGCAGTTATAGTAGACATGTTGAATGTCTAAGTTTACTCATCCTGGCTTCATGTCTTAGAGCTGTTGGGTGGTACAACCCCTTTTGCTTTATATCAGAAATGAAAACGAGTTTCTGATGAATTTTCAGGAAACTTGCACAATGTTTTTTAACTCCAAAGACTTATTTTTTTCTATAGTTGCAGACAAAATCAGTCTTGATAACTTTCTCAAGGTCCTTCTGTGATGGAGGAATGGTAAGAAAATAACCCTTAGACACAATCAATGTTTAAATAATGTTCAAGGTGCTGGCAAATTTCCAGGTTCAACAAGAATGTTGAGTTAGGGCTTTTGTCCCCCCTCCTCCCCAATTAGCACTTAATTTTTACTCATGCAAACAAAAAAAAGTAGTAAGCAATAAAAATGAAAGCCTTAGAATTTGAATCCATACATCTGTTTTTTCAGATAAAAAGTAGTATACTTTTTTCAAGTATATAATACCCTTACATACTGCAAGAACATGTGCCAACTTTTGTAAATAAACCAAAATTGAAAGAGCAAAAGCAACCTCTGCTGTATACTGAAAGAGCAAACGCATTTTAAAATCTTGCAAAACTGCAGTTAGTATTGTGCTTATGTCAGGGAACTTCACCTATGAAGATGATTAGAAAGTTAGGGAAATTAGAAATTAGGGAGTTTAGAAGAAGTGAGGGATATGCTAACATGTAATATATAGTGAAAGTTACACAATTACAAAACAGATCCTCCCAGTTGCTATCAGCCACAATATGACAGAATTGTGTTGGGAAGGCACAGACGAACACAAACCTGGGGTCTTTTCTTGGTGTGTTCTGTACTCTTTATGCTAAAGATTGCATTTTATCACCAGTAATGAAGTTGAAATTAATTGAAAATAAAACATAGTGTTGGTAGAATTGCAGATCATAAGTCAAAATTAGGAGATCCTTTGGTAAACATTATAGTGTTTAGAAACATTGCAATGATGTTCAGGTTGTCAACTCATTAAACCTTTCCACCCTCTATGTCAGAGAAAACATTATTTATTGAGGGAGTTCCTAAACACAGTTATACTTACTGACAGAGATATTACCTCATGGTGTTCTTATCTGGCTTGAAGAAATACTAAACACAGCAGTGCTCAAGTCTAATGTTGGTTTCCATGAAATGGAAAGCCCTAACATTTTAGTTTAATTGCTGTCTATTTCCTCCAGTTAGCGTGTAGTGTGGTGGAATACTTGGAATTTTAGGAGATCTTGTCTGTTTGTGAGCCTTTGTTCATATTTGTGAGTTATTTGTCAGGTGATGTTTTAGACTTGTGATGTAGCATATGATTGTAAGTTTCTGAAAGGCTGAATAATCTGGCTGTTAGTACTATATGATTTAATGAGGAAGAAAATATGCTGATCTGTCCTACAGTATTTGTTGAACTGTGCTTTCTTTTTTACTTTTAAACTGTAATTTACTAGAAAGTGCCTCATCCAAAACTTGCTGGAGCAACTTTCTATTGATTTTAACAACTTTTGTCTTTGACACATTAACAAAACTGATTTTTTTTTTCCCTTTAGTCCTGTCATCACTATCCCATGCCTAAAACTGTTGCCTTATGCAGTGGAAATGTGAATTTTATTTCCCTTGAACTCTTTTTGCTTTACTGCTCTAAAATTCAACAGAAAATGAAATCTTCATTGCATGGGAGTCAGTGATGAAATCTGTGTTGGTTTCCATGAAAAGAGAATCCATGCAGAAGATTTAGGTTGGACCTTAGGAGGAATTTCTGCATGGAAAGGGTGATTAGGTATTGGAATGGGCTATCCAGGGGGGTAATGGATTCACTGTCCCTGAAGGTGTTTAAGAAAATACTGGATGTGGTGCTCAGTGCCCGGGTCTAGGTGACAAGGTGGTGTTTGGTCATAGGTTGGACTTGATGACCTCAGAGGTCTTTTCCAACTAAATTGGTTCTGTGATTCTGTGAAGATCTTAGTAATATACATTACATGAAGATCAGGGTTAACTTTTGTCTTACAGAACAGAATGAGATGGACAGTTTATTAATTAGCTGAGCGCAAAGAAATTCCTATTATTTGCTTACAAACAGAAAATTTTAATATAGTCTGTTATATAATTTCTTGTTTCTCTAAACAACCAAATAAGTATTTCATTAAGTTCTACATTTTGCTTTTCATTTTCTGAAGAATCTGTAATAAAGGACCTTTATGAAACATACCTTAAAATAAAAAGTTTCTTTTCTAGTCGGAAGAAAAGACTTCTGACTATTTCTAACTATGGCTAGTATCCACAGTATCTGCCAGATGGATAAAATTAAGCATTCATATCTCATCTTTTCCTGCTGAATCCAACACGTTTTGGAAAGAAACTTCATTCTTTCACATTCATCCACATGTGGCATGATACCTATGTAAATCTCTTCTGAATGTACATGTCAAAAAAGAGCTGAACTAATATTATGAGGTATGGAAAACATTTGTTTCAGGCCATGAAAAAATGTAGCCCTTTTCTTAACTTAATAATGTGTGTATGTGTGCGCATACACAGATATGTATATATTCCATGCACAACTTATCTTAAAATACAGCTGGGGAAAGTTGTTTGGTTTTCAAAATGAGTAACATATGGTCTTTATAAATTGTGTAAGAAATATTTTGAATAAATAAGTGTTGTGACTTATTTTACATAAACAAATAAAGGAATTTAAATTAAAAAGATAAATCTGTGCATGGGATATAAAACTGAAAAGCTTACTATGCTTATTGCTATTTTCGTTCTTTTAAGTGCTTCTAGGTCCTTGAATTTCTTTCAACTATATAAAAACTGGATTTACTCCCAGAGCTTCACTTCTTAACTAGGGCAGTTTAAAAACTAAACAAGGACTGAGTCAGTTAATTAATTTAAATGAGATTACAAATCAGAAACACATTACGTAATGTTGATTTAATTACGATTTTTATTTACCTAATTAAAACACTGTGAAGGAAAGTTAACAGTCTCGACAACGGCCGGCTGGGTGACTTGGCAGCAGCAAATCTGAGCTGCTGATAAAAGGGGAGGTAAAACAGGGAGCCTGCTGTGACCTGTCTGGCTCTGACGCTCCAACCGATCACACATCACCTAGTTGTCAGCCCATGTGGTGCTGGGATGGCCCTGACCAGCCCAAGCGTGGAGATGCTCCCACAGTGGCAGAGGCATGGGGTTTCACCCAGTCATGCCAGCCACAGGTGAGCTTCTCTGTGGTGGGAGGGCATAGGAGCATGTGAAGAAACAGGACAGCTGATGGCTTGGTTTGCTGTTCCCCTGGTCCAAAGCAAACAGTTTGATACCAAAGTGAAAACAGCCCAGCTTCTGCTGACTGGGCTGGCCAACTCCTGGGAGAAGGCCCTCCGTGGCTGAGCCCTGAAGGCTTTCTGAAATGACATGCCTACTTGGGCTAGAGCTTAAGTACCAACATCAACAGATACCTTAGCTTTCTGGGGCAAGCCATCAGCTCTGTTCCTTGCTGCCTGTTTCAGGTAGAAGGTTAGATAGCAGCACCCTTTTGAGGTAAAGAACATAGGTCACTGTTATGGCTTTTGGTGTGGGGAGTGGGTGCTGATGAAGCCTGCCTGCATAGTATCATCACATCCAGCCTTCAGGATAGCTCCTGCTGCTGCACTGGTTTCCTGAGAGGTCCCTCCTGTGCCTACTGGGTGCAAAGTAATGAAGGGAAAAAAAAGTTCTTGGGGATTACTTGCCTAAATAGAGTCTACGCTGAGGAACTGGGGCTTTCCTGAGATGTGAATACACCTTCTATCAATAGCAACCAGGACTTTTATTTCTGTGTTGGCTTAAGAGCCTTTGCACATAGTTTTCTTTGGTGTGTGTACTTAAATTTGTGAAACCAGATCTGCAAATGGATCAAGGTTAATGATATGTCTTCATAACTGGAGGATACCAGGAGACTTTGCCCACTAAACAACACGCAATCCTTCCTTGAATGGCCAGCAGGATTTGCCAGTGAAGCATGGTTTTCAGAGCTGAAGACACTCTTCATTTTCATGACTTGGATCTACATGTCCAACTTCACTTTTCTACACTGCTCATTTACCACCAGTTGTATGAATACGAAACACATTAAAAACTTACGGGACTGGCACTTCATGTACCTACCCAGTGAAGCAGCAGAGCAATCTTGGTGAACACAGAGGAACTCTTTGCAGAATAAGGTAGCAGAATGTCATATTTAAAAGAAGTCACTGCTTCAGTGTTACTGAGGTTTTTGGTCTGGATGTCATGAGTGCGTATTGCTAACAGAATATATGCTGTTGGGAAAAGATGTGGTGCTTAGTCCAGCAAACATCTCTTTCTCACAGTGAACCCTGATTTGTTTTTTAAGGTGCTGCTTCTCCTTATGTGAACTGTGATGCATACCATGTATTGTCAGGGCTATGTAATAATGGAATCATTTAGGTTGAAAAACACCTTTAAAATCATATAGGTCCAACTGTAAACCTAACATTGCCAAGTCCACCACTAAACTGTGTCCCTAAGTGCCATATCTACAGGTCTGTGAAATACCTCCAGAGAGGATGACTTCATAACTTCCTTGGGCAGCCCATTCCAATGCTTAGCCACCCTTCTGTTGAAGAATTTTTTTCCTAATATCAAATCTAAATCTCTCTTGAAGAAACTTGAGGCTGTTTCCTCTCATTCTATCAGTTGGTACATGAGAGAAGAGACCATCCCCTACCTGGCTACAACCTCCTATCAGGTAGTTGTAGAGAGCAATAAGGTCCCCTCTCAGCCTCCTTATCTCCAAGCTAAACAGCCTCAGCTCCTACAGCTGATCCTCATAAAACCTGTGCTCTGCAAGAGAAAGTTATGGGAGTGAACATTTCGTCATACGAAATCAGATAGAATTTTCAGGGAAAGTATTTGAATGAAACATAGTGGTCTGTGAAAATTTGAAAAATAAATCCCCCCTCTAATTAACATTTAAGAAAACAAGGGCGACACTCGCACCCATTCCATTTCCATGTTTATAGCATTTTAGTGGATACATAATGCAATAAAACACTCTGAGCTTGTTTACAGTAAAAATTAACTTGTATCACTAGAGTTGGTGTGAATAATACTCATAAAATTGTACAATAATTTAGCATTGTCAGATGGAGGAATACTATACAATGAAAGACACAGCTTTTGCAAAATGAAATTGATAAAAGTGTTTGTTTGGCAAGTTTGTCAATCCAATCAGTTGCTTTGTCAAGATAAAATATTGTAGGTAGTAGAAGGCAAGTATGTAATAAAGTTAGGATAATAATAATTAAAGGTAATGATTTAAAGTACGGAGATGAAATTATTTATTTGTTTGTTTTATGGATTTTTACTATTTATGTTATTTGCTTTGAAGGGGCAGGAGATACCTTATTAATAATTTTTTTGTCATGGATACTTTCTTACCATGACAATGTACTGAGAGTCTTTGAAAGATCAAGAGTTGATTAGGAAAGTCTTTGGCCCAAGGAGTTTAGGCTGTCTCCATCCTTGATGGCTTTCATGCCTTGACTCTCTAAAGCCTTGAGCAACTCAGTTTAATCCTGTGGCTGAGCCTTCTCTGGGCAGGTGCTGGGACTGGAGACATCCCCACATCCATACCACACTGTGTTAGCTTGTGATCCTGTGATTATCAGTCAATCATTTGCCTCAAGTTTTTCATGTCAGATGGCAAAGTAATCCTGAAGGATGACAGTCGGGAAGGTAGTTATGTTTCTTGTTTATAATTGTGACTTTCTCAGCTGTCAAGTGAAGTGTTGTATAGGTATGCGAAGCCTTAAAGAACATTAAACCGATGCACATGGTACCACATCCCAATGGTTCTTTATTCCACCTGCCAAAATCATGGACTATCAAAGTGCAAGAATGTATTTAGCTGTTGATGAATGATTAAACTAGTGTCTGTCAGCTGAGATGAACTGAGTACAAAGGCTGTCTCCTAGCCCGTGGCAAACAGAAGAGAGAAATGTGTTCATTGAAGTCACTGAGGAAATTTGTTTGATTAGTGTGACACCTGTGGACAATCTACTAGTTTCACTAAAGCATGGCTCAAGAAAGCGTGTTTTCTTTTTACAGATTCTGACACTTTTTTCAAGGCCTTCAATGTTATGCTATTACAGAGAGCCTTAAAAGCAAAAATTCTTGTATAGAGCATAAAGAATGTATAGCATACCTTCGTTTTTAAAGAGAATATCTTCTCTTATCAGCTGAAAAGTGGAACATTAGACTACTGGGATAAACAATATATCACTCAGTGAGCTGGTGACCAGCAATGTGACTTTCTTGGCTTTTCTGGAGGGAGTGTCCTTCCTGCTCATCAAAGAGAAGGTGGTGCAAAGGGAGAGAGTGTCTTGTCCCTCACTGGATGGCAAGCCATTGTTAATTTTTTTTGGTTTTTGATTTGGTTTGGTTTTTGGTTTTTGGTTTTGTTTTTTTTTTTTTTATCTCCACTCTGCCAAGAGCACCTTTCCTAGTATACCACAGGAGAAATAGATGCTTATTTTCTCACTTCTAGCAGGCTTTATTTAACTCTAGCTTGAGGTGCCTGCACTCACAGATACTCACTGGGATTGACGCCTAGAAATGAAAACATGGGAAAACAATTAAGTATAGAACGTATCAGCTTCTTGACTTATCCTTGCATACAGTCTCCTAGAGGCAAGAGTAATTTGAGATAGAGTTTGAATTTCTTGGTGACAACCCTGCTCATTCATGTTAAATTATACACAAAATGTACAGGGTTATGTGACCAGGTAGGAGTAAAGGCTGGCTTGAACCTATTTCATATAAATTGTTCATCCATGGGTTAGTAACTTATCAAGGCCTAATTTGCTGACTGTTGGACTAGTCAGCACCAAGAAGAGAGAGAGAAGATATACTTATTGTAGTTGTGAGGTGCATTTTGTGGAAGTTGCATGTGTAGGTGAGCTTTTGCTTTGTAGCAACAACAAAACTAAGGGAACTTTCAGTTGGGAGCTATCTAAATGAAAATGTTGAAAAGTTCAGTTTCATTACCTAAACATGATGGGGTTTTATTTACTTCTTATTGTGTATCTTTTCTTACAACTTTTAGTTTAGGAAGTTGTTTGAGTTTCTGAGTTTTTTTTGGGGGTGGTTTTATTTTTTTTAAAAAAAATTTCCACAGAGTTCTGAGAAAATTGAGTGCAAAGCAAGCTAGACAGACAATAAGTCTGGTTTATATATTTCTCCATCGCTCTGAAAGAAAGAGCTCATGTTGTTCATTAATGATATTGTACAGATGAGGACAAGAAAAGATTTAAAAGTGTCTTAACATGTTTTTTTTTCCCTTCCTTAGTTTCTGTGGCTTTCTAAAATGCCTCTTACTCCCTCTTTTAGAAGAGCATTGCCCCAATGTCTCTCTGTTCATTCAATGTTCTGCTACTAAATATAGTGATTTATATAATTTAATCCTAAAAGGATCATGGTTCTCATATCCTTTGCAAAGCTACTTGCATCCAATCAAAAGAGAGGAGTGCTGTATAATTACTGACACTAGTAAGAGAATTGGATCATCACAGGCTGTGTCTTTCATCTTGAGGATCAGATACTTCTCTGTGTTTAAGTGCAGAGTTCCATAGGGTGATGCTCACTTGCCAAATGTAATTCTGCTTTTTCAAATGTCCTAAGCAGAACATTAGATAAGTTGCTTCTTATACTCATCTTCAGTAATTCTTTTCCTTCTCAAAATCATTGAGACCTCACTGGTGAATGTGTTAGTAGCATCTACTGCTCCAAACATAGATTGAGAATCAATCTGTAAAAATCACGATCAATGAGTAGTTAACTTAAACCAAAACTAAGTCTGACTGGAAAATTATAATAACTAGCCAACTGCTTATCCCTATAAATGGAAATTTTTTTGCAAAGTTTCTTATTATAATATGAAACACAATTGTTTAAACTACCATTAGTCTTAAAATCCTGGATCCAGAAAGGAGGAGTAAAGGCAGGAGCTAAAAAATCACTTCCCTTTGTCCTTCTTTATAATGAGTTTTAACAAGAGAAAACTTCAAAGGTTATTTTCTGGTAGGTCTCATTAATTCAGTTTCAAATCTCCAAGCTATGCTGTTCAAGCTTTATTGGATGCATGTACTAGTATACTGATACTTCATTTAGCTACAGATCTGCAGTAGTTTTATACTTGGACCACTGTTGTGTAAAATTAATTCTCTTCAAGAATCTAAATTTAAATAACAGTATGTATGCTTTGCCGAAGAATATTACAGTTCACCCCCTGCAGGGGGAACTTTCTCATTGCAATGCAGGAAGAAGGATGGTTGTTCATAGAAAGATCCATCTGTGGAGATACATATTTTTAGCATTTCTTGTAGCTGATTAAACTTTCACACTATTTTGGTATTTCAAAGGGATGTACTGAACCTTAGCATGAGAAGAAACAGACATACTGAGTGGCTACATTCTGTGCTCTACAATTGCACTCCTAAGAGTATCCAAGTGCCCAAAATGTGGGAAGTGCAGAATCTGACCTGTAGACTTGCCCTTTGTGTGTCCTCACTGAGGTTGAAGAAGATAGATGAAATTTCATGTGAAATTTGTTATTCAAAGTGTCTGTTATTTTGTACAAGAGAGACATGTGAGTCAAGCCATGTTTATTAAGCTATATAACAGGTGGCACAGATTTCAAGGAACTTGTTGTAGCAGGTAGAGGGAATCTTTCAGTCTAGGTTGAGGGCTACATTGTCTTTAAGAAGAAGTGATGGAATTGAAGGACAAGTATTTGTTGATATGTACTTTTCTTCTTTTTTATCTTTCATAGTCTTGGGTACTGTAAGCAGCAATGCATTCAACAACTCTACTTGTGTCTGGAGTCCTTTTGGTGGTAGAAATTTCTGTGGTGCTATGATACAATCTTTTGGTAGTCCTATGCTACTAATAGCGCTGGTACATTTAGAACAAAATTAATATTTTTCATTCAGACTGAAAACTAGATACGTATATATGGAAAAAATGGCAGTGCTTGATTTAGTTTCTTACCTCTGCATTTTTTTTTCTGTCATATCTTTGCTAATTTCTTGCAGTGGAATGGGATTTTGTTATATTATGATGTGGGAATACAGGAAAAAGTAGATGGTTTTGAAAGCAACTTCTTACGGATAAAGATATAGCTTATTATTTAGTGTATTAATATGCAGTTGCATTCTCCTCTTGATTCACTAGTTGCATGCATTATGAAAAAAAACTCTTTGAGGTCTATAAGGTTTAAATCATGTTAGTTTTTATATTACATGATTGAATTTCACAACAGCAGTTCTCACAGACTAGGAACACAAAGCCTGTATTGTATTTAAACATACTGTCATATCCTCATACAGTCATAAATCTGTGGAAGCAATGTAGGCCTTTGTACTTTAAGGAGAGGCTAAAAGAAACAGGACTCATCACTGCAAGTGCCACTTGTTGCATGAATCAAGTATGTCTTTCTCGTCATTGCTTGCGAAGAAGCTACCTCTCCTTTGGTGATTATGCAATATTATATTTGGGGGATGGAGGGAAAAGCAATGAAAAGGTACCCTTGTAAATGTGTTTACAGCTTGAGTATTTACCTGAATGACTCTCTTGTCCTTATTCAATGATCTATGAGTTCATTTTATTAGGATCATTGCATCTTTCACAATGTTTCTGTTTCGCATAAAATAGGTTAAATACAGTGTGTTTGTTCAATAATGCTTCACATAGAAAGTGAAAGAAATGACCTTTAGAGAATAAAGTAAAGTATTAGTTTAATAATGAAGGAGAGTATTAAAAGATTGTGAGATACTTGCAAAACAAATTATTAAAACATTTATTTCATTTCTTTATAGATTCTGGACAACCAGGAAGTCCAAGCCACAATGATCCTGCCAAGAATCCACCAGGTAAGTATAAGTTCCAGAACATGTGCATCTAACATTGTTTGAGAATAAAGATACTATTGCTAATAGCTAAAGAGAGCATAATTGGTCAGCAGCCTATTTTGCACTGGTAAGTATATGTAATCAAGACAAGCTGTGATTTAGTTCATTTAAACTGGCAGTACTTCAATTGCAGTTTCATCAACATTCATTTAATCTAAGGAATTTTTCTTAAATTTCATGGCTTTTAGAATTTTCCAAGTGGGGATGGGTAGAGGAGTAAGGATACAAGATCCCAAATAACTTTAATTTTATAAAGTTCTTTAAATGGTACAATTTGTTTTGTCTCAGACAGGATGCAATTGACCTACATCTAATATCTGTGACATGAGCTAACATTTTTTTTACTTTTTATATGTGTGCTTTATAAGATTCAAATATTTTTTGTATCAGCTCAAAGCAGCTTTTGAACCTGTTAATGGGTCATGCTAGTGACAGTTGGGAGAGAGATGTCAGAGTAAATGCTCCTTTCAATGATTCTCTTAAAATAAAAATTCAAGAGAAAATCAAAACCAAACTTTGCCATTCCAGTCTGTTTTGGCAAAAAGTTCTTGGTATTTTCTTGAAGTTATTCTTTGCATCAATTGGATTGTGCTAGTAAATCTTGTAAATTCTTGCCGTATTATGCATTTTATTATGGTAAAACAAACACACATGACAGACACACTATTTCTTAATGAAGAAGGAGTGACTCCTGCCACCACCATCATGCTGTATCTTCTCATTTTACCTCTCAGAAGATGTTATCTGAAATAAGCTGCAACTGACTCAGTTTACTGTTTTTCTAAATGCAAAATGAACCATACTCTGATCAGGAAGTAATTATGTGATACTGGGCTGTTAGATATAGAGAGATATTTTCTTGTTCTGTTCAAACATTACAGAAAACAACTTGCCTTGTGGCTGTACAGTTTTATACTATGCATACAATCAAAGTATACTTTACTTGTGAAATATATCGTGTGTGTTGCATGTGAATACCATCATAGATTATACAAAAAGCCATATTCCTGTAATATAAACCCCAGATATATACACTTGAAGATTGCAGATATATGTTAGAGATAAGAGGGCAAAACAAATCAAATAAGATCATTATAAGGTCTTTTTCAAGTGATTTTTTTTTTTCTTCAAGGAATAATGTAGATTTGATATAATTTTTGGTTGGAGACTTGAATGCTATTTCTTTCTAAACTGTGTGCAATTTTAAGTGTAGACTTCTATTTTTCTGTTAAATGTATGTCATAAATTATTTAGAATCGTGGTTTAAACACCCAAAGCAGCAAATCTACACCTAAAACAAGTATGAAAATTTTCTTCATGGATAATTACAGTTTTTTGAAACTTGGAGCATTTTTCTGTAGAGTATTTGATTTGTTTCCGAGTATCTCTGTTTATAAGTGCAAGAAAAAATAAATGCCTAACGCTACCCCTTGTCATTTTAAAGGATCCTTTGTAGCTACTGCATTTTGGAAGCTGGAGGCAGGGTCTGGAAACTCACCTTCAATATATTTCAAAATTCTGTTTTTAAAGTACCATTTAGCATTTGGAGTAGGATGGTAGAAGTACATATTTTAGTAGTGAGGATCACATCCTGTACTGAGTCCAGTCTCTCCAGTCCTGTCTTACTTCCAGTAAGGAGTAATCTTTCTACCAGCAAGAGAACCCTGGGGAGGGCAGAAAACAAGCTGTGTAGGCTTTCTTAGACAGTTTTGGGGGTAAATACCTGATGTTTGACAAACTCCACCATTTCAGAAGGTGGAGGGACACAGAAAGCAGAGAAACGTGCTGCTGATTTCATCATGAACCTTTCTGCTTAAAAATAAGTGCGTAACACTTCCTCATGATTTGGACTTACTGCTGCCAGTATTATTCCTTTACTGTTTGCTAAGTGGGGGCAGAAAATGGAAGCTGTGCCCTGCTTCACTTGAAACCCTTCATTTAAGCAGAGTCAGAGGCATAATTTAATCTCATCTCTATGGGGATGCATGAACTTCTAGCCTTGTTCAGCTTCCCGGTATGATACTGTCTTGGAGTTAAACTGGCAAGGTGAAAATATTGAGGTTTGTGAGACAGCAGAACACGGGACTTCTAGGGCTGTGCAGGAGAGTAAGAGGGAATTGCACTCCATTCAGTTCATCTGGAAAAAGGACTACTGTCCTGTTCTTACTTATTAAACTTCACATGATTCTTATTATTAGAGCCAGACAGTCACTTCTGTCAGAACTCCAGAGGATATCCACTCTGAGGTTTGTTTTCGGTCCCAGGCCAGGCGCATGTGGATGGGTAGTGCCAGGAGGGTTTGTTTTTTATCGTGTTTTGTTGTAGTCTGTATGTTACAGAGCCAAGGTGCTGGCAAGGGATATGTGCTGTTAGCTTTTGGATGCCACCACCTTCAAAAAGATAGTGCCACAACAGAGGATGTTGGAAACTGAGTGGTAGTTGGCAAAGCTGTTGGTGTTAAAAGTGGTTTTCTTCTAGGTTTGGCTAGGCTGTCGCATTCTTTAGGGTGTCTGGTAATTTGCTGTCCTAACCACAGAGAGAGGGTAATGTCACTTGCCAAGCAAAAGAACATTAAGAACACTTGTTGGAATTCTTTTCAATACATTCCTAAAAATATACTGAACTCTTTGATAGCCCAATACAGTATTAAGGTGTGCAACTTGTGGTGAAAGTGCCATGTAGCTTTTGTAGCTAAATCCAGCGGTACTCTTCTCTAAGTTTTATTTTTCAGTAACTTTCTTCTGGTATATTTTTAAAGAATGAATCTTGCTTTTTTGACAGCTGTGTTGTAATGATTGCCTCTTTGCATTAGGTAAATAATCTCTGGATTATTAAGTAAATTCCAGACAGATAAAGCAACTGAATTGAACGGAGAAAGGAGAAGAATCTGAACACTACTGTTGTCTGCATCAGCCATTAAGTTCCCGGTATCTAAAGGTTTATATTATGCTAGCATGGTCCTAACTATTAAAAGTTCACATGATCTAAAAGAGAGAAGAAACATATCCATGGGTCCATCAAGAGTGACTGGACAGATAGACGCACACCTGGATTAAGAAATCTAAAACTTAACATATTTACACCTTTGCAAATGATCATTAAAAATAAACAACAACAATAAAACAAACACAACCCAAGTCCTTTAGGCCTGCCTTGTTTCTTACTATTCCACTGGGCATCTGATTAGAGCTACTCCTGAAGCATGATGTTCAAGGAAATGTAGTATGGCAGTTTCAGTGTGATGCTGCGTTATTATTTGCTCCCTGCTGGTCTCAGAAAGAAAATCTTTAAAAAGAGCCTTCACATGTGTGTCTTGAAGAACCTGCAATAGTGTGGCAGAATATGCACTGAAGAGAGATGTGATCTTTCAAAGTTTGCCTGTTGGGCATAAGAAAATCATGACAGTGGGTAAAAAACCAAAAATGCCTAGAACTAAAAATAATCTAATGATATTGACACAGCTGTAACAATTTGGTCTCCAGAGGTACAGTTCTTACTAGCCATTTTTTCTAGTTGAGAATTTTCTGAGTTTTGCTTTATTATTCTTTTCCTTTTCTGCCTGCTGCCTAACTGTTTGGACATTAATAAGATTCTTACTATTTCCCATTCGTTTGAGGTTGCTACTTGGAAACTTGATTTATTTATACACCAGTGTTAACATGACTGTGTCAGGTTGTTGCCATGTTGCTCAAATCTTTGAACAGCATTTTTAAGCTACTAAAATAAGAGTAAGAAATAGTGATACTGTAGAGTAAAATGCTGTCTTAATAGGACAACAAAGAGACTCAATTAAGAAGGTGTTGCTAAAAAGCTCGCAACCAGCCTCTTTTTGTACAGGTGCCTTAAGACTTTGGAGCTCTTCTTGTCCAGCATGGGACAAAAGAAGGGGCAAAGGAAACCCAGCCATCCTGAAATAGACAGTTATGAGCCTTGCTGGTGAGAGAAGACAAATGTGTTTAGATTCTTTTATCCAAGAAGTTCAGTTCAGAGGTATTAGGTTACACGTTTCTTAGCAAGTAGAACATGCTAGTATTTTTGTTTGGTTGGTTGGGGTTTTCTTCTCCCAGTAGAATTAGTTCCACTTAAGCTGGTTTAAGGAATATTTTTCTATAAATTTTGTAGACTTTCTAAGATCAGTCAGGGCTGAATGAGGAATGCAGAGGACTTAGGTTTGAGCCTGTATGCTGATGAATATTAAGTTATTTATATGGGGTGACATACTTTTAGACAAAGAGATTGAGAAACTGTCTCTTTGCCTCTTCGTCTTTCATTCCTCCATACGGTTTCCCTTCTTTCATCCACACTAGCCCATGATACATTGTCAAGGAATTTGCCTAATAATAGAATCCTTAATCTGAATGAGGGTGAATTCCCAGCCTCAGCCTCACTGCTCTGAAATTGGTTTTCCCCTTCTATTTTCACCAGAAGTTTTATTGTAGGAACCACTTCCAAAGAAGACCTTAGTGAAATTGCCATCTCTGAAGTTTCGTTTGTTTTTTTTTTTTTCTTTTTCTTAATTAAAGAAGGTGTTGCCAAAAAGCCTGCAGTGAACCTCACCTATCTCTCAATATGCAAATCTGTCTTGCAGCTGTAGAGCCCCAAAGGCTTTTTTTGTGCTTTCATATGGGATAGCAGCCATAGGCAGAACATTCTTTTTGGATCAAGCCCTAAGAAGTGTAATAAATTCGCCTATATATGACTGTTTCAAATAGAAGTATTTCAGTTTTAAGTTTTAGAATGTGTAGTTTCAGAAATAACTTCTGAGGAGTAATGTGATCTCAACCTTTGCACTCTTGGAAATGCAGTAAACAAATGTCTTTGAGTTTTGAATTACTCAGACTGCAGATAGTTTCATTATTTTACTTTATTGCAAGTTACCCTCATGGATGGGGAATTAGCCTCGTAATTAATAAGAATAGGAGACATAAAGCCTCATCATTGCAAACAACTTTTCTTGTGAAAGCAGTTTGTCGATTCAGACAGAATTGTACTTAAGCAAACTCATATTCACCTCTTTTTTTCAACATGGAAGTGGATATTCTGAAATGCGTGCTGTTTCCCATATGCCTACAACTGTGCAATCTCAGATGGCAATCTTCAAATAAAACAGGGTAGGGTTGGATCAGGTCAGAGCTTGATTTTCTGTGACGTTCTCCCTTTCCCAAATGCTCTACAAATCAGTAATGCCAATGATTGAAGGTGATACTCTTCCTCATCAGCTTCCCAAAACTGAGCCAGGTGAGGCATTCTGGGGGCAATGCCCAGCTTTGTTATATTGGTCATCATAAACCTACAGAGGTTGTAGAGCCCCTTTTTCCAAAAGGAAGAATTGCATGATGGCCTTGTATGATGGTTTGAAACTTGATGTGGATGGTTACTACTATCTGCTGGCTTAGGATTGCTTTTGAATTCTTATTTGCATCAATGGCTCTTCTGTACGAATCTACTGTGTGAAGAAATGATGCTGGGGTAATTCTGATACTGAGTTCACTTAAGATGTTTTATTCGATGGTGGGTGCAATGGCTTTTCCTTCAAAGTACGCACAGAGGAAGAACTTACTAAAAAAATCTTATATTACCGGATAGAATTCCAGAAA
Source organism: Xenops minutus (assembly GCA_035221455.1). Taxonomy (NCBI): domain Eukaryota; kingdom Metazoa; phylum Chordata; class Aves; order Passeriformes; family Furnariidae; genus Xenops; species Xenops minutus. The sequence goes on from JAWWEE010000085.1 coordinate 41,742,510, forward strand.
CCTGCTTTGGCAGGAGAAAATCCCTTTTTGGTGCCTCGTAGTCCTATAGCTGTTATAAAGCAATCCCCCAACCTCTTCTTAGCCCTTGGCTGTAGTTTCTGTATAACCTGAGACCTTCTGGAGTGGAAGGCAGTATGCACTTATGTTAGTTATCTTTTCTGTTTCTTGCTAGGTTTCAAGGCAACTTGCTGCTTAGGTTCTAGCGCATGAATTCCAGAGTCCATTGCACCTGGTGTTTACTTCTTCATCTTGAGGGTACAAAGAAATCTTATTTGTTTCTAAAAACGGCCAGTTTTGCTTTTTAGTCCCCCGTGATGCTAAAACGTTCAGTGGAGTCAGGGAATATTTTTAAAACACGCTTGTTCCCTATCCCAGTTACAACATTATCACAACTTTCAGGAAAAAAACCTAAAACCAGCAAACCAAAACAAGCTGTGGGTATGTCATAGGTCTGGAAATGGTTGTATGATAATCAATATAGCCTCATTCTCTAAATTCTCTAAACCTTAGTTCACCTGTTCCAGATGACATTGTCACTGGAATCTTCTTTGTCACTCCCTGGCTAACATTGTCTACCAGTAACTGCCTTTAATATACCCTGGTTTGGTGACAACTTATTTCTGATGCTCTTTTTCAGACACTGGTTTCAAAATGTATACATTAAGAAAGCAAACTGCATTTCTGCTGACTGTATTTTGACTTAGAACAGAGTGAGACTAATTTTTCACAACCAGTTCTGACTGTAAATAGCTGTACAAAATTATAGCAGCATCGAGAATATTATGTTGCGTAGTTTATGTACAGCTCTCTGCTATGCACCATGCTGAAGCTTCCAGGCTTTCTTCTCACTCTAGTTCCTGATGCTATACCTATCTTACTGATAGCATAATTCTACTATGCAGTAGAATTATAGTATTGTAGTAGTATTACACTACAGTATCTACTACTGTATAATTCCTCTTTTTAAAGATCCAGAAATAAAAGTGCACTAATACAAATTGTTTCCAGCACTGTTAGGATCCTTTCCCCTATTTTATAAGTTGCTAAAAAACAAGGCAGTGTCAGTGAAAAAACTAGATATATACCAGGAAGCAGTTTTATGGTTTGGCCCTAGTCAATATGCAGCAGAATGTAAACAGGCATCCTATTCATAAACATACAATTGAATCAGAAGACATAAAAAGACTGGTTAAAGATTTGTAAAGCTAAACATCACTGGTAAGCTTTTAAGTAATGTGAGAACAATCCTCTTAGAGTAATTGTGAGTGCAAACTGAATTTATTTTTCAGTAGGTTTAAACAACTTTATTTTTCCCCTTCATTTTAAGTCTTTGCATGGTTAAAATGGTTAGAAATTATACTTGTAACTTGTCTCTTGGAGGCATAATACAAGACATAGTACAGGAATAGTGTAGAAGGACTACGGCAGAAAGACTTCTATAGCAGTAATTTCTTCGGTAATTTCTCCTGCATATTGGAGCTTGATCAGAACTCCTTCTTGGCTTTAACCTCTTTACCTTTCATACTTGATTGCAGTGTTTTGCCCATTGTGGAATTGTTTGGAAAATAAATTTTTCAGAAATTAGTTTTCTGTAAAAAAGGTAAGAGAGAAGACAGATTTCATACTCACCCCGTACAAAAGCTAGGAAGAAATACAGAAAAAAAAAATCCACTGTTATATATGGGTTTTGGAAGTTACTGACTATACAGAATTGCACTACTACAGTGGTTTTTGTCAGAAATGTTCTTTTTATAAAAAATCTTTTAAAAATAATGACAATTAGTAAAATGCATTTCAGAAAGTGCCATCTCTCAGACAGGATGAGTTTTAGTAAATGACAATACTCAATGCTTTTATTAGGTTTGAATGACAAAGACAGCAAAGTGTTATCATGAACATCAAAAGAGACAGTAAATCCTCTGTAAGAAATACAACAATAGACTGTTATCAAGTGCATTAGTGTCTGTACTGAACAGATCAGAAACAAACACCAAGAATGCTAATTTAAGGCTCTTTAATTTGTTAATACAAATAGTGCATTAGGGAATGCTTAATCATAAAAACAGTAAGACCTGTACTTTTTGAAGTATCACCACTTATTTTTTTCTTGCGTGCAATGTAATAACATGAATATAAATATTAACTCTTATTCAGTAAGGTGATCAGTTTCACAAGGTACTGTTTTGTTGTTTAGCCTTTGTCTTATATACAGTGCATGTTTCTGCAAAAAATTGCAGCAGTTTAATGGCACAGAACATTTTCCTATTGCACAGCTGGGAACTTAGAACAGGTCTGTAACATACTAGATTATTTTTGTAACTAGGTGAAACTTGAAATTATCTGGAAATTGAATATACTGTGTTCATTTTTCTGCACTCAGAGACACCACTGGAGCCCACCTTCCCAGTTAGAATATAAGGCTTAGGCTGAAGTTGCTCAGTGCCTGTGACATAGACTATTTATTGTTGCATCAATTTTTTAATAATATTTTGTTACATTACATAGAGAAAAAAGTAGTTTTTTAAATTGATTGAGATTGACGGTAAGTGCAGTTTCCCTCTCTTTCCTTATGCCAGGCAAAGGATTTGCATGTATCTGTGGTGTTGTTATTTTTGGCCCATTCAAGGCAGGATGAAACCCAGGAGAAAGACATGATCCATCAGTCAACAATGCATCCTTTTGTGAGAGTACCACTTGGTGTCAAATTTTTTTCCCTGCTCCCATTTTGTTATCACAAGGAGAGAAATACTGTTATTGCTATATGGGTATTCTCAATATTTCCAGTGAGAAAAACTAAGAAATCCTAAGAGAAGACTCAAGATTAGATATGTGTGTCTGAGTGTGTATGCGCATACACATATACATATCTTTGTATAAAATCCAACATAGGTTTTTCTTCTTTTAATGTGAGCCTCGGGCCTTGTTCCCACTGTAATGATAACTTGATTAATCTCTGCTTGAGAAAAGCTCCTCTCAAGTTAGTCTGACTTGAATGAGACACATTGTGCTTGAAAGTACTGGTGTTTGGATAAACAGCAGAGAAGTTCAATCATGTCTCATTACCAGCTTCAGAGCTGGCTTCAAGCTTGTGTGCTGGCTTTAAGCCACACTTTGGGCCAACTAAAATCAGGAAACCAATTTTTTCTTTGGAAATCTCCCTTCCATGTAGTATTTCAGATTGTTCCTGCTGGAAGAAATTAGCAGAGAAAGGAAAATTGCCACTGTTCGAGGAACTACTAGCATTCATCCAGCTTGCCTATTCTTAGGTTAAAAAGTGAAAACTGAGGAAAGGAAAAATAAAAATAAAAATTTACTCTTTGCATTTTTTTTATATGGATATGCCCAGTTCTGTCAAATAAAGAAGTAAATATTTGAGAAGCTGTGTCATGTTTTCATCCACACAAAAAAAACATGGAGAAAAGGTGCAAGAGAATGCAGAAGGCGAAAGAGAAAAGCTCTTACTGGAGATATGTAAAGTTGCAGAGGCCTGCAACATCCAGGCAAAGGATAATAAGACAGAAAAAAGTAATGGTTATGGAGAGAAGCTCTTGAAAATGAAACAGAGAGAGAAATGTGAAAGGAAGGGAATTAAAAAGAGGGGAAGAGACCTGTAGAGCTACTAGTAGAAATAAAGCTATACAGGGGTAGTATGTGAAGTGACATTAACTGGAAGATGAGAAGATGATGGCATTAACAGAACACTGTTCAGTATGATCCCACAGGCCGGTAGTGCTCTGCACACCCATGGTGATCCTGGGATGGTTTTCAGCTAGGAAAGACTGACACTCTTATAAGTCTGATAGCATAACAGAGATGTCAGGAAATGTGCTTTGTCAGATTCCTTCACATTCTTTCAGCTTTTGCTGTCAGGTGCACTGTTTATACCTGCACTGGTAAATAGACCAGAGGTGATGGATGAAGCAACTCTGTGGGATTTGACAGACTGCTAGTAAACAGTGAAAAACACTCTTTTTGTCTTTGCCTTCTTTGTTTGACCCTGAAAAGTAAGTAGAGGTTTGTCCAGAGATACCAAGGACAGACCTTTCAAGTGAAGTGTACTGCTTTTACAGTCACTTTTCTGATTATAGTGGCCCTGTTTCTAAATTACTTGAAGATGAAAGCAGTAACTGACAAAAGAAACCCAAAGAACATATTACTGAACCATTGTTTTCCAAATCAGTAAATATTCCAGTAGGTGCAATTTTTATTTGTTTGTTTCTTTTGTTAGTGAAGCTATTCAGAATGCTCTTACTCATTCAAGTATTTGGAACAGCAAATTGATAGCTTATTAAAAAAAAAAAAAAAGCTGCACTAATTCAGAAAAGAGACTAGAGAAACCACAATAAGACATTCTTAGTGCACTGTCTCACATGAAAGCAAATAAAAAAATAACACTGTTGGAGCAGCAGTATGCACCAAGTATAGATCTAAATATTTTTATTGGTAAATAGTTGTTATTACTGCCTGTAAAGGCTGTGATGCTATGCATTCTCAGCTTTTACAGTGATTATTGATGTGAGACTTCCAAAGAAAACTGTTTCTTAGCTCTCTTTTCATAAGGTTGTCTGGTTACAGTACTGAGATAAGTCTTGATTATCAGCTGCTGTTTCACTGCAGTACTTCAAGTTGAGCTTGAATTTCACAGCAGGGAAAGTATATTATATACTTTTGTCTCAGAATAAGTAAACATAAGGCAAACCAATAATATATGTTTTCTTAAACATAGGTTTCTAATTTAACATGTATATGAAAAACGCACTGAATAGCTCAGCTGTTTTGTCCAGTTTCTCTTTTTACTGAAAATAATAGCCGACACCTCAACTGCCTCAGAGATTATGATTTGGTAATGGAAGATGTCATGTAAAGTCACCATCAGCAGGGTAAGAGTTAAGTAAAAATCTATTTAGCAGAAACTTAGGCAAGGGCAGGACTGCTCTATGGTGAAATTGATTAGTCCAGCTGATACAGGTCTTAGTTCAACTCTGACTTAAGATTTGAAAATACTAATAAAAGATACTAGTTTTCAGACATTCTTTGCATGGTTATTTGGGAACTCAGTGTATCACCTGTTAGTTTCTGTAAACATTTTAAAAATTGCTTTCTCACAACTCATCAAGGTTTTTTATACCTTTGCCTGAGTTTCAGCTCTCATTAGATCCTCTGATCAGCTTTCAGTGTACTTTGATCTATGTATTATAGTTCTGGGACTTGATACAATTGTTAGCTGGTGTATAAACCTATCTATAGTTATTTATTAATCTTTTAATTACACTAATTATGGTACTGTGATCTTTTTCAGTGTACCTTGAGGACAGTTTTGTGAAATCTGGAGTATTCAACGTGTCAGAACTTGTGAGGGTGTCAAGAAGTAAGTTATTTGCGTTTAATCATATTCAAAGCCTGCTTTAATCTAGTGAAGGTTTTTTCCTTGGAGTTTTTTCTCCTCAGGATGTAAGTTGCATAGGAAATGCCTACACCCATACTCAATTTTGATATATTTGACCACAGTATTGCTATTCATCTTCATGTGTTGGTAATAAAATAGAGTCTTCTTCTGTGTCTTCAATATTTTTTGTGTCTCCCTCTTCACACCTTAATGGTCTGATATATCAACAAAATTACCATATGTAGCAAAACCTTCTATTTGTTAGATTTTCTGCTTTTTAAGGTTGCCTATACATCCTTGGATTTTGCTAAAATGACTGATTTTTTTTTTTTTTATTTTGTGTCTCTTAAAAGAAAAATCACAGCATGGATATAAAAGATTATTAACTTTATGTATTAAATGCTTGTGTTTCTTTTAGTCAAAGTACTGGTGGTAATTGAATTTCTAATTACATTGTTTCGGCATCAGAAATATTGCACACATGAATGTACAAGAACCTCCATAAAATGCAAATAGAAAAGGACAAGTGAAGCTTCTATTGGAGAAGGAAAACCCAAAAAGCATATTAATAAGATCTACCTTGTTGACATTTAAGAATTTGCTGTAATAGTATGACATAAAACCCATGCACATTTTCATTTTACATTGCTTTCTGATTGTTTCTTTTCTCCCTTTACTGTCAACACTTTTAAAGTATTTCTCCTAAGACTTCATTAAGAAATGAAAAAGAATAGTTGAAATTTATAGTTAGAAGTATCTCTAGTGATGATATCAGCATTATGAAAACTGGATGGTCCAGAATAACTTTTTTTGCTGGTGAAGTAAGGAAAAACCAGTGAGGCATAACTTTCCAAACTGTTTGTCCACATTTTGCACAGTGTTAATTCATGCCACATCAGGATGCTTGAGGAATTTCTTTAACTTACCGAGGCTTCAGATGCATGTATTACTTCATTTGCTGTGGTCATAAATTAATATTCAACACCTAAAATTATCTTAAGTCTCTCAGAAAAACAGTGAGCATTGCCGTCCTTCAGTACTAAGGCATACTCTTGTGGTTACTGAAGATACCGTTTGCTGTTTTAGGAGGCTGAGGTTGTGTGAATTACAGCGTTCTTTTGTCAGGTGGTTAAGTACATTTTAAAGTAGCAGGCTACTGAGATTAAAAAGGAAAGAATATCGTAATTATGCTATGAAATTGTGCCCCATGCAGCTGTTATACATAATATACTTCTAATAATAAGCTTTAAAGCATGTGGTTTCTGTGGGATTTCTTACCATGCATTTGTTTAACCTCAAGCCACAACAGAGTTGTACTTTAACTGTCAGGAAAAATACAAACCTTCAGATACATTACACAACATGCAATTATTCTTTTAAGTGCCAAAGGTAGTTAAAATGCACAATGCACAGACAATGAACAAAGGTAACTACACCACAATATGTAGCATATAATTTATTCGTGAATTGCCAGTCTGTGTGGTACACAGAAGGTGAAGATAACACTGAGTATATGTGTTTGTGTGTAGGTGTACATATGCAAAGCAGAACCTGTGGCACTGGGTGAAAGAAAAGGAAGGCAGCAAAACATGCTGTCAACACTGAAGCCTATTATTAATAAAAAAGAATTAACATTAAGGGAATAGGAATTTTTGTATCCCCAGGTTTGTTCTTTCCATTTTTTTCAGTTTCTTAATATATAAAGCTAGCTGCTCTCATAAACTCCACCTCATTCATTATAGTGCTTCAGGTTTTTTTTTTTTTTTTTTTTTCTTTTCCCCATATTGGTACTTCCAGGTTATCACTTATAAAACAAGCGTATTATGTCTGCATAACTGCTAAGAGATTTCAAGGCACTGAGGAAGATAATACACATTTTTAGATATAATTGGTAGAACTTGTCTGTACTTGGTTTCTGCAGGCAGCAGAAAATTAGATACATGTAGTAACATCTTGATATTTTTCCAAGTTTTAAAAATGAAAAGATGGCTAAAAATATAGAAGATTGTCTTTGATGCGTTATGATGTGTTTTTCAGCACCTATAACCCAGGGAACTGGAGTGAACTTCCCAATTGGAGAGCTTCCGAGCCAGCCATATTACCATGATATGAATTCGGGTGTAAATCTACAGAGGTCCTTGTCCTCTCCACCAAGCAGGTAAAAACTAATGTGCTAATGTGAACCATGTTTAATAGCATAGGACAAGCAATTCCCAGATACTGTCAACAACCATTGATTTTATGAATTTCCTTTGATTTTGTGAGGCTAGCTATTTATGTCTGTTACCATAATCTATGTTCAGATATGAAAATTACAAATCTTGTAATTTGAAGTGATGCCATTATTGCCTGCCTTTTCTTATGATATTGAAGAGGATGATAACTTTTGTCCGTGTTTGAAGAGCTCACTAAATAATCTATCAAGAAAACAGCTACACATCCAAAAAATGCTGCTGAGTTGCAGGAAGGTTTAGTAATAAGGAACATGCTGGCAGAGCTCAGGTTGGTTGCATACACAAAGGTTGTCTTTGGGAGCTCCCTCTTGGACCTCTATCTTGAGAGATATTTTGGGCCAAATACTGTTTCTTGTGGAAAAGGTGTTAGGCCTATAAGGACCAGGTGTCTCTATCCATAACATAAGCCTACTCATGAGAGTGTGTTTCCTGCCTCAGTCTTTCAGGGAGCATTTCCCAACAAAGTGGGAACAAGGAGGAGCGTGTAAGATAGTTATAGGCTCCATGTGCCTGCTACAGGCAATTTGATCTGAGGGAACCACTTCTTCCGTGTTCAACATGCTCCCTTCTCCCATCTCTAAGACTCCATTTCCTCCCCCAGGAGCAGCTGGTGGTCCCACGGACGGAGAGAACCTGTGGTTCTCTCAGATAATGTACTGCTTCTCAGATTCTTGAGGCCCTTTAGTTTTCTGAATTTGTCTGATATACCATGAAATCATAAACACAATAAGACCTGTCATTGCCCCACATTTCTGCAATTCAGTGAGTCAGGAAGTGCCTGCACAGTGGGACAGGATTTAACAGAAGTGTCAGGAAGCTGAGGTTTTCTTCAACCACCACCTGATAACACCTTCTGGTTTATTTTGCTCAAGTTCCACTATTTCATTCCATCATATTTTCAGTTTAGCCGGACACCATATACATTGTAGAAATGGATGGAGTATTAGAATATATGGATTATCTAGAATAAATGAATTAATTATCACAGTGTTGTTATAGTAGTGGTAATAACAACAATAACACACCATTAAAACCTTCATCCTTTTTTTTCTTCAGCAGTCAGTATAACAGCTTCAGTATATATTGTTATGAATAAATTTGATTTTCCTCCACTGTATAGAAGTTCTGCCTCATTTTATGTAGCCTTTTGGTTTTTTAAATAAATAGTCAAAAGTGAAAAGTGCTTTTTCCAGGCTAGATATCTTTGAAAAGCCTAGGAGTTTGACCTGATGAACTACAGTAAACTATGTTTTTCTTCATTAACACATTTACCTAAGTTCCTGTTCTACCTTGTCTTTATTAGTAACACTTTCCAGTGATTTGTTTTGCTTTCATGGTTTCTGTGTAATTTTTAATACCTCCATGACACAACCTTTTTTTAATAGTCTACAGCAACAGGTTTCTTGGCTGTTCAGTGAAGTAGTAGTAGAATTTTATGTTACCCATTCATGCCGTCTCTGAAATATTAAGTCATACGAAAAATGCAGGTACATACCTGCATTATATATTACTAAGCAACATCATCTGTGCAAGTTGATGTAGACACAAATATCCACTTTTTTTTTTTTTTTTTTTTTTTTGGTTTCTAAGCCTGAATTACTCTCTATTGAGATATTTGTTGAAATCCAGTTTATCCACTACTAGCTGATTATCATATTCACTGCCAAATCCCACAATTCTTCAACAGCAAAAGACCCAAAACTATCTCCATAGATGAAAATATGGAGCCAAGTCCAACAGGAGACTTTTATCCTTCTCCAAATTCACCAGCTGCGGGTAGTCGAACATGGCATGAAAGAGATCAAGGTGAGTAACATAGGATTATTTTACTTCAGAGTATATTCAAGTATACAATAAATTCTGCCTTTTCATTCCTGCAATGAAATTATGGCTTTTTAGAATAATTTTTTTTCTGTCTGGTGTATGTATTTGCTGGTTTTGTAAGTGTAGTTAAAACTAACAGTCAACAGGATATTGTATAAACAGCCACATAATAATTTTTCCATCTGGTGATAACGTTATTGTTTGAAAAGATGTGTGGCAAGTGAAGTACTTGAAATTGTGTATGCTGTGATCATCCTAGCAAAGTTTTGAGTACAGTGCTTTCAAGTAAAAGCCAAAACATCTCCATACTATGGTTTAGTCAACACTAGATTACACAGTTGCTGTTATACCGTGCAGACTCCTATATGTGCATTTAGTCCATACCATGTGACTCAGAGTAGGTCCAATGGGTTCTTTCTGAGGAGACGACACATAGCTCTGCGGGACTATATCCATACGCTAAAGGGTGTTGGTAAGTGGTACTGTCTTCTGGGTTATCCAAAACAACAAACATGTTTGTGTGGAGAAGAAAGTTATGGCTGTCAAAACAGTGAAATCAATTGTCATAACTTTCCCTCATGTTATCTTGATGCTTTATAAACCTAGATGCTGCTGTAGTCTTTTGCCTCCCCTTTTTGATATGAAAATGTCTTTAAACTCACATATTTGAACAGTGGTGTTTAATGGATCCTGTGGCCAGTGCATGGTGCTGCAGCTATTTGGAGAGTCTGTGAAAAGTGCAGCACTGTTTGTAAAAGTGAAATTGAGAAAAAGACATGCAGTTGCTTCTCTTGGTGATCTTCCAATGTTTGCCCTCCTTTTCCACATTCACTGTTCCTCAATGCCCTTCAGTAACTGACTGACCCTTTGTTCTTACCTATTTTTTGTAACGCTTTTTTTAATTTTCTTTTTTTTTTTCTCATTTTTTCCCCCCCTGCTACGTTTTCTCTTTCATCTCCATGTGCAAGGTAGCATGTGATTGGTACTTAATTTAGCTGCCTTTTATTTTCTCATTTCCATTATAGTTGGTCTCCTTTTAATCTGTTCTGCTTACCCTCTGATCTATGTTGATATCATTAGGCTGTTTCTGTCACACTATGTTTACTACTCTTTTTCTTCATTATTTCTTCTGTACTTGCTATTTCTGATGGAGGCTTGAGTACTGTTCTGTTTTTAGCTGTTTGCAGCATTCACTTTTGAATCTTTAGAAAAAATGTTGGTTGTGGCTTTGACTAGCCAAACTTAAGAACAGAAAATGGGACTTCTGACAGTCAGTATCTTCTCCTTATGCAAAATATTTTCTTACCTGTTTTGCCATGAAACTTAAGTACAATTTTTAATGAAAAATCAGATTGTACTTCAAATAATTTTGTGGGTTTTAGATAAATTATTTGTAGCTGTGGGGAAAAGAGTTTATTGTTCCTCTCTGAAATGGTCTCTACATGTCTCTATTTGTGAAATTAAGTCCTTTCGTGCTGCTGAGTGAGCTGTAGGAGCTTCTGACAAGTGCAGTGCCACATAAACTCCTGAGCCTTTCACAGATGATCTCTATGGTTCTCAAGTATCTCAATTACATTCTAGGTCTTGAATCATTCTGTTTGAAGAGAACCATATTGCATGAACACTGTATTTGTTCAGTTTTACCAGCTTTCTTCATGTTGCAAATATCAGTAGTGAACAATATAATAATATATAATGCTTGAGTACTAAATTTCTATGCCATAGCATAGCTAGACTTCCAGACTGAAACAGCCTTTAACTCTATGTGTTTTATAAACCAGGGAACTACAATATTAGGAAGAGAGGATAAAGGAAGTAGACTTAAATGAGTGTGTATTTTACTTTTATTTCCTGGAGTTTACATACTTCTCTGAATATCCTGTCCTTCAACACTATGGAGCCTAGTGAAATTTTACTGGATCCCTGGCAGAGAGACTGTCTTTGGGACATTATAAAGGATTTTTTTTTTCTTTGTCCTTAAGACATTCTTTCATTCCCACAAAGGCACAGATATACCACTGTCCAGTGTGAAAAACATTGTATGAGACAAACATAAGCCTTTTGGCCCCAGACAATTATGTTTGGCTCCAATCACTTTCTGAGGTCATCCAGCTGCTGCAAAACCTCTGTAAGATAGTAACTGCAGTGCCTGTCCTTTGATGCTTGGCCTAACTGGAAAGGGTATGTGGCAGCTCCTGGCATATTTATTCTGCTGCTCATTTGTTACATGCTTGGTATCATCTTCATGGCACTGATTTCTTCACTCTGGTGACCAGCTGTTGGACCTGAGGGAATGACATGATGCTCTATCAGAAGATACTTAGGTCAGATATTAGGAAAAGGTTTGTCACCCCGAGGGTAGTTGGGCACTGGCACAGGCTCCTCAGAGAAGTGGTCATGGCACCAAGCCTGACAGAATTCAAGAAGTGTTTGGAGAATGCTCTCAGGCACATGGTATGATTCTTGGGCCTGTCTTGTGCAGGGCCAGGAGCTGGACTTTGGTAATCCTTCTGAGTCATTTCCAATTGAGGATATTCTATGATGATTCTATGATTCATAGTAGCATGTATCTGTACAAAGCTCTTTTTGGGCACAGAGGTCTTATCATGATATGGTGTTTATGAAAACCTGTTTTCTGGTGCTTTATGCCTGCAAGCACCAAGATAATAACAACAAAAGTTTGGAGATGGTTTTTATGCCAGAGATCTCACTGGTATTACCTCCCTCTCTCCTATGGATATCTGCATGCCATATGAAGTAAGGGATAAATGGAATAGAAATAAGTCATTTGGGCTCACATTTGTGTTCATCCAGTGTCAACAGGGAATACTAATGTAGTCACAACAGGTACTGCTTCTTCAGGCGGTATCCAAAGGTCATTAGCATCAGAAATGTGAATATTTCAACAGTATTCACAAATAAGACTATGCAGATATATAATTTTTATGGGTAGATAGCTTCTCTTTCGCTCTGATGCAGTTTTAACTTTTCCAAGGGAAATAAAATGAGGAACGGAATTGATACTATGATACAACATTACTGATTCGAGTGTCATTGTCTCAGTTTTGAATCTGACAGAGAGAAGTCTAACTTCTGAGCTTAGATAGATCTAGGTTCTTCATCTCTCTATATAAATATAATGTTTTTTATAGAAGTTGAACTTGTGTAGTTTTGAAGGACTCTTATCATGAAAGGCTTTTCATATCTATATTTAACTCTATAAAAAACCAGAAATGTCTTGACAGTGATAGTTTGGAATGGGAAATAGTCACAATAAAACAGTGTCAGTTGAAACAGATTGGAATAAAGTAGTTAGGAGTTTCATAGGTGTATATGGGGTATCTAGCAATTTTGACAGAGTAAATGTTAGAAAAATTAATGGGTACCACAGAAATATACTGAAATTAAAAGGAGAACAGATGACAATTTGCACTGGAGGGGAAAAGTTAGATCAACCTTTCATTGCTTTGAAGAACAAATATCATGTAGTTTAGTAGGTAAGTAGCTATTAGGAGATGAGTGATTCTGTTGTAATCCTCAGAGCTTCTCCAGCTTCTCTGTGTAAGCATGCATCATGACAGGTAAGAATATGACTACAGGAGTACTTGCGGTGTAGCCAGGACATGGTATTTCTGAAAGTAGAAAAAGAAATCTACCTCAGTTACAGTTGCTCATACCAGACTCTGCTTTCATTGCAAAACTCCAGATTTTGTCCTTTTTCTGTTCATTGTCATAGTGCTGCCAAAAACGTTTTGATGGGATTTTCAGATGTCGTGCTTTGTAGTCTGTTTTGAGGGACTTGGCTGTTTGAAAATGTAATTCTGGGCAGAAATAAATATACCTGAAAAGTAGTAACTTTAGAGATGTCATAAAATTGGTTAAAGACAGTCCACAAAGAATTAATTACATTACTGATCTGCTGTAAAATTATCCCCCCCATTAACCAACATTAATATTAAAAATAAATATTGATTTGTATTTATTGAAGTCAGATTATAAATCCTTATAGAAGAAAAAACCATATGATGCCATGGTAGTGTCCTGGAGGACACTGGCTTGCAAAAAAGTGTGTGATTAATTTTAAAAATATATACAACCACAAGAGTATATGTAACAGTTTCAAAAACAGATAAAAAAATACTGTAGAATTACAATATTGTTTTTTGACTGGTGGGAAGAGTCTGTAGTTCATGCCATTATTTTTGCTATGTTAAAGTACTTAAAAATGTCACTCTATTTGCATGATTTTTGAGACAAATTTGAAGTCTTCTCGTAGAGCAAATAGGCAGGTTTATAACTGCAAAAATTTACCCAAACCTTCTCTTTGCCATTAGCTTTCCAAGTAACTCACCATCCTTCAAAAATCCCACAGTCCCAGAAAGTAAAAAGACATCTCTGAGAATGATGCATTACTTAAAAATAGAGCAAATTAGGATCTCAAGTGCTGTGTCTTCTGTCAGATGTTGTGCAAGTTATTTGTTCTGTCTTGTGCTTTGTTTTTCCCACCTGGATGTCTTAATAACTCCAAAAATGTCTAGATCAGGTCTTACATTTCTATCAAGAGAATATATATTCTATATCTCAAAAGTAATTTGCTGTAGATCTATTCCAGTCTTCCTTTTTCCTGATTGCTGTTACTGAATTCTATACATTTTCATATTAAACAAAATTTTGAGTTCCTGCAGTAGTAAGACTTTGTGAAATAGATGAAAGTTTCTGCATGAGTAAAATTGCTGAGTGTTCTGTCAACTTAGAAATTTTATGCAGTTAAAAAAAAAAAGAAAATCTACTTCACAATTTGGAAGAGAAAGTTATTAAATATATACATAAAAATTAGTGACTAGGGCAGCTGATAAAGAGTACTTAGGATCTACCAGTCTAAGAACTGTTGGTGAACATCTAGATTTACTAACTGGTAAGCAAATCAGTCACTTTTTCCTTAACTCATAAGGAAACAGGAATATGAGAATACGAGAGCACAGTATATACATCTATAGCTTCCTTTCTAAAAGGTGGCTTGGCAAAGTTCATTAACAAAACTGCAGACAATTTCAGTATTTGTCCTTGAGATCTATATTACTGTTACATTACTGCATACAATTAAACAGGGGCTATCAACAATGCACGTTGTTCATTATAAAAGTGGAGAGATTCATGTAAATTTCCATAGTAGTTAGATGTCTAGAAATAATGAGTGTATACAATGAAGTGAATTTTAATTTTTCAGTTTCTTCATCATGTTCACTCTCTTACACCTCACCCACCTCTGCCAACAGTCAAGAGTCAAGATGCGAGCATACCATTAAAACTGAAACAGCTGGACCGCCCTCACCTGTTGTTTGGCCAGCAACTGTTGGACTCTGCACTTCTCAGGTCCCAACCCCCTTTGTCGGATACCCCTCTTCTGGACAGTTGCCCCCTTTTGCTTTCTTCCCATCCACTGAACAGTCCTTCCCCATTGAGGTCCTTCCCAATGGCTCTTTTGTTCTTGGGCCTTCTTCTCATCAACCGTCAAGGATGGATGTTCTCATTTCTGAAGTGAGGGAACTGAAAGAGGAAGTCATTAATGCAGTCCAGCAGTTGAGAACGGTAACAGGTCACCTTGACTTTTTGGTGTCGTGTGTTAGACAGGGTTCAGGATTTTCTCCAGCTCCTGGTGCTGCTTCTGAAGGTTAATGCTTTAGAAACACAGTCTCCACCTAACAGACTAGTTCATCTTGCAAAGGTTTACCTTGATGAATATCTGTTAAATGCAGTTCTGTGTTTTTGACTCAGTCTGAGTTCTCAAAATCCTCATATGTCAAAGCATGTTTGAAAGCAATTTATGTCTTGTTAGTAACTTGTTATTTTTGCCCTAGTTTTTTTATTATTTCAAAATACTCTTTAAACAATGTATACACACACTTTTCATATATATATATCTATCTATATAATATATATAATTTTAAATAGTATAATGTATCTAGTTTAGACACATTGAACGAGTGTTTTTTGCTAGTATAATGTGACTATAAGCACAGTAGTCAAATGCTGCCAGTTGATAAGTTTTCATAACTTCACATTCATAAAGTGAGATGTACCTTTGACCAAGAGTAACTTTTCAAAGAGTATTTCCAGAGAAAATTCTTAGTTTGTTGTTGTCCACTTGTTGTCTGCTGTGGTGCTGAAAGTGGCATCATAGTAAGAATAGCTTTAGCAAGGAAGGCTTACTTGGGAGACGAGAGTTTGGGTTCTCCTTCTGGTTGCAGAGTAAGACATTAATAGTACTCATTGAATAAATATTTTGTGTACTTGTTAAAAACCAGTATTTCTTCCATGATAGTTAAAACGAATTTAAAACCAATAGGGAATTGCTTTACTTTTTGTTTCCATAGTGCTAATTTTGCATGAAAAGCTGCTGGTTCATAAAATAAATGAAATGTTATTTTCATGAGGATGAAAAGTGCTATCTTATTCGTAAAGTTTGAAAGACATTAAATACAGAAAAATAGGTGAAGGTGCTTTCAAATACTTACTTAAGAAAAATACACAGAGAGAGAGAAAATAATCCATGAACATGATAGCCAAAATGTTTTCTTAAACTTCAGTGAAGTTGCTTGTACATCAAGAAAATTTACATCCTACATTACTGAGTGGAATGATGTTAAGTTTACACCCTCTCCAAAACAATAAAGCCACAGAGATTATATCTGTTCTTCTGTGTTCAGAATAGCTTTAGACTAATTTGTAACTTGTTCATAAGTATCTTCAAATATTCAGAGTAACAGATGAGGAAGTTTTTATTCTGGACAGAGAAGGGACCTGATTTTTCCTTCAACCCACGAACACTTCAGCTTCTGAACGAAGAAGAGTAACAAAATATTTAGAAATACAGACAGAAAGACAAACACAGTAGAAGATACAGCAGGAAGCATACAAAAAAGGTTTGCTTTTTTTTTTTGAATTCATAGAAATGGCTGTTATTTACTCAATAAAGTCACTGTAAAACGTCTTCTTACAGGTTCTTTGTCTTTTGTTCTGACAAATATATTGTGGTAAGGCCTATATTACGTAATGTTTTCTATATGTGATTACTGAGTCAAGTACACTCAAGATCTCCCATACAGATCAGTGAAAGACGTAAGTGCAAAAGAAAATTTTTCTTGTATACATAGCATTTATTCTGTGATAAACTTTATATTGTGGCAACATCCTGCTACTTTGATGATTACTCTAGATGTCCTTTAATTGAAATTAGTGATAAAATGCATGTCTTAATGCAAGATTTGGCCCAGAAACTATTACGTGTAATTTTCTTACTCCAGTGTTGCTGAGTGAGAGATTTCATTAGTACTTTTGAAACCCGTAAGCTCTTATTAGAACTTGCAGGGTATTTATTATTCTATGTGATTTAACCTATGTAGTGCAGAATGTCTTCTCTTATGAAAAGAATATGTATTTAGTACCTCCTGAATCATAGGTGTCCACACAGACTTTCATTTTTCTTTTCAGTTATGGTTACATGCATGAGAAGAAAAAAAGTGCACATTCTTTGGGCACCTCTCCTTTTTGTCTTCATTTGTTAGATTCTTTGTTTCTGTGCTATAGATATATTTAAAAAGGTTTTCTTTTTCTACTGCTTTCATACAATTTGTATCAAACTTCATCAAAGTAGTATATTTACGTGTGAGTTAATGATGTTATCTCCATTCAAAACCATTCCCTTACATTATTTTATCTCAAATGCCCCTTCAATCCTATTGCACTAGAAACAGTAAATATTTTTTCTGACTTTTGCAGTTAGATTGATTTTATTTTCTAGCCAAACATCCTTGGAGTCTCAGCATTAATGAGATATTATAGCTGTACATTTTTCCTCAAAGTCTGGATTACTTTCAGTAGGATAATTTAATAAATGACTGAAATGTACTCCAAAGTATTTATAATTTGTTTGGCTTTTTAATAAGATTTTGTCAGTTTCCCAGAATGCTCTTCTGTCACAGCTGTCTACTGGAATCACATCTCTTAATAATGATTCATAGATGAATGGCCTAGTCTATTTCTGAAGTGTAAAGTTAAATAAAATGTAGTCAAATACCTAAAGTAAGTACACTGTAACTGCTCAAAGGTTTTTTATGGCAGTGGAGAGTTCTTGGAGCCTCTTGTGGCTTTGTTAGTAATGGTACGGAGGTGGTTGAATAAACCGAGCTTGAAGTTGTAGGAAGAGATGAGACAAGAGGAGCTGCAGAGTTGAAGTCTTGACACTCTGTGTCTGGACCCCGTGTGTCTCTGTGGGGTTTATGAAGGCATTCTCACCCCCCTCCAACAGCAACACGCCAGATCCCCATGGTCTCCATGGTGGCACCTGCATCTTGGGACTCTTACAGCTGGACAGTGTTTCTGGTATGAAGTGAAAGTGAGGAAAGGTGAGGAAGGCTTGTCAGCTTTATGCTAGTAGATCAATGCATAGGAAAAAAAAGGTGTGTTTTCTCCTCACAAGAAACAGTGCAGATATGGTAACATAGTCAATGTGGATTTGAAGGATGGGAACTAAAAATTGCTGCCCACAGTTCCTGCAGAACAGCATGCTGTAGTGTCAGCCTAATCTTAGTATGAATAAATGTAAATTTAAATAGGAGTAATCTCTTCAGTATGGCAGTTAATTATTTACATGTCATATGACACTGTCAAACAACTGTTACAGGATTAGGTCTGTATGTCCCATCCTACTGTTGAATATTTCTTGAAATTACTATAGGATGTGAATGGTTTTGATGTGCACATATTCAATATTAGTGCTTTAATCTGACCATGATAGGTTTCCTCATCCCCTGTTTCATAAATGGCCTTTTGTTAAAACTGATTTTTTTGTTTTTTAAAGTTAAATTTAGGAAATGTGTTTACAGGTTTCCCAGTTACCCTAACTTAAATGATCATGTACTAGAATTATACTTTTCAAAACCTTGTGCGTATAATTTTAACAGGAGCTGTACTGAGTTGTTTTGATTTGTGTCGATAAAAAGTAAGATAATTAGTAATTCAATGGATAATTTTGGTTGTCCAACTTTATACAGTTGATCACAACCACCAACAAAAAGCATCTTACATTTGTTTGTACAGAGTCATCTGGTTTTCCCACCCTGCCTCCTCGTCCTCCCCATCCTCCCCCTCCCCGAATATGCTGGGAGATATAAGGGCAGGTAGGTTCAACCCTTCTGTCTTTTTCCAAACCCATTTCTGTTGAAAAAAATCACCAAGGTTAACACAGCCCACAAAAAGTGGCTATTGGCAATGGATTACAGTATTCTGCAAGTTCATTTGGGTAAGGATAAGAAGAATGACATGTCTAGTCCATCTAAAGAGTTTTCAGCTTTTGTGTTGTCTATAAGTTCTTGTATCTTTCTTCTTTTATGTATATTAATACTTACTGAGCAATACAAAATAAAACAGTGCAGTTTATTAGAAGACTAATGAACAAAGCAATAATTCTTTGGCTGTTGCAAGTAATTTACTAATTTTGCTGTAGCTTTTTTGAATTGCAGAATTGTTTAAGTGTTTTGCTTAACAGCTTACAATACTGAAAATTACATTGGTGGAAATTCTAGTCTAATTCCTCTTCCCAGGTTTTTCAATACAAATCACAAAAGATAGTAGATTGAAATGGCTTATCTGCTGTGAAATGGCTTAACAGCACAACAGAGTGTTTGATTAACCTTGGGCATGGTTCCTGATGGGAAAGCAGGTGTCACAGTCTGGTAGACTGGATTGAGTAATGAAGGAGGTATGCCTGTGAAAATAACATTGGCGCTATAATGTTGGCAAAATAACATTGGCTGATTTGAAGATGGGAAGCTATCAAATCTTTATACACTGAAATATTCTAATCTAGTATAAAATTTTCATATGTAAAATTCGTTTCTGCATTTAATATAGAAACAAAACTGAGATCAGTTTTTTTAAGTATGAAGTGAGCAGCCCTCTCTAAACCTTAACACTGATTGCTCCTAAAGTTCAGAACACTGTGAGCTGCTAAGCAGCATCACACATCTTCATGTAAGATCCCACTGTTTCTCTCAAAAGTAAGGTCTTCACCCTGAGAATTGTTAAAAATATATCAGAAAGTAATGAAAAAGAATTATCATGATTTTTTGTTGATTTTGTTCTATTTTGCTGACTTTTTTCACTCAGTAAAACATAGTTTACTAGAACTGGATTTTTTTTGTAAATAAAATTTTTAGGAGGGCATCTCTCTAGTCCAAGATGAAACTTAGAGTGAAGGGGAATGAGAGACCAACAAGTCAATGATTAGGGCACTGATTTGTAAAAGGGATGAGATAGTTGCAAAGACTGATATCTCTCTGATAGAGAATAGGAACTCATGCCAGTCCTTCTCTGTTACAGCTGTCAAGTATCTGAAACACCCAGCTGTTCAGACATATCTGTCTTTCTCTTCTATTTATTCACAAAAATGTTCCTTTTTTTACTTTTTGTTGAAAAGATAAATGAACTAAAATGTTTCAGTTTTCAGGATTCTTAGTTTCCATCCAGCCTCAGTGTCAAGTCTTTAGGACAGACATAGCAAAGTTTTTTTTCAATAAGTGAGAGATGGTTGTGCTTTAGAGTCACCCAGCTGTCAGTATTCAGTGTCAGTTATTAAGACACACAGTTGGGAAATACATAATGCTCTCAGTGTTAAAGGAAATCAGATTGACCTTACCTGAAAATTGGTAATGCTGACTCCGCCTGTGCAGAGTGCCTCTGCTTCTTCTTCACATGCACAGGTGTAAGGCATAAAAAGTTCACCTGAGCACAGTGAGATTTATAATGATTCTTCGTGATCATACAACTATACAATGTGAAGTCAAAATTTTACCCAAGTTTTCACATACCTACCAGATGTCATGGATGCAGTGGAGAGTGAGTTCCAACTGGATGTGATGCATGTAGTGTGTCCTGCCACCAGAAATTTTCTCAAGTACTGCCTCTAGGAAAAGATCACTTCATTTAAAACTACAGCATAAAAGCATGCCTTGACAGTGGGGCTATGGACTCTGTAGTTTTCCTTTTACACTGGGTGATACATACAGCAAGTTGGACATGGTTTTATCTTGCTTTCTCTGGAGGTGATGCTACACTAATAAGTTGTAAATAAATCTTTACAAATTGTTTGCGAGTGTACCTTTTAAAGAAAGATTTATGAAACTAAACAGTAGAAAATACATTAATAAGAAGAGTTCAAGAATTAACTGGATTAAAAGATAGTGAATATTTGTTTATGGATTCTTCTAACTCACCTCATAAGCATGTCTCAGCAAGAAAGAGAAGCTGTTATGTTGTGGTGGAGAGCTAGAGAGCAGGTCAAGTGTCCACAAACAGGCAAGTGGATGTTTAGACTTGCTCTGGGTCACTGCTTGATTCCAGCTGAATTTTCCTAATTGGTGGCTTGCCAAGTGGTGTGCCAAGGTGACATTTGTCCAGGAATTGCCTGGATGGCAGGCTGCTTCAGGGTGAGGAAGAGGGTCTTTGCTTTGATGAGAAAGTTGCCAAAACTCACGTCTCATTAGTGTTTCCTAAGGTTCTTTGGAAGCAAGCAACATAATTAAAGGCTGATGTAAACACATTTCTGAACTTTCCCCCCAGCATTTTATCACATTAGAATTGATCAAAATTGTTGCCTTGGGCTGTCTCGAACAGATATACATCTGTAGCACCATTTGTGCAAGCTGCTGATGAACAGGCTACATATGCTATGCTTCACAGCAGCTCTTCTGCCTTCCTATGTAGGCAGATTTACCTTGTTGGGAGATGAGATGATCTAACTATTTTTATTTTCATAAGCCTTTTTTACTTTGATATGGTGCTTTAAAATGTATGACATGCCACCCATTTCAGGTACATGCACGTTGCATCTCCGAATTAAAATAACAATACAGCCAATACTGATTTGGAATGGCACTGAGAATTTCACATTTGAAGAAAATTCTCAGCAGGACAGGACACAGTATCTGATTAATGTTGACCTTTCAATGGCTTTGTCCAAGTGCTGTTGGCATCTTTCAGCTTTTTACCTGTATTTAGCCTTTTTTTTTTTTTCCCCAAAAATCTGTTTTATTTTAATTCTTTAAGTAATAAGGATTGGAATCCCATTCCTTAAACTTTAACACAGTTATGAGAGCAAGTGGCTTATTTTTTGAACTTTGTCATTCATTATGTAATTATCAGTATATAATAAGCTCTCTGTAGCTATTAGACTTTATCACATAATGTAGAAAAAGTAAGATATGCCTTAAAGTGAGAAAAGTATGTGTTTTCTATTACATAGAAACTTAGTAAAATCATATGAAGTCTCACTGCTGCTTTAACTCAACCTTTATTTAAGGATCCCTTGTGTGACTCTTGGAATAGTGGATCTCTTCTAACTCAGTATATTCTGTGATTTTGTGATTTAAAGTGCTGTATTCAAAGACAGTGTTTCTTGTGAACAAAATTAAAGGCACTGAATAATTGCTTTGCATTTTTTAATATTTTTCCCCCCACTTTTTGTAACTCTCCAAAGAAATGTAACTTGCATGTTTTCCTCTTAAACCTCTAAGCTCTCTTGGTCAAGGAGGAGATGGCTGCAGCCTTTCTTCTTAACCTGCACAAACCATTATTGCTCTGTTTATCCTGTTGGCTTGATCTGTTACTCGGCAGTGACAGAAGCAGGAGTGCTCCCTCATGATGGCCAGACACACATGGAGAAAGCCATGAGGGCTGTGGAGGGAAAGAATTAACTGAGTTACTTCTCAATGCAAAGTGCATTGTTTTAAAAAAGAAGTCTGCATTTCGGTTGCCTGAGCTATATATAACAAGGCTTCTGAAGGTATCCCCACAGTGGTGTGCTGGGCAGTGTGCAAGCTGCTGTTTTGGTGGGTAATGAGTATTTTTTGTGGAAGCACTTAGTTTTATTTTTCAGACTACCACTCATGTTCACCATGAAGAGAAGGGAGTTACCTGTGTGAGAAGTTCACTGAGTATGTGTTCACTATGTGCTAACTACAGTTCTTATTTCTCTGAAGTGGGAGCAGGAATAAATTACACATTTTTAAAGTGAATGCTAGGGTTATCATAGTTACCAATCACCTTTTCAGCTGATTCTTCTCAGATTAGTGATGCCACTGGAAGGTTAATGGAACTCTGATTAGATTGCACTTTATATAGCATACTTCCTTTGAGCAATGAAAATGTTTTGGTTTTGAAAAACACAACAACTTTTTTGTGTTGAATGAAGTAACAGTTACCAATCAAATTGAATTTCTGTTCAATTCCAGAAATCAGAGCTGCTGATATATGCAGACCTTCAGGAGATTTTCTTTCACATGTTCTTTTGATGAATATGAGTTTTACAAAAGGAAAAGATTTTCCAGTACCAGTCCATCTTTTTATGGTTTTATTTATTTATTTATTTTCCCCTTGGGGGATAATTAAATGCTGTAGTTTTAATTTGAAATAAATTGTTTGCACATTTTATCTTCTGTGTTAGCCTGTATGTGGTGGAGTCACCAAAATACTTGGTCACTGATAAATTCTGTGACAATTTCTGATGGCCATAATGCTGTAGTTAGAGGTGGTGTCTGTAAGCTATTAGATACTCATCTTTTTTTCTCAGACTATAACATTGCAACATTTCTGCAGAAACAGACTGTGCTTGCATGAAACCACAGTACAAGAACAATAGCTGGTTAATTTTGTCCTGAACCTTTATAAAACTCCAAATCTGTTGTGGAAGTGTGAGAATTTTTTTGCTCTGACTGGGTCTAGGATCTAGTATGAAGAAGCTGGGGCTGTCCTTTCAGCAGAAAGTAAAACATAATGAAATGTTTAAAAATCATTCCAGGATTAATTCTGAGCATAATTTGCCTGTGCAAAGCTCAACTTAAAAAAAGATAAGTCTGATAATTTAAAAAAAAAAAAAATATTTCTTAGCTTAGCAGAATATATTCAAAAGAGCTGGAAGCACTTGCAAGTTTCTCTCTTTTACCTGCTGAGCTAGTTAAGAAACAAAATAGTCTTCCATTTTCTTCCTCAGCAAAAGTGAGTTACCAAATTTTTAAAGACAACCAGAGGTGCCTCTATCAGCACTCAGTGCTTTTGATAATATTAGATTGCAACTGATCAGTATAAAAAAATTATAACAACAACAATTGATATCTGTTAAAGCAGAATGAATGCTGAATTGGTCTGTTATAAGCAGTTCTTTGTTCTTACTGAAGGTTTTGCTGTACTAAATCCTTTATCGGCAGCATTCTTTAAGATGTGAACTTTGCAGGGTACCCATGCAATCAGGAGACATAATAGTCAGGATCAAAGAGGAGTGCAGGAGTTGCAGGGGGACTGGCGAAGGGTCACAGCCAGAGCCTGCTCTGAGTCTGATCCCAGTGCCTGTGCAGGGCTTGACAACAGGATGGGGCAGAGCAGACAAGTGGCCTCTCAGTTTTGTGGGTCCTGCTCTTAAGTATTCTTTTCAGGGTGAAAACCCACTCATAAGCTTTAGCTGGTTCAGAAAGCATTGGTCCAGTTTGGTTTCAGTGGGATGTTCGCATTTTGCAGATCTATCTATGACTTCTGAAATGATTACATGCACCCCAGAATAGCAGAATATCCTGTGCCAATATTAAAAGTGTCAAAAATCCCTGTAAAACCAATATGGTCCATTGTAGGAAAATCAGCTGCAATGTGGCTCCTGCCCACTAAAGTAGTTAAGAACTGACCTTTGCTTTAAACATGAGTTAGTACCATTGATTTGAAATGGAACCCAATTTTAAAATTGGTGTGTGTCCTATAAAAATATTGTAATTAACTTTGAAATAATTTGGTGCAAAACCCAACAAATGTTGTTTAATTAATTTAACTTTCAGAAAGAATCCAGTATTCTGCTCTATGAAATATCAGTGAGCTTGCATGGTAGAAATAATGCATTTGTCCCAACTAATTTTTTATCTTCACATAGTGAGATGTTTCTGTTCATGGGGAAACTGGAAGGAAAAAGTGGGAAGGACTTTCTTCAGGCAGGGAAAATACGAGATAGAAAAGTTAAAAGTATCCTTTGTTCTTAGGGAGATTACATTGTTTCAGTGTGATTTTGTGGAGGGTAAGGGATAAGTTTTGAAATAACACAATAATAGATATCTTAAACTGGCATGTGTATGGCAGTTACTCTACACACCTGTGTGTAGGTGTTACTTTGAAAAATGCAATAAAAATTAAGTGGCTGTTGAAAGAATAGATGATTTGGTGATGCTCAGGGAAGCTGAGAAGTGTCTAGCAAAGTTTTAGACATGCATTTCTTCAGTGTTTGACTTGTCTGATATGAAAGGAATGTAGTTTCTGTTTTTCAGGACAAAAACCATGGGATGATTATTAATTCTCAAGTTTGAAAGCAATAATTTAAAACTAGTTTATTTGTCATAGGGGAGTTCAGTCACCAAACAGTATTTATGCAAGAACAGTAAAAAGAACTATCTTCAGTCTACAAAATAATGTGTCTTGAGGCTTCTAGGCTAATGTTACTCTTATGTTGTTTTTCTGTTACAGATATGTCTTCTCCTACAATGAAGAAACCTGAAAAGCCTTTGTTTAGTCCTACTTCTCCCCAGGATTCTTCACCAAGACTGAGCACTTTTCCCCAACATCACCACCCAGGAATCCCAGGAGTTGCACACAGTGGTGAGGGTTATGGAGGAGAAAGAAAAAGCCTCCCTATTTATTTGGTCTACTCTCTTTTCCTATAATTAGATTGTGATGCATTTTAGCAGACTTTCTTAGAGACCTAATCCCATTTATAATACTGATTAGAGTAAAAGTAGGAAAAGTGGGGATATCCTTACAGGAGTGTTCATTAAACTGTTTAGGTAATCTGACTGCTGCAAGTCACTGAAAAGGAATAACCAGTGAATAAAATAAACTGTAAACTGTGTGAAGAGACAGTGGAAAAATCCTTCTGGTATTTCCTTTTTTCACCTATTTTTTTTTTTTTTTTTTTTATTGTTGCTATGACTGTGTTGTGTTTAAATACCAGATAGGTAGGATTTAATACATAAGAGAAGTCACATCTATGTTCACTATGACACAATGAAACAAGTACCAGTGCTTCTTTTGAATGCTTGGTCTAAAGACATAGAATCGTGATAAATATTTTCAAAATCTGTTTTCTGAAATCCATAGTAAATCCATAGTAAAACTTCACTTAAAGTGTGAAGGAGATACTTGTAATGTGACAGAATGCGTGCTGCCTTGAGGCTTTATCAGTAATGACAGGGAAATTGCAGCATCATAGTCTGTTTAATTTTAGAGGTGAGACTAACCCTGATTTTTCAGTTGAGAACATGATCCTCAGAAGTGTCTCCTCAGCATCTCATCGTGTCTCCTGATAAACTACATATACAAGGTTTAATGAGCAGAGCTGAGTGACTAGAGGACTAAAACAGATTTGAAAACTTTCTTCTTTCACCCACAGTTCTGCTTTGAGAAGTTTCTGTTTCATAATTTCTCCATGATTTCAAGTTTCTTCCCGTTGTTTTCAGGTGTAAAGACTATTTTCCCCTTAACATCCACTTATTTTGTTTTATGAAAATGAGCTGATGCTCATTCTGGTCTCTGTAAGGTTTCCATTGCCAGCAAATACTCAGGCACATAGATCAGAATAGTCACACATCAGAGATGTTGAGTGAAATAAAAGGGATAGATTTCTGCTCATTTATGTTTCTTTTGCACAGTTCTGACATGCCAGAGCAGGAACTAGCATTTTTTGTTTAAACTGAACTTGGTGGGGCTGTTATTAAAATGAATCTGCCACAAAAGAAATAATTTTTGGTCCTGTAGTTATGAATAGATCTTTAGATGTACCTTAGAGTATCATTTTCAAATATATATACTTGAGTCATAACCTAAGTTGCAGATGAGCTATTTATTTGCTCAGAAACCCCATTTTTATTTTTGTAGGCTGTTCTGTCAGTGAGCATGCCCAAAAATAACAAGTCCTTTAAAAATTAAACTGTAAAATCCCAGAGAAAATGAAAGGTGGCCCAGAAAAGCCATGTTGGTGTGCTTGTGCATGTACAGTAGAGAACCATGAGCACTTTATAAAAAGCCTTGCTTATACAAACTTCATTTTGTACTTTTCCTCTGCTGTAAATGAAAACATCTTTTCTCCATTTCCATTAAACTTAGTAGCTCTTTTTAATTCGCCAAATAGGTGCTCTCTAGGTGTATAGTGAAGCTGGAAACTGTGTTCTTGTGCAGTGTGGGAGAAGAAAACTCTCTACTTCCAGACTGACAACTGGGCAACAAAAGGACGTGCTGTACATTCCTTTCACTATGAAAACAATGCCGGTTCTTTAGACGTTGCACAGTCTATAGCCTGAGAAGTATGTATTTGTAGGGGATGGAAAGAAAGAGAATACAAAAGAAAAAATTGTACATGGGTAGATACTTCCTTGTTTGTCAGAGATAATTTTATTGCATGGATTTGATTTCTAGGCTCTGAAGTTGAATGTTCATTAGCTTTCTTCATAAAGATCAGCAAATATTCATGGCAATATTGCTGAGTAGATATTGTCCTGTCCCCAGATGAAGCAGGTAGAGAGCAATGCAGTGAGAAACCACTAGCTGTTTGTTTGGGCTTGGTGACTTTACTCAGTGATGGAGTGCTTTGAATAAAAGCGTGGGGTTTATTTCTTAAGTAAAATATTTGATTTGTATATTTAGGCTCCAGATGGGAAAACTGTGTTTTATGTGGAGAACTTTTACTGCTTAAAGAAAGAATGGAAAAAAATAAGATGGCATAACTCACAAAACTGAGACAAGATACAGTATTTACAAATTTGAAACTGTTGCACTTTCCATTTCCTGCGATAATATGAGGGGAGGAACTGTAAGTTTTTCTGTAAAAATGCCATAAAGCAGGAGTGCAGTATATCGATTTATAACTGACTTTTTATTTTTCTTGCTGTGCTGTAACACAGACGTGAAGAATTTTAGAAGAAACAAGATGCGAAGTAATTTTAATTTTATTTTATCTTCTCCAGTCATCTCAACTAGAACACCACCTCCACCTTCACCATTGCCATTTCCAGCACAAGCTATTCTCCCTCCTGCCCCATCTAGCTACTTCTCTCATCCAACGATCAGATATCCTCCCCACCTGAATCCTCAGGATACTCTGAAGAATTATGTACCTTCTTATGACCCGTCCAGCCCGCAGACTAGCCAGGTACTGTAAACCAATGTGAATGCTTCCAAACAAGTCCTGTGAGAAGTATGTGTCTTCCAGGGCATCTAGACTGGTTTCTCTCGAGTTCTGGTCTCAGAGAAATCTGTGAGATGGTATATAAGTGATTGAACAACTTCTGCTATTCATCAGGAGTGGATAAAGCGTGCAAGTTAATAATATCCACTTTCTCTTCCTCTGTCAAGCGTAAGAAAAATACTTTACTGACTGAATGACCTGGCAGTAGTAACAGGGCAGGTCCTGGTCCTGCACCCCTCCTGCAGGCTTGTTGTCTCTGTTCATGCAGGGCCACCAGAGGCAAAACTCCTGAAGGATGCAGCAAGGAGTGCACTAATACGTACGTATGTCCGAGCACACACACGGACATGGTATATTTGTAGACTGGCAATGAAAATACACTCTGGCAAGGTAATGCTTGCTCGGTTCCATAGGCACCTACATCTTGAACACAGCACTGACACACAAAGTCTTTTTTCCTTCCTTTTGTAGAGAAAATGCAGTAGCAGATATGTTGCTGGCAGCTGCAGTTTTTCAGACTTCTGTCTGATTTAGGAAATTAACAAGTTTTTCATTAGTGAAGAAATTTGTGAAGGACTTTGTGCAAAGCTACTTTCCATGACAGCATCAGCACACAGAGTTAGCATGTGATCTGCATTATAGGATAAACTGTAGTTGAGACTTTGTCTGTCAATACCTGGAATATGTCCAATGTCAGTGTAATTTAATCTTTGCTGCTTAGGCTGCTATTTATTTTTGATGCCTTCTCTGAAAAGCTCTTGTGGAGCCCTGTTGCTTGTGCTTTATCACATATTTTGGAAGAGCCTTGGGAATGTAAACTGAAGAGACAATGGGCAGGTTTTTCTGTTCCTGAGAATTAGGTTCCTTTGGAAGGACCGTCTTATCAGGGATGAAGGGGTTGCTAGGACAGCATTTTTTTTTTGACTTCATTTGTTTGTTTCATTTGTTTTGTTTTTCACCAATAATGCCAGGCCTTTCAGTATTCATTCTGGACAACAGCAATAGAACTTGAGACTGAATCAAACTTTCTGTGTTGAATAACAGATACAGACCCTTTGGGCTGTATGGGAGGTCATGGTGGCTATTGTCCCCTTGGGCTAATTCCCTGGTCCAGCTGCATGACTTTCTATGTGTTTAATTAAAAAAAAAAAAAAAAAAAAAAAGTGGGTCCAAAAAAATCAAAATTTACTTTGAAGGGAGAAATCCTAACTGTGTGGTTTTTGATTTTTATAATATTAATGCAAATTAAACCAAAAAGTGAACATAAAGTATGTCGACTTTTGAATACAAATGGTGCATGGATTAAAAGCCTTTCAGTCCTGTATAGCATTTTTGCTGCGACTCAGCTGGGAATGTTGCATGCAGGACCTGATTTTAATTTGTGTAAAATTTCCATGAATAACAAAGTCTAATTAAGACACCCATTAAAAGTCCTTAGTGTTAATTCAGTGAGGAAAATCTCAGAGTTCTGTTGGATTTTTCTTTTTTAAACTGCTCTCTTAATTAGGCACTATTAAGGGGGGAAATTATGCAAATTAAATCAGACCCTTACTGTTATGCATTTCTTTAATTATTCAGGGCTTGTTTTACTTACATTTTGATTTCTTATATGTGTTAAAAGAGCAGATTAGGTGATAATCTCTCTGGATTGTTCTGCATTCTGCTTTAGATCATTACTGAAAAAAATACAGCATCTAAATGAAATACCTAACTTTCTTCCAGACAGTTGAAAAATCTGTTGTATTACAGTTTTAACATTGGGGAGTATATTCATTGAGCTTTCAACTTCTTGTCCAATTCTCTTCCCTTACTTTTGGTTGAAAGAATGAACTTTAGACCATAAAAGATAAAATTTTACTCTGCTGATTTTTTTTCAGAGTAGTACCAAACTTAAAACACATTTTATGTTGTGGTACCATGAGGAATAACAGGCCTAACTGGCCTAAATGTACTCGTTTCATCACCTTTCCTAACCTTTATATTAGGGCAATGTTTTTTGTTTCATTCAATGTTTGATTTAGTTCCTGAGAAGAGGGGACGGGATAAATAATACCAAATATGGAATTCCAGTTACCTGCATCAGCTATTTACCACATTTTATTATAATTAATCACCATCATTAATGGAATATTTTAAAAATTTTATTCTTTAAAGTTCATCTCTGATATTTGCTGTATATTGGGATAGTTGCATGCCCAGTCAAAGTATTCCTAAATAGAACACTCAAAGTTTGGCTGTACAAAGATTAAAACAGCAGGATTATTTCTTTTGCTTAGGAAAAGAACAATAGTCTGTGAAGTTTCAGTGACAAAAGAGAATTGTTCTGATACAATGGCATGCTTTGAGCCAAACCAGTTTTGCTCTTCTAAATAAAACTTGAATTTTTATTCAAACAAATTTAATTATTATAAAACGCAAAACTGCATCTGTAGGAATACCAATCAAATTTAATTATACTTTCCCACCTCCAAACATAGTCATTTGGATTTCAAAAGGAGAACTATGATGATAGTTTTAATTTCATCTGTAGAAATAGAAGGGATGGATACCCTGGCAGCATTTACCTAAAATGAACTGTTCCTCCCCAACATCTTTCAGTAATGCGCTAATTTAGATTGTTATGACAGGCAGCTGAGATGCCTTGTATCCCCACAGCAATTTTGAGATTAATTACATTACTGCTGCACTGATTATAGTGAGACAGTCATTCTATTCAGTGGAATGCTTTAAGTAAAATTAGTTTAAAGATATAGAGCTCCCATAGGTTTCCAAGGCGGGAAGCAGTGGGCAATTTTCTTGACATAATGTTAAATGCTCCAAATTATGTGTGATGAACAGTCAGGAAGTTCAAACAGGCCCTTTGGCTGCAGTGAAAAATGCTTCAACAATGGATGATTCTAAACAAAAGGGAGCTGTGGCTGTCAGTTTCATGAATATCTGCTTTTTATCCTCTACTCAATCTGGAGAATAAACAAACAAATATTCTGAACAGAAATGAACCTTGTTAAATATAGAGTTGGACTTGTCTCCGGCTAGTAATCTGAAAGGTTCCCAGGGTCTTGAGAACTGCTGATTAAGAATTTCATCTGAGCCCTTTTTATTATATTTATTTCAAAGCTTTTGTTCTTAGCTATGCATTCATATTGCTGGTTGCGATTGTGCGCGTGAGTTTGTACCTGTAGTATGATGGGGTGCAGGTATCTCCACCTGATACTAGTTGCTTACTGTAAGTTTCAGCAAAAACTAATTTATTGACATGTGTCTAATCGACCTACAGTGTTTATCCATCTACAGTGCTGAGCTTTTTTAAGCTACCACAAATTTCAAGCATGTATTTCTTTTACGAATGATTCCAGATGGGTAAATCTTTTAATCTTAGAAAATATTACCTCTATGTCTATGTATGTGTGTGCACACAGAGATAAATATGCACACACTTGGAAAGTATTAATACTCAAGAATGTATGAACCAGTATATTGTATCAAAATCAGGCTTCCGGTGAACCTGAACAAATCACCAAGCACAACACTGCTTGTGTAGCTGAAATCAAAATTAAAAACTCTAAACTTAATGCACCATTGAGTTAAATGGAAAAATTTCCTGATTAAGGTGTGGTGAATCACAGAAGAAGGATCAGCAGGTGTGATGAAGGAAACAATGGTAAAGTAAACAGCTGAGGTGAATCCTGCTGAAGAATATTCTGGAATCAGTGAGAATTTTTTTTTTTTCTGACTGAACCAAGGAAACAGAAGTAAAGAGTCTTTCAAGCTTTTTGAGTATGGATTTTAAGGACACAGTTTACATATAACTTTAGATGAAATGTTCTGGTATTTTGATGACGTGTAGTTTTCAGTGGTATGGCAAAACTGACTCCAGTGTGGGAGAGTAAAATATTGGACCCTTTTCCTCTTACAATAAATGGCTTTACGGATATGGTGTACTACAGTCTGAGTGAAATGCTATCTGCATATTGTCTAAAATTCCTCCGTCTTATAAAACACACTTTGTTACAATGTGAGTTAGTTTGCAGCTTTGTCTTTTTATTGGTTTTGTCTTTGAAGACAGAAACATCTGAAGTGCTTGAGAAGAGTTGCTTTTGGAAACTCATGAGACCACTTATTTTCTGCTCATAATTGATTGGGATATTCAAGTTTGGTTTGGTGGGGGTTTTTTGTTTGTTTGTTTGTTTGTGTTTTTTTTTTTCTTTTTGGTTTTTGGTGTTTCTTTTTTTCAATGAAAGACAGGAACACTCTTCAGCAACCCCAGGCAGATGCTTTGTCATTCTTCAATAACTACAGTCATTTAGCACTGAGAAAGGAATCTTCTGAGGGTCTGTTTGGACTGGTCAAAGGGTTTCCTGTTGGCTCTTGGGAGAGTGCTAACAGCATAAGCGAAAAAAAAAAAGCAATATTGTGTGTATGTGGTTTCTTTGGTATAGCTTGTTTATAGCTTGTAGCTCATTTATTTGTTGACATTTAATAATATTCTGCTTCTTGGGCAAGTCTTCCCTTGTAATTTTGAAGAAGTTATTGAAGATTTAGTAAGGCAACATGCAGTTTTTAATTGTGATTGTGAGGCAGAGAGCGAGAGAATCCTAGCTTAAGGCTATCTATTGGCAAGGCATTTTAAGATTAATTGCACTTGTAACTGATTACTTGTATTTAGTCTACTCTAAATACACGGGTATGTCTCCAGAATGTATGAAATATAATGTAACATAAAGATATCTTTTGAACATTTATCTACAAAGATACTTCTTTTCCCCATGCTTCTGTCACACGAGCTTACCCTGTTGTTGAGGCAAATATACAAGGAAAGCTGGCTATTTTCTTGTGCTCTACCTGCTGCCAAAAACTCAGATTTTGTGAGCTCAATAAAACTGTGCTTCAAGATGGAGGACTCTAGATTGTCTTACGATGAAATGCTGCAATTGTTCTCAGTTTCAGCAGCATTTCATCAAGGCTTTCTCAAATGTATGAGACTAAGAGCTTTATAGATCAAAATCAGCACCTTGATTCCTTGTAGAAAGTAGTACAGAAGAGATGTTGTCAGCCAAGAACTGGCAACAACATGTTTTTTTCTAAAGTGTATTCATGGAGCATACAGGTACCTGCATTTCAGGCTTCATGAAGCTTTTGTATGACATCTTGGAGTGAGGTCTGTGTAAGATGTGGTGTCACAATGAGGAGATTCATACTTAAGAAAACTAGTAAGGGGCACTATAATAAGGCAAAGGACATTTTTGTTGCTACCATAGTGTTCATTAGCAAAAAGAAAACCTATATAGTCTTGCTTCTTGTTAAGCAAATACTTTCTGGAACCCACCAGGTTCAACCTGAGGGGGAACTGCCCTACAATACCTTCTGCCATCATACTGGTGGTATTCTAGTAATGCCATTCCCTTATGTTTAGTAGAGTCTCAAAGGCATTGTTATTATTACTCAGATAGTTAATAAATTGAGTATATGTGTTCTGTACATGAAACTGCCTGCTATACCACTGAGCTGTCTTCAGTGGGACACTAACATGGCCATTGGATTTTTACAGGTAATACAGCATTAGGGTGCCCTAGGCAAAAAGGAGAGGGAGAGAGAAAAATGAGAGACACTTCTGGTTTCTTTTACTTGTAGATCTTCTGAAACATTTATCACCCTCTGTGGATACCATGGAGCACAGTGACATGGGCTCACAGACAGAACTTAAAATGATCTCATACTATGATCTATGAACTATGATCTCCAGGTTTACTCATGTGTCTGGTAAACAAATGTTAAAGTAAGATATTTGATATGGGAGTAGGGAACCAAAATGTGCAGAATTGGATTTTCTATAACTTCATCAACAAAATTAATTCAATTAGTAGTCTCAAAACTACACTGCTGTAGGGTTTTGCAGTGATATTACCCACCATAGTATATGAACTTTTCCATTACAAGTGACTGGAATTGTTGAGAGGAAATGGTTGACAGGGTATTTATAAATACTGTAGTCAGTTGATCACCTGGCTGTAACAAGGTAACCTTCTTGCAAAACAGAGAATTTCTGTTAAAAAGCCTGTGGTTTGAGATGCAAATACATTATTCTTCAAGTGTAGTAGTTAGATAGAATAATGTAATTTTTTTATTAAGCCCTGAAGCTTCTTTCTGAAACACCTAACACAATATCATATATACCTATATCTAGGACATGCACAGATTAAGATGATTTCTGGCCTTTGTTAATTATTTATTTGAATATGCTATGTATTTAAGGTTCCAAAGAAAATTGGATTTATTTAATTTGGATTTTGGAGTTATAATTACAGGTTTTTTTTTTTAAAAGGCATCATATATATTTGAAAATTCAAGTAATAAATGCTTTATGTGAATTATTTAGATAGGTATGTCAAATTTATGTTATGTTTAGATACCTCATCTGTAGATGTTAGTGCCTGCCATTTCACTATGGCATTAAAAAGACTTTTGTAACACTGGAAATAGTGATCTATGTGACAAAACACTGTCCTGAAATGTAACAATACCTGAGGGTAAATGTGCTGATACTTGAGTATATATTTGAATAGAAGTCCAAAAGGAGGTTGATTAATTACTGATTATAAATATGTTAGTAAAATCCCAGCAGGTAAAAAAGGTGTAGTAAATCCTGACTTTAAGAAAGTCCATATTTATGTCTGTTACAAGTTTCTGTTCAGACTTCAGACCTGAGATTAACTGAAAGTGTGTACAGTGCACAACATCAGGTAGGAATAGTCTGATATTCTGAGTTATGTTACAGCTATGACCGCAAATACAAGTAATCTGTGGCTTTGAGCAAATCATTGAATTAATCTGCGGCAACTAAAGATGGTATGGATTTAAAAAAAAACTGGAAAATATAACACATCTGAAAATCAAAGTAGCTTCCAGTCCAACAATAGAAAAATGTATACCTGCATAAATTAGGGCCAAATTTGCCAAACCTTCATTGTGTTTCCTTCTTTTCCTCTCCAATTTTCAAGTGCACAGTTTTATTTATCTAACACAGCTACCTCCATGGGAGGAATTTGCTTAAGGTTTATGCCTCAGGCATCATTGCTCCGTGAATCCATCACACAGACTTATTGGTGCCCTATTTGATGGTAACAGTTGATTTTTCATCTGTAATGCATTTGTCTGTAAGAATCTCTTCAGGGAAAAGTGGAACTAGAACCTAGAACTTATATAAGGACAAAATTAATTTGTATTAAGTGATGTGCTGTATATATTTGGACTTGTAATTCAAGTGGATACTGTCCAAATAGATATGTAGTTTCCATGCCAAATATCTTTTGACATAACTGTAAAAGTTAAAAGGAGAGCAGATCACAAAAATTATTTCTAGCTGCCAGTGTTCAATAAGATTACGAAGGGATTGTTTCTGACCAGAGCGTTTCTCTCTTTGGCCTAAAAACTTAAAGCAGATTAGAGGACTTGAGAAATCTGAAACACCGAGTGTTCATGAGCCTGTACTGCCATTAACTATCACAGTCTGGAATCTAGATCTTTATTTCAAAAGCTTTTAGTTTTGTATTTTCAAAGATAACCATAGAAATGTGAATTGAATATAAACCGATGCAGCAGTATCAACGTCAATTCAGAAGACAGGCTAAAGCAATGACTCTGAGACAATTATACAATCTGTTTATTAGGACTACTTTTATGATCCTGAGCTGCAAACTAATTATGGTAAGTTAAATTTCAGTTTGTTCAACTGGTTCACTGTTGTTCATTGTAAGAAAGACAAGTACGAATGTTTTGTGAAGGCTTCCTATAAGTGACATACCTATAACAGATTTTGGGAGAGCATGGGAGTGTTTTTCATAGACTGTTTTCAAATCTAGTACACTTAGGAAAAACCCTGAAGTTTTAAGAAAATTTCATGTATACCATTTCCTGTGACAAGCTTTGTCAAAAGAAGGACCTTAGTTCACATCTCAAGGACAGCTAACATTGCTGAAGAAGAATTATATTTGTAAAAGATCCATTAGGCATGTGCTTACCCACAACTTTGGTTAGTTAAAAATTTAAATACAGGAAACTTTCAGTATGAGAGAAGAATG
The DNA here is from genome assembly GCA_035221455.1 of Xenops minutus. Lineage (NCBI taxonomy): Eukaryota > Metazoa > Chordata > Aves > Passeriformes > Furnariidae > Xenops > Xenops minutus. The sequence goes on from JAWWEE010000085.1 coordinate 41,778,297, forward strand.
TCTAAGGCATGTTTAAGCACTGGATAAACATATACATTTACCAGTCAATTTCACAAGATTCAGATGAGTGTATATGTAAAAAGCAGTATATTATCTTATGGACTTACACCATAAGGTCATACGCAGACTGCCTCTTGTATCTATGAAAGAAGTGCCGTTATTTATTATGCTCTTGACTTGGAAAGTTCCCATTATGAAACACTGCTGTGTTTTTGATAGTCTGCTTTTGGCCAGATGTTATGATGTGTGCATTATAGTGCATCATATCCAAAACCTCTACCCTACTCCCAAGCGTGTGAATTATTAGTTAGCCTTCCAGTATGGGTAATCTCTGTGGACAGCTGTGGTCAAGTCTTGGTTGTTCTCCAAGCTAGAATAGTATGGCATGTGAAAACAGAGGTTTCGCATCCGTCATTTGCTCTTAATACTTCATACATTAGTGCCTCTGCCTGGTCAGTTTACTCCTACTATCATGGGATTATCGTGGGTTCACAGACACTGCATGAACAGCAAATATATTTTGAAACAATCTGATGCGTGCTGCACCCAGAAAGAAAGCTTACCAAAAAGTGCTGCTACTTAAGCATGTACTACCTATCTGAGAAGAGACTTCCCTGATGACAAATATCTCATAGAAAGTCATGGCATTACTAAAAAAGCACACTCCAAAATGCAGATACTACAATGATGGAGATTTTGAAAAAACCCTAAGATAGGTAAGTAGGTTCCTTAAATACAATGTATATATTTCACAAGGCATTCTTCTGGTTTTGTTTTGTAGCCTAACAGCAGTGGTCAAGTAGTAGGAAAAGTGCCTGGCCATTTTACTCCAGTTTTGGCACCCTCTCCCCATCACAGTGCGGTGCGACCTGTGACCCTGACCATGACAGATACTAAACCCATCACTACATCCACTGAAGGTGAGGCATCTTCACCTACAGCAACCAGTAAGTATTTCTTTAGGAAACAAAAAATGTCCATCAAAGATTCGATATGATTTCAAATTGAGGCCAGAAAAAGGTGCCTTTTCCTACTATTTGACCAAGTGGGTGCTCATTTCACATGAAGAGCAAATGAGATCTGACTGCAAAGCTTTTCCTCTGCAAATTTCAACCAATGGATCATGTTACATGAACCAAAGTTTGTGACATGACAGCAAAAATGAAAGGGAAAAGCCTGCATATTTGACCACTGTTCAAGGAAAAGAAAATGTGTTTGTTCATCTGAGGTGGACATTGTTAAGACACAGAGAAGCACACCCAGACAACAAGGTTTTACAATGACGCACAGAAGGTATTCCAAACAGATTGGATGTTTTGCTCCTCAATGAACTTTCCTACAGAAATCAAGCCTTATTAAAATGCATACTGAATCCGAGCTATGACAATTGCATATTAATATAGGTTGTGTCTTTTTTAGAAAAAAAACTGGCAAAAGAAAATATTAATTTCATTGCTGCAAGGAATGGTAGATCCACTCTTTGTGGTTTTTTGTTTGTTTGGGGTTTTTTTTGTTTGTTTTGTTTGGGTTTTTAGTAGAAAATAACAAACTCTATCTTCAATGTTTCAAGCTCTTTATGACATATAGGACCATGTTATTTATCCTATTATCTTCAATGGAATTGTGGTTTTAGAAATAGGAGCAAATATCTAGGCTAATCTCCTCTCTTCCAAATACTTATGTTCAGTAATGCAGAATATTGCATTTTAACTATGATCTGCATGTCTGTTGTCCTCGAACTTTTATTTGGACTTGAGATGGCCAGTGTTACTAGTGTTTATAAGAGTGGTGAAAATTTTTAGTAGACACTTTGAAAAAAACTTACCAGTCTTTAAAAATATTAATCTCTTTAGGGTCTGTTGCATTAAAATTACTTTTCTAGATCTGTTTAATATTTGAATTGCAAGTCCAGTCTGTAATTTTTGGTCTGTCATTAATGGGGACCATAAACTGCGTGGTTTTCAGGTGTTACATTCCTTTAAATCTTTTCATTACAGTCTGAAGCCAACATTAGACTCATGCATAGGAGTGGTCAAGATGTAAAAGAGAAAAAGTGGTTAAACATTTATTATAGAAAGAAAGGAGTAATTTTTGGACATGTTTATAAACAAATAATTATATTGATAAATTTTTGGAAGCATTTTAGCTGTTCTTTCAGAATAGTAGTTTTGTTAAGAGCTGGGTATCTGTAGCCCCACTCGTGGTTTGTGGTAAAGTTCTTGCACATTTTAAGAAGAGTTAGTTTTAGCAGCAACAAGAAGCTGTTGCTCTAAACATTTGGACCAGAACAGAAAACTGAGAAAACAGTCCACACGTAGAGTTTCAAGTATTGATGATTTCCTTCTGCTTGCTGTTTGTCATGATTGTGCTTGGCCTACTTATCTGTGTCAGATGAGTTCAGGGTTTCTGATACAAGTGGTAAAAAGAACACATACAATGCCAGAACTATGTTGGGATCTTTTCTGGTAATCTGACCTTAATATTCATCATTACAGGAAAGAATACCTAATTTTTTCATTGTCCTACTACTAAGGGAATGGTTTGGACTATATTTTCCAATTAAATAATCATTCAGTTTCTTGTGCATTTCATGGGAACTTGGGTAGCTGATTCCCATTGAACCTTAGAAGATCTTGGCTTAGATACTTAAGGAAGGCCTCCTCATGCTTCCAAAGAAGCCTGCAAGTAACTTCTTGCCACTACAACCCATAAATAATAGTAGAAAAAAATCCCAATGTGAAAATTTTATTTCAATGTGCGAGTATGGCATATGAAATCATGTATAAATACTACATGCTCAGGGCGTTATGATTTTCAGAGCATTGCACTAGTGTGTCTGCTTGGTATATCAATTTGAAACTGAACTGATTACTGTAAGAGCAAAGAAAATGAAGAAGTGTAGCTTGTTGATGAAGAAAATAGCAAAAAATGAGGAATTATATCGTGCTGATATATAATATTTGAATATATATGAATACATATAAACTGTATTATCAGTCAGAATAGACCCATCACGCAGAATGCTAACTTAGTGGGAAAATCAATACTGAATATACTGAATATACTTTATGGCATACTTTTATTTGCAATAACTGATTGATATATATCTCTCAATATATAGATATGTATTTATATGACTTACACCTGGTCAACAAATTTTAATGATTATTCAGTCTGATGAGAATTAATTGGCAAATCAATTTCCTTCTAATAACTGGTTAATTTTTATGACAGTTTTTCAGTAAAGCCTGTTTAGTGTATATAACTTTTTTTTTTTTTTTTTTTTTTTTTGATAATGCATTTTTTTTGCTTGTATTTTCTGTGTGACTTCTTTATAATACTAAAGGCCAGTTCAATAAGTACTCCAATCTAGCTTCTCGCTGGCATCCTGATAGGGGTCCGTCCATTTTTAGTGGTTTTGCTACTAAGTCTTTGCTATTTTGCCAGCAAGTTTCCAAGCTGTGATGCTACAAGTTGCAGTGTGGACGTCTCAGCACAGGGAACTTGAGTAACACCACCAAATTAACTAGATAAGTGCCCCTAAAACCCATGGGAGGGTAATGGCTTTTAAGGGTTGCTGGCAAAGACCGGATAGGAATGTGTCCTACAGGTGAATGATTCATGTCCTGTAGCTACTCCCAGCATCATTTGTCATTCCCTTTCTCCTCAGAAATGGATTTCTTCCACCTTCTGTACTGAGACACTGAGAGACTTCTTTAAATTTTTCTCTTGGGAAAACATTGTTTCCTGATGTATGGAAGAGTGAAATATTTACTGTAATATTGCACAGTAAAAATTAGCTCTTTCTCATGAAAATGCTAATTAGATTACATCCCATTTCCAAAGGCGTATGAAGATTCATTTTATGCCACATAAATAAACCAAGCTTTTTATATATATTTTTTTTTGCCTGTTACAGGGCTTTTGTTTGTTTGTTTTGTGTTTTTGTTTGTTTGTTTTTGTTTTTGTGAAAACAGGGCCTTCACAACAGTAAAGATAATGTGTTCCCTAGTATTTTTTCTCAGCATTGTCATTTCAGTTGTTCCACAGGTGCTTTTTTTTTGGTGTAATGGAAATGAGAGTTGTGATTCCTTCAAATAAATATGTTAAGACGTCACGTGAAAAAAAAATAATTAGAGGAACTATTATTTAAAAGAGACGTCTTTATGATTTACACATGCAGCTTCCATTGAAGTTGATAGGAATTTACACATGCCTTCCTAGATTTGGTCCAGTTTTTCTTTTGCTTCCTCTTAAATAAAGGAAAACCACAGACACATCCTATATAATGCAAAATCATAACTCTGGATCTCTCATACTTATACTATACCTGCACGAGGTAATAGTTATGATAGGTTGGTATTTTTATCAATATGTTTTGTTCTTCCTTAATCAGCCTACACAGCCTCAGGCACATCCCAAGCCAATCGATATGTGGGACTAAGCCCAAGAGACCCATCCTTCCTACACCAGCAACAGGTGGGCAAGTTTCACATAGGTGTAATGATATAGACAAGCTTTTGTGATATTACCTTCCACTGTACTGCAAATGTTATCTTAGACTGAAAGCCAAAGATGAAGTTTATTCAAAACAAAAAGGAACCCTTTGAGAAATACCAATTTAGCCTATGGTTTTTTTTCTTAGATCTGTGCTCTCCTAATCATATTTCTTTAATTATTTTATTTTTCAAGAGCTCATACATTTAATTGTTAATAGGATTTTAGGAAGCAGAATGAGGTGTTTAAGAAACAATGCTAATTTCAAAATCTGTTTAAAAAAATAAGCAGAATTTCCAGAGCAGAAGGTCCAATTTATTATTTTCAAGCTATTTTATTTCTTTCCTCACAGATGTTTATCACATTTCTTCATTTTAGTTTTAGAAGAGCAGTTATAAAACCAAATTCTCAATGCAACACATCATAACGTCTAGTATAATAGGTTTAAATTGGTTTGCTGATTTCAAATGTGATAAAACCATGGTTTTTTTCTAGTTTTTTACATCATTTATGTTTCAAGTAGCATTTGAAATTTTACATCTCATTAATGCTGTAAATTTGATGCAAATGAAGTGTTTACCCAAACTGTGAAAATATACAGCTGAGATTAATGATGGCATACAAATAAATTAGCTGCAGTCAGTAACAAGGGCATGGACATACAGAAATACTACATTACTAGTAACAAACATAAGTTCAGACTCCTTAGGATTTTAACATACTTTATGATGTGTGTTTGCATTCCTCCTGAATCTGAACAGTAGAGGACTTTGAAATTCACAACATGTAAAATCTTACAAAGAAAGAAGCTACATGTGGTAATAAGAAAGGGGCTGTTAAGTAGTCCTTGGTATTTGTTGCAATGGTGTTTTTTTTTTCTCAGGCTTGGATTCCTGTCAACAGTTTGTACACATGCCTGTTTAATTTTGCAGTAAAACCTACCTGTTCTGTGTTTGCTGAGCTATAGCGTGTAAGTGTGGTTCAGCTGGAACTCCATTTCTCCCCATTCTGAGGGGAAGGTGGCAGTATGTCCATTTTAAAGGTCAATACCTGCAGAGTTCAGAGAAAATCACTAAGATGATGGTTTATTTAAAGTAGCTGATGTTTTGCCAACCTTTTTTTTTTTTTTCCTCTAACTAGTGAGACCTAACTGCAAACATCTGTACGCTATGAAAATAGCGAATGACAACTAGTGGGCTTGCCAACCATTAGTTTCTCAATAAATTTTCTGGCATATTGTTGTGTTGGTGTTTTTTAACCTCTCAAAGATTTTTGTATTATGAAATGATTTGTAATGACTGTAACATGGCTCTTTTTAAAACATGCAGAGTATATGTTTATTATGTTTTAAAACATGCACAACATCTCTCCTTAAGTATGGTACATATAATTTGTGGACTTCTTGTGAAGTTTTACACACTGCCCTTTGAAATGTCTTAGATATACAGTTCATTTGGGGAATGTGCAATAATTTTTTTTCACTCCATGTATTTGAACACAATTTTTTTTCTGCAAATTTGCTACTGCTTAAGTGCATTGCATCTTCTTCCAAATTCATTCAAAGACTTACAAACTTTTGTTACATGCCAGAAGGTAGTGGAAGCACCTTAAATTTTCTCACAACTGAGTTTGTGACATAAAAAGCATCCTAATGTTGCACATCCAATATTTATTTTTGTCTTTGTGTAGATAGAAATAGATTTCAAAATTTCAGGAGTGTCATTGGAATATAAAAGTGAGGGGATCTCAAGGGTCTTTGGTGTTTACATGCACTGTATCTTATATTCCCTTTCATGGTAAAACATGGCCAGATGTCTTAGGGGGAAGGGGAAACTAAGTTACATCTTACACGTACTTTGGAAGCAGAAAAATTATTTAATGCCACTTTGTTAAACCAAAGTTATCTGTTACAAAGCGTATTGCTTCATAGTCTTATTATATAAGTTCAAGAGCATCAGTTGGTAACCAATGAGCATACAGTAAATTTAAAAATTGTGTTACTGTTCTTGCTGTCAATTTTCTGCTCTCTTCTAATACATGCAAAGGACATGTCGTTGCTTGCCTGAGTGTATTTGTGTGTGTGTATGTATGCCTATACATATGTAGAAAATTAAGGAATAGTATGTACAGCTGAAACCATTTGAAAGAACAGAATACTTTTAACAACAAAGTTTTTCAGATGGATAAGTATGAATGTATGTTTGTATGTATAAGTTTCTAATGAATTAGTTACCTTCACTCAATGCTAAAGGCATCTTGGATAAGACAGTGCCATATATGTATATTACTCAGAAAGTAAGGTAGAGAACTGAGATTGTCTAAATAGCTTCAATAGAGCAAAGGTTATCCTTTGGTAAGGCAGAAATGAGATTGATTTACTATGTCCTTTCATTACTTTACAATAATTTAAAGAGACCACTCTTCTTGTGGCAGATTTTAAATGCATATGGTTTAAAGCAGCCCATGGTGAATGAAAAGAAAAAACAAGAGGTATGTGAAATAAAGGCAATCAATCATTTTGTATTAGTGGAGATAAATTCTAAATTAGGAAGCCAGTGGGTTTAGTTCCAGAGAGGTCTTTTAAACATTCACTGTATTCTGTAATGAACATTGACCCTTCAAAAATAAATATTGTCACTGGTGCATTTTTTACTTAATTGGAGGAGTCTTTATGAAGATTTATTCTCTCTGGTTATGAGAAATATTGACATGTATCCTTGAGTACTTTTTGTTGTTAAAAACAACCATTATGTAGTCCATTTAAATTACAGTAACCACAATAAATTTAAGTGTTACATATGTGTTCTGCAACACACATACACAGAATCTTGACAAAGTGACAGTTCTCTAGAACTTCTAGTAAACAATTTATAACACAGCTGACCTGGAATACTCATTAGATGGGAAACACTGAATAAAACTTTGAAAGACAGTGCATAATAGGACCAAGGGGAGAGTTTATTAGCTTTTATTGGTCTGGATCTTGCGAAAATGTGGTGTAATATGTTTTACTTAGCATGTTACATTGATAGTTAGGAAGACCAGGTTCTAATGGGGAATTAGAATTATTCAGTCCACTTTCTGATGCAATTTTTGGTGAATCTTTCCATTACCTGCCTTGAAATGCCAGATATTTTTATACTATGGTGTGAATAGTTACAAAATATATCTCACTTCAGTGGCATCTAGAGAGTCTCACCTATCTTGTCATTTTGTTGTAAAAAACTCATGTAAGCCCCCTTCTGTCTAATACAATACATTAGTGACCACTCGTCTTTCTTTACTTGAAAAGGGGCAAAGGAAGTGATAAGAGCTAGTACCTGACTGACAAGAGTTTTTCTTGATTTTACTATTGGTGGTTGGTGGAATTATTTTATGAAGTCAAATGTAGTGCTCAGTGCTCTTCATCTGTGCTGAAACATCTCAAATAAACTGTGAATAAAAGTTGGATAATCTTTGCAAATGTATGGGAGCACCTTTTTCCCCCTTTCTTTCTCGAATTGCATTTATTGAAGATTTATGGTTTCTAAACCTTGACTAGGGGAAAAAGCAACAAATGGAGGAGTTAGTTAAATTCAGCCTTCTATGAGTGGACAAAATTCCCTGTCAGGTTCTAGTTGTATCTCTTACTATTTTGGCTTATTAGCTTTAATGGCAAGAACATTAGTTCAGTAAAAAAAGTCTTCATGATCAGAACTCTCATGCTTATGTAATGGCATTTCTGTAGCCTGCTTGTTCGCAACCTAATGGATTTCTTATGTTCTTGAAATGACAGACACTTAGCATCAGCTTATCTTGTTTCTGGCAATAAAGCTAGAAAGTTGCCAGAAATACTAGTTATGTAAGTTTACCTGTGCAAACAGTATAAAAAGATAGATGGATGAATGGATGGATACATACAAAGTCATTTGTATTTATTGCAAATACAGATTAATGGTTAAAAAAAATAAGATTTCTATTGAAATAAGTGTTTTCTTTCTTAATTATGTAGTTAATTTTAATACCCCTTGCAGCCTTGTGTGGGTGAATCTATTTTTCATTAGAAAATATAAATAAATGGGTTAACTATTGAGGTCTGTGAAGACAATGACTTCTAGAACTTTTCCGTCACAGTAAAAGGTACTAACTAGTGCTGGGTCAATTGCTGAGGAGCTAGGGAACGCTAGTGGCATGGTTTTCATTAGAATTTGGATTTTCTGGGTGTGGTATATTGTACTCATGATTTTCACACAGCTTTTACAATTATGAGTCAGACATTTGCAATGCACATAGCTAAAAAGGTCTCTAAAATGCAAAATCAGAAAACTGTAGATACCTTCTTATTTCCTACAAGTGTCTCTTTGGTAGGAAGTTGTTCTTACCAGATGCATCCTTTATTTAATGCACAGTTCACGCTATTTGTCATGGAAATTACAAAAGTAAATGTCCACTGAACACAAAGTATTATTTTGCAAAATGTTTTGGGTGGATGTCACTTTTGCTTTCAGCAGCAGGCTGAAAGAAGAACACAAATGGACTCTTAATGAGAACTTCTCACTAAACTCAGGAAACAGGTTATCAGCACTTAGGCTGTTCTTATTGTGTCCCTTATCGTAATTGACAGTTTGACGTAAAACTGGGTCACATGATCACCAAGGAGGTATGCAAATGGCTAAGAGGTCACCTTTTGCATATGCTTGCTGGAAAGGAAACACATTTAAAGGAAATTTCAGTCAAAACAGTGACAATATGCAAATACTAAGTTTTATGGGCTTTTATCAAATAAGAGAAGCTGTAGCAGTCTCCTATTGCATTTTCCAAAATATGTATCTATTTTCATTAGCTATCACAGAAGCTTGAAATTCATGTTATCTTGAACACCCACTCTTTAAAGACAAGACTACAAAATCTGCTTAAAGTCTAACCCCTAAAAATTATTCCTACTATTATTATAGATTGTGCTGTTGGCTGTGAACTTATAATGTATGTGTGATTTGCATGCTTAAAACTCTGCAGGATGTTTGTGCTTGCAAGATGCCATTTAAATTGTGAAGACACCTATAATGAAATCTAATCCTTGGGCAGAACTTCACAGCAACCTCACAGCTCTGGAAAGTGCAAAACAAAGTCAATTTCCTGGCATTTTACAGAACAGAAGCACTTGGTCTACTGCTCTACTTGTGCATGAACCCGTGGCCCCTTCCCATAAGGTGGCTGAGGTGAATGAGGGAGTTGCACTGTCTCTCAGAAGTGCTTGCAGTGGGCTGTGTGCTCTCCACTGCTTCATGAGTTTAGCACTGAGGTAGTATGGCAGGGCTGAGTGCAGTGCCATGCATCAAGAAATGGCTGGGCTTCCTGTGAGGATTCTTCATCTACTGCAAGGCTGGGTATCCTTTCCCACTTCAGAATACAGACCCATCCTCTGTTCTATTGTGGTTAGATGAGAGATAAATAAGAAAACACTTGATAGCGTTTCGTGGATGGAAGGTGTTACTGAAGTGAGGCTCCTGTGCTAGAAAAAGACAAAACTGTAGACTGAAGGGCAAGTCTGCCTGACAGGCATCTAGGAAAGACTTTTCACCATGTTACATGCCAAATCACATAATTTATTTTGCATTCATAGCATATCTATGAGAAAATTAGTAATGTTTTTCAGCATTTGTCAGATGTCTCCTGAGGTCTATTTATGTCCCTCTACTGAGGGATTTAAGTTTTCTCAAGTAGTCTTCAAGTAGTTTCCTGCCTCTCCTTTTCACATGTCCTGCAGAGCAACACATTTTAGATGGCTTAGAATGAGTGAGAGTGAATGTGCCTTCTTATCTCCAGCTAACAATGTGGGATTATTTTAGAGGTCACCTAAGTTACTCTAAGGTAAATATCTAGACAGAAAGCTTTCAGTATGACTCCAGACAATATATAGGACTCATAATACTGTAGTAAAGTGCACTACATCTTTCTAAAGCTTGGTACTTATAGTAGGCCTGTGCCCCTAGGCTATTCCTACTGGGCTGTCTGGATACTCTCCAAGGGCAGCATTCCCACTGCTGCTTTGAACAGACAACTTCTTCCATCAAATGAACCCAGGCCTGCATGGTTCTTTTAAGCTTTTCCAGCCTTTTTACCCAAAAAGCATTCAACACATTCATGGGATGTCAATGCAGACTTTGGAAGTGATATTTCTGTATAATTTTGAAAGTAAATTTCTGAATCTTAGACAACCTGATCTTTCAGCAGGAGTGGCTTGGGAGTGAAAATTTTATGTGAGGGAGATAAAAAAATCCCCCAAAAGCCCACATTTTCCATGCTGGTTAGGTTTTAGAGACAGTGTGGTAGCTATGTGAGCCTACTGAAGAGTGTGGAGCAACAGTTTTTAACATTGGGAGAGTATATTTCAGTACAATTGATCCAGCCCTGTGCTTATCACAGAACCAGTTGTTGTGAAAACCTGCAGTTCTTCAAGATGTTGTCACTATTGCAAGTGTGGCAGAGTTGATGCAGTGAATAGTTCTGTAGTTTAATTGTGAGTCTGCTGTAACATGGATCTTCATATACACGTGCATGTATGTATCTACAGCATATGTATAAAATGCACATGTTCTATTATCACATTGCAGTACTTAAGTGTATATGCATTGAGGTACATATAACTGTATGTAATAAGAAGCATGCCACTACTGACATTTATGAAATAGGTTTGAAAAGCTTTTTGGAGCTTTCTTAATGATAAATGTTATACATTAACTTTGCCAGTTAATGCCAGTGGAAGGTTTTCATACAGACTGTGGGAAAAATATTTAGTGCAGAAGCCAATTTACTAAAATGTAATATATCAGTTCCTTACTGTTTTCCCCAAAATGGCAAATGCAATTAGGTCCTGTAGCGAGCTAAGTGTCTGCAAGTTTTTTGAGTTAGACCTAATTGCATAAAATAATTTGGTAACACTGGTTTGTAATTTTAGTAATTTTTAATGCCTATCTTTTACATGTAGCTTTTGTATTTTGTGAAAGACAAAAAATAAAAGGTGGGTGAGTTTAACCTTTCAGTCTTCTGTTTCAGGTGGAAGTGAGTTTTTATAGTTAAATTATAGAGCTTTAAATTATGCATCTGTAATGAAGGTGGTGACATTCTTAAAGATTATAGCAGAAATACATCTAGTGTACATGGAGTAACTGAGCTGACGTATTTTGCTATGTTTTCACTATTAAAATCAGGTTTAGAATACTGTTTTGTACAGTGACAATCAAATATTTACTTACCCATTTCTTTAAACAGATTCAAAGTTACTTCTAGCAAACTTTTTGACTGACTGTTTCCTTTTCTGGTTAATTTCATGTGGTTTAGTCATGCTTTTAATGGCCTTTAGAAGGTCCCTTGGAGTTCTTTAGATAACAAACAAGAAACAATCCCTATGAAAACATCAAAGACTAACATTTCCATTTCTCAGACCTTAACAGCAGGAAGCTTATGAGTCTAACAGCCAGACAGGGTTAGGTTTGCAATATTGTCTTGTCCTCAGCATTTGTATTTGTCAAGAAAAGACTGCTATTAATTCTGCTCCAGTGAAAACAGTTTATTGTAGTTTGGTTGCTGTAGCATGTGCTATCTAAAGACTATGAATATGGATTGAGAAAACTAAAATACATTGAATGCAATTAAACTCAGACATATTATCTTCAATTTGGAGTGCTCTATCATATATAATGGAACAGCAATTTATATAAGAATGGCTGTACAGAGGTTAAAATATATGTTTTCTTCACAAGCCAGATAAGTTCACTTTCTTAGAATCAAAAATAAGCAGCATATCTTTTCAATAAATCTGCTAACACTGTCGGGCAGCTGTTAACTAAACAGAGCTGTAGAAGGTTGCTTGAGCAATCTGTGAAGGCAAAACTGATGATTTGAGGATCTGGGAAGAATTTGTTTCAGCTAACATTTAGTACATTCCTCATTATATTAAGATGCAGTAAAGTATTTTAAATGCAACTTTTCTGAGTTTGCAGCAAGATAAGATTATTTTATCAACTCTTGCTAAGCAATACCACTTTCAGTAGCAATAGATTAATAAACTTTAATTACAAATACCTTTACTCTTCTTAAATAGCAAGGGCATACAGTTTGTTTAATTTGGGCAAATTTTCTATAAATTGCATGTCTTCTATTTTGCGAAACTCATGCTAGAAGTTATTGATTGTATTTGACCTTTACTCAATACACATTATATAGAGCATTGCTTAAAAACCCCAGCATTTTTATTTCCTTCCTCAAAGTATCTCACTATTGAATATTAACATTTCCTTTTATTCCAGCTGTTTGTAATCTAATAATGGCTAATTGTTATGTGCTACACACTAGTTACTCTTTTATGCTTTATTAATAGAGGATCATATTAAAGTAGCATTATCTTAAGCAAATCTGTAGGCATTTATTTCTCAAAATAAGTTATTTTTCTTTGTATTCTTTTGTTTTTTAAAGTTACTTCTTGGAAAAGTAAGATTTTTGCCATGTACAGTACTAGTTTGCATGTATTCATTTAAATACTAAAAACTGTAGTATGCTCGATCCATATCTGACTGCTAGGTTTCAATTGACAGCTGAGAATTTGTGACTGGACCATGAATCAAAACGGCAGGCATTTATACCCCAGTACCAGTGAGGATACATTGGGAATTACTTGGCAAAGGTAACATTTTAATTATTTCCACCCCTACACCACCTCTAAAAAAGTTACATAGAGCTACAATATCTGTTTTAGTGGACCTCCAGTGGTATATGTGACAGCATTTGATCAAAGTTTGTGTGCAACATTTCTCCTATGCACATTCAGGTTATCTTTTATGTAAACTGGATTTGAAAACTACCTCAATTAAACACCTGGAACAATGATAATGTGCTCTCATATGCAAAAGGTTTGTGAATTGAAGGGAATATGGATCTTAGACTTTAAAAATGTCATTTGCAATCATATACTGGGGGGGCCTTAGTGGTTAACACAGAGAAAATAGTGCTGTTAGAGGTATAAACAACTATAAAAAAAACCCGTCTGAGGTGCTGATTGTTTTGAGCAATAAAGAACTATATTATTCATAGAGACTTTTCTGAGTAATTGGCTGGTGTAGATGTAGGTCACTAACATGTACATGAAGGTAAGATATAAACCATCTTATTTTTCAACTAAATAAAAGAATAATTAGGGGCAATTTACACAAAAACAGGGTTTCTTTTTGTGTGAAAAAAGCCCCACAATAAACCAAATGATAAACCCCATTAACCTTTGGTGTATTATTAATATATTATAATGTTTATTATATAATAATATAGTTTACATCTCCTGGTATATAATGAATTATGGTAACAGTAGAGAGTGTATGTGTGTGTCTAAATAGCCTAAAACAAATCAGAATAATTTTGATACACCAGTTTGCACCATTTTCATGTGCAGGATTATCTGCAGCATTCCATATTTATTGCGGGTTGTACTTGTAAAGCCTGGGGGTTGGGAGCCTGTCAGATGAAGTATTAGCGACTCACTCTTGAAATAATTTTAAACACTTTTTTGAAATTTATGTGTACATGAAAATATATGTACTTCTGAATAGTTGTGTAAGAATGTGTGTGAGTGTAATTGTGCATATGCATTATGCACAAAACTCCTTTTGATACACTGTGGTACTATGGATTGCTAGAATTGGGGGTTTTGTGAATCAACTTAAAAGGGCAATTACCAATTGAAAATTGGTGCTGTTTACAAATCTGAAGTTTAAATTTTGTCCCCAATTTTTCTGAAATAATGTTTTAAATATGTAAGAATTATTGTGTAAAAATAAGGTCTTGTCATTTCTGTCTTTGTAGATTAAATGGCACAATGGAAAATTAGGTAATGGATTCACCTCATCTCCTCAAGGGCTGTGATTCACATTATAAATCCCCCTCATGCAGTAATTGTTTTCAATGTACTGGAGGGAGTGAATCCAAACTGAGCTAGTGTAGCACAAAGTGGGTTGATTTATTCTCTGACTGCAAAGGGTGTTGCTTTTTCAGGGCATTGACAGCTGTTAGGAAATTAGATCACAATAGCCTATCTAGGAGTATACTTGAATGGTTTTAATCAGTCATGACTTGAGCCCCCTTTAAAGTATTGCCAGTTATACTGACTGAAGTGCTGTCTTAGTGTTTGCTGAATTCTGTTTTTCAGTACCCATCATACAAGACCCTGGGCAGAAACTGTGAAAATAAAGGATAGTCAGGGGAAAACATTTTTAGCAATAACCATGAAAACCTTGGTGGTGAATACAAGCATGCTCCATGATCCACTCACTGTTATAGACAAAACTGATTTGCAGGTTGCTCCTGGAATGCTGCCTGCAACTTTGGCCCCATCAGTGTATGTAAGTTCTGCCAGAGGAGCTTGGGCACAAATTCTGCCATGAGCATTTCTTTAGAGGCCTAGGCTATGTTGCTTGGTCTTTCATTCTTGAAGGACATGGAAATAAACAGTTCTTCCTGAGCAGATTGCTTTTAGGATTTGGGTTTTTGGAATACAACATTCTTCATATCCCATAGAGGTGAGGATCTGAGAAATTACAGTGGCATGGGCTAAGTAGCAGTGAGCCTTTCTAACACTAAAACTAACACTTAAAAAAAAAAATACAGAGAATGTATTGCAAAAGGAATTGTCACACGTTGGTAAAGAAATATATCCTAGTCCGGACAAATTTCCACAACTCCAAATGGCTTGAAAAATGTTTCATTATGTGATTTCCTCAGATCTGGAGTGCTCATTTTGATGGTGCTTAATCTGACCTTTTGCATCAGGCTTTTGTGGTTATTTTAAGTAAACAGATTTTTCAGAAATATTAGTGACCTCAGGAAGGTAAAAAAGTTGGCAGTTCTTCAGTGTTACTTGTCCTGCCTCTAAAGAAATCTGGTAGCAGACACCGTCAAGCTGAAAGCTTTGTCATGGAGCATGGTTGGTAAACCATATCTTGGAAACTCGGGGAGAAAAAATCATGATAAAACTTCTGTTGTTTCTGTGTTATTTATGTTACTAATAGTTTCCTGTCATATCTGATAGTAGATTCAATGCATAGATTTCAAAATACAATACATAGATTTCAAAATATATTTTCTGCAGTTTTGTTTCCTTATAAAATTTTGTATCTGCTGGCATTTAAAGACTCAGGTATAAGACAGTAGTATGTGTGCAAATGCTGAACTTTGCAAAAAAGAAGAGAATACAAATAACACAAGACAAAAACACAACATTAAGCCATGAAACTTTTAAGTCATCGATACACTGCTTTCTACAAACCAGAAGACTTGCAAGGATTCTTGATAACCAAACTAGATTAATACTTTGCTTACTGAATTAAGTATTCTATTATCTTTAAAGAAAATATATTAAATATCCTGTGGGCATCCTAAAGAAGAAAACAACCATCCAAAACAAACCCCAGTTATTTGGTAATGTATTTGGAAGTAGTAGTTTTTATTTTCCTC
Organism: Xenops minutus; assembly: GCA_035221455.1. Lineage (NCBI taxonomy): Eukaryota > Metazoa > Chordata > Aves > Passeriformes > Furnariidae > Xenops > Xenops minutus. The sequence goes on from JAWWEE010000085.1 coordinate 41,794,272, forward strand.
CCAATGTCCTAACCATCTACAATTTTGGTTTGTTTTGTTCTATTTTGTTTTGGGGTTTCATTGTTTACTTAGAGCATTTATTGTACATATTATGTCTTCATATATTTGTCCTTATACATATGGTTTTTTATATTTATTTGTAAATATATTTTATTATCTCTACTGAACTTTGAACAATATTTAAACACATCAATAGAGTTAAGTTCTCCAGTACTTTTAAGATAATTTAGGTCAGTTTTTTTGTGTAAATAAAAAGAAGATACTCAGAAGCATTAAAACTCCCCAAACTTCTTTTTTTTTAGTAACTGCAGTTCTGTGATAAAATTTGTTTTCTTAGGAACATAAGGTGGGGGAAAGCTGTGAAAATCTGTAAGCCTCATTTGGGAAAATACAGTCTCTGTCACTACATGAGGGCAACAGTGTATGTGAAAAATACAGTTAAGACAGGAGTGAGAGTGACAAAAAGTGGGGAGGGTGTGTGAGTCTGAGCTTGATCCTGAGTCTAAGCCAGTGTTATATCATTGATAGTATTTCCAGTATAAATACTCATAAAAGCTGGTATAATGAGTCATTTTTAGAAGATGTGGATTATTTTCAAGTCTTTCACAGATTGTAAGCAACTTTTCATTGCCAAAGTGTACATTTTAACTCAGCTATTGACAAACATATTTTTATTTACAGTAATTCTTTTAACAATCATTCTGTGTTAGTTTTATGCATTAACTTACTTTAACGTTACCTTTACAGTATCCAGGCAAATAGACTAAGCTAGCATTTCCTCCTTGCATTCTGTTATCTTGACACATCAGCATAGTACAACAACTCTTTTTCCCTGGAGATGCTGAAGGGAGCTCTGTTCTCAGAGTGCTGAATTTTCTTCTGAGTTCTGGCTGTAGTGGTGTTCAGCATTCCAAGCATCATTTCCCGCCCTAGCACCACTCTGTATTTATGATAACAATGCTGATAAAGCAAGCAAATGGGGTAATCTGATTTGTGAAACAAGTTGGAGGGGAAGTGAGAATGGGTGCAGATTGCTTTTGTAGCACAATACGTTGTCCGTTTCATATTGATCAAACACATGGCTAAAGTAACACAGTCAGCAGCTTTGCTGTGGCAGGCACAGACACCTGTTAGAGCAGTGATTCATACACTCTGACCCCTGCCCCTCCCTCACCCCTCCCTCCTGCCCTGATCACCCTGGTAGTGTTTTGGAATTGAAGTATCAAGGCATTATGATTTCAGAAAAAAAAGGCTGAAGTATCCTGATGTAATCATATTCATTGAGGGAAAATATAATGACTTTTTATCTTTATAAATTAAAATTACTAACTCTAGTAGTTTTGCCCAACTCTGTAATGCAGAAAGATGTGCAGAACATTATGTTTCTTCTCCATCTAGGCAAATATCTTCCAAACACTTCCTAAGAAATTAGTTGTATTCAAGCCAGACTTGCATGCTGCCATCCCACAGGAAATGGGTCAGCAATCCATTAAGATGCCATTAGATAATCTAATTTGGAACTTAATCTCTAAATTAACCATGCTCCATACTTGAAGCGTACTTGAGAGAAAGAAAAAAAGTTTATGTTTGAATCGATAGGGGAGCTGAAGCGTGAAGAAGGCTGTTTGTTTTTTCTGCAGCTGTGGTCACGTCTCAAGCCGTCTGGTAACCAGGAGAAACCAGACATGATGTAATTCCAGATTGAACTTGAACTTCAAGGACTTAGAATGAGGGAACAATGGACCATAGGAATCAATAATGTCCATTTTCCACATGATTATGTTTGGAGCTTGAAGTTAACATCTATGGGAGAAGCAACAAGAACTGCAGTGTGAAAAAAATGAATGAGATGATCTAGAAACAAGATGTAAAAGTAAAGAAAACAACTTCAGTTATATTTTCTGAGCAGCACTGCAGATTCCAGCAGGATTAGGAAAGTTCTTGCTCTGCAGTGAACTGGTTGTGTGTTCTGAGCACTCTTTGTTCACTTAGGTGGGACAAACTTAATCTTATATTTCCTGTCAGATGATTTTTGGCAGCTGCTAGGGAAGGAGGAGCATATTACAGAGAATTACCAAGTGTAAACTGTATCTTTAACCCCTTGGTTATTCCAGCTTTCTACTTCTTTGTCGGCTTACCTTCAATTGTTTATTTTGAGCTGTAGAATTGCACTGGTTTTGTTTGTTTGCTTGGTGCTGTTAGTATTGTCTGTATTATTATTTAGTCATACTAATTTGCTAAATTTAGAGTTATATTTTTTTAAAAGTGCTAACGTAGAAAATATAATGGTTTAAAATGGAAATAGTAATATTTGAAGGAAAAAAAACATAGTACAGGTGTGTAAAGTGGAGAGTCAGTTTTTCATAGCAGGCCCAGTGGTCTCTTATAACCCAAGCACATTTTCTCCATGGTTTGGTTCCACATGGTCATATCCTTCTCTGTGCAACTGCATGTTTGCAAACCTCCTTTAGCCCTGTTTCTACATGAAATGCTCTTTGTATGCACGGTCCAAAGCACAGTAGGAACATGCACTCTTTCTCTGGGCCCTTCCTCAGCTGTGGGTACTTTTTGCTATCGATGGGCTCTGTAGCTATCTTTCCTTACTTTTGTTTTGTTTTGTTTTGTTACACTGTCATGAGAAGGAGTCTACAGGGATTAGAATAAGTAGTATTCTTACAGCAGAATTCCCTTTTCCCTCTTCTGGGCATAAATCAGTAGGTGTTTACCTCCTCCATTTGTTAGATGGGTGATATATGCCTGCTAAACTATAAAAGTCATCCTAAATTAACCTGAGATACACTTAATACATCTCTTGAAAGAAGTGCTCACCTTGGAGGTGAAATTTGGCAGCTGTTTACCTACAGATGCCAGTTCAGAATATTAACAGAGGTACCACATTAAGCAGATGTTAGAAGGGTGGTTATTCTTTTTGCAGAAATGCAAAAAAGGGGAATTTAGCCAGGGCACTCAGTATAGCAAAATTACATTTCCAAAGTTCTTATCATCTTGGTAATTTTAAATGATAAAAGTCCCTGTACCTGTGTGGGTGGGATTTTACTACAGAGGTAGACAAACTGTGCTTGGGGATGTGTGATTGCCATTTCTCTACAAATTGAAGGCAGTTTTACCTTTTCTGTCCAAATACTGGCAGGACCTGATCTACCTCCTGTAAGGTGGTGGGTTCGTGTACGTGGTAGTAAAACCTTGAGAAAGAAATGCTGTTTTAGATGTACTGTCTGAATGGTAAAATACTCTTACAGACTTCATAATCTGTAAAAGAAATAAAGTAGTAACTGGTGGAAAATAAGAATCTGAAAGTCTTCAGATTTACTCAGATCAGATTAGATTTATTTTTTATTACATTTAGTTAATTATTTAACATTATTATACTCTTTATGTTATTATAACCTCTAAAGTGGACTGTATATACATATAGTGTAGGTACTACTTGTCGTCCGTTCCAGTAATATTTTAATGAGAGATTCTTGAAAGAGCAATTATTATCTTTAAGAGGAAATCATAGCAGAAATCTTCATTGAAATAACATCTGGAAACTGTAATAGGAACCGTAATGGAGAATGTTAACCCTGTAGGATGCTTACAGAATTTTCCTATGGTGTTTTATTACATTTGAGCAATAAATACATTATACTTCCTGTGGATAGAGAGGGAACTGATGACCTGATAGTCTAGCTGTGGTGAAGAGAAAACTCTTACTCTTAGTGAAATTACTTAAAGGTATAATGCTTCAGGAAGGTGGTCTTGCAAATCATACTCTATCACACTGGCTGCTAGTCCCAATCTCACAGCAGTATCCGACGGTGCTTGTGTAATTTTTTTCAAAAGTTAGCCTCAAGCAGTTTTTTTAGGTCTCACTTCATATGACAAGGAAAAGGCATTTATATTATGACCTCTGTCAGCATATGGATCACAAATTTCCTCAGGCAGTAAGGTGGAGAGAAGGGTAGACCTGTTTTATTCCACTCATACTACAAAGATTATTTATATGAAGAAGTCGTGTGGGCAGAGGGACATCTCGTTAACTTTTGTGAGGACAACAACCTTGCCTGCATCCTGGGCAGTGGGAAAGAGTTTTGGTTTCCCCTGTGCTGAGGCATTTAGTGGACTTTGCCTCTGTTTTTGTGAAACTGAGGGCTGGAACTTTGCCTGGGACTTAGACAAGCTGCTGGATACTGTGGTGAAGAGAAAGGCATTTTTGCATTTCCTGCTGTTGCCACCCACGTGGACACTCAGGTAGAGTTTGTTTTGAAGTCAGCAGTAACTGTTGTTCCTGCTAGGATGCTCTGCAGAGAAACTATGTATGGTTTCCACGGCAGAAGCTAAACTCTGCAATATTCGTGGAGGTCCCTTCAGGGCTGGCCAGAGAAAGCTGACAAGAGGATCTTACTCTTCTGGCCTGCCAATCTGGCTTGGCTGCATGTTGGATTTCTGGAGAGCTACAAAGCAGAGTGTGGCTCATAGGGTAGCTGGAAGTTTAACTAAATTTGCCATAAATGTAATGCAGAGTTGTGGAAATGTTAGATAGAAGACATACACATGCAACATGTGTTCTGGTTTTGGTTATTAATTTTGTCACATTTTTCTCAGAGCTCTGGACTGTGGTTAGGACTGTTCTCACCAGCTTTCATTCAGTTTCTTGCTTTGTCTACAGTAAGGACCTGGTGGTGGAACCAGGACCAGAGTGATCCAAGATAGACTTACATCAAACTGTAATATGAAAAGGCTAAATACAGAACTCATCAAGCCTTGGAGATCATGGCTTAGGAAGAGCCAGGAAACAGAGGGAATGGCTAGTCTTCCCATCTGCCAGTGCAGCCAGACGCTGCCTGGTGGGTATATTTAGACCAGGAGTTCAGCCATCTCCAGAGCTCTGGGAGTGGTGGCTGTTCCAGCCCTGCAGGCAGACTGTGTGTAGCTCTCCAGTCCCACAGGTGCTCTGCTGCCTGCACTGCCATCTCTGGAGGAAGGCTTGGCATGAACAAGGGCCTTCAAAACCCCTCTGGGATATAAAAAGTGTTAACACTGGTGATTTATTACTCCCTCAGGATTCATAAGCAGTTACTGACAAATTTGTTGCAGTCTGCATTTTTCTTATGGTCATAATATAATGTGGGAGGCTTAAATAAACACGTATCTTAAACTTGTAGGTCATATGGCAAAAACAGTCATATTAGGCACTTGCTACAACTTATTTTTATTGAGCACTTTCCACAAAAACCAAAATTTCTGTCTAATATTTGAAGTAGCAGATAAAAAAGCTGCTACAAATAGTAATTTGTTTTTAGTCATCACTTACTTGTTTACTGCTCCAGCTGGAGTTATTACAAGGCTGGCAACTTTAAAACAAAGCAAAAAGTCCAGCCACTGAAGTGAACTGTAAATCTTCCAAAAGATAACCTGGAGCCTGTGTGCTTAGCCTTTGCCACAGAAATTGTTTAAATCCTGTATTGACTTCAAAAAAAATTTGCATTCTTTTAGTTAGTCTTGTGTTTTGTTTGAAGTCACTAAACACTTTAAACTGTGTGTTACAGAACAGCAAAAAACTGTGCACTGTAAAACATATTCAAATTGATCCCAAGCAAATAAATCTGCTTGGCTTTTATTTTTTTTATTACTAGTTCCTATTTTTACAAATCTCTGCACTTGGAAGCAGTTTGCTTTGTATTTGTTATTTCAGAATTTACTTCTTAACATCATTGAAATCCAAAAAGGAAGAAACAAAAAATGCATTTTAAAATGAATTGTGAAGGAAGATGAAGAATAAGCTGAAACAATTAAGCCTCGTAAATGAGATTTTGGTATTGAATTATTTTTTTAAAAAACATAATCGTTTCATCAGATCATATGAGAAAAATATTTCATACATAACCGGGTTTAAGTCTGTGAGTGCTTCAAGATTTGTGGTGTAACTGTGATTTTTTTCAAAAAGTTGTAATTTATTTTATCTAGTAACAGACTTTTTTTTTTTTAACCAGTCAATAGAATTGAGAAGAAAAAAAAAAAAAAGAAAAAAATAGTTAAATGTATTAGCTGATCTTAACTAATACAGCTAAAACCAGCAGGTTTTGTTTGTTGTTTTTTTTTTTTTTTGTAAATTTCTGAAGAGGTTAAAATTTTGCAGATTTTCAGGTATTGTTCAAGAATATACCAATTGAAAACCAAACCAAACCACTCTATTGAATAATTTTTGTACTTCAGATACTAAAAACATATTCATGTTTCTTGGATTATGTTGATAAAATAAAATTGGTCCTGCACCCTTCAGAATTTGACCATCATTAAAACAGGCAGGTCAGGAATTATTTCTGTCTTTTTGAGTGTGTAAAACAGTCCTCATGTTTAATTGTTTGGAGTCAAAATAGTGAATTAACAGGTTCAGAGAGATAAGTAGTATTAGACAAGAGTAAATTACAGAAGCTGTTTGTATTATTTCTAGTATGAAAGGCCTGAAGATCACGTCTCCTGGATTTCACAGAATAAGTTGACTGCAATTTGTTAATGTTCATACAGCAGCAACAGAAAAGATCTCAAAAGTCTCCCAAAGCAAATGTATTTTGTACACATTTAATATAGATAAAAAGGGCCAATTTTCCTCTTTGCACCCAATGCCACAAAAGTGCATCTGCTTATCCAGGGAGAGAGCAGTCCAGAAAAGGGACCAAAGACAAAGACAGAGAGGGAAGAAAGCTTCCAACATGCATCCTCCACAAAACATAGTTGGAGGGTTTAGTCTTCAGAGGAAGCTCACCAGTCTAACCCCAAAATACATTTCCAAGTAACTAGTCATGTTTGTGGAAAGATCTAGTGCAGAGAAAAACTCAATACAATGAAATGCAGAGGAAGGATGTGTTTGAATGCTGTGTTTCCCGTTCTGGTATTTGTTCTTTGGCAATGATTACTGACCTAATGATGCAGTTTTTCTTCTAAATAAATGTGACGAGACTTTCTTTAAGATCCTGGAACCATATGGCTTAGGATGATTTGGGTTGGATTTCTGGGTTGCCATAATCACATCAAAGGAAAAGGCTGTCCAGGGTCTGTGCTGGGTACTGAATAGCAGCAGCTGAGGCCTGTCTCTTGAGTATCCCTCCTGCAAATACTGTTGGGTACAGTATATATTACTGGTTGGTGCCTATTGAACATGTGAACATTCTTGGGACTTCAGCTCCTTCCTGGCAGAGTGCTTTTCAAATGATGACTGAAGTTCTTAAGGCATTGAATTGTCTTTGAAAATACGTTCTTGCTCAGAGGTTTGTTGAAAAAATTGCCTTTTGAAAAGCTACATTTGGTTGCAAGTGTTTACATGTTTGGGTTCTGTGTTATTTTAGACACTGAAACCTTTAGGGAAAAATCTCTAAAGAAAGCAGATTTTTTGAATATTACAAGTCCTCTCTTTTCATGGCAATCCACACATCTCAGGGGCCCATCCTGGGATGGAGGCAAGATAAACTGCTGCGTTGTAAGAGGGAACTGCACAGGAAGCTGAACTACTGAATCTTCATGCTGTATTCTTGAAAATAGAAAAACTGTACATGGTAGTGTATTTCACTAGCTCTTAAATAGCATTCTTTGTACTATATAGTGTCACTTGGATGATTCAGTTGTATCTGCTCTGTATATTTATGTCTGAAATTTTGGGGATCTTTCATAAACAACAGGCCACTTAATGTAACACAGAAGTGTTACAACTAGCAACTGAATTTGAAAAAAATTAATTTCTCTTGCAAATAATTCATACTTTCACAAAGAAAACTGTGAAGTAAAATGTCAAGTAATAGTTGCAAATTTGGTTTCCAATTTCAAGTAGTGCTATATAATGAATATTTTTCATTATAGTACTGATATAATCAATGTATTTTCTGTAGTAATTATGAATATTGGCCTAACCCTGATTCAAATTCATTGTATGCATGTTTAATTTATGTTTTTTTCTCTTTCTTTCTCTCTCTCCTTATCTCTTTCCCATTTTCGACAGTCCTGGTACCTGGGCTAGCTTGGTTCCTTTCCAAGTATCAAATAGGACACCGATCCTGCCGACAAATGTCCCGAATTATGGTTTGAACATAATTGGAGAGCCTTTCCTTCAAGCAGAAACAAGCAACTGAGGGAAAAAAATATTGCAATTAAAAGCAAAATTAAAAAAAAAAAAAAAAAAGAAAAGAAGACAGGATGAGAAAAGAAACTGAAGAAAGAAGAAAAAATAGACCAGCAATTGCAGCTTTTACAATCACTAATTCCCTTATGGTTGAAACTGAAATGATATACAAAGGGTCGACGATATTTCACTGATGGGTAGAATGCAGCTCCTGCTAAGTAGCCTTTGTTATATGAAGTCCACTGGGAAATAGATGTTCTGTCTCTGACAATATATTTTAACTGACTTTCTAGATGCCTTAATATTTGCATGATAAGCTAGTTCTATTGGTTTAGTATTCTTGTTGTTTACGCATGAGATCACTTTTCCTGGTTATCTCACAAAACAAAGGCTAGGCAGCAGCAGCAGAGCTGCAGGAGGATAAGGGCCGTGAGTCAGCCATTTTCTCAACACTCTGATTTCTAAATGTTTTTAAAATAAGCTCTGTAGCCTTTAGTTATCAGTATGGATTATCAACTTTGGCCCTTAATTCAACCTTTTCTAGTGTGTTATGCAGTTTGAAGTTTTCAATCAGTATGAACACACAGGCTCTATGAAAGAAATGCCTCTATGTAGGTGAAAGTGTTTTTTTTTCTCATGCAACAGTAAAAAAAAAAGAAAAGGAAAAAAGTGACGTTTTCCCCACTAAAGGAACACTTACAGAGGCAAGTGCAATTTTAAAACCATATCTAAGGGGTCATCACTATAAGTCCTTCAGCCCTTGGACTCTAAATTGAGGGGATTAGAAATAGAAATAAAAATTACTTTGAACAAACTTCTTTTTCCCCTCAGTTTTTGAGGGCAGTCAAAGGCATTAAATAAAGACAAATCATGTCCTTGAGAAAAAGAAATCAATGGAAACACAGCACTTATGTTGGTTTAGCTGCTGCCTCCGCAGAGGGGTAGGATTTATTTATTTAAAGTTACTTGTTGCATCAAGAATTCATAGGGTTTATATGTTTCAGTAAAATCTACATCATAGAGACAAAGACATAGGCAAATCCATGTCACAAGGGCAAAGCTTACCGTTTACAAACTGGTAATACCAGGATGGGGATATGTTGTATTTAAATAATGCACTCTTAATGTAAGTCTGATTACAGGGTGCTGTAAACTTGCATGGTGCTTTCAGAAGTTAGCCTTGTTCAACAATTTTCACATATTGACAGAAATTTAATGTGCATGGGCAGACATTTTGCCTCTATGTCTCTTTAAAAATTTAAAATACTCTTTCCAGTAATCCTAATTTGCACGAAGATATAATGTCCACATTACGTGCCTTGCCTTGAAATCTAAAAAATGGAAAAAAACAAAAAAAGAAAAAAAGTACAAAAAAATTGACATCACTACACTTGTTTTGCTGCATTTATTATAATTTTAAATCTTCAGCATTTTTAAGACAAAATATTTTGTATTCCAGATGAGAAAAATGTGTGACATCATGGATTTTTTAGACAGTTATACCTTTATCTCACATTTATAAAGCATATCATGGCTGTGTATAGTTGCCGCTTAAGAATTGTAATCGACCAGCAATATTTTCAGTATTTTGGTGTTTTTTCTATTAACCTTTCATGTTTTTCATCTTCCAATTAATATTGGGGGGAGGGGATACAAATTTATACAAATTATGCAATACCAAGTTTTGCCTATGTAGTTAGTGCTTTTAGCTGTATTGGTTATTATAGGTAAGTACACAGATTTAAAAAAAAAAAAGAGAAAAAGAAAAAAAAGAAAAAAAAAGGTATAATGTATGCTTTTTTTGTTTGTTTTAATTGACCAAAGTGGGTACTGCTATTTTTGCAGTGTGATGAGGTCCTTTTCTGTACTGAGAGGTGGACAGGGGATTTTTTTTTTTATACATACATATATATATATATATTCTGGGGTGGGTGGGGAGGATTTTTAACACTTTACAGTGTAGCTGTGAACCAGTGCACCCTTAGCCAGGCAAGGGCTGCAAAGCGACTGTTCTGCCTACTGTGACAAACTTTCAAATCGGTTCCCTCTTTTTAACTTCCCACCTGGGGTGCAAGCTGAAATCATTTCTGGATTTAAAAAATAAATAATGAATTCTGTTGGAGGCAGACTTGACTTGAGGAAATTGCTTTATTTCAAGGGTTTTTTTCTGGATAAAGAGAGACAGACAGACAGAGAAATAGGTCAAGACCACAGTGATATGAAACCTTTTTCATTCTGACAAAGATATTGCATCCTGAAGTGTTGACATTAGAAAATATTTTTAGCTCAAAATGACAGACACTTGCTTTGTCTAGGAAATGCCATATGCAGGGCCAGAATCTTGGCTGGCATAATTGTACTGGCTCCAGTTGACTCTGAAATTGCTCATGGAGAAAATTTGCCTCCCTTAGACTACTTGACTAGTAAATATTTTTTTTCCCTTTACATGTTTTTTCTTTTGTCCCCCTCGTTCCACCAAGTTGGTTAATCCACACCATCTGAATTACAACTTTCAGCATGCTTGGGCTATGTCTGAGGATTGCAGAGTCTTCTCATACAGCGGGTGAGAAGGAGAGTTGTGGGCTGTAGGGGAGAAGGAGTTTATGCAAGGAATTAGACTATGATTGAAATAAAAGTGTATTTGCAGTAAAATCCCATTTTGCAAGCCAGTAGTGGGCCTGTTGCTGAAGACCTCATACACCAGGTTATCTTTGCAATGTATGGCTTAACACAGGGTGAATTTTTCTTTAAAACACATCCTTTTATTAGTGCACAAGTAGAGGAGACTATAGGCATGTAGATATGGGATGCCCGAGTAGGAAAATTCATCTCTTTGCAGTTGTCTCTGCATTTTGGAGGTTTTCTTACTCTGGAGCGGTCTCAGAGGTGCTGCTTCATCAGTGGCCACCCCAAAGGGGACTGGTCAGGGGCACACTATCATCAGTCACCTCTGGCTCCAGCCAGTCCGTGATTCTTAAGAGCTATAGTGGTGGCACGTCCCCATGTCTCCAGGAGGAGATGTATAGGCAGGGCCTGAATGGCTACAGAGACAGGATTTGTAGAGAAGTCTTTGAGATTTAGCTAAATTGAAATAAAAGAAAAGGGGGGGGGGGGGGGACACACCCCCCCCCCCCCCCCCCCCCCCCCCCCCACAAAAAGAAACTAAAAGTATGTTGCCCTTTTTCTGCGCCCCTCAGCAAATCAAATTGTTTGCTAAGCACATGACAAAGTGTACTGTACCCAGCCAGAGTACATCTCAGGCTCTGGCCTGGTAAAACAAAATATGTGTTGTCCGTTACATGTCACTGATACAGAGCAATTTGGGAGCAGAAAGGTGTGCAGGGGGGGACATCTTTGATTAGTACCATTAGCCAAGTGTGTTCTCTGAATGCTTTTAGTAGCCTCTTGGGACAAAACTCTAAAAAAATCAGGCTTCAACATGCAATAGCCAAAATGGTGATTGCCCTTATAGGAAGATGGATGCCCTTAACAGAGACTTTTTTTGTTATCTCTGCAATTTTTAAAAAAATAAACTCTTTCCTTTCATATGAATAAATTGGATTGTTGAGCAGCTGTGGTTTTTTGACACCTTCCTCTCTAATAGAAAAGCCTGTTTGGAAGATAATGAACTTTTCATTTACTGTAGGTGTAGTTTTAGGTTGGCTTTTTTTTTTTTTTTTTTTTTTTTTTTTTATGCTCACCAGTCGAAAGATTAAGATAAGATTGAGAACTCAAATCCAGTCTCTGGCCTCCTCCTTCACCAGGAAGTGTATTCTGACTAAATTGAGCCACCCCGTTCTATGTGCACTGTTCTGCCTTTATTAAGTTGCTTTGCAGCCCTGGCCTCATGGCTGTGCCACTGAAGTGTGTTTCCCCTGGAGTGACATGAACGCTTGAGGCTTGACTAAGGAAAAAAAAAGGCAGTGAAGGAGACTGTACATAAAGACATGGCAAAAATATTAATTATAGCAATATAGTTGTGGTGTGATGTTCAGGTGGGCAGCTCTATTGAAAATATGTGAATGAGTTTGTGAAGCTGCAAGTAGCAAGAAGAAAGGAGGATCTTCTGAATGAACCGCCTATCTTGTAGACAGTAATTTGTACGCTGTATAGTTTTCTTAAGGATTTTTTTTTTAATTAAAATACCCTTCTTTGTAAAGCTAACTTTTTAACAATTACAATGGAAATGCATTTCCATTTTTAAACAAAAATATTCTTTGTTTGAAAACTGGACTTGGGTTAAAACTCTCCAGTTTCTTAATTTATGTATTAAAAAAAAAAAAAAAATCTGTCCATGTTAGGAGTTATTTCGCAGATTCCTGTGCTTGAAAAGCATGGGTTACTAATCCCTTAAAAATGTAAATGGAGAAAAGTTATATTTTATGAAGGTTATTTTGTTGTATTTAGTATTGGAAAAGTTGGTTTTCAGAGCATTTCAAAATGTTGGAAGCACCACTGTCTTTTTATTAGTATATATGGCCTTTAGCAAAAGTTTTTGTGATTGTTACATGATGGTATTTAAGATTAGGTTCACAGAGCAATTCAGGAGAGGTAGAGAGCTAAAACAGTACTTAAGTCTCACACAGCTGTGTCCTCAGGGAGCAGAATTTTGAATTTGCAACTTGTAGCTTCGTAAGGACTTAATGGAAGAGATTGCACAAGGACATCTGTGACACCGGAGTGTGTTCTGTACCTAAATCTAAATTATACATACTGTGTGAGATTATGAAGGCTGCAGAAAGTTATCCCATATTCAGTGTACAGTTTTCACTTTCAATATAAAAACTCTCTAATGTTGCTGGCAGTAAGGCCCCAAGCATGACATCATCTGTGGTTTACATGATCCTGTCAAGGTCTTTTGTTAACATTAACCAGCTGCATGCTCCTGTATTTTATTTTTTTTTTCTGGGGGGCATGGGGAGGGGGTGGGGGAGTGGTGGCTTGGTGTTTTTTTGTTTCTACAGAAAGGTTAAAAAAGAGAGAGAAAAGTAAAATCATATGCCAGTTATTCAAGTTAAACAGGAAAAGCGTAAAGCTGAATGTTCTACTCCATGCTGAAGGAGCTGAAAACTGCCTCCTTCTTATTTGCACTTTCTGCTAATTCCCCAGATTTTTTCTAATTTTTTAAAATTGTGTGGGTGTGGTGGAGCACTGCAGTTGGAAGATAACATGGACCACTTATTTTGCCCTTTAACCCTGCACAGTGACCTTTGCATCAGCCAAACTTATTGCCATGACAACTCTTTGTACTGTTTCCATGCCACAGCTCTGTTGGTCACATTGTCAATAGTAAAGGGGACAAGTTGGAGACGGTCAATTTTTACAATTTTCTGTTGCAATTTTTTCTTCAATGGTTGTAAGTAGTTGTTTGTTTGTTTTTTATGATAAAAGGGTTCACTAGTTAGTACTCTTTAGAAATATCTGTGTGTTGCAATTCAGATGTATGTTGAATTTGTGAAAAGGGCTTCAGTGCCACTAGCATCATGATGTACTAGAATAAGCCTTTGATACTTTTATTGCATGATACGGTAACAGTAAAACAAAAGGTGGCCTAAATAAATGGAGAGCAGTGTGAGCTAGTGACACTAAAGCCAGTCTTTGTATTACTGTATTTTTGACAGAATGATTTTGAAAACTGTGCTACAGGGACTGATGTGGCAAATGTATCTCTATATGCAGAAGGAAGTTTTTTAAGAAGTATGGCTTATTATGCATTCTTCACTGAGGGCATTGAAGTTGCATGGACTGATAGAAGTTGATGCAAAATGAGAAAGAAACAAAAACCAGCAAAATGTTTACCAAAAAACTCAAACAAATGAGCAGTGCCTGTTCAATTTCACAGTCTCTGTTGAGTTCAGTTGTAAATATGTTTCAGATAACATTTTCCAAAATAATCTGTACAACATTGTAGAATGTGAGGGGTTCCTCAATCCCAGGCATAGGCTTCTCAAGAGCTACATTAGATTATGTCTTCATCACGCTGTTAATTTGTGCTTATATCATATAGAACTTTTAGTAAACTGGGAAGAGGCACCCCATCTCAATGATATTTCTCTGAGAACAACTTTTATAGGGCTGTGTGTTTCTTTAGATACATTTAGTACAGCTGTAGGCGACAAGTAGTCAGTTATTGCTTGCTAGCTACATACCAGGGTTGACCCATTTTAAAACTTTTGGCATTTTTCCCCATACTGTAGACCATAAATCCTGAAGGTTACATTTTAATTAAAAAAAAGATGCATGCACAATCTTTTGTGTAATGAACCTTCACTAGTAGGATGCATTACAGTACAGATACTTAATTTTGGAATTAGGGCCCTCTGGCATCAAACCTGTTTTTAGCCTGAGTGTTAACAAAGGTTTTTATTGTGCCTGGTTGGAGGATAATAATGTTCTTTTTGGTACTTTTTTTTTTTTACTAGGTTACAAATGAACTCAACTGCCACAAGTTTTAAACTGGTGTAAATCAAGCTTGACTTAATGTGATTGTTACTGTTATATCCAGCCTATACTGCTAGCAGCTGCTCATACTGCAGTCAATTACTGGAAGCGGATATATTTCCTATGCAAAAACTGTTTAAACAATAAAAATGAGCTATGCTACAAACTCTGGTCTTGTGGTTTTTTTTCTGTCTCTAAGAGTCATAATTAGTAATATCTTGGTAACTAACTTTAAAACTTGTACCCTGGTAGCATGGAACAGCTTAGGGAGTTCTGTGTATACGAAGTTTAGATTTAACATATTAGTTTGTACACATTTTGGCTTCCAGTGAAAAAAGAGAAAAAGAAGAACAAAAGGAGATAAAATCAGATAGTTGGCTCAGTTTAAATCTTACATTTAGTTTTTGTCATCATGTTTTACAAACCCTAGTAACTATGCAGGTGAACTGAAGTGCTTCTCCTGTGATGCAAAATTCAGCTTGACAGCAAAAGAGCAGAAGATCTCTGTTTTCTTTTAATGTAATTGATTTGTGACAGACAGTCGATCTTTGATTTCTTAACTGCTTTCATGACAACATTTTCATTGAATAAAGACAGTAAGATCCAATTTTCCCAAATTCTTCTGGAATCAAAAAAACTTTTGGTTTGGGTAAAGGTCTTTCAACTCTGCGAAAGGATTATTTTTTTAAGTGTGAATTAGATATATGCATGGGATGTTTCATTCAGCTCAACGTTACTCAAAATAGATTGTTTTCTTCTTAGACAACTGGGATTCCATAAATCAGTAGCAATAGACAGCATGTAACATGAACATAGTTGAGAAAAGACTGGTGAGATCACAGTATAAAGATTTAAACTGTTATATATAATCATCAAATTTTCTCCCACAGTGAAGCTAAACAATTCTCCACTGACTTAGATAAAAACATTCTGTAGTTTCTAGAGCATAAGCTTTATCTAGTTTCAACTAGTAGTGTGAAAAATGTAAGATAGTCTGCTATTTTCCCCTACCAGTTTGTTTACAGAAAGACGTTTATACTAATTTTTCTGTGAAAGGCCCTTTGTTGTACATGTGTCTCTCTAAAACAAATTGTTAGGTGTGAACATTTAGGAAATTCGAACAATTTGTCCTGCTAGGGTTTCCTTGAATGATACTGTTTGTATGTGATTTGAAAACTATATTGAAGACTTCAGGTTCCATAAAGCTTCAAACCAGAAAACTTTCCTGCATAACCCAGAGACAATTAAATCCAGTCCTGCCTCTCTTTTCTGATAAGAACACGCCCTATTTCTCCAGCCACTCTTCAGCCCACCGTGAAGCATCCTGCTGCTGTATACAACCCACCAGAATCCTACAGCAGTCCTCTGTGGCTTTAATCTCCCACTCCATGCATGCCCCACTCCATGTGCCAGCTGCACAGTGGCACTGACGCAAATAGTTCAGGACAGAGATTGGCAGCTGCCTGCATCTATTCACACTGCCAGTGCCACAGCTAGGGCAGCAATGCCATGCTCTAGATATACAATGTAGTGCCCAAGAAGAACCAAGACAGAAGTAGCAGGAAGAACAGAATGCAAAGACCATGACTTGCAACTTCATGGTGAGAAGCTGAGGAGGGGAAAACTCCTGATTCAGGCCTTTCTGCTTTTCCATTTTGCTAGATTTTTGAGAATAAATGGGCCAACCATTTTTTTTAAGTCCAGTGTTATTTTTATGTATTTTCCCATGAGCTTAAACATTATATTTGAAAAAATAACTTAAATCTTGACACCAGATCCAAACACATGCACAAGCAGCAAGGTAGAAATGTGCAAGGCCACCTCACAGATTTTTGCTGCTTAAGTAATTAAATGAACTTTTTGAGTTATCTTTGCAATGTGTGGGTTTCTTTTTCAGTCCTATTTTAGTTTCTATTCTGGCTACTCATCCAAATTTTTATAACTCCTGCTCAATCAGCTTCTGTTTTTTTGGATATAGCTGAAAAAAACCCATAGTCTTGGCCTATTGCTTGTGAACCTGGAACCAGGGGCATTGGTTCCTTTGGGGGTGATGGCACTGAGTGCTAGAAGACCCTTGTTCTTCTTTTTCTCTAGAGAGTTCAACTGCCGCTATCTGAGTCAGACCCAGGAGTGCCTGTGAACACAAGAAGGTTACTATATGATCAATACTGAACCAAATTTTGTCTGCCTTTTGCTGGAGGGAAAAAAGGCTCATTGCTGCTTTTCAGATGACTCTCTTGCACTTTATCCCATTTCCACTTTAAAGAACAGCAGCCTAAAGTCTTTCTGATAAGGTAAGTACAGAATTGTTTTATAGATAGGTTATATACATCACCCTCAGAAATGACAGAACTGAGGCTTAACAATGGAGTGCAATCTAAGGTAAACAGTTGGCATTGTCACACTTTGACAGATGTAAGCGGGACTTAGCCAAGATTTTCAGAGAAGAGCTATCCAACTTCTGCCTGCCAAAGAACTCTTTAAGGCATCCACTGGTAGTTTTTTTTAAGGCACTTATTGGCATGAGGTCAGCCACTTACCAGGGCCATTACCCACAAATGTTGATTGAGCTGCTGAGAGCTGTAAAGATCTGCCCAAAGCAGTGGAGTGATTTAAGTGTGTCTTGAACATAACTCACCTTTTATGATATTCACTATTATGTGTGGTGCACTTTTTGTACTCCGTCCAGAGTATTACCATGTTCTCCAGACAAAGAATAGAGTGAAGAAAGTCACAGGACATTGCTTGTAAAATGAAAAACTTAAAAAAAAAAAGGGAGCTGGTGAGAAAACCGCCAGTCCTTCATATCAAGCTTGACTTGCAGCTGGCCTCTGCACATTATGTTGTATTGTTTTATTGTATATAAGCAGAACCTGCTGCTTAAAAAAAAAAAAAAAAAAAGGAGCAGGAGGTGGAGGCAGAGCACCTGCTCCTCTGGAAGGTTAATTGTTGCACCCTCGGTCCCTCAGATGCAAATCCCTCAGAAAAACCTCAACTGATTCTTAAGGAATATTAAAGCCTGACTATATTGCAGGCAAAGCACCTTAATTTAGGTGAATGTCTATTTCCAGGTCTTAACGTGCATTTTTTTCCCCCCCTTGTATTTTTTTTTTTCCTGGGGTGGGTGCCTTAGGCTGAACAGAGGTGTTTAAAGCAGAACATAACTGTTTCTGCTTGCTAAGTTGATGCTCACTGCTAAAACGATGGTCTTCACTGATTACATTTATATGCACTATAATTGCCAAAACCAGCACACATTGCTGTGGGCAGACAAGCAACGAACTGATACACAGCAGGAATGGGACAGGGATAAAAGATGCATCTCCCCATAAGTTACAAATCAAGCTCTGCAGCACTGTCAAACTGGGACCATATCAATTGTACACAGCTGTCTATTCAATTTTGAAAAACTCTGGTTAGATAATTGTTGATTTTTCAAGAAACAAATAGTGCCCCCAGCACTGAAATAGCACTGAATGCAATGAAGTCACTCAAGGATAAGTGGAGGCTTTAGTACTTAAGCACTTCTCAGGCATAATTTTTGTTGTAAAACACCTCTATCCCAAATTATTTGAGATTGAAATATTTCCCTCAGTGTATTTTATTGCTGAAGTACCTTGAAAAATGTCACACTTACTTACAGTGGATTTGTTTCACCGACCAGAAAAACTGGATCTGTGAAAACCTCTAGAAGTTGAGTATGTGTTTCTGTTTCATGGAGACAAGAATAACAAAACTAAGATTTTGGTTTTGCCTTTTATGTTTGTTTGTTTTGGTTTTTTTGTTTGTTTTGTTTATTTGTTGGTTTGTCGTGTTTTTTGTTTGTTTGTTGGTTTTGGGTTCTTTTTTTTTTGAGGGGGGGGAGGAGCAGGGAGAGCTTTGTTGTTGGGGGGTTTTTTGTTTGTTTTAGTTTTGGGGTTTTTTTAGGTAGCTTGATCTCATCCTGCCCTCACTCCCTCCTTTTAAAATAATGTCATACAAGAATTTATTTTGTATCTAGTACCTGAAATATCTAATGTATGCTAGTTTGTTTTGGTTTTGAACAGGTCAGGAGAACACACATCTGTGCTAGTTTGTTTTGGTTTTGAACAGGTCAGGATAACACATGCCACAATACTCATAAAATGCATTCAGTAATAAGAAAATAAATGAGATATAATGTGATGCTTCCAAGACTCAGAGCTTGCAAAAGTTAGAAATATTAACATGTGGACTGAATATGAGTTAAGACACTTTGGAGGATGTGAAAGTGAGTTAAGCAGGTCATGCAAAAGCAGCTGTAACCAGATTAGTTCTGGGGCAGGTCCTTTCTTTACTTAGAGCCTTCTGGGCATGTTATGCTAGTATCACACAGGAATGACTGTGCTATTACAGCTACCAGGGTCAGTCTGCCCATGAACATACACCAACCTGGACTGATGTATCAGTAGGAAGCTCCAACAACACATGCTGTGAATGGTGTGATCCTCTAGGCTAGTGACTTTCAATCTGTGGTCATAAGAAATCCTGGGGGCCCTTGAAACACTTCAAGGTATTGGATAGGGAAGATAAAGTGAGTGGTACAACAATGGCCTTTTAGTAGCTAGTTTCCCTGTTGAACCATTATGTTTTTAAGGAGACATGCAACACCCCTTCCAAGCAGTTTTTAGATTTATAACCTTTCTGTTCAGGCCTGTGATGTTCCATGCAGGAACAATCTGAGGAACAGAAACACTTCCTATCTTATAAAATTACGAATTAATTCACTTTGCATTTTGATACTGTGTGGAGGGTCCCAGGATGACAGTATTGGATGATGGTAAGGGAACAGAAAGAGTCTTGTCCTGTGTTTAGGAAAGAAATTTGGGTGGGCACAGCGTCTCACTGTGAGATGTCAAAAGTCTGTGTTTACAGAAAAGACAGACAGCTGACATATCCAGACTCATAGCTGACTTCATAACTTTTGCTGCCAGCCCTGTCCTGGTCTTCCCATGAGCTGAAAAGGGAATGCTTAATGCACTCTCTTCCCTCTCCTGCGTTTACCCTTCTTCATTTGCTCCAACTCCTTACTTACTATTTCTCACTATTTCAGCCTGATATTAATCCAAGCAGCAATTCCTGTAATGCTTCCCTTGTGTCATGTATCCTTGTCCCTCCTGAGGATGAGAGGTTTTGGAGTTGGATCAGTCTGCACCAGGGAGGGAGGTGGCACACAATGGGTGATCAGGAGCTCTAGCAGGATCCCCTCCCAGGGAGCAGCAGAGGGAGAAGGGAGGACCAAGGGCACATGCAGAGATGACAGGGATGCCTCTTACCTCCAATGGCATCACTTCTGTGATCAGTAACTATGCCAGAGTGCCAGTGTCAGAAGCTCCTCTCTGACCTGCCTTGAGGTTAGCTGATGTGATGTCCCAAGAGAAGGTGCAATCCATTAGGTTCATTGTCTCAGAATTACATCTTCAGGTAAAAGGTACGTGTTCTGTCTTGGCTGCACTTACCTTGAGTTTTTAACTGTGACTGCTGAAATAAACAAATAAAATCTGAGTGTTGGTGGCAGCCATTTCTGTGGTCGCTGCAGTCTGTGGTGTTTTGTCCTATAGAAACAATCAAGGTGATTGTAAAACTTTAAGCAGAAACAGTTTCTCTTCTACATTTTTTCTACAGGATTGGGGTGAAAAAGAGATAGACTGTGCAAAGATAAGGTTCACAAAAGCTGGTAGACAAAGCCTTCCTGAAAGGCTTTGTTAGGCGTGACTGGACCAATGCACTCAGTGTCTGGAGGTCCTGTCTGGAAGTACCCAGCAAGGGGAAAATTCCTATAGGGTGAGCATAACATAAGATGAAATTATGATGCTGATTGATGTTGTCTAGCAGTTAACAGTGATTAGTGAAAGAATGAATTGGGAATAAGCTATAAAAATGAAAGAAGGATTGGTATGGAAAGGGAATGTTTCAAGTTAATTACACCTTAAAACAGCTTCAGGGATGAATTCACTCCCTGTTCCCTTGGATGGGCAATACTTCAGGAACCCTATACTTCAGTCAAGTTCCCAGTCTGTGAGAGCAAGGAGGTGTGAGCTGAAGTCAGTATCCTGCCCCAGAACTAAACTGTGTTCTATTCTCGGCACAAGATCTGCCGGTGGCTGCTGATGTATGCAGCACAGAGGTGGGTCCCAGTAGCTCTACCACTGAATTTATAGATTAAAGACAGAAATATTAAAAGTCTGTGAGGAAGGTCTTCATCTCTACTGCCTCTATCCATCCCTAATGACTCCAAAGTTAAATGCTCTGCCCTTGTTCTTGCTATTGAGGCACACTGATGATACCTGTATAGTGTAGAGATGGGCTGAATTAAAAATCTGCTTAAAAATCTGTCTGAGGAGCATGGGTCAAACCATAACCATTATCAATAGCTCTCAGAAAAGCACAGAGCAGCTGCTGGAGATGATAAAGTTCACTCAGACTCAAAAATTTTTAATGCTGTTTCATAAACAAAACACCCCTTGAAAACAGTATAGTATCAAGGCTGCGTTCTGAAAGCAACACACTTAACTTTCCAGTTGATTTTGTGGTAAAATTTAGGACATCTTGTTCATGTTGATTTGGGTTGCAATGGCTGGAACAAAGTTTTTTGGCTTGACTTCCCTTCGTCCCATTTTTGTGCAGGTATGTGGTTCAGAACTGAGAGTACAGAAAAAGATAATTTGGCAGCAAGCAGAAAATTTCAGAGGAGTTTGGCACTAAATCACAGCTGCCTGAGCTGCCTCAAGGACTCATGTGTCTTTGGGCCTCCTTAGGAAGAGTGGACTTACTGTAAGCAGTCAGCAAACACTTCACCATAAGCCACATGTTCCTTATCTTCCTCTCTTCTGGTCCTCTGGGGAGTCTTTAGTCAGCAGGGCATGAATCACTGGAAGTTCACATGCACAACTGTTCACTTAGTATATTTATTTTGGTGATGTGCTAATGAATGACATGGCAAATTTAGAAGGATTTTATGTGTGCCAGCAAGGGCTTAGCTGTGAATACTCAGCATAAGCACAGTCTATTGAATGATAATTCTCAATCATCATTTTCAAAGAGAAGGCACATGGAGACAGAAAACTGGGATAGTTAGACTTCAACCTTCCTGTGTCTTGGTTTCTATGTGGTCAAATTGGATTGCAGCACTTCATTGTATGGTCTACTTATTTAGCTTATGTGCACCTAAACCCTCAGGCTTCACTGAGGTTTCTAGGTGTTCACATTAATACAAATAAGAACCTATTATTACAAACTCAATCCACATTTTTGGAAGAATAAGATTTTGTAGCCTTCTAATACAGTTCACTCAGTTTGAAGTAGCTGATCAGCATTTTTTCTCTACATGTAAGTCACTTGATTACATTAAGAGTTTTGATGGATCTCAGATCTTTAACGTGAAGCTTTCTAGCTTGAAAGAAGGAAACAAAATCACTTCCTTTACATTCAAAATTTTCTTGCAAGATCTGTTAAGTTTCCAAAATTGTGTGTCTACTTACAATTTTTTTGTCATTATACCCATTTGTTATTTTCACCTTCTGTATTAAATTATTTCTTTCTCTTCAGCTATTTCAATGATGTAGATTATACCAGCAGGCAAAAATAATTCTTCAGCTGGAGGAAATGTTATCAAATTACTTGATTGTTGGCATTCATTCATACAATTTGCATGATCAGTATAGTTCTGTTTTGATTTTGAGTATGCATTCACTACCTGGGTGAAAGCCTTTGCTCATTTTACTATATTTCTGTTTCATGGAAACCTTCTCTAAAGTATGACTTCATTGAAAGTGACAGAATAAAAAAGCTGAAGAGATGTACATCTGTATAGCAAGACAGCTCAGAAACAAATGTGACTCTACTTTAAACTAAAGTAACTGTCCCAAACAGTGGTGTTGCACGTTGCAATTGAACAGCTCTTACAAGAGCACAGCAGAGGTGACCTACTGAGCAAGGCTGCAGGGCAAACACTGTATAAGGTGGTGAAATGAAATGCTTTCAATAAAGGGCAGGAATATACTGCTGGGTTATGGTATGTTTTGCCATTTGCAGAAATCAGGGACAGCAGGGGCAGTGCTCATATTGGGCTTGCCTGATGTTTTTTCATTGTTTTGGTGTCAAAAACTGCCCATGAAGACCCCACCTCCTAGATGGGAGTTGGTGTCTAGGACAAAAGGACAGAATAGAAAACCCAAGCATCTTCTGAAAATACTTAAGAGATTGCTTTAGTTAATATTGAGCAAGTTGCTGCCATTCTTCAGTTGTCTAGCATCTATGTCATTTATTATGAGGGGATTTGTATGCTGCAGAGAGTCCTGAATTTGTTAAACCATAATTTTGTGCAGATGATGTCCTCAGAGCCAAGTGATGCCTGATCTCTTGCTCTTAACATGCCTAACGTGAGTTGCAACTTCTATTACTGAAACAATATATATCACCTCAATAGCTGTACTGTATGTTTTGTTACCTGATATTTGTCTTCTGTTTAGATATGTGATGACTGGGCATGTCTTTTTCTCCTGGACATCAACTAACTAATGCAGCACAAAATTGTAAATTATAATCTGATGACTACTTTTGCAATCACTTTGTAACACTTTTTTTTTTTTTTTACTGACTTGAACACTTTCACGAATAATTGTAGGATTTCAATCTTCCCCAGTGAAAAGAATCTGACCTGTCTTCTCTGATTAAGTTGGGTCCTGTGTTTCAAAAAAGCCCAAGACCAACAAACCACCCAAACAAACCAAACACAAGAAAGGAATAAAAAAGAAGCTTTTTTTAAAAAACAAAACAAAACAAAACAAAAAAACCCAAAGCATACAAACAAACAACCAAAAAAAGCAAACAAAAACCAAAAACCAAACCAGCCAACCAAACTATAACCACACACATAAAAGAAGTTAAAAAAAAAAAAAAAATCAAAGGGAATGTCTATATAGCCCTCTGATTTCTTGAGGCCATTGAAGCCATTTATTAAATAGCTGTGAAACCCAGGCTGCTTGAAAAGAAGAACTTTGCAAAAATCTCATCTCACTTTAGTGTGTAATGGAGCTGTCTGCTAAAAAAATATAGAAGAAAGGAGACATGTAACATGACAAAAATGATAGAGGGAAACAAAAGATATTAAGGAAAGCAACATGGTTTATAGAACTCAGAGTAACAGGGAGCCAGAATATGTTAGGAGCAAAGAAATCCTTGCAGTGAAACAGGACCATTATCAAATGAAGATGATGAAAATTTCATAATGACATTGGAAAGAGAGATTAACTCCAGAGAAATGCTTCCTGAGAGATGATCCTACTTGAAAAGAAACAGAAAAAAGTTCCTGTATTGTCATCAGAATGTTGTCATGCTTCTTAGTCCTTTACTGAGGAAGATGAGCAATATTTGCAAAGCACATGTAGGGCTAGAGAGGAGTCCTCAAAGAGAGTCAAAAGCTATTTATATTGTCAAATATATAAATATGGGATTGGAACTAGATGATCTTTAGAGTCCTTTTCAACCTACACTATTCTATGACTCTATGAAAATATTAAGTACTATGGAAGTTCCAAAAGTCTGAAAAAGCGCTACAGTTTGAATACACTTTGTATTTTGCAAAACAACTGCGCCATAAAGAATAATGAGAACTGAAAGAAACCACCAAAACCCAAACTCTGAAAAAATCCAGATAAGTTAATCATAGAACCATTAAGGTTGGAAAAGACTTCCAAGATCATCAAGTCCAATTGATTACTAGTACTACTTCAATTGATTACTACTGTGCCCACTAAACCTTATCATGAGATGCCACATCTTCTTGTTCTTTGAATACTTTAGGGATGGTGACTCCATCACTTCCCTGAGCAGCCTGTTCCAAAGCTTAACCACTCTTTCAGAGAAGTGACTTTTTACAATATTCAGCCAGTAGTTCAAGGTGCAACTTGAGGCCATTTCTGCTTGTCCTGTTACTGGCTTCCTTAGCCATTCCTTGTAAAACTTGTGCTCCATACCCTTTATGAGCTTTGTTGACCTTTTTTGGACTCACTCCAGCACCTCAATGTCCTTCTTGTCATGAGAGGCCCAAAACTGAACACAGGACTTGAGGTGCAGACTCACCAGTTTTAAATATGGGGGGTGATCCCTTCCCTAGTCCTGTTGGCCACACTGATTCTGATACAAGCCAGGATGCCACTGGCCTTGGCCACCTGGGCACGCTTGCTGGCTCATGTTCAGCTGCTGTCAACTAGCATTCCCAGATCTTTTTCTGTCAAGCAGTCTTCCAGCTGGTTTTCCCCAACCCTGTAGCACAGCTTGGGGTTGTTGTGTCACAAGGACAAGACCCAGCACCTGACCTTGTTGAACCTCACACCATTGGCCTCAGTCTATCAATCCAGTCTGACTAGATCCCTCTGCAGATCTTTCCTGCCCTCCAGCAGGTCAACACGCCATGGTGTCATCCACAAACTTGCTCAGGGTGTAATGTTACAAAGGAGAGTGAAAGTAACAACCAAATGTTCTGGTAAATAAAATCAGAACAAACAAACTAAGGAACTGGACCACAGCACATATTCAATATAAGAAATGCTTAACATTATTGCAGTGATGGCCTGCAAACCATTTTAATAGATGTAAAGAACGTCAGCTGACACAACACAGGACAGAGTGAGTAAGCACCATTACTCAACCAATGAGTGCTATTGCTGTGACTTTTACATGTGTCTGAATTGATAGTAAAAACAACATGCTTATCTTGTAAACTTCTCCATGGACACACCCTTGTCACGGGGGAGAAGCTTGTGTGCCCTCATGAGGTTGCGAGCTGTGCTGGCGGTGGTTCATGCCTCCGGTAGGGTCTCCCATGCTAGTCAGGTCTCA
>JAWWEE010000085.1:41828129-41839182 GCA_035221455.1 Xenops minutus
GCCCCATGGCACGCCTCTCCTAGAATTGAGTTGGAGGTCTTAAGACCCCTTACTTCATCCTTTATCATCATCTTCATTCCACTTTCCCATATTGGAGCTTCTACAAGGTTGCTGAGCTTTGCTTTCTTGTTTTGACTAACATGGTATCTAATTGTCTTACCTCTGGTACATGTTTCCCAGGCATGGTGTTCCAGCTATTATCTGACCCTTAAGACAGCTAGCGCAGGGTTAGAGGTTGCTAGCTACTCTATATATGAGAAACTACATAGAAGTATAAAAATCTACAAATTCATGAAAACCCTACGGCATCAAAACACATGGTCCCCTTCTTTCAATGAGTTTCTTTATTCCTGCCTGCTGTTTCACAGAATGCTCTAATCTAGATTCTGTCTACTGTGCTATGAAAATTTCCTTCTACTTTTGCCAGTCTCCTTTGGTCCTTGCTGCACCAATTCAGCATTTCCTGACAGAACTATTGCTTGCTGACAGTACAAGTGCTGGAAGTATAGCATTATCAGAAAGATGTTCCTCTTCATCTCTCCATCCATTTCCAAGTATACTGCCACTTTCCACCTTAAACCATCTGGAAGGTTTATACTGAGATTTCCCCAAATCTGGCCATCAGTTTAGTTAGTGCAGCCCCCTCCTTGGTGAAAATGGCTGAGCCATGCTGTACTGCGTGTACAGCTACAGAATGACCTGGAGATCTGAAGGAAAAAAACAGATGTCTCAATAAATTTTTGCCAAAATGTAATTATCTTGGGAACAGGGAAGCAAATGGAGGGAGAGGCGGAACCAAATGCATGAGCTGAAAATATACAATGATAATTATAGGGAAATTTAGAATAACTAAGTGGAGGAGTCAATGACTGCAGTAGAGAAAAGTCCTTGACTGTGATTGTGATTTCAAATGAACCCTGAAACTCAGTTTCTGCTAATGGTGCTCAAAGCAGTGAGGTCTGCCCAAGGAAAAAAAAAATAAAATCATCCTGAGTGCTTTTTCACAAATAATTCTTTGCAAATATGACAGGCTATCTTTCCCCCAGGGATCTGGCCAAGTTGCTTCTTCCTTTTCAATGAATGAAACACAGTGAACTGTAGATTTCATAGAGTAAGTAATGGGCAGAGTTCATCTCTCTAAAACATCAGATTAAATAAAACAAGTAAAAAAAAATAAATTACTGAGCCACTATGGGACTACAAGGTCAAAAAATGCATATTTTTTTAATGGTGGCTTAGCATTAAACAATTTGATTAAGTTTCAAACAGAGGGTTTTTTGTTTGTTTGTTTTTTAATCATTGAGGTCCATTCTACAGCTGCATTTTAACAAAATGTTGTGAAGAGTCAGACCAGTTTGTTAAGCTACCTTTTAGGTGAATATAAAAAGCCATTTCTAGCTTCTATGAATAATGTTGCAGAAATTTCTGCCTAGGAGCACTCAGGTACTCCTCATTCTATGCAAAAACCATTGCCATTCCTGGAAGTGCTGCATACTGCAGCTTGGTACAACCATGGATCACCTTAGCAGAAATGCTTGCACCTGAAACACCACAAGCAGTCACACTGCACACATTCTTTCTAAGGGACTTGCTAGAACTTTTACAATGAAAAAAGTTTAATAAACCAGAAGTCAACTGAGGCAAGTTTTAGCTCATTGCAGAGGCTATTCCCTCTTTATTTCCTCCTTTTTTGTCTCATGTTCTTATCTGTCCTGTGAGCGTAAAGGTTTCCACTGTTGTTTTTCTTCACATGGAAACAGTAGTGTTCCCATAGCTTGGAAAGCAGCTGGGATCCATCCTGTGAAGAAGAGTAAAGATTATTCAGGAAATAGTAAAACTTTACTCCTGTAGCTGACACCTTGTTTAAACACTTTAGGGTTTGAATGCACTCACAATCGATTTATGACATCAAAAAGAGAAAAATATGTCAGTTTCCTTGAAAATGGAGTCTGGTTCCTCCCAACCTTGCTTTTGTTCTACTGCCAGACACAAAGTCAGAAGTTTTGTTCTGTCCACAACTGAAGAAGTGTCCGGGACCCCCTATTTAACCTCATTGATGAAAGTGTTGTTTCTGGTTTTGTTTAATAAATATGATGGCAGAATTATAGAAGATAGCATCTCAGCTTAGAAACTCTATTAGCCTGCCAGTTTAATCTCTTTATTTGGCCCATTTTATAATTAATAATGAATAATGTTCTCACTGACCCTCCCAAAAATCATGTATACTTTAGTCTTCAAGGCTGCTCTTTTAAAGGCAAGGAAGACTAAGTCTTTGATTGACTCTAATAATAAGCTTCGATTTCTCTTCTTCACTGATATATTTTTGCTTCTTTCTACACAGACATTACATAAAAAAGAAGTGACGAGGAATTAACACTAATTGTGAATCAAATGTAAGTCTACTGAATTTTATTCTCCTATTAATAGTAGCAGCCCTAAAAGGCTTGCATGAGTGGATACTGTTCAAAGATAATTTAGGAAGATAAGTTTTAGCTCTTCTTTGTTTCAGCCTGAAGCTGAGGATACAAGTGAAACATTAATTGCAATCTAATAATTTATTCAGGACAAGTCTAACACTTTCAGAGATAACTTCCAGATTTGTTATGCAGCTTACTTATTTTCAGTGGCAGTGAACACCTAATTTTAGCTTTATAGGTAGACTTAAAAAGGTCTTTTAAAGATTTAAACACAAACATAAAATTTTCTCAGGTGTAAGAAGACCTGTGAGATCTAAGACACAAGTGAAAAGAACAAAGATCAAAGTGTGATCTTTAATATACCTTGTTAGACCTGTCTCACTCTAAAGGTACCCAGGTTTTTTCTAGTACAATAATTTTATTGTTCCTGTGAATACTTAATATAAACAAAATACATTTAAAAAGCAAAATTGATTTCTGACAATAATAAGGTCTAGGTTAATTTTTTCACTGAAAGTATGGTCAGACATTGGGAAAGTCTTCCCCAGAGATTTATTATCCCTGGGAGTGTTCAAAAAACATGTAGATGTGACACTTGGGGATATACTTGAGCCATGATTCAATGAAAAGAACACCTAGATGAAGCATTTAGAAGATTATGGTCTCCTTACCTGTTGAAAACATGATAAGGGAAAAGGTTTTTGGTATATGTTCAAATTGTTCTGCAAGTTGCAGCACTAATTATGTCAATTTTCATGGTGATTTGTGCCAGATTATCCAGTTTAAATGCTGCACTGCATACAATACTTCTGTCTATTGGATTGTACCTTTTAATTGTATTGTAGTTGTGATGTTAATTAATAATTTATGTTAAATTAATATTTGATTTAAATTTATATATTCAAGAATTCTTAAGAGGAATGTTGGGAAGTCAGTTCTAAAGCACAGACACATCTCTGGACTGTACCCTTTTTGTTAGCTCAATCTTAGTTCTCAGAGAGTACGCATAGTTTATAAACATGTGCCTATGTATTTATACAACAAGAACTGACTGGTAGGAAATACTGAGATTTGCAGGGGCTAAGCATGACCTGCTTGACCTGAAAAGTAATAAATAAATAGTCTCCTTCAGGTATAGAACAAGAATGCAAAATTCTGCAATCTTTTTCAATACTGAAAAATGATAAATTGGAACTCAGAGATACAGGAAAAGCAAGTTACAATAGAAACCATTTTATGACCTTTGTAACATGTTATTGTAGATGTCTGAATAGGAATATGCATCTATATAAACAGGATGTTAATGATTTAGACTGTGAGTTGAAGGAGCAGCAAGGAGAGAAATTTGTCAAGACTTCTCATTTCTTGATGTTTTAAATAGCCTGCTGCCCACTCAGAGAACTGTCTTTTTATAGAGCAGAAAAATATGGAGCAATACTAATGCATTGTACTACTTAGCAGAGTCTTCTGCTGATAATCAGATGAAGAATGAAACTATCAAACATGTAAATAACAAGGAAGATCATCTCTGTTCCACACCATTGCACTGACCCTTTTGCAAACATGTAATGTATTGCCCGTTAAATTTTATATGCTTAGTTTTTGAAATCTTTAGAGAGAGAGGCTAGAATGCAAAATAGTTAATTTTTCAGTATTTTATGATCAGAAGGCTTTGGATTCTTTGTTCTTGATTTGAGTTAGATAATCAAACAGTGGTTAGATTTAAACATAAATGCTGTAGATTTTCAGCATAAACAACTTGTCTGAGGTTGTCACAGACAGCAGTGACAGAGTTATAATTACACATATTCTCAAATTAAATAAAACATTTCAAAACTATGCATAAGTTAAACAAAAGTGGCATAATTCAGTGTAAACAAAATAATTTTGTATAATTTTTTTGCAGTCCCAAATGTTAATAAGATTACAGTCTAATTATAAAAAGTATTCAGAACTTAGTACTTTCTTCTTCAAAAAACTCAGTAGATATCTAATTTTAATATAATTTAGTCTAGATTTGTTGCAGGCACTTTCTTTTATTCCTCATGTGTTCCTGTTTCTTCCAATCCAACTCCCATACCACATGTTCTTCAATTCCTCCTGTTTCCATTTCATTCTTCTAAGAACTGCTCAGTCTAAGTACATTGGGAACACTATGACATGTTTCAAAAACATAAAGTTAACCCTTAAGTGTCCTGTGACACCCTGCATAAACTCAGGGAAACACAGCCTTGTCAGTCAATACACACTTCCTAGTAGTTACTGCTGTCCTGAAATGATTATAAAGCATCCCTTCCTGAACTGATCAATGATACACTGTGGTGAAGGGATTAATTACCGTCAGTTACGTACTCTACTTAATGCTATTTTTCTCATCTGTTCTCTTTCTGCCTTAGGCACACACAACATTTCATAAACCAGAACAGAAAAAATGTTGTGTAAAATCTTCTTATCAAAACCACGAGAGTCTGGGCTACATATGCTTGGGTATCTAACACCTCTTGCCTTCCAAGGCAATGAAACAGTTAAGACCTTTAAAAGAGGAAGAATAGATTCCAGTATGTCTTTGCTATTTCATTCCTATAAAGGTTAGCTGTAATCATGCTCCTTAATTTATTTTTTGTTTTCATTCAGTTGAATAAACCCTGAAGGTTTATAGTCCCATGGCTTATTATATGTATGTATAGATGTATGTATGTATATGTGCATGAATTATTCAGAACCTAAAACCATATGGAGAATTCTTCTTTCCTAGGTAGCTTTTTTCTTTTGTAGCAGGAAGTAGTAAAAGGTTTTGAGATGTTATTAAGTCTTTAAGTTACAAAATCTAAATTCCACCTTAAAAATGTTCCACACTGTATGTTGCATAGCCTGGGGTTCTGACTAGCTGCCAAATATCTATCAGAGAGTGATTTATGATATATGATATGTTCCTCAGCTCAAGTGGAGGCTGTTTAGTTGAAACATGAGAAAGGAGAGGCCTTGTGCTCTCAAAACCATAATGACAAGTTTCTGTTTGGCTTTCTGAGGGAACATACAGTACAAAACGTGCCATATTTTATAATACCAAAACTTATGTGAGGAACAAAACTAAATTCACTTAACCCCTGATTTCATTAGTTTTTCCTTCCTTTTTTTTTCCCCTATTTTTTTGTGAAGTCTACTTTTTACTGTAAGAAGCCCATTTTTCCTTTGTTGTTTGCGGGCTCTGTAAAATAGAATCCCTATGGCTTAGTTCTGAAAATTAAAATACTTTCAATAGCTAATTGCTGTGTGAACGTATTTTTAAAATGAGATTTCAGATATATAATTTAAATTTTTCTTGTACTTTCAAATGCAACTAAAGTCTGTGTTATTATTTCTGGTGCATTTTCCTGAAAATGCAAAAAAAAAAAAAAGGTACTTCTTCACAGAAGTAAAGAAGTACCTTTTCTATGCAATTTTTTGGATCCACGCTTAGCACACCTGGGTAGCAAATATGGGGGGGGGGGGGGGCGGGAAAGAAAGGTGCCTGTTTAATCTAGGTGATGTGTCTGTTTCAGTGAGATATTCAATCAACACAGTACCTAAGTGCTAAATTACAGCATAGAATAGAAACGAACTCAAACTTTTGTTATGTAAAGGAGAAGGGATTTGTTTCTTCATATCATTATAAGTTCTTTGCATGTCCTCTCTGCATTTGTCGTTTTCCATGTTTTGCTGTGGAAGATGGCTGATATGGAAGGCTGGCTTTACACAGGGCAGTGAAAGTGGTCATCCTAGAGCATTCTCTGATTTCAGGCAAAGCTTTTCACAACTGCACAGCAAATGCATGTCATCTTCAGAGTTTTGTATCTATGATATATTGAAAGTGCCTGCCCATTCAAAAGATGCAGCAGCTACATATTAGGAAAATATTTAATCTCTGATTACAGAATCTTGCAGCTTAGTATCTGAATAAAAGCCCTTTTAAATCTAAGGAGGAGGAAACTGTTTGTCTGCAAATGAACAATTATGGCAAAGGCCATATCTAGTCTGGGGAATCCAGGAGTACTCAGATTTACTGTGACATTGTTCCAGCTCTCTATTCAAGTGAAGATTCAGAACTGGGATAGCACTATTTGGTCTGGATTTTTGCCAAAGGGTATGGACCCAATAGAACTGAGGAGTACTTTAGCCAAACCCCAGCGGTGGCAGCTGAGAACATACGAATATGGCATGTTTAATGGCACCCATTCTCCACTCATGCAGATACAGCCAGGAAGATAAAGTGATACACATAGCAAGAAACTGCTAGCAACAAAAGAATCCTACTTTTCCTCTTCTGAGTCCATGTAAGGTTCTTAAACTCAGGACCATATTTCTATAAGATTTATTGAAGACATAGATAATTTCTATATATGTGATTAACAGTTATTTAGAGAAGCTGAAAATGTGGACCAGAGAGGTCACTTTGGCCTCAATCCATTGAGGCTGTCAAGATGAAAGATCAGGCTTTTACGTTCAGCATGCAGAGAGTGGACGCGGTGCTTAAAGGACACATGCTGGTCTCAGACCACTAAGACAGAGAAGGTATTGCTGAGGGAGCAGGTAAAATAAATTATGACACAAGTAGTTTTCTGTTTACATAGAATATTATTTTTACTCAGAATTGTATCTCTGGGAAGTCAATTTGACTACCTAGTCAATAGATGAAAAAACTCATTCTACACTATCTGTTGAGGATGACTGCGCTTTCAGTTCCTGGGTCAATACGCTGTTGATAGATGTCTTTAGGCTCAGTTATTGGTCCCTTCTGGATATGTACAAGTCAACAACTCACAAAAACTTCACTCTGAAGGCTTCTCAACAGTACTGCTTTTTCTTTTTTTACCCACAAATCCAGACATCAAAAGATGTTGTGGGGTAATGCAGCTGACTGCTTTGAGAAAAGTTTTGGAATAGAGATACTCCACCACTCAGAGTTGTGCATCTACATGATTTCACTGCATGCATCTCCCAAAAATGGTATTTAGTGTGGCATGTACTTACTTATATTGAACCTGATATATTCTGAAACATATCTTTAGGAACCTGTGGCTTTTAAAAGTCCTTTCTCAGATGTTACCTTAGTTGTTGTCGTATATTGATTTCCTTTTTGAGAAAAAAAAAAAGAGGACCCTGAGCATGAGCATATTAACTACATCTAAGATATATCTGGAGGCATAGAATATTGAGAGAAAAAGAATCAGAAACTTTCCAGCACTTAAGAATGGATTAACAGAGAGAGTCACAAACCTCTGAATGGAAAAATTTTCTAACCTGTGACCACTGTGAACCTTTATATTCTGAATTAATCCTTTTTTCTGTGTGAGTTTTTAGTTAATAAAGAGTAACAATACGTCACAAAGCACTGCTTAAGCTGTTGTAGGGATCTCTTCTGTCTTAAGTATTTACTTTTTTTCTGTCCAAACAGGCACAAATACCACCATTTTGTGCAAAGTGACCGAGCCTCTTCTGCCACAGGTGTGCAAACATGTCCTGGCTGTTTTTTGTCTGGCAGGTAACAGCAGAGAATGGACTGGCACATAGAAAATGCATAGCAAGCTACTGAGATTCCTGGAAAGCTGTT
Source organism: Xenops minutus (assembly GCA_035221455.1). Classification (NCBI taxonomy): domain Eukaryota; kingdom Metazoa; phylum Chordata; class Aves; order Passeriformes; family Furnariidae; genus Xenops; species Xenops minutus. The sequence continues at coordinate 41,836,137 of JAWWEE010000085.1, forward strand.
CTGATTACCTGTCCACTACATCTTACACTGTTACATCAATGTTAGTTGTTCTGAAATAATGTTTTGTAATCAGAGTAGAAGTCTGCCTGTAGAATGCTAACTAGTGACTACTTTTGATTAATTTCTGCAAAAAAACCCCAAACCCCAAAAACCAACAAACCAACCAAACAAAAACCCAACAAAAAACGAATCCAGAAAGGACTTCAGAACTCTCAGTCTGGGTTATGATGGCATTATTTGTTATTTTGCTGACAACACCAAAAAGATCTAGTTGTGTTTAAGAGAATGTTGTACATTGTTTCATACCTGCTCTGCAGAACTACTAGAATATGAAAACTGTTGAAGCCTATGGGTTCACCAGCAACTTTTCCTCACCTGGGAATAATCTATTGCTGGTTTAGGGTGTAAACAACCCTATTAATGTTAAAATAATTGTTCAAGACATTTTCTTATGCTTGGATATTCAGTATAAGTGCTGAGACTTGCAACTTGGCTAACGTCAGCAGCAAACAAACATCCTGTCAGAAGTGCCTGGCACTCTGTGTTCCTGCATGATTGGCAGGAAACAGTGTGTTTGGGGAAAGGGAAGGTGGACACTACAAAAAAACTGTAAACTTGTTTTTCCAAAGCAATAGCATGATACAAATCCAAAGGAGCCTCTTAATAAAATATTTGCTGTTAGATTAATGTGTTACAGGGGTAAGTGGGGGGAGGGATGGGTAGAGGATGTGATTGCTCAATATATAACTGAGGCTTAATATAACTGACACATTGTACACGTTTCTTGTAGGCTTTGCATCAGCCACATTTCAGCATGCATGGAACTGAAACCACCCGTCCATATTGCCCATAGGGTACACTGTATTGCACCAGTTGCTGCATTAACTTGGTCTGTCTTCACAATCACTGGGCAATGCAGTTCTGCTTCTCCTTTTTGGATCTATTGCAGCTCATACTCTAGGACAGATCAGGTGTTTTTTTTCCCTCTAGTGCCACCCTGGCATTGTGCAGGAGGTCAGCTTTCATCTCTCTGTGGCATTGTACACAAGCCCAGCTGGCCAAAGCTGCAGTGTGAGTGTGCTGAACAAACATGTTCCCTGGGTAAAAGGGAACTGCCTGGGTAATGTCTCTTTCCCAGTCTCCAAAACTCTCAGTGCTGTGCTGTGGCCTGGAAGCTCCTATGATGAAGGAAAGTGATTCATTAGACTGCACTCCTTCAACCTGAAAATCTTTGTCTTTCACTGATGCATTAATTATGAACAGCAGTCTGAAGCAATTTATGAGTTTTATACATCTGTACAGACAACCAGACAACTAATTTAGCCATCTACACAGCAGATAAGCAGGTAAGGCCTTTCAGAAAGGGAATCCTAAATCAGACGGTGTTTGAAGGCCAGTCAAAACTGGGAAGTGGAATTTGCCTTTTTTTTCCCTAATTTCTCTTCAAAAGACACACCTAAAAATATATCTGTGCGTTAGTGAGGCCCCAAAGCATTTTTGGAAACCACTAAAATAAATTTTACCCGTTCTTAAAAAAAAAAAAAAATGTTCAAAACATGAAAATTATGACCCAGAGTATGATGATGAAGGTGCAAATAGGCTATCTCATCTCTGAAAGAGGTGTGATGGGACTTGGGAAAATCTGTGAAATCTGTCATATTTGGGTTTTTTTGTTTGTTTCATCCTGAATTCATTGACTGTCAGTGGAATAAAAGAAATAATAAAGCTGTAACTTCTGTATCTGGTTGTTATAAACATATAGATTCAGAAATTAAAAGACACTTTCAGTGATTTTGGGATGGAAAATATCAGTAAATTATTTGTAATTTGTTCAACTGTGAAAGGTTTTATGTTACTGTGAAAGTCTCTGGAACTAAAATATGTCAGCCTTGTATTGGTACATTTGCAGCAGTATATCAACAGTGATTCCAGCAGGGAGCATGAAGAACTTTTGGCAGCAAACTTAAATAACATTTAAGTTAGAGAAAGCTGAGTTTCTTCTCATTGGTCAGAAATAAGGACACTTTGCCTTACAGTGATAGACTCAGTTTACAGCAGAACTTCTATTGATGTATGTTTTTGCTTATTTTACATATGGTAGAGTTAATTTTCTTTGTAGTAGCTGGAATGGGGCTGTGTTTTGGATTTGTACCAGAAACAGTGTTGATAATGCAGGGATATTTTAGTTACTGTGGAGCAACACTTACACAGCCTCAAGGACTTTTCTGCCCCTGGAACTGCCCCACCAGTGAGTGGGCTGGGAGTGCACAAGTTGTTAGGAGTGGATACAGCCAGAACAGCTGACCACAAATGATCAAAGGGACATTCCGTACCACATGGTGTCATGCTCAGCATATAGAGAAGGAGTAAGAGGGGCATTCAGAGTTGTGGCATTCCAAGTCACTTTTACACATGATGGAGTCCTGCTTTTCAGCGGGTGGATGAACAACTGTCTGCCCATGGGAAGCAGTGACTTGATTTTTTGCTTGTTTTGCTTGGATGTGAAGCTTTTATTGTACTTGTTAAACTGTCCTTATCTCAAGCCATGATATTTTTTTTGCTTTTACTCTTCCAATTCTCTCCCCCATCCCACTGTGGGGGAGTAAGTGAGCAGCTGTGCAGTGCTCATTTGCTGGCTGGGTTAAACCATGATAAAATTCGGTATTTCTCTGTAGTTACATGTTTTGTACCTACTGAGGGTCTGCCAGCCATATAAGAGCTATTATGCTGCAAAAAATAACATAGATAAGTTGAAACATGTAGAAGAAAATGTTGTGGAGAGAAAACAATTAAAGCTTTATGGTAGTTGCTGGAACACCTCACCCCACTAGACATGACTATAATGCCATAATATTGTAAAACTTTAAAAGAATTGTTTGATGTGCTGTGTCAATAGTTCCTTTATTTAATGTGCATCTGGGATGTCTACATGTCCATAGATCATTGTAGAGACATTTATTCCCTTATTTCTGGGTGTTATAGTTTCAATACTCAGTTGGAATTCCTTCCAAAGCTTGGAGGCAACGCCTTAGAACCGATAAAAGGT
>JAWWEE010000085.1:41839282-41861347 GCA_035221455.1 Xenops minutus
TTTCTAAATTTAAAGGAGAGGAATTATTCATTGGCCAACATAAATATCTTAGTTCTCCCCTCGAACTAAGACACTGGGTGAATGCACTAGGAGTTCTATGTGGCTTGCAGGGGATGAGGAGAATCCAGTCTAACTCCAGTATGACTATTTTTCCTCTGTATGTCTTAATCTATAAACAAAGCATACATGGCATAAAGCAAGAAAACCAAACAGCCTTAACTAAACTGAGCCCTACAGCTTCATTATTGCTAGACCTTAGTCATGACAAGAACAATAAAGATCCCCCAGGAGGAAAAAATGATGTAATTTTTATTGTCAAAAGTTGGTATGGTAGTCCTGCTGTTAGCATTGTTACTCTTGTTTACTGCAAATTGCTAGTGGATGCTCGGGTGTCATACTGCAGACATGGCACTATGTCTGCCTCGATTTGTCTACATGCTCTGCAGTCCACCACAAAGGTGTTGGAAGGTGTGACCCACTGTTGAACATTGCAACACACTACTCTCTCAGTCCACACAGGTAAGGTTACAGTAGCTCATGAGATGCCCACCAAGCTTGCTATCTAAAAGAGTAACTGGCACTAATGCAGCTGTAGGACTCAAACTGGTTAGGGCTGGCTGAAGTTGTTTTTTCCCCTCTGGATTCCAACTTAGGAATATTTGAAGTTTGTTTTTTGAAAAGACCTTGTCTCAGAATTTATAACCATTTTGTTTCATTTTCCTATAATATTCTCCAGCCTTAATTAAAACTCTTGACTATAGTAAAAAGATTCTCCTCTTGGTGAACTGATTAGCAGGTGTAGAAGCTGAGGGGAAACAAAGAAAATGAAAGAAAAAAACAACAGGAGTTCTTATTTAAAATTTGAACAAGTATCAGTGGGAGAAGTTGTGTTTAGTCTTCATCAGTCACATTAAGAGATTTCTCTGTGAGTGGCATTTAATTTAATGATTTCACAAGTGGGTGGGGGCAACTCCATCAATTTTTGGTCAGTTGGCAGGATCATTACATGTATAAAGGCCAGAACTTTATCCTGCAGACCTTAGTCACCAGATTGAAAAGTAGTTTGAGGCAATGCCTTTGTTATATGCAAAATAAAAGAGAAATAAAGATGAAAATAAACATATTTTTTTCCTCCTTTTTTTCAACTTTCCCATCAACAGAATATTCCTGAAGCTGATGAAGGGATGCCCGTTCCTGTCTGCTCTGAGACACAAATCTGTCTTCTGTTTTTTTTTGATGTACGCTTGATGTAAAAAGCAGAATAACAATAATAAAACCAATAGTGCACAACTCAGTGGATGGGCAGATTATTAGTTATGCAACCTGTAATAACAAAACACTAATGTGAAGGTGGCATAATCAAGTACTTACACCCTGCAACAATAGAATTAGGACACTCCAATATCTTGCAATGGTGTCTTTTTGCTAGATCCTACTTCTTCATTTAGTGGTCAACAAAGGGAGAAAGTAAAACTCAAAATATCAGCAGGCTGCCTGTGCATCAAGTGTCTTGCTGAACGCCCTTTTCTAATGCAATGCAGGGATAAGAGCTGGCCGCTATGCATCATGGAGTGATTCTAGGACTGTAAGTCAATAATTCTGAGGAAACAACCTCACCTTCACTGCTTTATTTCTGTCCTGGACTGAGAAGCAAAGTTCGATGACATATGCAAAGAAACAAATCAACATTTATTATGCTTTCTTTAGAGCCTAAGAGTATTTTAAAGCATTTTCATCTCAAAGGAAACAAAAATTTTTTGTCTTTATTTGAGAACAGACTTCTCCAAGGATGCCCTGTGCCAGCTGCGATGTCCAATGTTAAGAAAAAAGACAATGAGAAAAAAGAGGGAAAAGGAAGAGAAGGAAAGGGGAATGAAGATGGGACATAGGCACAGAGGAGTGCAGTTGAATCCAGTCAGGATACCATTAGTAATCTTGGTAAAAAGTCCCTTGAAGTCTTAAATAGGAAATAGACAGTTTTGTATTTCATATTCCAGAGGGAAAATGAGTATCTAATTCTAAGAATCAACACAAGATGTCATGAGACATACTGTGGAGTATGCACTACCCTATAAAACACTCTTTTCTGCAGGATCAGTACAGTAAAGATGCATGTTAACTGAAGAAGCATTGTGTTAGCTTTATTTTATGGCAAATCGTTCCTTTATAAATTGATAAAAAGACTGATGTACTTGTAAAGTTTAATTCTATTCTGATTAATGATCACTTCATCCCTTGAAATACTAGAGCAGGCATGAATTAGAAGGGAGGGAACTATTTTCCAATTTGTCTTTAAAATAATTGGCATTGGACACCTGGCAGTCCATAAATACTGTGACACTGTATGATGGCAAATATGGGCACAATGCAGTGCTTATTCTCAGTTGGAATCCATCTGTACACTACAGTAGTAAGACAAAAGAGGATTGTTAGCACTTAAAAGCACCTTGACGCAGTCATCCCACTTGAATGTTTTATTAATTATCCCATCTGTTAAGTGAGAACTTTCTGACATAGGTTGGTACATGCTCTTAAACCCCTTGGTCTGCTTCCTATTGGTTCCACATGTGTTTGTGTTTGTTCTCAGTAGGCAGAGATTCCAGAGAGAAAATGAACCGCTGCAGATCGATTGCAGTATCAGTCATGCAGAAGACTTGGTAATATATGCCACTTCAGTCTGGTTTGCTGTTAACCCCTTGAACACAGAGAAGTAGTGGGTGTGGGGTGGGAAGAGAGAATAAAACCGGTAAGTTGCCAGAGTCTACTGTGAGAGATAGGATTGGTATCATGACTTCTAAATTACTCATCTCATTAGGTGCTCTCTGTCTTCTAATAATTCTTTACAAATTGTATTTATACTGCTGCCTGTCTTAGAGCTATGTACTTTAATACTTCCAAGCCAGACAGTATTAGGGTGATGTGAAAGATTACACTGCTGTGCTGAGTATTCCTGCCCATTCTGCACTACCTGGATAATTCTCTGACAAAATTATGGTGACAGTAGCAGTGCCTGAGACCTAGAGTGACAAAAGCCAGAACATTTAAAGATAAGGCTATGAATCACACCAGAAAGGAATAAATATAAAAAACCCCAACCAACAAAAAAAAAGAAACAAAACCCAAAAAACCAAACCAAACCAACCCAAACCAACCCAAAACCCCCCAAAAACCAAAAATGCATGATATTGTTAAGTGTTTGCAGGTGTAGGCCTGTTTCCCAGAATTTTTGGTGTCATTTATGGCACTGCTTAGAATTGTTTTCTAAAACACAATTTTTAAAGGCATTAAGAGAAAAATTGTAGTTTGAATTTGTAACAGTAATTGGAGGCACTTCAATTTATCGATCAAGTGAGATTAAAATCAAAAGACCAACTTTTTCAGAAGTAACACATAGAAAAGCAATATTCTTATAAATTAAAAAGGATTAGCAGTGTGGTACTTGACTAGGGTTCTAAAAACTTAGTGAAAAACTTCTGAACTTTAAACATGACTTCTGTGAATTGCACACATCTATGATGCAATCATGCTTGAAGGAGGCAAGTAGGACCTGTTTTCTTAAAAGTCAAAGGCAGCATAAAAATCTTGTTTTGTTACAGTGCTACAATTGTGTTGACTGCAAAACTTGCTGAAGTCTACGCTAAAAACGAAGGTCTACATAATCCAGTCATTTTTCATAGAATCATTAAGATTGGAAAAGACTTATAAGATCATTAAGTCCAACCATAAATCTGACAATGGCAAGTCCACCACTAAACCATGTATCTAAACTCTGCTTCTACATGTCTTTTGAATTCCTCCAGGAACAGCGAATCAGTCACTTCTCTGAGCTGCCCTTTCCAGTGCTTGATTGCTTTCTGTGAAGATCCTGTCTCTTGTTGCTTGGGAGAAGACACCAACACCCACCTTGCCACAACCTTCTTTCAGGTAGTTGATAAGGTGATAAGGACAGTGATAAGGTCTCCCCTCAGCCTCCTCTCTTCCAGGTGAAACACCTTGTCCTACTTACAGGGGCCAGGACTAGTTTAGTATTATATGAATATAATCAAAACTGTTTCTTCTACACTCTCTATGTAATTTCTGATGAACTGTTAATAATGGATCACTTACAACAGTGCTGAGGGCACACCTGACACCTCAGGCTACAAGCTGAGTGTTAAAAAACCCTGTGAGACAGGAGAGTGTTCCTGTCTTCACATAAATGACTCAGCTGTGATAATTCCCATCTGCGAGGCATTAGTACCATCACACCCAGCCCAAGGGGTCATGTCTGCTAATGGGCCATCAAGGATTTGAAAAATATCCCATGACTCACAGAGTTAAATCACCTATTGTGAAACTCCCTCCCTGGGGGGGAGGTACTGGGCATTCCCACCTGAACATGAGCATATATAATCCTCAGCTTTTGGGACTTCAGGTACCACTTGTCAGATCCAGAAGAGGATCAGAACCTCAACAGAACTGTGACTGCCACTCTCAACCAGACTGTGACCATCATCCTCACCAATCAACAGGTTTTCCTTTCCTTTGTACTGGGATGGTCTTCATGGTGCTCAGTGCAGGGGTTGATGAACTACATTCTGTTCATGCCTGAGGGTGCTGAGTTACACATCTTTTTTTGCAGGTTAAACCAATTACTTTCTCTGTATCATTATATTTATTGTAATCATTTGAGTAAATTGTAACTCTGACTTGTAACCTCTCTTGAGTTGGGTTCACTCCTCCTGCTGGTTTACCTTTAAAATAGCATACATCTCAAGCTCCCTCAGCCATTCCTCATAAAACTTGTGCTTAAGACCCTTCACCAGCTTTGGTGACCTTCTCTGGACTTAATCCAGAAGCTCAATGCCCTTCTTGTCAAGAGGGGACCAAAACTGAACACAGCAATTGAGGTGTGACCTCACTGGTACTGAGAGGAATGATTTCTGCCCTGGTGGTGCTGGCCACACTGTTTCTGATACAAGTCAGCTTGCCATTGGCCCTCCTGGCCACTTAGACAACTGCTGGCCCTTTTTTAGCTACTATCAACCAGCACCTCCAGATCCTTTCTGCCAGCCAGCTCTCCAGCTTGTTGAGCCTTATACCACTGGCTTCAGCCTAGTGATCCAGTTTCTACAGATCTCTCTATAGAGCCTTTCTACCCTCCAGCAGAACAAATCTCCTGCCCAACTTGTGTCATCTGTGAACTGACTGAGGGTTCACTTGATGTCCTTGTCCAGATCATTGATAAAGATATTAATGAATAAAGACACTGGCCTCAGTACTGAGACCTGGGGAACACCACTTGTGACTGGTTGACAACTGGATGCAACTCCATTCACCACAACTCTTCTTGACCTATCCAGGTCAGTTTTTAACCCAGTGAAGAGTGTACTTGTCCACACCATGGGAACCCAGTTTCACTATGAGAATGGTTTGCCAAATGGTATCAAAGGCTTTACTAAAGTCCTGGCAAATTGTAACATTTTTAGTACAATTAGATGAGATAATTAGATTACAGTTGGAAAGGAAGCACAAAAAAATTATGCATGAGTCCTTTTGACCTGTAGCAATCACTAAGGTTGTGGGAGTAGAAAGGTGAGGGATCATATTACATGTGACTCTTGATCCATACAGTGGCTGATCTTTCTTAAGACAAGAATAGGGAATAGGCTGATCTGACCGATTCTCATACTGATGTAACTCAAACTACCAATAGTGATGCAATCCCTGGGCATATGCTTTATTACAAAGTGTATTAGCTAGGTAACACTAGCCTTCTGAAAAGATAAAACAGCCAAAGATAAGTGAAGTTAAGCACTGAACACCACAAGCTCTGGCAGAATTTTCTTCAAATGATCTGCTTGTCCTAGACTCTTCCAAGCTTTTTCCAATCAAAACCTAATGATTGTGCAGGTTGTGACTGTTTGGCAGGTTGTTGGAGAATCAGACATAGGAATCCTTCAAGCAAAGACCAAGACAAGTGAGAAGGGGAGAAATCCCATTATATAGGAATCCTGATGTTTAAAGTATGTAATAATCCCTTGCCCGATTCTTGTTAGCTGTCCCAGCTGTAACTCCACCCAACTTCTTGCCCACTCCTCACCGCTCCACCTCTGGCTGCCTCTTCTTCATTTCTTCCCATCAGGTATTAGTATATGTGTAAAAGACTTTCAGAGCATTTTTTTTCTCCAGAAGCACATTTCTGCCTCATAGTCAGCTTGGTGTCCATCAGGGACTTTTCATCAGAAAACTAGCCAAAGGTATAGTCTGTTCCGTTGTCAAGGTCATTAATGAAGATGTCAAACAGTAGTGGTCCCAGTACACAGCCTGTAACAGGCCTCCAGCTGGACTTTGTGCCTCTCATCACAGTCCTCTGGGACTGGCCATTCAGTTGTTTTTAAACCTCACTATGCATGTATCTAGCCCATATCTCATCAACATGTCTATGAGGATGTTAAGAGAAATATAACAGTGTTGAACTCCTTTTTGAAGTGGAGGTAAATGACTTCTACTGCTCTCTGCTCAATCACTATGCCTGTCAGAGAAGGCTGCTGGAAATTTGCTTTTGTGAATCTATGCTGACTACTCCAGCTGACTCCCTTTATATGTTTGAAAATGGTTTCCAGGATTATTCACTCCATCTCCTTCCTAGGAACTAATGTGAGACTTTTACCAGCGTGTTCTTCTCTAAATACTGCTGATCACCTTTCATGAAGAAAAGAATGACATTTGCTGTCTCCCCCATAGCCTTTTCTAGTGTTCACAATCTTTCCAAGACAACTGAGAGCAGCCTTGCAATGACATAGGCCAGCTTCCTCAGCACTCATGACTACATCTCACCTCTGTTTGTGGATATGTATAGGTTCAGTTTGTTCTAGTGCTCCCTAACATGTTCCTACTTCACCAGTGGTACAACAATCTCCTTATGGGCTTGTAGAACTATAGTCTTAGGGGCCTGGTGTTCCTGAAGACAAATCTCACCAGTAAACATTGAGGTGGAGGAGGTGTTAAATACAATTGTCTTTGCTCTGTCCTTTGTCGTCAGCTCCCCTACACCATTTACCAGTAGGCCCACATTTTTTTCTGGTTTCCTTTCTCTGCTGATGCCTCTTTAGAAACCTTTCTAGCTACCCTCCAGACTCAGAATTTTAGACTGTTCTTAAAACTATCTGAGGGAAAATCATTGTTACCTTTTCTTAAAAATCTCTGATTAGATATAAAGGAAATGAGTAGTGGTACTGTGTAAGTAGAGTCTACATTAGAGTTGACTCATATAAATTTTAATGCAGTTTTTAGATGAAATTTTAGCTTTATCAGTTGGAGAATCATAGAACAGTTTGGGTTGGGAGGGACTTTTTAAGGATCATCTAGTTCCAACCCCCTTGCTATGGGCAGGGACAGCTTCCACTAGACCAGGTTGCTCAGACCCCATCCAATCTGGCCTTGAACACTTCAATAGGTGGGGCAATTTCTCTAAATAACTTGTTCAAGTACTTCACAACCTTCACAGTAAATATTTTTTTTTCTAATATCTAATATAAATCTGCATTCTTTCTGTTTAAATCCATTCCTTCTGGTCCTGTCACTACATGCCATTGTAAAAAGTCCCTCCGTTTTTCTTGTAGGCTCCCTTCTGGTACTGCAGGGCCACAACTAAGCCACCTTAAAGCTTTCTCTTTTCTAGGCTGAACAATACCAGTTCTCTCAGCTTTTCCTCATAGGACAGGTGCTCCATCCATGTATTCAACTTGATGTTCTTCCTCTGGTCTTGTTTCAACAGGCTGATGGCCTTCCTGTGCTCAGAATCATTCTAAAAAATACATCAGAACTTTAATATCATAGTTCATTTGAAATGGACAGTTTATCTCCTTGGGAGAGCAACAGACACTCTACATAAACAGAATTAAAAGTTGACTGATGATGTCTCAGTTATCTATTTCTCTTTAAAAATAAACATTTTCTGCAAAGTGTCAGTGTTAACCAAGAATTAAAATATCCAGGTATGCATGAAGAGTATGTAAACTTACCCACTGGTAATTTACTTCTGCCTCCTGACAGAAGAACATCTTTCTCAGAGTGGACCGTTGAAAGGACATGTGGCAATTTCCTAGTTTTGGAGCACTGAGTCAGATATTATATTCTAACATGATTATTTTGCATGTATTGAATTTTTTTTTACTCATTAATGCATGTCTTGATGACTCAAGGGAGTTTCCTCTAAAATTGGTACTTGCTTAATGTTCCTTTTTATGGATGCTTGATTGTAAATGGAAACCATCTTAGTGTATGGTCTTGTTGAGAGGTATCCAGAGGCTGTGATTTCTAAGTTTTGACCTTTTTTTTAAACTGAGAGATCACACGGAAAAAGGTTGTGAGCATTGGATCATATTTAAAAGTGTAACAGCTATTAATATTCTGCTTTTATTTTTGTTAAGCCCAGAAATAATCTTGACCAATCAAATGTTAATATTTCATTTACTTGTATTAGCTAATTTTTTCTCTTTTCTAAGCTATTAATGTAAAAATGAGGTTATTATTAATGAAAATGTATGTAGAAGTGTTTGTCGTGTTCTCTTACTGAGGGGGTAAAATAGAAATAAAAATCACTTCCAAGGCAAGCTTGTGCCCAACTCAGTTAAGAATGGCACACTATCCTCAAAAATAGGCTCTTTTTACAGAGTTAGTAAATATATTTGCACATGTAGTATTTTATAAGATGATCAGACTTAATACAGTGATAAGTGGTAAGAAGTCATGAGAAGTAGCTGTTGGAGATACAAGGACTAATTTCTCACATGTCCTGGTGTCCGAAGATTATGTTTTTTTGCCTCTGTAACCTTATTCTATGGAAACAGAATGCTAAAGACATGCTGCAGGGATGTGTTTGGCATAAAATTCCTTAATAAACCCTTTATTTCTAGCAAAAAAAAAAAAATCATCAAAACAATTTATCATTAAAAGCCAATGTCCATAGAACAGAATAATGTCATAGGTTAATGGTCTCCTGCTGATTCATGAATGCAGAAGTGTTTATTTTCCAAGAAGCAGGTGCTGATCCTCTGAAAGTGTTATATTATATAGAATAACTAATGCATTGCAGGTTTATACATTTTATCTGATGAATATGGGTGCACCAGTGTGACAGATACTGTACTATGTTTGACCCAATGTACTTTTACAACATGAAAGGGCCTTTCCCTATGTTTTGGATTAATTATTGATTGTGAATGGACCTTGTTATTTGATTGGGCTATCTGAAGAGTACTTCTTTTGATGTTTCCATTTTCTTCTTTCATAGCATTTTTTATAAAGACCCAGCAAAAATTAAACTACTAGCAATTTGTAAGCATTTTCACAGCACAGTTCAGGCTCTTTTTTGGAAAGGGTTGGGAATCAGGAAAGAACAATAAGAAGTATACCCCCTATAAAGCACACAAACAATAATAAAATTATATGCAATTGCTGGAGGGGAAACATTTTTTTCAACAGTCTGTGTGCGGCTTGAGTTTCACTTTAAACCTTGCCCTCATTATGATTCCCAAAAGTGTTCAGTGCCAGATTAATAGCAGTAAAGATAGACAAGTGGTCTGTGCGCTCTTATCTTTCCTTTTCATGTATACATACCTGAGACTCAACATCAAGAATAAGTGGTGAAAAAGAAATGTGGTTTTATGCAACGTCAGTCTGATAGGCAGGTGAATATATCTTCTAATATAAGGTGTATCACTGACTCCTTCTATCACCCTGAGCACTTAATTGCTTTGTCTCCCAGTTGGGACTGTGACTGTAGATCATTAACACTTGTACAAAGTTTCAAGGTTCAAGAAAAAGTATCAGTAGCAATAGTTTTTTTGAGATATAGTAGGAAGAAGGAACTGGACAGCAGTTACAGGAGAAAGAAGTCCTCCTAGAGACTGGGTGCTGAAGTTGGAAACAGATCATCTCAGAACATACCTTTGGAGAAAAAATGCTATGAATATTTTTTTAATCTCACAGAATGGGAACTGTAAGTAAATGTTAATACTGTGAACTACTAGCCTCATAAAGCAAGTGATGATTACAAAATTTCAGACTTAATGGGCTCTCCTTATATCTTTTTGATATGAATAATGTAAAGAATAAACCCCCACAGTGGCTGAATAACCTGTTTGTTCTGAAATATGTTTCTTCTTTATCACACTCCCTCACTCCTTTGAAAGACTTCTTGAGTCAGTTCAGCATCTAACAGTTTCCTCTGAAAGATATTTTTGAGCAGAAGTTTAAATTCTTTTTCAAAAAGTAGGCAATACACTATTTCTGATATTGAGAACTATTTGGCCTGTAGTAAATTTATTAAAGAAATATTCAGTTTCTTTACTAGTAGAGGGAGAGAGTGCATAAGAAAGCAGGAAATGATTTTTACATATCAGTCTCTCTTAGGGAATAATTGAAGCCAAGATTGCTGACCAGGATGCAGCTATAATGAGCTTTTATTAACTTTTCTATTAGTAGTCCCATTCTTTGTCTAGCAAGATACCCTCCCTTCATATGGTACAATCCCAGGTGGATGACCATGCAGCAAAGAGCAATTTTTGCACAGCTAATAAATATGAAAATAAGAAACTGTATTCCCTGAAGCTTAGCAGCATTGTCTGGAAATGTACCCTTTGCACACACTATTTCCAAATGTCTGTGAACATTGTGAAGCTTGGGTTCACATCAGTCAAAGTTTAAGTGTCTATTAAAGACCAGAAAGAAGCTGGGCCTTTACTATGGCATCACAGTCCACACCTAGAGGTGCTGTAACACTGTTGGTGTTTGGTCACAGCATCTTTCTGGAAACACTATGAGACTAACAGCTTGGTGAGACCTTATGCCATTATCACCCTGGTGTGTTGGTACTGCTAAAGAGCTACTCCAAACTGAGACTATCAGAAGCAGAGGCATGACAACCGGCTTTCTGGTGAGACAAAAACTTTGTCTTCCTTCTCTTCCATGGAAAGTAACTTCACTGCTTTTTATGGCCATCAAGTTCAAAGGGAGGAGATGAATTCTGTGAATGGGTGAGGGAAGAGGTGATTAATTCCTGAAAATACAGTGAAGCTTATGGAGTTATTCCAGTTTAAGATGTCTTATGCTTTGTACTGTGGATTGTAAAGAAAAAAACCTCTATACCTGAAAACCCTGGATTTTAGCCAGAATGTTCTCCAAAGAATACCTCTTCAATAAGAGAGAAAGAGAAGGTAAGATGAGACACAGGAAGTGTGCAAGCTACATAGGAAGCAGGGTAAGAATCAAAAAGAGGTGCCAGTGTAAATGGCTAAAGAAAACTTGTACTTCATAGACAAGTGCAAGTCTGCTAAATCTGCCTGGGAAGTTCTCACCCACATCTCTGGCACTTCCACAGCAGATAACCTAAGTGGACATTCACCTTGGCTGTATTACAGAAGTAATATTTTCAGCCAAACAAATTGTTATTGAACAGCAGCTCTATTGAATTACTCATGCTTTCCTTTAGCAGGCATGCATGTTTTCTTTTCCATAGTAAGCTTTTTTTTAGTGCATACTAAGATACTCTCAATCCCCCTCTCTAGTGTTGAGTCTTGTTAGGTTTATTTCCAGAGTGGTCAGTCTATCATTCACTTACAGTACTTGGATGGGAAGCAGAACATGATTTGACCAATTTTGTAAAGCAGTTTTGTAAGTTTGTAAGAAGTAATTATGAGAAAAAAATTATTGCTCTTCCAATTTTGCCTTCTAGTTTTTTCAACTTTATAGTGAAAATGAGGCCTTCATGGCTCATACTACTCTGTCAGAACCACCTCTCCTGACCTGCAACAGACAAGAACCTAGATATGAACCAGAGGAATTGCAAAGTGTTTGCACAATGGGAACTTTACTTATGATAGCATCAAAATTATTTAATCGGATAAATTGTCCAGCTGCCTCTGGAAAAACGTTTAGTGAAATGGGTGGGATGATTTGCACCAACATTTATCCTCCCAAAAAACTGTCAGCCAACAATGTTTTTCTCTCTTCTCCTGAGAAACAGGATTCGTCAGACTTCCTGAGACAGTGGTGTTTAAAATATAAACAAATTGAATGAAAGAAAAAAAAACAAACCACCAAAAACCAAAACCAAAACAATAGTTGTTTTTCTACCAAGGGCCTATTCATCTGCACTTGGCTTTTCATTAAAAAAAAAAATAAATCACAAAATGGCTAACTACTAAACTGTGTAAAAACATCCTTTTGCAAGAGAACATCTATTTTTTTCCCCATCAACATTCAGCTTTTTATTGGTCTACTTCTCAATCAACTTGGTCAGAAAAAAAGTCATAAATCTAGCTACTTCATTCTACTCTGCTTTTTGTGTCACTTCTTCCTTTTGACCTTTTAGTTTTAGTCTATGAGTAGTCTAAAATTAGTGGACGTATGTGAGTAGTAAGGAGATAATGTGCTAGGCAGATTGTAGGATTTTTCCTTTTGCCTATGCTGTCAAATACAGACAGGCACTGGTGGAAGAGTGCAGAATTACAACCCTGAAATATGTTTCCCAGTTGCAACTATTTTGTAGTCAGCACAATAAAAGAAATATAAGATCCCACACTGAAAACAGCTAACAAAGTCCTTACATAAACTCATGCTGCACCTATGAACATTATTATGCCCTCTTTCATGGAAACAATCTCAGTCTCACAAACACTGGTGAACAGTGAAATATGCTTTTATTTTCATGTTTTAGAAATAGCATGGCACAACTTGCCTGAAGCTTCATTTGGCTGTTTCTTGTTTAGGACAGTATATTTTGTCATTACATGAAAACTGCCCACTGCTATCAGTTCATCCCCTAGATCATAAATGTAAACAGAGGGACAAAAATGAGCTAGAGCCACCCACATCTATGCTTTGGGTAGATGGTTGGAATTTTTACTTGATTAGTAGAAAATATCATGATGCATTTTTCAGTTCTCCTCCATCTAGAAGGGAATTTGAACTCTTCAACCTTTCTGTAAGACCTAAGTTCATGAGGTAAAAGGTCATTAGGAGCCCTTATTGGGACAGGAAGATCAATACATCTTGATGAACAGTTCTAGGAGAAACAGGAACGTTTCTCCAGATCATCAAGATCATATCTCAGATGTTTTACCATGGATTGTCCAGTATTCACTTTACTGCAAGGGGCTGAAAGCAGAGGTTGTTGAGCACTATTCTGTCTCCTCACTGATGTCCATTTCTATTTCCTGATTAAAGGGAGTCTGTCTCTCTTTGAGTATTCTTGTGTGGACACTCAGTGCCAGCCATGGCTGTGGGACCACAGGTCACAGTGGTATTCATCAGAGTGCCAGCAACTGGAGAGTCTGGGGTGTCTGCATGTTGTTTGGGTGCATATGTCAGTGTATTCCATTGCTAGCAGACTTAAAATCAGACTAGTGGTAAATAAGGTAAGAGGTTTGGGAGCTGGGTATTGGGATGGACCTAATTCTGGGCTGGGTACTGTTGAGGTAAGAAGGTCTGAAAGTTGTCTACTGGACTGGCCATAGATCCAAGCCAGCTACTTCAGGGACCATATTGAATATATACATATATATGCATATTGAATATATATACCCCTATATATTCATATATTTTCCACTGACAGACTTCCATACTGATCAGAAACAGAGGAAACTGGATGAAGATGTTAATTCTGTCTGTGTTTTCATAAATGCCTTTTCTTCTATCTGTGAGACTGGCTATGTATTCATGTATACATATATTTTGCTTTGTCTAAATGTCAGCCTTGCTACTATCTTGCCCTGGGAACATGGAGCTTCCTCACAACTGTTGGCCTGCTAGATTCAGCAGCTCTCAATACATACCAGTAAAAGCTTCCACTATTAGAACATAGACATGTGGACTTTGAAGCAATATTCTTGCCATCTTACACTTGGGAAGGCTGAGGCAGAAAAACAAAACATAATCCAATTTACCTAGTGGGCCAAAGGCAGGTTGTCTGTGGTTTTGACCTGCTGGAAAAGTAAGAGTCACCTCTCAAAGGCTGTGAATAAACCAGAGCATCTCTGAGCTCAGGATACTGTAGGCGAAAAGGAGTGGAGAGGAACAAAAGCCTTCCAGCTCAACTAGCAAAGTGTTTGGGAAAGGAGAGATTGTAAGGATCTACCACACCTCACTTCAGCAGGCTGAGATTAATATTTTGAAAAACCTTCAAAGTGAAGACATTGCAAGTTTTATGCTACTTGTTCCAAATCAAATCAAAGAAACAAACCAAGACACTTCTCTTTAAGAGAAGCGTTTGAATATCTTTGGCTGGCAAGCTGTAACACATAAGATGTAGTAAATACTATGACATGCTTTATCATGTCTTTTAATTGTCTTTCACAACATAGTTTTCCATTATATTCTCTGCCTTACTCCAAACCTAAATATAAATAAACCACATACTAAAGAAAGTATTTCTAGCATTTACCATTAAAGTCTTTGTGACAGACCACAGTGCAATTAAACTATCGTGTTGCTTGAGGTGCAGAACAACTTGACATGCACTTATACTTCACTCTTGACATGTCAAGAAACCGTGCCAAATGGCAACATGTGAAGTCTGCAGATGGTGGCTAACTATACCTTACTTGGGCTAGTCTGCAGATCCAGTTCCCTTACTTCAAGCACCACAAAGCAAGCCAGGAGTTATGCAAAGGCAGGACCCCTGACTTGACTTCCTCTATGTCTGACAAATCGTAGAGAGATTTCCATCCTAAGTTCCTTAGTTGGAGGGAAATATGTCAAGACTCTGAGCATTTTGGTGTGGCATAAATGGGGTCTGGTGTAGAAGACAGGAGGTAAATCCTGACATGAACTCTTTTACTGTTATAGAAAAATATTGTAACTGTTTGGAGACTGCCTTGCTGAGCATCTCTGGATAGCTTTCTTTGAGAGAAAGCCACCTGGAAAATCTTCCTGACTCAGCTGGACTATGAAAACAACTTGCCAAAACATCAGCTCAAGCTCAGCTAATCGCAATACTAGTTATTTAGTTGTTACTGGAACCATGGAGGAGTGAAGTGAAAGTGTCAGGAAGTGTAAGACAGGGGAGGTGGATGCTGTCTTCCCTTCCATTTTCTACAAAGGAACAGTATTATAAGCTTCAGAGTACTGCTTCTGTGCATTCTGTCTTTTGCGTACAACGAAATAATAACAAAAAAGGAGTATATATAACTGTATACAAAATAAAAATGCATAAGCTTGAGTGTACATATATATGTATAAGCTCTTCATGTGTTTGTGTAAGAGCAAGATCTAGTGAACAGCTTGAAGTAGTCTGTGTAATTGCTTGCATTTCGGTAGGACTTGTTATGATATAATTCAATCACAACAAAAATCAAATTTGATTTTTTACTCTCATGCAAGTCTGCCTTAATGTGACAGAGACCACGGGAAACAGACACCCTCTTTGAAGGCAAACATGGCCCCTTCTATCTTCTGTATCAAAATCCTGTGACTTGAAGAAGGGGCATTATGATGACAGTAGCACTGCAATTTTCTACTACTTATTTCTGAGGGGTTAAATGGCACTAAGGTTTTATTGTCCCAGATCTCATTTTGTGTCTTAGTGATGAAGAAGATGAGTTACCACTGTATGAAGAAAATAAGAGAAAAAGTGGATAAGATTCCTGTTTGGGAGAACTGTGAATATAACCTAAGTATTTTTTCTGACATTGGTTAGCAGGATCTTCACCAAGCATTCAAGTTCTTACCTTTGCCTGCTTTGGAGCAAGGGAATTCCCCATATCAACCTAACTGGATTGTTGTAGTTACTGGGATACATGTGTAAAGGTATGTATAATAAAAATAACTATACTTATATGGTGCATTCAAATAAAAGGCTGAGGAATAATGCTGATCAATTAAGAGCAAACCGAAACTAAATGAAAATGATTAGATTTCTGTTACATGCTATGAAGACAGACATTTCTGTACTTCAGATGAGTGTTAAAGGGACTGAGAACACTTCAAGTATTCTCTAAAGCTATTATGATCTTTTAAACCAATACCTATCTTTGAAAAGACAGGCTAGAACCTTTAATTAAGAACAAACTGTCATAATGTCCCAGTAAATGGGAACAGAATGACAAGCTACTATGTAGAACCAAAGGATAACACTACTCCAGACTGGCAAAAAGCTTTAGCTGTTTTAAGGGCAGAGCCTGGGGAACAGAACTGTATTACGAGTTCATGAGTGCCTGTTCCCTGCAGTACTCTGTTGTTTGACCACTTAGTGTTCAGAATGGGTCACAAGACACTATCTTTTAGAATACCTTTTCAGACTGAAAATTTGAAGATCTGTGTAAGTGATGCATTTGTTTTCACAGTATGTATATTGATAAAACTTCCAACAACTTCACACTTACTTTATAAAGGGAGATAATTTTATTATTTGAAAATGTCTTGCAAAAGTATATTTCAGTTGCCAGAATTTATTCAGACATAAATATTGTTATTTTTTTCTTTCTCTGAAAAAAATATCCTCAAATTTATTTCACTACTTTACTACTGGGCTGTTTTAGAATTGTTTTTTCTATTTTAATTAATTTGGTCTGACATGAAATATGCACACATAAATACACAATAATGAATTCATTCTGAAATCGTATTTATTGTATTATAGCTGAAATGAACTGCTCTGACATCAATTAAATGTTTTCTTCTCTGAGTTTACTGTAAACTCCCATGTTATGGCATTTTTAGAGAATTTGGAAGAAGGTCAATCATGATTAATTCAGGATCATTAAAAAATGATGGTAAGGACAGAGTGTGAATGATAAAGAACAGCAATCAAAGCGTGCAAATGAGAAAAATTAATGAAGCCTGATTTTCAGCGAATTTGAGTCCAATTTCAACTTCCTTGATCACACCATCATAACCTCAGTTCCCACCCTTAAGCTTATTTGTACCCCAAACTCCTTTTATATCTCCGGTACTCTTAGGGAATATAATCTCTACCTGGCTTGGTGTGAGGGAGCAGGCACAGGCACTGGTCTGGATGGGTATTCATGCTAGCCTGTTAAGACAGCAATGACTTTTTTAAACAGAACACTGAGCTGTACCCATTCCCCTGGAACAGACACTAAACTCAGGCTGTCTCCAACTCAGATTTCACACGTATTTGTACTTCATAGATACTTGTTCTCTAGTTTCATTTTTGGTGAAAAAATAGTAGGTGTTTTTAAATAACTTTGGCTGATCAGTAATTTAAGATAATTGCAGTATAAGGGGAAAATATAATTACTTTATTATCTTTTCACTAAAGGAGAATAAATGTAAATGACCATGAATATTAGACTCAGAAGCAGCTGGAATGATCAGAAAGGATGCTGAGGATGTATAAAGATCCTGTGGAGAAAAAGCCACATCCGTTAAAAAAAAGAAAAAATTAAAAAAATATAATTACTTCAACACAAACTTATTAAGGATTACTGTACAGTTCTTGGAAGTACTTCTGAGGCTTCATTTGGGGATGTATTTGAGATATGTGCAAACAGAGGGGCTGAAATGTGCTTCCTTGAAATATGTCAGAGTATGTGGTATTTGTAGTTTTTCTTTGAGGGTGGACTCATAAGAAATTATTATTTGGATTTAGCTATTGAACAGAGTATTTGTAAGAAGGAAGCAGCTGTTGTAAAACAGCTGGCCCATCTACAACTGCAGGTCAGTGGGCAAAGGTGCTAATGGCCTGCCTATTAGTGGATATTGCGATGTGAGCATCCAGAGTGAAATTTTCTATGAAAGGAGCAAAAATTCTATATGTTAGCTGGGTGCAGAACAATACAGCACTCCTGTTCCACTGAGCCTTTCCTCTATATACCATACTGTCTCTAATAACAACCTTGAATAAGAGATTTCTTAGCTGAAAGGCTCAATATTGTAGTAGGAAAAGGGTCACTGAGTCTGAACTACATCCAACAAAGTCTAACTGCTTAACAAAGATCTTTTGATGAAAGTTGGTTTTATACACAACTGGATCCCTTTTCACTGACTCTCTTCTGCCACCTGCTCAAAGAAACAGAACTCATGCACGCTCTGAAAATAAAGACTTTCAAAATGTTCCAGATCAGCACACCTACAAGCTTTGCAGCTCTGTTGCTGCATAATGAAAAAATTCCTATTATTTCAATGGAAAGCTGAAATTTTAATAAAAAAATGTGTCACTTTTCTAAGTGACATGCATGTATAAAGTTTGTCATACAAGTGTACTGAGATGTTAAAACTGGACAATCATTCCACAATGAGGGGACATTTTAACATGTTCAAATTGGTAATAAACAGCCAAAAATATTTAGGGAACAGCTAGGTTGTGATATTTAAGAATCTGTGTGTTTGAGTTCAGCAACCAGACATTCTTGCTACATAGAAGAGAATACGATCCTGCACTGGAAGCATTAAATGGGAGGAGAATGTTCTCATTAAAGAAGCTCTGAGAACTGACTTATGCCCCACCAGCTGCATCTCATAGTGGAGAAAGGAAAGCCTTTTAAGTAAAATTGCTTAGAGGAAGTTCAGTGTACTTTTCAAAGTACCATCTGAAAAGTTTTTTTTTTAAAACTAAATAAATTCTGAACAATAATGTTAATTTTAATCCTAGCTGCTCTTCCTTGTTTAACTGCATTGAAAATGTATTCCTCTAAGTTTCTGATAAAACTTTCTGAAGATACAAACTCATAATGAAAAGACAGATGCTAAAGTGATATATCAGACACGTAAGGAAACACCTGGAAGTGTCATTATTTGTAATCTCGGTATGGTCTGAAGATATACTCATAAACTGAGATCCTGTTTTACTGAGTACTGTTTAAACATTGCTGGTCTTTGGTTGCTAGTAAGGACTTAGGTTTATATTAATTAGTGATATGGCAAGGAAATGGGTTTAAAACTGTCTTCTAAAAGGCACAGAGATATGAAGAAGCAAGTGAAGTGAAAAAAAAAAAAATTCAGAGCATTTTATGATATCCTTACTTCAGAAAGAAGTCTATCATGTCCAAAGACAACCTATGACATGGAAATTAATTTTGTATATTTCACAAAATTGTTTCTCATGAGTAAATTTTTTTTGCATGTTTATGTAATGAAATAGTTTGCATTTCTCCTTTCAGTATTAAGATCTGCTTCTAAGGACTTTATCTTCCTAGTATATGTAAATGCACATCTTGTCTAAAGTTGATAATATGTGTAATAAAGAAATGGGAAATTTGTATATGCTTACAAATTTGTATTTTATGCAGCAACAAGTTAGTTAAGCCAGATCTGTAAGCTGTGTTTTGGCTCCCTTAGGTGTTCAATTGAGATAAAAGCTCAAGATCTTGCACCAAATGCTCCCTGTATTTGAAGAAATTCAAAGACAGAACCAATTTTCTCAGCTGTTTCTTTTCTATATAACTGATCAAAACCATTGCCTAAAACCCAAACACTTCTGCCTAGAGTGGGAAGGAAAAACTATTGTTGACAGGGAATGAACTAGATAATTTTCAATACAACATTCCAGAAAACATAATCTATGGAACATGTCCAGTTCCTATTTACTAATTAGAGAAATAGCTGCAGCTGTTTATTATGTGGGTTATGCCAGTTTTATAGTTGGAATCACATTTGCATAAAGATAAAAGGGAAGGTGATAGAGAATACAGTTTATCCGTGCTTTTACCATTAATTAAAGGTAATTTCAGAGAAATTATATATAATTTGTTAGAGAATTCTTCCCAGTAAATGATAACTCTGATTTCACAATTACAAGGCACTGCTTGCTGTAGCGTTCAAAGCAGGATAACACATACCTGAGGGGATAGTGTCCCTCACTAGACAGAACTAACGTTGCTGTGAAAGACAGGTGTTTTGTTAGATTTCAACTATACACTTTCACATCTGTAATGCCTTAACTACAGCAGTGATGCTAATGAAGATCAGGTGCTTTTTCCACTTTCCAGACAAGGACCTGGCATGAGTATGACTATAAGATATCTGGATAGCTAGGAGCCTTTCATTTGTCTCTCCAGAGGAGCTTTGAGACCTGCCGTAGGGTTTCTTTTCAGACTTCTAATCTGGAAAGAAGCTCAGGCCTGGGAGTAACTTCAGGGAACAGCCAGGCAAGCTCAGACAGAGAAAATGCCAACATCTAAGCTTGTGAAAAACAAACAAAGTGACTATGTGTGGAGCAAGCAAACAATTTGTAGTAAAAAAGGTAGTTCATTAAGGGTATGCAGCCATTATCTATTTTTTTCATACTGGGACCTGGGACAGGGACCTGAATGTCCAGAAAATAGAAATAAAATAACTATAAAACTACAAAATAGATATTGAAATTGTGTTGTATTATTGAGAGGTGTCAGATATAGTCCAATTCGAGGGCACTTATTCCTTAAAGTTTGAAAATATGTTATTTAATCTGGAAATTAATAATGGATGCCTTCAGCAAGATTTATTTTTAATAAAACAACTGGCTTTAATTGTGATTGTGTCTATATAGTTTTAATATTCCATTTTGAAACATGAAAATTTGTTAAAGGGAATTCCTAACAAATAGTCTGGCTGATAAGACAGAGTGTTCCCTCAGCAAGTTTGCTGTTTACACAAAACTGGAAGGAGTGGATGATACACAAGGTGATCCTGCTGCCACCCAGAGGGACCTCAACAGCCTGGAGAAATGGACCAACAGGAATACCATGAAGTTGAGCAAAGAGAAGTGCAAGGTACTTATCCTTGGGTAGAAATAAGCTGATGCACTTGTGTATGCTGGGGGCTGCCCAGATGGAGAGCAGCTTGGCAGAAAAACACCTGGGGGTCCTGGTGGACCCCAAATTGAACAAGAGTTAACAATTTGCCCTTACAGCAAAGGTAATTTTGCCCTTACAGCAAAGACTGCAGATGAAATTCTGTGCAAAATCAGAAAAAGTACTGCCAGGAGGTTGAGGAGATCCTTACTTAGCACTGGTGAGCCCTCATCTCAAACCCTGTGTTCAGGTTTGGGCTCCTCAGTACCAGAAAGACTGAAGCGCTGGAGCATTCCCAGAGAAGGGCAACAAAGCTATTTGAAGGCTCTGGAGCACAAGTCTTATGAGAAATTGCTAAGGGAACTGGGATGGTATAGCCTGGAGAAAAGAAGGGAGAGGGGAGACCCTATTGCTTTCTAGAATTACCTGGAAGGGGGTTGTGGTAAGATGAGCTTGTTACTTCAAAGTAACAAGGGACAGGATAAAAACAAATGGCTTCAAGTTGTGCCAGAAGACGTTTACAATGGAAACTAGGAAAAAATTCTTACTGGAGGGGTGGTCAGGCATTGGAACACATTGCTCTGGGAAGTGGTGGAATCACCATGCCTGAAAGTGTTCCAAGTGTGTGTGGATGCAGCACTCGAGGATATGGTTCAGTGGTGTACATGATGGTGCTGGGGTGGCTGGACTTGATGATCTTAGAGAGACAATAAGCTCAAAATGAAACACAGAAAGGTCCTTGTGAACACCAGGAAGCACTTCTTCACTGACATGACCAAACACTGGTAAGGATGACCAAGGACTAATGCAGGTTTTCCAAAGAGGTTTTGGAATCTCCATCATTGGAGATATTGAGAAGTTGTCTGGACATTGTCCTGGACCACCTGCTCCAGGTGGTTTTGCTTGAAAAGGGAAATTGGACCTGCTTGAGCAAGGCAGATGACATCCAGAGGTCCCTTCCAACATCAGTCATTCTTCTGAATATGTAATTCCACAATTCTGTGGTTTTTACCTGATTCTTGTTCTCATCATTAACTTGAACAAGTCATACAGTAGATACTGTCTTCCTAACTGCAGAAAAAACCCAAATCAAATACAAATGTAAGTGCTGTTTTATAATAATGACCTTTGGGACAGCAGTTAACCCTGAGAGGGTGGAGTTTCTCTGTAGGATATCATATCATATCATATCGCGGCTAGGCTTTGCGAACGAAGATTTGCAAGGACTCTACCCATGCTTGCTACAAGCATGCTGGTGGCTGAAAAGGCTGATGCGAGATAGGCAAGTCCGATTGCAAAAGGCACAGTGGAAAGTCTCTGTTGGCACTACTGGCAAGGCACGGTTCTT
>JAWWEE010000085.1:41861447-41885927 GCA_035221455.1 Xenops minutus
CTAATCTTGGTGCTTTTCTTCAGGTGTTTATTGCGCCAGACTCTTTTACGGAGTATTCCAAAAGCTCTGTATGCCTTTGCTAAGCGGTTGTCTATCTCTTTGTCAATCTTACTATCTGAGGAAATGATGCTTCCCAGATAGCTAAATTGCTGGACTGACTTAAGCTCTGATGAAGATGGAGTAACCTCATGAAGTTCAACAAGAAGTTCAGGACCCTACGTTTGGAGAAGAACAACTCCATGCACCACTATATGCTGAGGACTACCAAACCAAAGAGCAGTTTTGCAGAAAAGGAACTGTGGGTCATGGCAGATCCTAAGCTGAACATGAACCAGAAATGTGGTCTTGCAGCAAAGGCAGCAAATGGGATCTTGTGTTGTATATAAATAGTGCCAGCAGGTTGAGGGAGGTGATCCTTCTCCTCTCCTCAGCACTGGTGAGGCTACACCTGGAGTACTGGGCTCAGTGCTGGGCTCCCCAGTACAAGAGAGTCATGGACATCCTGGAGAAAGTCCAGCAGATGACCACAAAATGATGAAAGAACTGCAGCACCTCTTCTATGAGGAAAGGCCAGTATTGGATGATAATATTTAAGAAAATTTTCCTGTTTAATTCTGCTCAGGGTTGAGAGGCTGAGTGCCCTTGGCTGAAAAGAAGTGCTTCTTGCATTTTCTGTTCCGACAGTTGCATTCTCCATCTATTTTCACATTCTTTTTCTGTTTCGATGCATATTGTACTAACAATAATTTTCTAATTCATACAAAACTATAGTTCCTTTGAGTAAAGGAGCACCTTTGTTCACGATTTCTTTACTAGATTTCAGGGTAGCTTTTTACTGGATGATATTTTGCCACCATAAAACTGAAGGCAGCTTTAACTCTTAGTTTGCCCTTGTGACCACTGTGCATTTCTTGTCTCTACCTCTCAGCACATACCCTATGCTGATGACACACAATTAGGTGATCTTCCCTTTACACAGCTTAAGAAATATGAGAAGATTGCCATTGTAATTTTCCCTTAGTTCACTGTAAACTAGGCTGGGTGTACTTTCAACAAGACTTTCTTATTATAAGTCACCTTGGATTCCTTGAACAAGAGACCTGATGTACAAATATATTTCCATGATTTACACTACACTTCTCACTTGTGTAGCAAAGGGGTCATAACATATGTGGGTTTGGTTTTGGGGCTCTATTTTTTTTTGTAGTTGCCTCATGAACTATTAAACTACAACAGTTAATACTCAACTGTATTACCTCATCTAGCTGAAATTCTCATAATTGATATGAATGTGATTAAAGAAATTCCTTACCTCTGAGGCTTCTGAGTGAGTTTGTTTCATTTTGCTGACTGAGAAGGGTTGTCATATTTGATCTAAGATCAAAAATGTGGAGAGGAAAAGCAGAAAGAAAGGAAACTAAAACTTTTTTTTTTTTTTTTTACATTGAGTAGGAAATATATAAATTACATGAGTATAAATAATTATGCCTCTTCACACTTGTTGAGATGTATCGGGGATTTTGAACGAACAGTTGCCACCACTGGCAGGGATTGCCTCAATGGGTGGCCTGGTTCCATGGAAAGCACATAGCCTATGGGTAAAACTGAAGGGAACAGAAACATTAATTGGTTTATTTTAATTACAAGGTACATCCATTTTCCTATCCTGATTGTATTTAACAGTTATTTCTAAGCACTTTAAACCATACATCTAGACATATCTTTAGAAGGCTGTAAACAGAAATTAGGGATTTTGCCCTTTACATTCACAAAAATTTGTTTGATTTTTTTCTTGAAGCCATTATTTTTGATTATGGTCAGGATAGATGACAGGGGAATAATAACCATTTAAAATATATGGGCTAGATTCTCACATGGTGTCACTACATTGGTTTTTCATGTTAGAGGATCTGAGTTTTGAGATATTAAACAAATTGAAGGTAGCGGAATAGTCTAGCCTCATCACCTGTGACAGCTCACAGCATGTACAGTAATGTTTCTGAAAAACAGAAAAATACACAAACAGAAGCACCCAAGAGGTTTTTAGTGCAGACGAATTCAGCTACCTGTTTATTCTGCAGTGAAAACCAGCAGGATTTCAAGAGAAGACTGGAATTAGAGATTTCATAACATGACT
Organism: Xenops minutus; assembly: GCA_035221455.1. NCBI lineage: Eukaryota > Metazoa > Chordata > Aves > Passeriformes > Furnariidae > Xenops > Xenops minutus. Next base: position 41,863,585 of record JAWWEE010000085.1, read on the forward strand.
ACTGGTTCCTTGTTTTAATGTAATTAATTATGACTACAATGATAGGACCTAGAGGCTTTAAAAAAGTAAAAAAAAAAAGTATCTCAAAATTGCTCTGAATTACTTGTACAGAAGAGAGACAAACAAGACAGAGAGTAGACTCAACTGCAATAAACAGAAAGAACAACGCAACAAGAGCAGACACCACTGGTGTGATGAATGGGGAGGGAACATGTGGTGAGGACAGGAAGACTACTTAAAGAAAATTTGATGGAGGGAAGAAAAAGTTAAAGACAAGATAAAATAAGAAGAGGGTAGAGGGGTAGTTGTAATTAAGGAGAAGTGGAAAGGAAACCTCTGTCTAACTGGTCACTGGCTTATTCTTGGGGAGTCTCATTTGCACTTTTTCAGCCATTCTTCATAGATCTCTCACCAAGATGAGTTTCCCAAATCGAATGGCACCTCTCCAAAATATTGAGGGTTCTCAGTAGAAAGCTGAACCTTACATTGACTGCTTCTCATTTATTCTTTTTTTTTCTCCCTAATTTTCCTGCTGCTTCTTTTAACTTGTCAACTTACCTAATCATGAGTCCCAGTTTCTCCAGGTATGAAAGCAGCTATTATCTGAAGATTAAAAGTGCTATAAAAATTTTCAATCATTCTCATTCATATCAGGCTTTGCAATGAAACTGGTTTCTCACTTGTCACCTGTCTATGCTTGTTCTTCATAATCTTTTTAATGAATCTAGGATCATCAAACTGAGCTGAGAAGAGCTCTGGAATATATATTATTGGTTTAAAAGAACTGAAGGTGAGGATGACTCTATCAATGGAATGTTTTTTAACATTTATTGTCTTGGAGGGACTTCTATGGTTACTGGTGTTGCAAGATTTTGGCTAGACTAATCAGCTGCTGTTCTGCCATCTAATCTTATCTGAAACTGCAGTACAATTTAGGTAAATAAGACTTGGTAATTTGGAGATAGATGAACAGTCTCTTAAGTTCTTTAAATTTTTCACTCAAATACTCCAAAAATTCTTTAGTCTTTTGGCAGAAAAAATAAAGTGGTTAAAGTTTTCTACATAAAAACTTGTGGCAAAACCTTTGTATCTACAGGAAATAAACATACAATCACCATACTAAACATGCCTATGATAAGCTGACACTTGAAAATTAATGAAATGTATAATTAGTTACACAACTTTAAAGAAACATACATGTAAAGGTTTATACCTGGAAATATTTGAAAAAGTCCCTTTTCCCATTGTAGATGGGCTCAGACTTTTCTGAGCATGATTTTTGTGTGAGACAAGTTCCCCAAGGTTAAATTTAAAACTAAAGGGAAAGAAGGGGATACTGATAGAGGAGTTATTTTAATTGTTATGATTATTGGAATTTTCCATTCTCTTCTTCCTTGAGTTTGACAATTTTCCTATGTTTGCCTCTGAATAATTCCAGACCATATCTAAATGTACCTTTTTTCAGTCAACCCAAATCATAGTAGTTATGAGAGGAAAATTTTATATGTGAAAAACTTCAAACTCTACTACATTTTATGAAGTATATCCCTTTACTCATCATAAACCACCCACTTAGCTGATTAACCCTTAAATTCTTTTTTATTATACAGGATCAGAGTTAAAAAATTCATGGTACTTTAATAAAAAATGTTTCAGTAACTTGAAAAAAGGTAGATTTAAGCTATGTGAATTTTATACATTCTTTGAAATGGTGCCAATAATCTTTCATTTTCTAGGATGATGATGTGCATTTGTAACTCATGATCTGTCACATACAATCAATAATTCATAAATATAGTAGGTTTCAGCATAAAAAAGTTTAGTACTGTATAGCTGGATTTACACTATTCATTTCAAATCTCTTACTCTGGGTCAGCAGCAATAGTTTTCTGACAATATTGTTGGTATGAACAATATTAAGTGCATTGTTTCAAGGCTGAATAAACTGTTTGGAAAACAGGAGATCCTGAAAAATAACAATTATCTTCTTCCATTTTCTGTGCCACTCATATTTTTAGGATGAATAATCTATGCTTTTTAACAAGACATTTTGTCTTTCACGCCACACTTCACTGGACTCAGATGATCAATGCAGTGTTTCACTCATATTTGTTTAATAATTGCATACTGATCATCTATCAGGGATCATTCTCTGCACATACAAAAGTAGGGAAAATAATGATGAATTGCATTCTCTGATAGAAGACCATGCTCATAAATGTGTCTTTCATTCACTTTGCTTTTATTAAAAACAGACATGTGAGAGAACATGAGCCACTGGCAGTACTATGAAACCTTGGAACTGGAGGCAAAACCAGCCCAAATTCCAAGCACTGTCCTAGTGCCCAGACATAACTTACAGTGATTAAAATCCTTTTGTGATTTATAGCTGATAGAGAAAGGAGGAGCAGTGTATTTGATTCTCTCCATATAAACTCTTCTTTCATCTTCAGAAATGTTTGGGACATGAGTTCTGAGGAGTATATTTAATGATTTTGTTCCCCATATTTCTTATGCTGCACTTTTTATTGCTGTCATGACTATAGTTGCCATGTGGAAAAACAAGCCCACTGCTTGCTCTTGCTGCAAGGTATTACCATACAAGAAACACAGCATCAGAAGAAACATTTAATTGTTTTCATATTAGTTTTCTGCAGAGTCCTGAGAGTCTGCTGGAAATTTAAAATGTACAGGTAGTGAAAGTTACTGTTTGTGTGCTGTGTATGCCTTTCCTAAAACCCCGTAAGATTTACTTTGCCTTAGACTGAATAGTCAGCTTGAGTGCTCTTTTGCTGAAAATCTTTCACAGTACAAATAGAGAGCCAGTCTTGACCTGAAGAGTTTTTCTTCATGTATGCGTTTTAAAATACTCATTGTGATCAGTACTCTAATAGTCAGGCTTTCTTCATTCAAAGGGAGTTTAGCTTGTATTGTTTTTGAGTAATAAACCACTGTGAAATGCTTTAAAATCTAAGTAACCAGCAAAGTTATTTTAAGCTAGGGAACTAGAAAAAAAATGAATCTGATAATTTTATAACAGCATTGTGTCCCTTCCTCCTTGTAAAACAGATGGGATCTCCAAGACTGTAACTAACTGCCTCATGTGCATCTAGGAACATGAAGGCATGAGACAGGGATGTCAAAAACTTGAACTAATAAACTTCTTTTTCTAGGGCTCTTTGAGTATCTATGCATGTATAGCTTGTGTGAAAGAGACTGTGAAACTGGGGTCTTGATCATCACATCTTCCTGGGCACATTACTCCAGGACACATATAAAGTAATGGAGTTTAAAAAAAATATCTTGTGTGTACTCAAGCTCACCTATCAGTTAAAAAAGTCTAGAACTGAACTGTAATAAATTTAATAACTTGTATTTTCTTGACTGTAATACTCAGACCAAATGAAAGCTTGAAGAAATAAAATAAACTTAAAATGCACGTTTAGCATTAGTATTGAAACAAATAAACAGCATGCTACTCTGTTAATTTAAAATATCTTCTGAGAAAATTAATGCATGGCCTCAACTCTGAATAGTTGTTCTCTTCTGTTTCCCATCTTTCCTTTTTAGCAGTTAGTGCTTAACACTTAGACTGAATTTTCACAGCACTGAGAGGATCCTGTACAATTTATAAACCATAGATGTTCATTGCATGGAGAAATCTGGAATAAAAGTGCATTATTGATACAACTGAGTTTCCTATCAATATGGGATGTATTGTATTGTTCAATAAGTATTTCTAGTTGTCAAGTGCTAAAGTACCTTAAATTTAATCACAAATGTAATACTTAGCTGGAAACAGGACTTGAGGAACTTTTGAAAGATAAGTGTTTCCACATACGTAAAAACTAAATAACTATGATTCAATTCACTGAAGGTTATTTATACCTCAGAACTTACTGTCCTAGCAGTGCCTGTCCCATTGGAAATATGATTCAGATGCCCCAAACTGAATAAATATTTTCCTTTTTCCTGTGTAAAATATGAAACAAAAGACAACTGAAAACAACCTCATTAAAATAGTTCCTTTGTCCTTAGACAAAGTAACTTCTAAAGGCACATGGCACTTCCCTGTGTAGGTGGTCTATTTTATGTGTTAACCTCACAATGACCTCTGAGATACACTGTGAGTTATTGATGGCTTCTGAGGATTTTTAATCTGATGAAAATCAACATATTGTGCAATGAGAGATATCAGGTTTTCAGACTATTAGAGATTAAGTTTACAAGTGCAAGAAATTTATTTCAAATATATTGCTTTTCTTTGGCCAGTTCCACCTGTACTACATTTTAACTAGGATGATCCTTTGGTGGAGGTCTATATTTCCTTAACCTTTCAGGAAGGCACAAGTAGGTTTTTGCAATCAGTTGCAGGGAGTTGATTTCATCAATGTGTGCCATGTGTGACCTTAAAATATGCTCCCAGGCTGACTACCAGAGGTGTGCCTTTGCATATTTGGTAGTCCTAGTATATTTTACCATCTTTTTCTTATAGGCTGAGTATCTTTGCATATATGAAGGCAGGCAAGAGAATCTTCTTTTGATGACGAAAAATGGATACTGTGGGTTGAACTCTCAGATGGCATAAATCATGCCTGCTCTGCTGAAGCCACTGGAGACATACCAGCTTATTTCACAGAGGAAGCAGCTGTGTGTTCTCTGTGACTTTCTTTATTAGAGGCATCTTTATAGAGTTACAAATGTGTTTCATATCCTTGGTCCTGGGAGGAGAACAAGCCAACACCTGAGCATGTTATTTGAGTATATTTTAAATAAAGCAATTTAATGATGTCCATTAATCAGTCAGCTAACTTGCATGGAAAGTCTTTATAAATGAGAAAATAGAACTTTCAGTTGTCAGAGTGTTAGACTGCTTTTTTTTTTTTTTTTTTAAATTATATTTATGGTTATTTCTTTTCAGTGCCAAGTAAAAGCAGAGGCATTTTCCACCCTCTAAATCTTCCAAACTGTCTCTACCCATAGCCTGAGACAGTTGTGAGAGAGGAACTGAACTGCTTCAAGGTTTAATGTGGTCTCTCTGAGAACTGGGTCTGTCATTGCCCAGTGATGTAATTTCATTAGTTTGTACAAAATGGTTGGGCTGGTACAGCTTTCTTACACTTACTTACATTCCTACTACCTATATAGGAAAACATTTTTTAATAGCAGATAGCAGTGTCAGGATAGGAATGTTCTTGCTTGAACTGGTGCCACATGGCTGAATCAGCCTCTTGAGGGGTGAGCCAGGGGCAGAAACTCCCCAGTCTTTCATCATTCTGCCATATTTATGGTTACTGGTACATAGAAATACTGCCAAATTAGCAATAAATGAGAGGAAAAAATATCCCTGAAGGTATGCTTCTGAAACTTGTTTACCTTAGCCTATTTAGTAGGCCAGGGAGGACCATTATATCACCCCATCTCACCTTATGTAAAACTTCACTAAACTAGCCCTGTATGCAGCACCAGAGCTGTCAGAGAGTATAAGTATTTCTGCAGTCTGTAAGCAGAAAGGGTGTCCAGAGAAGGAACAGGAAGGACCCTGGTACTACTGACACCTGAAGCTCTAGACTTTGCAGTGTACTGTGTATATGAAAGGTTTGTCTAGACAACTTCAGGAGATAAACCAAACTCCTCTTTGCAAAGTAGGATTAAAAACCCCCACAAAAATGGATCTGTTAGTCCTTGTTAATCTAGTATCACAAGAAATTCTCTCTTCATCTCTATGTAGATGAAAATGTTCCAGGTGAGTGCCTGGGGAAAGGGCTTTAATATAGCAGACCTATAGTTTGTCTACTAGGAAGAACTAGACCTTTACCATGCAATAAAGCATGCCTGGACCATTAAACTGTCTTTGTCAAGGATTAACATAATTTCCATAATATGGCAGCAATAGATCTGGAACAGCCCATTTGCACCCAAGTGGTGTTACCAGCTCTTCCCCAGAACAACTGTCACTGTGGTTGAATTATGAAGAACTACTGTTTTATAGATGTATGCATATATAATGCGAAGGACAGATACATGATTAAGATCTGAAAGAACTGTGAGGGAAGTCTTTTCTGCTCTGATTTGCAGTCAGGAACAATAACTTTATGTGCCTCTGTGCTGTCTCAGTCGCCACTAACAAACTATTCTCAGTGACCTATTATGCTTCTGCTTGCTTTCTTTCCCTTCCCATGGTCCTCTTTTTGAAGCCAGATCTGAATATTCCTGTCAAGCTACCAGGCAAGCTGGAAAGACTGATATTGTATTAGACAGCATGGTTACATACATGTGGATGTAAAACCAGAAAAGGAATAGGGGAAAAAAAAGGAACTTCAAACTACAACACTTTTAATCATACATCTAGATTGAAGAAGTTGAAAATGGTCGTGAACAAAACAAATCGACAAATCTAAACAAATCCTCTAGGTAGGCCATAGTGTAGTGAAACAATGGCCATTTCACATTGAGAAGTATCTGTAAAGCCTTAGGCTCCTAAAAGAAAATAGAGAAAAATGGATATAGCAGAGGTGGATGGCAAGTTGACCTGGATGAGAAGGACCTCATGGGAGATGATTAACCTATGAAGTAAATCCTAGTGACCCTTTTTTGAACATGGCTTCTTTTTTTCCCATTTTATTCTGCATTTACACTGATGTTTATAGCACTCTACATGTACTCTTCAGAATCAAGTCCACAACATTAATTTTTGAAGCACCAGATATCATGGTCAATATCTTCTGTTTCAGTATTTTACATTGCTGAACGTACCCTTCTCCTTGTAAAACATTTTCCCACAAGACAAAAAACCCAAAAACAATACCAAACAAAAAAAGATTATATGTTTGTATTATTTTGTGAAAAACATATGTTGTAACCAATATGCCAGGCTCAATATGTCTCTTGTTGTTTGACTTTGCACTGTAATATGCTCACTAGGTGGTATTTTGATTTTTAGTTCTCAAAAGCTCATAAAGGGCTAATTAATTGACTATTTCTCATAATACAAATAAATAAATACTATTAAAATATCTGCTAGGTGGATAAAACTGTGACATAACGTTCAATGCTGTGACAGGGCTTTGTAACACCAATGAATAAATGCCAATTGATTACAAAATTACACAGGATAAAATTATAGAGGGTTAACAACTATGAAATTATTAATGCCCGTTAATCTTTAGCTAAAGTTTAATAATCACCTAATAATTATTTAATTTACCATAACTCTCCATATTAAATCTAAATGAAAGTTTATGTTTCCAGTTTGATATTTGTATCTTTAACCATGCTACTGGGAGTTGGGCAGCTAAAACCTTGTTCTTAGCATTAAGACCACATAATCTCAACAGGAACCTTAATTAAGTACTACCAAACATATTTTACTTGGCAGTAGAAGGAGAAAGACAAAGTCTTGGATCTGAACAGAAGCCTCAGATCAATGCTCAAGGGGAGGAAGGGCTGTGATTCATGCTTAATTTGCTTTGTTGGAACGAGGTGCAGCAGCTAAGTTTAGAAACTTGCATCTCAGCCCAAACTTTAAAGCTGTTGGGGGGTGGTGTAGCGAATGACAGAGAGAGCAAGAAAAATCAGTCAGCAGTTGACTTTCATGTCATTCTGCTGTCTGTATCCTACTTCTTAACAATTCACTGTAGCTGTGAATAGTTTCTGATTGCAGATTGGGTTTCCTTTTCCCATCAATTGACATGCTAAATGGTCAGCAGTAATATTAACTGGCTGAACATTATTCTTTTTCAGTTAAAGAGTGGATAGATTTTAAAAATTAAATGCCAAGACTAACATCTTAATCTAAACATGTTTGTGTTTGGGAATTGCTTTTCAGTGTGCTGATTATCAGTTAAAGCTTCAGTTTTTGTAGAATCAGTAAAACAATGGGGTCATGATTGAATACAATGCTTATGCCAACACTGATGTGCTGCTTGGCTATGCCAGAATACTTATCTTTAGTCCAATACTTCAAGTCCTACTGCAGTTAAGAAGCAGAATGTGGAAAAGGAAAATGGATCCCATCGTGCACCTTGCATTATTAGTTTACCAGTTCAGCTTGATAAGATAATATCTACTCAAGGTAGAGGAGGTATTGCAAAGTGCAAAGCCTGACTTTCTGATTTCATAAAATCTGTGGTGATGGAAGTTAAATTTGTCATTTCCTTGGGTTGCAGAACAACACAACTGAAGAGAAGGAATCCTCACAACCCTAACGCTCTTCCACATTTTTAAAACTTTTCTCATTTTGTATGCATTGCAAAAAACTCAGCATAGATTCTACTATAGTAGTGTATTACTCTACTAGTGTAGTATATGAAAAACATATGAGCCAAAAGTAAACAAGTGTGCCACAGAATGAGAGTACTAACAAATCAAATTACCACTGTGTAGTTCTTTATCAGGTTAGGGATATCTTTGTATTTTTTTTTATTTTCATATATCTTGTTGATCTTTTATAATATGAACAATAACTAAAAGCTAAATAATTCAAATTGCACAGTGATTGATTTCTGAAGCAAGGCATGATTTAAGCCCAGATGGAAATGAAGCACCATGCAGCCACTCATTCAACCCCACTCTCTCCCCACTCCAAACCAGTGGAATGGGGAGGAGAATCAAAGTTAAAATTGTAGATTGAGATAAGAACATCTCAATAATCGAAAATAAAGTAAAAAACAATAAAATGGTAAATTATAATAATAATAATACTAATGATGAAAAAACCAAATTATGCACAATGCAATGTCTCACAACCTTCTGACCAATGCCAAAGACCCTTTTTTGAACTCAGATTGGCCCCAGTTCCAGGTAACTCCCCCCAGTTTACATACTGGCTGTGATATTCTGTGATGTGGAATATCCCTTTGCTCGGTCCTGGTCACCTGTCCTGGCCACCTGTCCTGGCTGTGCTCCCTCCCAGCTCCTTTTGTGTACCTCCTAACCGGCCTAGTATGAAACAAGAAAAGTCTGTGACTAAAGATAGACATGACTTTGCAGAGAACCCAGAGCATTAGTGTGTTATCAACACCATTCTCATTCCAAATCCAAAGTACAGCACTGTAACAGCTACTGAGAAGAAATTAACCTTACCCTATCTGAAACGAGGACATTTGGTCACAATGAAACCTGTGAGAACATAAGAAAATACAGCAAAAAGTTGTTATTGCTATGCAAGGTAAAACAGTCATCAAGCCAAGAAATTACAGAACAGAATAAAGAATTAGTGTGTTGGGACTTTTTCTCCAAAATCAGAAAAAACCTTTCAATTGAATAAGAAAAAAGGTATTATCCAGGCAGATAGTATACTCATCTCTTTTTCCCACTGATAAAATTCCACATGAAACTATTTCCATCTACTTTGTTTTGGCTTCCTGCTAAATGGTAAAAACCCAAAACCCAGTAAAACTACTCTTTTATATAACAAAAGATCTTCCAGGAGCAAAAATGTGCAAAGGAGATGAAATTAGCTAGTAGCCTTAGTAAAGAGTTAAAAAAGAGTAATAAAAATACCCTAGGGAAAAAAAAAATTGTTACATTATTCCAGCTTAATAAGAAAGGCACACTCTTTTAACTTTATTTCTATCACTTGGGAATGAATGCTGCTAGAACTCCTATAGAAATAAATGTGAAACTCCAGTAAACTAATGATACAGTATTTGAAAAATGCAGGTGAAAATATCTTCTAAATACCTTTAGAGAAACAATAACAAATGATTTTTTTTTTTTTATGTCAAAGTAACTATTTTGTGGTATTATGATTTTTTCATTGGCTTTTGCAGAAGTAGTTATTTGTGATGTTCCTTCCGAAATTTTGACATGAAAATTCTGGAACATTTTACAGAGTAATTAAGCTCAGCTTCATAGTACTATAAAGCTGTACAGATAATATTAATTACTTTTATAGATGGAGAAAATAACTTAGTTGAGAAGGTCATCCAGCAATCCTGTGCTAAAACTATGGCTAATTCTTTGTTCATAATAATACCAATTCTAATCTATGATGAGTAGACCGGTTAATTAATATTCAGTTCCTATATTATTCATGTTTGTTTATGAAATAAGTAAATACATATAGGACTTGACAATTTTCCATGTGGACTTTGTGGTAAGAAATGTGCTAGAAGGAAAAGAAAATGAGTATTAATTAAGAATAATTATTTAAGAACATCAAAAACAACAGAGTATAAAACCCAGTATGAAAAACTCTTTTAAATAATGTTATTTCACTGCACATGTCTAATGTTTCCTGTACCAGTCATCATCCCCTGCTAATGAGCTTGACAGTGTCACAGGAGCTATATTTTTCACAGAGAGCTTCTCAATAATTTCAGCAATGAAGCAGATTTAAGAGGCTCTCTCAGCCGTTTGTAACAGAACTGTTCTAGCCCTCTGATGACTTTTGGCCCTCCTCTAGAGAGGTCCATGTATTTCATATACTGAGTACTCCAGAGCTGGATGCTCCAGGCTGGGTCTCACAAGAGCAGAAAAAGGGGCAAAATCACTTCCCTCAAACTGCTGACTTCTTTCAATGCAGACCAGGACATGGTGGGTTTCTGGGCTGCAAGTGCGCATTGCCAGATGATATCTCATTTTTCAGCTGCCAATATCCCCAAGTGCCGCTCCACAGGGCTGCTCCAATCCATTTAGCTCCCAATATCTTGTGATACTGGTGCTAGCCTTGACCTAGGTGCAGGACCTTGCACTGTGCCTTTTTGAATTTCATGAGGTTCACATGTAGTGTGATTTTACACTGATGTTTCCAAATGACAATCAGGGTCATGGCTGGGAGTACACTGGAAAGGGCAGTGGCAACTTTTTTCAGTAGTAGTCTATTTGAATTCCTCTGTTTAAAAATATTTGGTTTTCAGACATTTTTTCCTTGCCAAAACCAGAAAAGTGAAACAAAAATAATGAACAAAACAAAACAAAACAAAAGTATTTCTGTTCCCAGGTGTGGTACAGTCATGTTCATCAATACTTGAAGACTGATACAAATGTTATAAAAACTGGTAGAATCTTGTTGCTTCCTAATCCTGTAAATTTATGAGCCAATACTTCTGATCACTCTGCAGAGAACACAGTGTACCATAATTTTCAACAATGTACATTTTCCTGTTGGGTGTAACAAGATCTTGTCAGGCATCTTCTGTTTGAAAAAACCTGCCATGTAAGTGTGGCCACTGAATGCAACCCAGCCAGCAGGGAAGCCCAAACAGCAGGGATTCTTCTGGATGTTTTTCTTCTCTTTTGTTTGTGTGTGTTTTGTGTTTGTTTTTCTTGTTTGTTTGTTTCTGTGCCAGTGTTTTTTCTCTATTATTTGGCATTAAGGAATGTCCATTTTCATCTCAGCTTCTTGTTGTTTGTAAAAGATTCCTTCCTCCTCCCTTCCTAGCTCCAGCTTCTTTTCACTGGCTACTATTTACAGATGCACTAGTGAGTAAGAACCCATAGCAGCCCTGGGAGAGGATCTAAAGGTGTTACATGAGACACGTGCCACCTGGGATAGAGGGAAGAGTAGGAAGCAATCCTTCCCTCATTGTGCGGACTTCATGGAGAAGTGTTGTTTGCCTTTAGGATCCTGTCTTGTGCCACAAGTCAAGAGCATCGCACACCTATATCAGACCAGTGCCATGCCCATACACCAGGGCTCTGGTTCTTCATAGCAACAAAAGCCCAGTAATAACAATTTCTGAAATATAATTTGAAAATAAGGTAGTTAACCTGGCAACCTCTATTCTTTCTCCTCTAGTCTTGCCTTGTCTTCTTTCTGCAAGCAAGCCCCAGAAGAAGTTCTTATTATCTTGGTTTTGTGGTAACACTTGGCGCTTGGGTGCTAGAGATGGCTTTCCTGTCCTGGCATGCTTCTGGGATGGTATTAATTATAATACAAGGAAAATAAGTGTGATATTATTACGATTGTTAAATTAATCCGATTTGAAAAGGACAGTTTGTCAGTTTTCACATGACAAAGAAAACAGGAAGTAAAGGTATGCAGAAATATTTGAGGGCATGTCTGAACTTTACTGAGCAGCACTGTCATCCCTCTCATCATGTGAGAAGCAAAAGAAATTAAAGAATGTTCTTTGTTTCCAAATTCCATATTGACAGCTTTGCTTTAAGACATGTTTCAATCTCCAATTCTGTCTGGAAGGTTGTTGTTTTTTTGTTTGTTTTTGTTTTTTGTTTTTTTTTTCCATTTTATTGTATAATTTTGCATAATCATGTAAGTAAAATTTTACATGTTTAACATATACTTCAAATTTTCACTCTAGAAAGGTACTAAAGAAACCAGAAATTCCTAGCTGCAGGAATAAAAAAAACTCAGAGTTCGTCTCATAATCATAAGCAGACATCACCCTCCCACTCCTTCTTCCTTCATTCTCTCCCCCTGCTTCTCTCCACTTTTGTTTCTATTTCTTTCTTTTTTTCCTTAAAGTGGTCAGAATGAAATATTCACTTTTCCTCTCTTCCTCTGGATGAGCTGTAGTTTCATAGTATGATAGTTTTATCAAGAGCTAACAACTTTGATTTGGCATAAAACTATGTACTTTTATAAAATATAAAGTAATAATTTCAAAGTTTGAACTAAGGAAGGAAAGAATACTGCAGCTTAGTGAAAGCATATGTTGCTTATGGCGACCTCACAACCACATTCAAATTCAGCTCTTGCCAAATCACGTTACATTGCTAGAACTCTTGTAAACTTCCCCAGTAAGGCTCATATGGCAGGATCTATGTTTCTGCTACATGGTATTAAGGAGGTTCGTGGGCCTCTGTTTACCTTTCTTCTTAATTTCTTTCATAAAATGATTATGCCATTTAGACAGTCACAAATCAATAACTCGTTTTACCTTTTGGGGTTTTTTTGACAGCATGATTCCTGAAAATAGAGTTTCTAGAAGACATAGAAACATCAAAAAACCTTAATCACATATACAGACAAGTTTCTGTTGAACTCTCTGTTGGAAACTGATGGCTTTGTTTTACAGTGAGGCACATGTGGTGTGTGTGAAGCATATTTGACCACATCAGAGCTTGAAATCTGAGTACAGTAGCAATGAAAGATCTAGAGCTGTGCAGAACTATCTAGTTTTAGTTCAGAAAGCATCTATAATTTTTGTATAACACCTATTTAAAAATTTTTTCCACTGTTTTTGTAGGTACAGACTATTTCAAAAATTGAGGAATAAAAGATATATGAATCTTGTTATTACTGTTATCTTAGACAAAACTTGCAAAAATTATAGAAATACTGTTTGTTTGTTTTTTTTTTTTTTTTTTTTTTTTTTCCTTGAGGAATCCAAAAATATTATGAAGAATTTCATTTTCTGGGATAATTTTTCAGGCATAATTTTTCCCCCACATTAATAGTAGGGGATATTTAAGACCCAAATCTAACTGAAAGCTCAGAGACCACATTCTTAATAGCATAACGCCAAAGTGGAGTATTGCCTGACCAGGGATACATTTGACTCCATGTATGCTATGTGTATGCATACAGGAGCAGGATAGACATAAAATAAAAAGTACAATAAGAATGTTACTCTGATGAATCTGATGCAGTTTTAGATGGAAAACCCTTAAAGCATTGAATGCACCACTAACTTTTCATAGGTAATCTTTTGTTTGGGGTCTTACAACTCAAAGAGTCACATGCACCAAAACTGTATTCCAGACTGATAACTCTCATAAGACTTCTCCTATAGTCTTATATAATGTTCGCACAGATACTTGCAAAAGAACTATCTTAACCCAGAGTTTTTGTATACTCATTTCTTAAAGTGCTATTTAATGTGTTATTGAACTGCAGATCTATGCATCTCCTTTCCCATCACTGGCTAGCAAAATTAAATGTTTTCTGCAAACACGTAGTGCAAATACTTCTCTTTCTTTAATGAAAAAGCAAGAGGAAAAGAGGGACAAAAAGAAAAAAGTAATTTTTGTACACTTTTTGGACTCATTGTGTCCCAAAGGAGTTTGACTTAGTAAAGCTATGAAAAGAATAAAGTCTCTGAGCTGCATATAGGTGATAACTTGCAAGCCTCATGGCTTTGTTGAGAAAAAACCTGCCTTGCAGTGAAAACTTTCAATTGGTTCTACCCTTTGGCCTGCTTTTTATTCAGCTGTGCAGACAAGGCAGGTGTCTTCACTCATGAAAAGAGGGTTGGAACTAGATGATCTTTATGGTTCCTTCTACTCCAAACCAAATTCCAAGAGTCTATGATTCTGTGAGCATACGAATTTGTGATTATGCTATGTATCAACTCAAAACACACTTTGTGGAGAGATGTACCCATTGTGGTGACAGTTAGTGTCCCATTATCTTGGTAAAACCCAGTCTTTTTGAGTGAATTTCTTTGAAACAATCAAAAAGGGCCTCTTCTTAAAGATGTTTCATTGGGTCATATGGAACAACGACGCATATAGAAAATTCTGCAAAATTCACTTGGCACTAGCTGCTAGTAAGTATAAATATTACTGCAGGACTTTGGCAACAGGTCAGCAGTAGGGAAAGTTCTCACTACATCATAGTAAAGTCATTGTCACCATACACTAAAAGTTTATGCCTTTCTCATTTTGTCAGTTGGGTTTTTTTTGTATAACTGAAGGTGGATTTGCAGTGTTAAGATGAAGCATAGCTTGCTATTAAAATTAAAATCACGGTCTATTTAGGTTTCGGTTAGTACCAGTGTGCATTTTCCCAATTTAAAGTGTCATTTAATAGATGTTATGTTATTAAATCCATCTAACTCCATTCAGAAAATCAGTATATACAGTGGCTGCACTTGAAGATGATTATTCTTGTGGAGTTTTTCTTGCTTTTTGCAGTATTTGCCATCGTACATAAAGTTTTAAAGTTTTAAAGTCTCTATATTTCTGAAGTGGGATGAAGTTTAAGGTCACCTTTTATATACAGCTTTCTTATTCATAAGCAAAAGTTTCATGAATCCTTTAACTTACAGGGAAGCAGAAATACATATACAGTCAAGAGTTACAAGAATGGTTAATTATTTTAGCAATTTATAGCATATCTGAAGCCTTAATTTGAGGCATCTCAAATTTTTTACCAAAGGTGACTTAGTAGAAGAGCAAAGTGCCTATCCTATATTAGTTCTGACTAGCTGAGACTTGCATTCAACATTCTGTATCTTCAACTGAAAGGCAAAATACCAGAAATCTGAAAATATACTACATGTATATACATGATATGCTCTGCAACAGTTAATTGGTGCATTTATGTTGAAAGAAAATTTTCTAACAAGTCTGAGATCAAATACAGCAATTAAAAAAAACCCAAAGAGCTTTGAAATTACAAAATAAATAGCTAGAAATCCTAAATCCTAAATTTTCCACCAACATTTCTGCTCTGTAAACTCAGCCAGTTCTCTAAAAGTCAACCTTTGTCTTTGCTGGTGTACTCCTACAGCCCAGACATGAAGCAGTCTGCAGATAGAACTAAAGTGTGAATACTATATCAGTTATGTTTTAGCTAGGATATGGTTCACTCTTATGGTTAGATTAGTGTCACAGAGCTAACAAAAGTACAGTAAAGAAAAGGCAGTTCATAGTGATAAGACAATAAATCAGTATGAGGTCAGAATGCTTCCTATGCAAAGGGCTGTTGAATTTTAAGATACTATTTTATTTATATATCATTTATATATAGCTATTATTCTGACCATAACCACATTTTTCAACACATACTGTATGTGGTAAAGAAATACTTCAGTGACATATATGTCTCTATTGAGAATGTAATTAATATCAAAGCAGAGTGCAATGTAAGAGCTGAATCTTGCATTGCTGTTCATTCAGTGCTGGTGATGTGAATTACTGAATCCAAGGACACTTTTACCTCTGCATGGACAGAAAATAAGCAGAATCCATACTAGTATTTTTGACTTTCTCTCACAAAAAATATATGCATAGGAAAAACCACTTCAAATCACTGTGGGTTAATATGACAACATAAACACAGCAATTATTAAAAACTCTACTAAAGCACGTTTAGCTGGAACTTTTTAATAAAAAGTAAAATATACTGGAAAAAGATTTCTATTTTGGAAGTTTTCATCTGACTTCCAAGGGATAGCAAAAATCTTTCAAATATGAATTGCTTTCAGAGGAGATGCATTATTGAGGTGTTCACAACTACAGGGGCAGCCTTTTCTGCTATGAAAATATAAAGCTTTCATGAAAATTAAGACAGACAGACAGTTTAAAACTGTGACAGCAATATCATTCACTAATAAAATTTCTAAGTCTTGCTAAAATTGTTAAAGGTAGAATCTGAGAAATAGGTAGAATCTGAGAAATAAGAAGGGATTTCAAATCAGATTCAAACTTCACTTTCAGTGGCTAGTATGCAACTCTTATCAATGCTATCATAGAAATTGAGACTTTGTTGGCTTTGGAACCCTTTGAGAGGTAAAGCAAGTTGCAGTTTTGAATAAATGATGGAGTGTAAGTGCCACAGGAGCATTAGCACCGTCTGGAGAAGGTCACTTTCTAAAGACTATGCAGATTGATTCCACATACTAAAAAACAGTCTAAGTGAGATGTATAATAACTGTCATTACAAGTAACTTTCTTTTCTGAGTAGCAAAGCTAATAGGATGGTGTGATTCACAGCAAATGTCCAAATTATGCCCTTTATGCCTTAACTTTCCCAGCGGATCTATTTCAATTAAAAATTACATTGTTTTCCAGTGATCTTGAAAAGTTACTGACTAAACTGGACTGGGCCCATGAAAAGTATATAATTACCTGCTTAACTTTGAAAATAGTTACAAACTGCTATTGCTCCAATTTGCATCCTGTTTAAAGGAATTTCTTGCAGATCATCTGTAATCTTTGTAACAGGAAATAGTCTGAAGAAATAAGAACTGGAATAGAGCCAAAGCAACTGTGTATGTTACCAGAGATAAGTATCCATCCAACTGGCAATCAGTTTTTAGAGCAGACCAGTTACTATACTACTAGTAGCAGTCAGCTGATGCTGCTGAGCTCTGCACTTCCATGTAGGAAAATATAAATTACTCTGGATGCTTTTGCATAAGGATATGGGAGCAGTTTGCAAACAGTGGACGGAACGGATGGAAAGGCTTACTTTTCTAGTAGAAGGGATGGAAAAGCTTGCTGTGTCTTCTTGTATTTTAGCCAACCACAACAAAAATTCAAGTACATAGTACATCATGACCTTTATCCTAATGGGGTTCTGTTGATTCTTTCCCAACATTCAGCCACAGATTTCTACATAAAGGCAGAGTAGCATTTGTGAAACTTGTACAAACGCATGTAAACAAGCAATATTTTTGGGTTTTTCCCTAGTCTTTTCTATCACAAACAAACCAATTTTTCACTTTGACTATAATCATCTGAATAAAATTTTTATTCATTAATGCTTTGAATGCTGACATAAGAGAGAAAATATCATAAAAAGCTGTAGAGTATCATTAAGACCAATTTTACTTGACTTTAAGGAATTCAGTAAACTCTGGTGATTCAAATTATTAATATTCAATTTATAAGCAATTTCATTATCATTTTTGAAATTGATTTTTTTTCATAGGTAGTGCTACAACTGTTAACACCTTAATGAATATAGACACCTTCTCCACCCTTCCCATGCTTTCTGTGATAAGTTGTCTCTGTAGGAAGAAAACAATGTGTTAGTTTTTCATATTGTTAAAATCTGTTTTGTTTACATCACCAATTTACAGTTCATGGAACTTAAAAAAAAGCTGGATATTCACTAATTGTTTGGCTTAATAAAAAAAAGATTCCTATTTATCAGGAATTTTCAAATAGCTCTATTTCAACTATAGGTGAGAGATTATAAGCTAAGCTAATGAAGGCATCTCAGAAAAAGATGATACTGGAGGGACTAGGCAAGAATTGAAGGCAATGTTTTCAACCATAGGTACCTACAGTTATGTGTTTAGTGACAATATTTTATTGACTGAAGAGTATAAAGCTTTTGATGGGATTCATCCATGAAAGTAAAAAGAATGCTTTTGGAAGACTGCAGTCAATATTCATGCCCACAAACCATTGATCTATTGAAATGCTAGTGTTCACTCAGTTTATTCATAGGCAAGGATTTCTAGCTCTTCCAGGAAGGCTTCCAGTGAATTTTCATGCATGTACACATAAAGATTTTCCTGGGTATAAGGAGCAAGATTTGGTTCTTGGACTATGACATTGGATAACTATTAGGCAAGATAACATTTATTGAGTACTTAATATTTTTTTACATAGTTTTTTAATTGTCTTTGATAACATTAAGTATTGGCATTCTTTTCGTTAAATACCAAAGAGGACATTTTCTCACAGAGAATGCATTGAACAAAAAATGAAGACCATATCATAGATTGCATGTAAGTCTTCATGTGGGAACTCTGGGTGAAGCTAACCTGTGTTCACTATATTAATTGTAGATTGCATAAGGTAAGAATGTGCAGTTGGAAAAATTTCCTGGTCACTGAGCTGCATATTCTTAACTTGTGAAGCTTTACATAGAGGTGCAATGGTTGTTACTTGCTATCACGTGATATAATATGCCAGCTCTGCAGAGATTTACCCTCTGTTTTCTGCTATGAGTCACAGACGTCTATGCTCAGTGAGTCACACCTGCTGGATTTGAAACAGATCTTTTAAGAGAAGTAGAAGATGTGTTCACACTCAAACATGTAAAGGAGAAAGCATAAAGGCTATTCTTTTATTTTCGTTTAGATTTTAGAGAGATTTTGTTTGACTTCTGAAATAGTAAAAATATAGTTAGTTGTCTTTGTATTATACTAGTTTGATAAGGGTTCTCATCTCTGTATCTACATGTTTTTGTGTAGAGTCCTTGCATGACTGTACATTATAGAAAGTACATTTGTGTATGTGCATTTGTCTATAGGCACAACATACTCTGAGTATATCTTGCCTGTAGTTTCCTTAGTGTCTTATTTCTGAAAGGGGAACATCATTAGGTGTGAAGTGAAAAACTTTATATCCTTCACAACACCATGTATAAAACTAAATGCTGCCAAACAGCATCGCTTATCCACTCTCTATTTGTCTTCAAGAGCACAGAACTGTCTGATGCATTTTTGAACTAAAATAATTTTTCCATCTTCATCTGAATTAAGTAAGTTATTCTAAGTAAAAAATTACAAAAAATGTCATCCCTTCAGTTAAAAAAACTTTAGCTATACTGTAGCCATGACTAAAATAAGGTAGCCAGGATTTTGAGGGCCAGATAAAGTTGCTATCAATTAGATGTATCTGAAAGCAGGAAGTGGCTTAAGGATGTCACAAGTTGTGTATTTCATTCATAGTTTTTCAGACAACACACAAAAGAATTTTTGTTAATGTCTCCCATGCTGTATGTTGCAAAATGGGATGGTACCTACTGCTTACACTGTTCACTTATTTATCTGTTTTGTATCTTTCTGCATGTCCTTGGATACAGGTAGCTGTGAACAAAATAGGAACCTACAAGAGGAAAATATTTTTACTGAAAAATCCTCCCATTCTTTGCCATTTTCATCATGAAGGTATTGTGAAGTAATATCTGTGAATCAGGGCTTTTAGCCCAAGACAGGGTAAATACCTCTTACCTTATGTTGTGCTAGAATTTATTTGAACAGGGATGCTCTGAATGCATATTAGGAACAACAAGTTAGTTAACAGCTTCCTGTACTTTGCTGATAAAAAGGGCATGATTAACTCATTCACTTAACTCAAAGATGTATACATTCTCTCAAGGATGTTGCATGCATACAATAGATAGAAAAGTTGATTTCTCATGTAAAGAAAACCAGTGAAATCATGAAGACAAAGTGGTAAAATAAATCTGAAGTGAATGTGGTTATGAACTCTTCTGTAAACTGTGAAAACTGAATATCTCTGAATTTACTTTCTATGTCAGAGCAGGTGCCAATAGTTGAGAGTGGGAAGCACTCACTAGCACAATAATAAAGTTCTGAGCTTAGTTAAGGTACTCGAAAATCAAATTTGGAAAATTTGAGTTACTGTATCACTAGTGCACACAAGTTATACATACGTATTTTTACTTTTTCTCCTAGGAAACTGTGATAAATAAATAAATGCGTGACATTTATTAATGTAAGTGTAAAATACATAAGATAAGTAAGACTTGCTAAAAACCCACATACATTTGGAATTAATTATAAATTATATCATGAAAATGACATAATTTTACCATCTTAGTTGGCCTCTAATAGGAATGACTGTAATGCATTTTATGCTATGGGGGTGATATTTACGGATTAAAAAAAAAATAAAAAATTCTTACCACAACCTGGAGTTAATTCACTAACAAGATACAAGTTATGGAGTAATAATTCCTGATGTGTTGCTCAGCACCAAGCTGAAGACCAAACATTATCATAGTGTCTATTCATAAATTTACTTCACAGTAATTCTAGCCTCTGACCATTTCAGTACTCATGTGTATCCAGAGTACAGATGAAATGTTTAAAATATAATGTGCATCAATTTGCTATGAAAAGCATATCATAATAAATTCACATTTTCAACAACAAAAAGTGAAGTTTTATTTAATTTACTCGTATAATTCATCTTTATTCAGATTAATAAAAGCTGGGATTCAAGGCTGGAGGCCCACTTCAATGAAAGCAATTTTGGGTGCTTGCTAGCATAGAAAGAGGCTGCAAACATGCAGCATGTTTATGTGTTTGGACAAAGTCCTGATTTTATTTTATTCTTGGATTTCTAGGGTTCTAGAAATAAAAAAGAACCTCACCAGTTATAAGAAAGGAAATCATCTCAAACCCTTCAATAAGAAACAGAAAGGCTTATAGATTTTCTAAACTAACTACTGACTTTAATTTCAGCAATTCAGCATATTTCCAATTGTAGCTTCTTTTTAAAATTAGATATACTAATTTTTTTAAAAGATATTTTAAAGAGAAATAACATTTAGACCAACAGTTTCATGGTTATATTTTACTGGAAATGTATAAAGAAGTAAGAAACTAGTGAAAACTGGTCAGAATAATATGCTTGCACATAAAAAAGTTTGGTCAGATACTTTGTAAACATTGTAGAAAAATTATGCCTGTCTTTCAGATTACCCTTGACAATCAATTTGTTAGTCATAACTGCAATAAAAGAGTTAACAATTGGATTTATAAGAAATCTGATAGTGAGCTTGATGGGGAGAACTTTTGCTTCTGCTATTGATTATTTTTCTTTAAACTGTACTCAGTCTGAAATCACACAGGTAATTCAGCAAATCTGAGAGCCAGCAAACCTCAGAAGTTTGCTGGGAGAACTCCAGATTTTATAGTTTATCCATGCCTCCTTCAGTATGGTTAACATATGGTCTTAGCAAATTCCACCAATCCTATATAAAGGGACCAACTCCAGAGAATATTTCTCTTATTGTTTCAATTATCCACATGGCTCTCAGTATGGAAGTGAGTGTTGTTATGTTTTGGTTCTGTCTGAACTACTAATATAATGTTATCAATTGCTATTTCTACAAAAGAAGATGCTTTTGTATCCATTACTTCTAGATTTACACTGCTGTCCTCCCAAAACAGGTATCACTTTTTAGCAATGATATGAAGTCAAATTTTCTTTATATGATGGGAACTATAACGCATTATTGGCTTTTTATCTCTTTAAAAGCATTTTCCAGTAATAAAATTCCATATTAACATCCCCTGAAGAGCACTACAACTCTGTTTAATACTGAATTCTGCACAATTCCAAAAGCTTTAATATGCTGTGACTAATCCATTTCTGTTGAGAGTTACAGTGCTTATGGAAAATGAGTCAGAAATATTGTTATACAATTGCTAGATTAAGTTGTTAAATGCAGTGGGTTCTATTCTCTTGCACTCTTGAGTAAACAGAATTACATCTCTGACTATACATACCAGTAGTTCATAGAAGCACTTTTGTTCATTAACTTACATCCCAGTAGACAGACTCTGGTTTTAAAAGCCTTCTGGTGGCTGATAAGAAATGTAAAATCTTATCTCCTTCTCTAAAGCCGGTGGATCACAGCCAAATGGAGGATGAAATCTCCAAAAATGTCACCATCTTGACTGGATATCTTCTGGTCCAAGAGGTCACTGAATCTGAGATTAACAAGGCATTGACATGGGTGGGTGAGGTGGGGTTTATGGGGGCAGGGAGTTGAGGGAAGAGATGATCAAGAATTTTCTCTATGCAGGTCTTCTGCTTCTGTTCAGAAGGATATAATTTCAAGGAAGTTGGAAAGACTCTTGTTGCCGTAAGGTTTTCATGAATTTGTAGATTTTTATACTTCTATGTAGTTTCTTGCATTTAGAGCAGCTAGCAAC
>JAWWEE010000085.1:41894495-41921513 GCA_035221455.1 Xenops minutus
CCTCAGGTTTAAAAGGCACTTTGGTTGACTTCTTCATCTTCACCAGAGACCCATCTCTGGCGTGATCTGTTCCACTTAGGATATTGTGGGTCTATTCTCACAACTCCATGCTGTAGGTGGCTAACTTCCTATTACTGTAGGTTCAGGCTACATCCATCTCTAAAGCTATGCAAATTCTTGCCTTTTGGGCAACATAAAGTAAATCTTATTAAAAGCAATTCTTGTCTATGTTTTTTAGAATGAAACTTAAATTTTACATTTCCTTGGGAGTCAGTTGTCCACTATCCCATGTTATGGGTAATGAATTCACATCTGAAGACTTGACATTTTTGTAGCAAGGTATGCCTTTTATGAAAGGTGTAGCAAAGATTCTGATAAAACTTTGTTTTCTGGCCTACGATTTGATGAGGACTGTTATTAGCTGTGAGACATTGACCATGAAAATTCTCAGAGCACAGGGCAGGCAGCTCACTCTTCCTTCACCCTATGCCTTACTTTCTTTCCTATTCTCTCTATATAGAGCATCATCTGAATACAGCAATTCTGTGACATGACGAAATGCATGTCCTGTAGCACTCATTACTTCTACAACTAAGATTATGCAGTATTTTCTGCTTCAAGCTCCTATTTCAGTGACTTAATACTTTGATGAAACATTTAGCTTTGCCTGAAAAATCTGTCTGCTCCCTTCATTTTCTTGTTGCCGATTCTTCCAAAAATGCACATGTATCAGAAGGAAAAGATATATTGATGTAGAAGACATTACTTTTTTTCCTATTATGAATATTAGGCCTGGAAATAGTGTCTGCAGAAGGGTCAATGGGGGCTTGAAGATAAAAATTGACTTTGATTTTACTGAACTCTGAGAAGATTATTCAGTGTTGCTTTTTGTGTGTATGGTTCCCAGTAAGCTCACACTGTGTGAATCTGAGGAGTGCTGAGCTGTGCCAACATGTGAAGCCTATTTAGCTGTATAGTGAAAGTGTGAAGAAGTTTTGTCAGGCAAAGCCAGGACCTTTTTCTTCATTCCTGAGGGCATGGTAGGAAAGGCAGCTACACCCTTTGGACTACATTATACCCAGGCTATGACTTAAAGGCACTGTGTTGCAGGAAAAAGTTGCTTTTTACTTTCCTTTGTAGTAAAAGTTTCTCCTTCTTTTAACTCTGTAGTTTAAGCAGTCCTTAAAATTGAAGTTCAAATATCATAGAATTGCTGTCCTGTTGTTACTCTCATCATGATTGCCATAAGATTTGTTGAAGCTCATGCATTTTTAAAATGTCATTGCTCTCTTTGTTGTGAAGATTTTCTTAATGCCATGTTTCCTTCTCACCCTACTCATATTAGTATTGCTGAAACCATTTTGTCCTAGGAACCGCCTGTAGTTTAGCTATATTGTTAATATACAAGGGTCTAAATGGAGACATATGGTCACCATCAGCTTAGATATTTAATTTTGAGATGACATTCTACTAATCCATCTGAAAAGGGAGAAGCCACCATATAACTGGTTGCAATTAACCAAACCACAATTTTCTCTAACAAATTCAGTCTAAACCAAAAGCCAAAATAGTATTTTAGAATTACAACATCATTCCCAGATTTGCAACTCCTGATGAATTCCCAAGGTTAAGATTCAAGACATACTGTAAACCCCACCCTCAATTATAACTTTTTAGAGAGAAAGATCAGTGGCAGGTGGTGCCTGATATAAAAGCCTCATTAAAACACCTTCTATTTGAATATCACAAAGGGGTTTCACCAGATGGAGGCACAAATACACACAGTAGCCTTACCTCAAATGAGAGTTTCATCTGACACTTTCAGGACAGCATATTTTTTTTTTTTTTTCCTTCAACTAACAAGCCGTTGAGGTTCAAGAGAGGATATATTAGGATTAATTATACTTGATCACTAATCCATTGTAAAGCCATATGCTAAAAGCATTGTTCATTGTCAAGCCAAAAGACTGGTAGGGCCCCTCTGGTAATGTAAACTGTCCTTATTTCTATTGAACTAATCTAATTTCACCTCCTTACAGACCTCAGATTCCAGTAAAGATATTTTACTCTTCCTGCTTTGTCTCCTGATGCCTTTTTGAATGGTAGCAAATCTGATATAGAAACTAATGATGCTGAAATGTGCTGACTGATTGGAAAATTATTTTTCCTGATGCTACTTGCTTAAATGAGCAAAATATTGAAAGGGTATTTATTCAATTGTGTGTGCAGCCTGTTGGTTCAAAGAATCAGCTCTTCCCTCTTTAGCTGCACAATTTAACTTCTCACAACTTCTCCCTCTGCTAGTCCCAAAACACAGTTGAAGACTATGTGATTTACCAGATGAGAACAATTGGCAGGCTAAACCATGTGAGTAAAGTTTATGTTTCTTAGAGGAGGCATTGTCACCTTGCACAGCTCTTGGAGTGGGAAGATTTTTTCCATCATTTGGCTTTGGGATTGATCCAAACCATTAAGTGCCAACTGTGTAACCAGAGAATTTTTCATAGTTCTGTTCTGTGTTTTGTGTTAAGCTACTTTAAAAACTGCCACCCACCAAGGCTGTTTCTTAAATCTAGGAGATGAGTTGGATTTAATACGTAGTGTGTGTATTCATGAGAAGCAGAAGAAAGGAAGATAAGTGTATTAAATTCCTATGTTTTTTACCAAGTGATAGGTAGCATCTTATGTTGCAGAAGGAAAAAAAACAAAACTAAACAAAACCCAAAACAAACAAAGAAAAAAACAAACACCCCCCCCCAAAAAAAAAAAAAATACAAAAACCAAAACCTGTAAATTTTATAGACATTGTACTGACTGTTCAGGGACAAAATACATTTTCCTACTAATCTGATTTGAGGTCTGGTCTACTCAAGAGACTAAGAGATGAGTCAGGGTTTTTGTATGAAACATCTCATCTTCTGCTACTCTCTTAAGACTAGTCTCTACTTACAAAATGCCTTCTGTTTCAGAAAGGACTCCAAATGTGCTGCCAGCTGTACACACTTAAAGATCAATTCAACCACCAGTGAAATGCAATCATCTCTGGGGTGGAACACTGCAACTCCTCCATTCCACAAAAAGCAAAACACTCTTTTCAGGAGGAGGAAGTAAAAAATATCTAACTGCACTTTCAAGGGAAATTATGCTAGCAGAATATAATTGCCCTTGTTAAAGTTTATCCAAGACACTGAAGCCAACATTCTCCACTCCTAGCAAAGGTTCCAATGGATCCTGAGCAACCTCAGGTTCTCAAGACCTCACGTTTTCATTGGACTCAAAAGGCTCTGGCTGACATACATGACAATTTTTTTCCTCTTTGTTAAGTAGAATGACAGGTATCTCTAGCATTTCCAACCCCACCCATTCCCCTTACTCACAAATTACACATAGTGCAAGTTCAGCTGTTGGACTGTTCATCAAAGAGCTCAACAGGTCTAAGTCCATCTAGTCTACTTCCAGCATATTGCATGTTTAATACAAATTTGCCTTTCTTTTGAATCAGGATTTTGATGGTATTTCCAAACCAGTACAAACTTATCACTGTAATTTTTCACTGTCTCTTCTAATGAAAACTCTTTCAGTTGTTTTGAAGTGGTAATTCCCAGTTAATTGGGAATGTGTCCCCTGATGTAGAAAGAAGAGAGGAAAACTTAAATGTGGTGGCTGAAAACCTGAGTTACCTAAGGTGCAGTAGTCCCATTTTCTTATTTGCTTTGTGTCCTGTTCTGGTCTGGTCTTGAACTCAGCAGTGGTATGTTATGAATTAAGGGTGAGGTAGTCCACAATTTCCAGAATTGTAAAAAGCAAGTAATTTCCAAAATCAGACCAGAGAACATGTCCATGAAGAAGTGCTGAGTTCGGTGGATTCTAGTTCACTGAGGCATGTTATTCAAGTCAGTATAGACTATCACTGGGTACTCAGCAACAGACTTTGAGATTCATAAAATCCTGATAAGCCTGAACAAGCAATATGTGTAAAAATTGCAAGTGTGCATTGCTTTCCATTAGTATTCATATGTTTAAAAACGAACAATTTAGTAAGGAAACAGGAAACTGTTTTTTGGGGATCAGTTTCACAGTGAGAAAAAAGGCATACATAGCTTTGTAGGGTGACTGTGTGTGAATGTTTTGCCTTCTGAAAGTGAGATGGAACTTGACATACCGTGGGGGTTTTAGGAACTATCTTTTTGTAAAAGAAGTGCTTTGAAAAACTGTTACATAATCCTTGTTATAAGCTGCTTAGCAGTGCCCCTTTTGACTGTATGATACATTCCTGGAAAGTGAAAAGAGTTTCAGAGAAATCACAGGTGGCCATTTTTCCACTTGTTGAAGGAATGTGACTTGGCAGAAAATTGTCTCAAAGCAACAATTCTACCTTTACAATAGTTTTGAACATTTTGTTGAAATTGAAAAGACAAGATCTTGTGGACCTAACACTAAGTCCAATTTTGAAGATAGACAAATTAGAACAGTACTAGGTCATTCTCTGTCAAATTGCTTTTTTTATCCTAGGTGAACCTCAGGATGTATTGGTGCATTCATTTGTTCTTCCCCTAGTGCAGGACTTTTGCCTTCTTCTTGTTGAACTGCATGAACCTGTTGGCCCATTTCTCCAGCTCATGTAGATCACTCTGGTTGACAGTGTGATCTGGTGGTGTGTCAACCAATCCTCCTGATTTGTGTCATCAATGAACTTGCTGAGGGTGTAGTTCATCCCATTATCCAAAACGTTAATGAAAATGTTAAACAGGATAAGATTCAGCACTGATTTCCGGGGTTCACTGCTAATTATTGGCTGCCAGCTTTGTTTCCACTGATCACCACTCTGTGAGTCCAGCCATTCAGCCACTTTTCAAACCACATCATTGCCTACTCATCCAGCCTGTGCATTGTGGTTTAGTTTTCTTGGTTTTGGTCTAGGCCTTCCCTGGTAATAGGGTTTATAACTAAGGAAGTATTCCACACCATTCTTGTATGTAATCAGGTGCATATAAGATGAGGAGGGGAGATTCCTCTCTCTCTTCCTTTAGGGTGCTTGGAGGACAGCAGGTCTCGGTGTGTATTGTCTTCTCTCTTATCTATATGAGCTGAGGCCTATCTGAGAGCTGATGTCTGAAGCTGTGCAGAGGTGAAGGAACTGCTTCTCTTGAGGGGAGTTGGTGAGATTTTATTGTGTTAGTTACTTTATTGAGCTATTCCCTGAGTTTGAGTGTATATATCTGTTTTGTTTTGTTTTTATCTGATTTTTGTCCTTCTTCCCCTTCTCTTTTCCCCCTTTTCCCTTTTAGGGTTGTTTGGGATTCTTGTTCTGAATATTCATAGTGTTTAATTGTATATAACTGTAATACATGTGAATATATATACATATATTTTTTACTACAATTTTCTTTTGGTACTTTTTTTTCTCTCTCGGGGAGGGGGGTGTGGGTGTGGAATCTGCGTGGCCAATGGCTGGGTTTAGCAGGGAGCCAACCCAAACCTCCACAACATCAAGAGCTTATCTACAAAGATCTTATGGGAAAGACTGGCATAAACATGACTGAAGTCCACGCAGACCATATCCACTGCTCTTTCTTCATCTATCAAAAAAGTTACCAAGTTGGCCAAGTCTCCTGGTTTCACTTGGGATAGAATTAATTTCTTCTAGGTAGCTGGTACAGTGCTGTGTTTTGGATTCTGTGTGAGACTAATGTTAATATCACACCGATGTTTTGGTTGTTGCTAAGCTGAGTTTGTCCTAAGTCAAGGACTTTTTTGTGTCTCATGCTCTCCCAGTGAGGAGGTACAAAAAAAAGTTGGAGGGATTATAACCAGGACAGGTGACCCAAATTAGTCAAAGGGATATTCCATATCTCAAAACATCATGCTTGGTGTACAGACTGGGGGAGTTACTCAGAAGTGAGGCTGACTGGGGTTCAGGGATGGGGTCTGGCATTGATCAGGGGATGGTAAGCAATTGTTTTGTGAATCACTTGTTTTTCCTTCTTGTTCTTGTTCTTGCTCTTGTTCTCGTTCTTGTCTCGTTCTTGTTCTCGTTCTTGATCTTGTTCTCATTCTCGTTCTTGTTCTTTTTCTTGTTATATTTAGAACTTTGTTTCAGTTGATAAACTGCCCTTATCTCAACCTACAGATTTTACTTTGGATTCTCCTCCCTATTACACTGGGTTGGGAGCAGAGTGAGAGTGAACAGATGCATGGTGCTAACTTGCCAGCTGAGCTTAAACCATGTCACCAAGCAACATCAAAAATCCTTTCACACTGGTGGAGAAAAACATATGTACGTGGTTGACACATGTAAAACTGTATTGTTAAGAAGTGACCCTAAAAAAGCTTATGAAAGTTAAATTAATGCTACTTAAAAGAGAAACTGCTTTGAAAGATCTTATGCTTCAAAAGTCAGATAAGACCTACTTCAGTATTTTAATTTGTAGTCAGGGTTTGGATTATTGATGTATTAAATAATTTCAAATCCTTTCCTTTAACAGAATGAGCTAAGGATTTTGAGGGTCCAGGAGATCCTCATAGGGTTAATCAGTTAAAGGGTTAATAACCTTTCAAATGGTTAATAATAGTAAGAACTTTCAAATAACATAATTTCAATAATTAACTTTGTAATAATAATAATAACAACAACAAGAGCAACAACAATCTTTTAAATAATACTTTAGTGGGTAATTTTATATTAAATTTATATTATTTTATATTGAATTTTATTTATATTAAATAACCTTTAATGGATTAATTTTAAGCAAGATGAATGTCTGATACTTCATTATTTCCATGTAACAGTTGCAAAAAATGGTATCAGCCATATCAAGTTTTCCTGTATAAGAAGTAATATGAAGCTAGAATGTTACATTTAATCTGTATTTCAAATTGGAGTCTATAACTACTCCTTAATGAGGGAATCCAACAGCCCATATGCCAATAAAGCAGTTTTGCAGGGCATGATGAACGTGTCGAAACTGTTGGTGCCTGCATGTTTTATATTCCTCAGTGTTACTGGTAATTGCTTTTGCCTCCAATAGAGGGAATTTCCAGATTTCCTCCTTTCTGAACTTCATTTGTGTGATGTATAGTTCTCCATGATCAGGTATTTATATGTCTGTTCCAGACTCTGACCAAAAGACTGGGCTAACGACCAGTTGAATTTGGGTTTTGGAGAATGGAGATAAACCTAAGAATGTTTTCATTTTAGTAGGTATGTATCTTTAACATTACTAAATGTAATTCATATAAAACAAATGTCCTTTGCAGTTACTATTTAATCAATGGCATTTATGCTGTGCAACTGATTTCACTGCTTTTTTTTTATATTCCGGTTCCTGTCATTTTTTTATTTCTGTAATTTTTTTATTTTTTTTTATTTCTGTCTTCAACTTTTACCCTAATTTTTACCTTACCTACTCAAGGGACAAAGGTATTACAGTTCCAAACGTTATGTTAACCCAATTGTAAACAACATAATGTTCCTACAAGGGACAGAATTTCCAACATAGCTCTGCCTCCAGACATTAATTTTTATGTCACCTTAGAGTGACATAAATAAATCTTGGTTTTCATAAAAGCACAGAACCTAGAGTCCCTTTTACTTTGACATTTTGAGACCTCAAGAGTTTATACTAATCAAACACTGGTGAATACCCAAGCAGATAGGTACTTTTCATATTTTTTTTGAAAAAAAAAAAAAAAAAAAAAAGTAGTCTTGTGATCTAATATCATGTGCAAAACTCTGTTCTTCCACCAACATAAGTCAGAGACTTCTGTGTCATTATTACTTATGATCTGCCAGGAGGGTAAAATAAATAAATATCTATAAATTATGTTCTGATAGCCAGTTCATTTGGATAATGTTTTTGTATTGTGCATAAGAAACAAAGCTGAAATACTGAAGCCATTGTATGAAAGATTTAGAGCTAACAAGGATGTACCTTAATTTGGTGTCTTGATGCACATGGGTATCTAATGAAGATGCAGCAAACTAAACCACTGTAAAGAATGAATCTGCAGCTGATTAATGTATCATTACCTCATATTTATTATTCTGTGTCTTCCAAAGCAGAACACATGGCTTTGCAGTGCTTTTTGCACTCCATGTTTTTTCACCATAATCTGGTGAAAGTAAAGGATTCCATTCTTGCTATCAAAAATCTTGCTCCTAAAATTATTAGTCATAATACTATAGTAGTGTAAATAGTCAGATTTGCTATTTTCCTTAACTATGAAGTGGGACATTTGTATATGTGTGTCTGGCAGAAATATCCATATATTTTTATCATTATAGAAATGATAAGCAAAATAAGTTACTGTGTTTTCTCATACATCTTTTTTCCTTTTTCTTTTTTTCCCCTCCTTCACCTCCTCTTCCCTGCCCCCTGACTGTATTTGTCTCATGTTTCTTTTCAGGCTATAATGTTTATGTTACACTGGTCACTTTTTCTTGTGGTAACTTTATGTCCTTTCATCTCTTACTGAGTTATCCATCTTCCTGTTTGTTTTCTGTGCTCTTACTAGGTTTGTTGTTACCTCTGTTCTGATGTTTGTAGTTTTTGGAAATCTGATTTTTTGTTATTTATGTTATCAGTGATCTGACCTGCGTTGCCCCAAGCAATGTTCCAAATGTTCTCAGGTCCTCAATTGCTAATTATGCAGATGAACAGATTGTGCAAACTCTTTCCTTATGGCCACATTCTGGTAGAGTTGTTTTTATTAAATTTGTGCTGCATTTGAATGTTAAGAAGGCGCCAACCAGTTCTTAGTAGGTTTTTGACATGTCCTGTACATGTTTAGTCTGGTAATTTATTAACAATTTGTTGTTACACACATATATACATAAAAATCAAACAGATAACATCCAAAAGTGTCAAGGTTGTAAGTGGAAGTAAAGGACACAGATTAAAGGCAGATATCCAGAGGAACATCTTCTTCCTGAAAATCATCAGGACAGCAGATAGCCTGCCAGTAAAATACTTGGAGCTGTTAACATTAATGAAACAAATTAATCACTAATGAGCATTGATTAATGTCATTATACTGGAGATGTTCAGAAAGAATTAACTTTTGAGACGATAGAATTATGTTGTGTTATTAATGCTGTATCAGTTAGATAATGTCCCAGTTTTTGAGAAGAAAGTCACAGTGTGACATTCTATGCAAGGAAATTATATTTTCATGCAAATTTTCATCAATGTCTAGTATCCTGGAAGAAGACAGAACTGACCCTATTTTGGGTGATAGCACTGGGCATAGGATTACTGTTGTACCTCATCTTTCTTTTTTTAGTGTGCCACAGTGGTGCCCCAAAGACATACTACTTCTGTTTGAACAAAACACATTTTTATAATTATATTGTGCACTCTAGCTGGACATTTTTTAACTCACAAAAAATCCAGATGTGTAACCCAGCACCCTCAGGCATGAACAGAATGGTGTTAATTAGCCCCTGTGCTGAGCACTGTGTGGTCCCCCTGAGTACAAAGTAAAAGGAAAGGAAAACTTTTGATTGGTGAGGATGATGGTCACAGTCTGGTTGAGAGAGGCAGTCACAGTCCTGTTAAGGTTCTGGTCCTCCTCTGGATCTAATGAGTGGTCCCTGAAGTCCCAAACCCCAAGATTATACATGCTCAGGTTCATGTGGGAATGCCCAGTACCTCCCCCCAGGGCAGGGAGTTTCACAATGGGTGATTTAACTCTGTGAATCATGGGATATTTTTGGAATCTTTGGTGGCCCATTAGCAGACATGACTCCTCAGGCTTCGTGTGAAGGTGCTAATGCCTTGCCGGAGGAGAGTTATCACAGCTGAGTCATTGCTGTGGGGACAGGGCGCTCCCCTGTCTCCCAGGGTTCTTTAACTCCCAGCTTGTAGCCTGAGGTGTCAGGTGTGCCCTGGGCATGCTGTAAATGATGCATTATTAACAGTTCTGGAGAAATTATACACAGGGTGTAGGAATACCCACGTAGTGATAAATTGGTCCCAGCCCCTGTAACTAGGACAATAAACAATGCGGCAAGTTGACTAAAAGTAGGAATATCTGATAATTACTAGAACTATCAAAAGTACAAATGTGCTGTCTGTAACAACAGGAGGTAAAAAGGTTGTGACAAAGAGGGATCTGTAAAAATAAGACACTTTTAAGCATCAAATATTAGGAAATATTACTGCAAGTAGCTTCTACCCTAAACACACTACTAACTAGTTTTTGTAGATAATTTGTATCAGGAGCTCTCAAAGTATTTTACAAAGTATCATTACCCTCAAATTAAAGAGAAACAAAGACATTGGTAGGCAAGGTGATTGAAGTTAACCCACCCTACTACTGATCAAAGTGAGAAGAGGACCCTGAATTTCTGATTCCTTTTTCAACAGTATTTTCTAGTGCCTCAATGGAGGAGTGTTTCTGAGTCTAAAATATAAAATGCCTTTATAACAAGTCCTTGAGACAACCACCATCAAACTGAAATCAAAAGGCAATGGGAGAGTCAGATCAGTCAGCGTCAGTAGAAACACTCTAGCTGACTTTGATGCTGAGTATTATTACAAATCTGTTTCAAATAGGTTTCACAGTAGAATCCTACATGAAATGAGTTTTTTTGTTGTTGTTTGGTTTGGGGTTTTTTGTTTGTTTGTGTGTTTTTTTTTAATTTATACATTCTTATTTATAATCAGGGATCAAAAAATTCTATATTTCAGGGCTCCAGTAACAAAATACATTAAAGAAAGTTTGTAGGTTTCAAAGCTGAACAGAAAATAAGAAATGAAAAATATTTTGCAGTTTAGCTTTGTAAGGCCACACCTGACTAATAAATATCTATTTGGTTTGGGATCTGTCTACAACAGTTGTCTTGGTAAGCAGAAGGATGGGGACTACAAAAGATATTTGCAGACTGAGAAGGGTGTAGAAAGCAAAGATTTCTTGGGGAGAAGCAGCAGCAAACTATTCTGTCCTTATCCTCCTAAAACAAGTTTTTTTCCTGAATTGTGACATCATGTTATATGTTTTACAATTGGAGCTACTGTTTGGAGTCATGTACAGAAGAGAGAATTCTTATTCCTTCTGCATTATATCCTTTTTTGCTTCAGTGAAGCAGCTCCAAAGCCATATCTCACTTTTATATAGCAAATAGCAGAACATATATATATGAATGACCTTCTGTAAAACGGTTGCACACCAGTAAAAATATTTTGTAAAATCCACAGAAATTCTTACATCCCTGTTTTCACAGGCAGTAATCTTAAATGATAGAATAAAGAATGAATAAATTTCTGGAGGAAGCAGTTAGAGCTACAGGCTCAAGTTACTCATACTGTGAGAGAAGATGATGTGATGCCCCCATGCCACTTCATTCCGGGTTCCAGGAATAGACTGAGAGCAAAATCAGCTCTGGCTTACTCTCCCTTTTTTCAACACTCTTGTTCCACTCAGCAGACACTCATAAAGTCTCCTCATGTGGTGTCATGATAGAATACCAGAACACAGACATCAGATTGATAGGACAGGATAATCTGCTTTAAGTTTTGGTTGGCATAAAATCAAACCCACTCTGATTTCAATCTTGTTTTGTTTCTAAAATATTCAACAATCCTACTGGCTAACAGGAAACCAAACAAAAATGTAAGAAGTATTCTGATGGTGACTGAGGAGGAAGAGGGGTGGGGAAGTGTATCTGTCAAGAAGTAAGGTTGATATGCATAAAAAAGTGATCTTCATGACAGGTAAGTTCAAATTTCTTTCAACATTGCCAAGGATAGTAATTCTCATAGTTAATTTTTATGCATCCTTATAGTCTCACAAAATGTTGGATTGTACAACATCAAGCTGAAAAGGAGGTTGCACTTTTCCTCTGTGTTTCTTTCCTCCTGTAGATACTGGACCTTCTAAAAACTATGTGAGTTTGTGTTAGATAAAAAAAAGACAAAGTACCACTGTCTTTATTATCAATGAGAAGCAAATTAAAGCAAAGCTTATGGCTGAATCCAGGAAGATTTAAATTACACTTAACACTCTGCCCCACATGTTCTAATGACTAGAAGAATGGGGCATCAATAAGATTCTGTACTTTGTTGCCTGGAGTCTGCAAGAGCTGATTTTTTGGCTTTTTTTAGAAGTGACTCTCTGACAGGTAGAATTTGTTTGTTTTGGTTCAAAATAGGGCTTTGAAAATGAGTTATAGTTTCGTGTAGTACAGTGATATTTGTTTGAGAAATACAATCTGGGTTCTCATTATGGAGTCAAACATGAGTGTACACTAGAAATACCATTGTTTAGAATTTTATATTTAGAGAATGAAGTTCTAGGAAGTTCACTAATGCTGAAAGTTTGATACATTATTGTATGGAGACAGTCAATATTCATCCTGTAGGCTAATAATTTTGAACTGGAAAATGGTGATTTTTATTTTCACTGTCAGAGCCCTAAGGTGGTGTTTTCTGCATTTACTATGGGGATCATTTTAACTTCCAGTTTTTCCATTTATCATACACATGAGATGGTACCCTCTCAGTTGCACACATACGTCTTTAAGTACAGGACCTCTTTATTCCTAATATGGTGTGAACTGTTATTGAGAGAAGTGTTGGGTAGAGGCTTTGGGGTTACCCCTTTTAAAATGCAGGATAACTCTGTACACTGATTCTGTGTTTTGCACCACTGCTATCAGTAGCTTCCCAAGCAAGTGAGCCATGAGATTTAGTTAGTTATATGCACAGATCCAATTTGGGATGCATTTACTCTAGGAGGTTGTCCTGGATGTACTGCTATTGGAGGTTGTCTTTCATCTGAAAGCATCAGGTTCAGCTTTGCAAAGAATACTTGGTTCAGAGGGTTCACAGATGTCTTGTGCACCTGCTCACAGTCCTTGGTTTAGACTAAGCAGTATTTACCAACAACTGAAACGTCAGTGTATTATCGACATTATTCTCATACTAAATTCAAACACAGCACTGCATCAGCTACTAAGAAAAACAAAATTCAACTTTATCCCAGGTGAAATCAGGATACAGGATGATCTGGTTGTAATTTCAGTGTATATCAAGGACACACTGTAAGAATAACTTCACAAGCTTTCCTGTCTATATTTAATAATAGGCTTCCCCTTGCCAGACTAGGTGTCCCAGGTGCCTTCCAGACTTACTTGTTCCTGAGTACAGACAATGTTTCTGATAAGATCAAGGGAAGATCAGCTGCCCAGGAACCATTAATCAAGTGTGAGGCCTAACAAGAATTCCTGAGACTGTAGCATTGCCTAAGAAGAAGGATGGATGAATGGACCACCTCTATTAAAACCTCTGACTTTACTGCATCCTTGCAAGATTTTTTTCCTCCTTCTTATCTGTTGGGGTGAAGGATCCTGGGTTTTGAATGAGGACTTCGGGCTAACTTGAAAATGGCATAGGATTTTTCTGGCTGTACTCATCTCAGGTAGATGAGTAGTCCTTGTCTTGAGGTAGTATCAAGCAATTTTTACCTTGTCACTTCCTTCCAGATACAGGTGATAATATTATTACTTCTGAAGTGAAAGCTGTAAGATAATTTTTTGATAAAGCAGAAAGCTCCATATGGCAAAGAACAAAGACTCAGTTAGGGACCAAATCTGTCTTGATGGTAAAGAAAAAGTTTCATAAAAGCTGTTGTGTACTACATACATATACTTTACACTGCTAGAAAAGTGCAAAATTTACTTAAATGGAGACCAAATACATAGAACATTTGACAGAGTTATCTTTAATATTCTGTGCTCTTCATTCTCTCATTTGCTTTGGACATGAATTTAAAGTCCCAAAATATTTTAAGGGAAACCTCTTTCTCTTCTTATTATGAGACTGTTCAGATACAGAAAGTAGCAAAAATCTCAAACAACTTGCTGTTTTCAAACTTTTCAACTCATTTTTTTCTGTCCTACAAAACCTAGCCTGTACAGATGCATTAAGGTAAACATCAAAACTGTATCATTTTTCTTTGAAAGAGATTACATTGACAGTATATTAGATGTAGAAAAATTAAATTATATCTTCCCAACTATTTTTCAATAAAGACTAAATGTAGCCATGTTTCTTATTCACTTGTGCTTTTCAGTACCTTAGACTTTGGCATCATGCTTTGTAATTTCAGATATATTGCCTTAAATTACCAAACAGCATTATGACTGCCAGTAAAGATGCTTGTTAAATATAACTTCAGATTTTTGTATCAAAACCAGCAGACAAAATTGTCTTTATTCTAGAAATCATACATAATGACTTTTAATTAAAACTCCCACTCAAGGTCCTTAATGAAAAGCTGGATTTCACAGTACTCATGGCATTCCTTTTATAATACACCACATTCTTGAACAGCCTCTTTAGGGAGAAAGTCCTGTTGTACATGCAGGAATGTGAGAAGTTTCCTCTCTCATCACAGTCTTGCAGCTGACCAGCATTCCTGACGCATTCTGGAACATAATGCTTCAGGCAACCCTAGGGACCATAGTAGGCTTCCAAAATGTTTTTATTAGAACTTGATAAACAACTTGATAGTAATATATTAATCTTGATGAGAAAATATGTTTTTCATTTAAAACAGCATTTTGGTTTGGAATGAAATTTTGAGTCTGGGTGGTGGGATGGAGAAAGATTTCCAGTTGTAATTCATGTGAATTCTGTTTCTTGACCAATTGAGGCTATACTGACATCAGCCTTGGTTTCATTTTTTCTCCCATGGCATGTTCCCCTCTATCTGTCTAGTTTTATTTTTTGACCCCATCTGACCTTATATGACATTAGAATCCTTTAGCAAACGCTAAGCTCTGTATTCTAGTTTTGTTCTGACTTCACTTGGTAGAACTTACTTCAAGAGGAGGCCACAACTATATGTATTAATGTACAGGATGTGATATCTGGGGGAAAAAAAAAAAAAAAAAAAAAGGAAGGGGGATTTGTTTGGAGTAAAAAATATTGTACCATAAGTATATACCATATATTTCTGGCATTTTCCTCTGTGAATATTTGTTCCTAGAATGACCCAGTTAGCAGAATAATGTTACTTTAGCCCTTGCGTAAGGGAACATTTTAGCATTTTCTATTGCTAGTAGTAGTAGTATTTAATTATTTATATCTATTTTACTCTTTTGCCTTTGCTAGAGCAAAGACCTTCTGCAGGTAACAATGGTAAAAGAAAATCAAGGCTTTTTTGAGGGCAAGTTTGGAATGTTGGAATTGCGTGAACTTTCATCAGATAAAGAATGAGAGTAAGAGGCAAATATATATATTCAGGGGAGGGTGTCACTGACTGAAGAAGATGTTTTCTGAGCTAAAACAATCAGTGCTTTAACTAGACCAAATGAACAAGAAGATACAGTTAAGCACAAAACAATTGGAAATTGAGTAAGACACAGTGTTAATTCTGAGTGTAAAATGTCGCACCCCTTGCAGGCTGTTACTTTCTTCCCTGAAGTAACAGAGGAATTTTTTTTATTCCTCTTTCTTTTCAGTGGCTCACCCTGTGGGTTTTTTTCAACTGTTACTCACAGTAACTTTGGCATGTTTTTTTGGCCCCTAGTCATATACCCTGTAGTGGCCTGACAATCCAGCTTCCAATAGAGAATGAATCACTAGTCCTTGTCACTACATGAGTAATAAAAGATCAAAACCCAGGAAAGAGACAGACTTGTAAATGTAGTGTTCCTAAAATTCTCATGGCTTCTCTGAAATAGTTCTATAATTTTTGAAAATTCAGGATTATCAGCTATACAGAACATTGACAGAAGTTCCTTTTATTCTTGTGGTAACAACGCAAGAAGTTCTTTTCATAGACCTTAGGTAATTCTGACCATCAACTCTTTATAAGCATCTTAGAGCAATAATAGTGTTTTCTAAGACATTCATATACCAGTATGTTTCAGGAATTATTAATTTGTTTTTACTAATAACCCAAAATTTCAGTCTTTTAATGAAAAAGAGAAGTTCCTGTAATTTCAAAGTGTCTTTTACTGTATTTTTTATTTTTTCAGTTATTTTTTCAACATCATGATATCTCCAAGCCCTTCAGATATTTTTCTTGTGAAGGTGAGTAAAAAAATCACTTTTCAATAAATGAAAAAGAATTAAACATGTAACATTGAATAAAACTACTTAATTTTATCAGATTCTTTGTTTGCCTATTTTCACTGGAGTCAGGCAATGAAAATACTCTAAACTGATTCTAATACTATCAATGCTACTATTACTACTGCTTCAGTAAAAAAAAAAAACAAAAAAAAACAAAAACAAAAACAACACATTAGTATTCCCACTCCAAAAATGGCTTGTCATAACATTGACTTTCCCATAAGCTGCTACTCAAATTGTAGCTCTCAAATTATCAATGATATGGGTATTTCACAAAGTACATGTTTTTTGAAGCACATTCCCTCTCAAGTCACACAGATTTCACAGTAATCATTGTAAGGCAAAGGTAGAAAAAGTTAGGAGCTCTAACTCTTATACAAGATTCACCTATTCAACTGTTCTTTCTCTTTTGGCCTCCTAAAACTATATTAGTGATTTGTTACTTGCTAAGTGAAAACCTACAGCAGGACTTAGCAAAGCCAAGGAAGATAGATTCCTTCCAACAATGACAGTTAGTTTATCAATTAAAATCCCTGGAAAACACCATTGGAGCTGACATGCATAAATGAAGGACTCCCCTAAAAATAGCTCATCTCCAAAGAGTAGCTGTCTATCTCTAGCTCTGTTTTCAGTGCTGTTTGTGTCTGAGTCCCTACAGATGGTAGTATAAGTGGGTTTGCACCAACTTGATCCTGGGTATGGTCTTGTGCCTAATTTGTAACCCAGACAAGCCTTTGGACCAGCTAAGATATGGGTGATCACTGCCTGGCTACCCTGCTTTTGTTCTGGGAGTAGAAAAGACAGCTTGATTCCTGCTTCTGTTGCAATTGTGCTACATTCCTGTCATCTTTTCACCCCTAGAACAATACCAAGGACTCAATTGCAAGGGCTTGGATACCCAGCTCTGAACCCTGTGAAGGCTGGAGGGATCTAGCAGGAATGTTCCTGTCTCTTAGGCCTCCTTGTAAATTTTCAGGGTAGGGTATTGTCTTCTACTTATCAATATAGTCCAATAAATTATGTTGCATAAATAAATAAGAATTGTAACCATGGGTGGTCTGAAATGGTAATTTGACCTCAAATATATTTCATGTATAGAACTTCATCTGGGTTTTTAAACTATAAATCCTATTGCTTTTGACATTTTTACTGTGACTAATCCATGATTTTCCCCATAATTTACCTTATCAGCATCCAACCCTAATAACATTATATGTTGTAAAGTCACTATGCCTGCAACCATATAGTGTGAGACACAATTATTG
This sequence comes from Xenops minutus, assembly GCA_035221455.1. Classification (NCBI taxonomy): domain Eukaryota; kingdom Metazoa; phylum Chordata; class Aves; order Passeriformes; family Furnariidae; genus Xenops; species Xenops minutus. The sequence goes on from JAWWEE010000085.1 coordinate 41,911,843, forward strand.
TATGGCAGCCTTCTCCACCATCATTTAGACAAGGAGATTCCACCCAAGAAGTGATCTTTTTCCAAGTTTCTTAATACATAATTTCTGCTTTCAACTCCATTTTTCAGTAAACTGACACTTGCTCTATAAAACTACCTTAATATTGCACAACAGAGCCAACTCAGTTAATGTCTCCCACTCCCTAGAGATTGGTGTGGCCATGTGACAATGATCTACTGTTCGCTTAGAGGCACTGACAAGGCCAAGGGACAAAATGTACATTATGGTTGTTGGCAGCATACCTGAATTTGGGCATACAAAGCAGAAGGTACAATTTTCTGATAATGCAACTAACAATTTTGAGAAAAATTATGTACTCGGAAACTCATGCCCAAGAATTTTTCTTGTGTGTTTTATGTTTAAAATAGAGGGGAAGTGAAAAATATTTGCAAATATAAATGCATACATGTGCATATTCTATCTAATATGGAATTTAAACTTTGTTTCATTATACTTCAGCAGTGAAAACAAAAAGACCTACTTTCACTGTATTTTACATGATGCTGATATTTTAAACAAAGCTATATTTTAAATGTTCCATCTATGTGAAATGAAATGTTTTACTATTTGTATTACAGTACTCAAAATACTTAGCTGTTTTTAATTTATAAATCATGCTCTATGTAATTATTTCGATTTGCAGTATCTTGTCCTCCATTACGAAATTAATTTGCACCCATATACACTTTTTCTCAGCTCTTTAATTTTTTTTAATTTTTTTTTTAATTTTTATTTTATTTATCCAATAGAAATTGATTTGGCTTTTTATATGGTCCTCCCCCTGAAGCTGATAGACAAAATTTTTTCATTTGAACTACATTTAACATATATATTAGAAAGTGTTTAATCTTTTCTATTAATTACTGTGGAGCCTCAGCTTTCAATGACTCACTGTAGTGATAAAATGCATCTCAAAACAAAGTGTTAAGGTTGCTGTGTCTAGACAACACAATGAGTATAAACAGATTCAAGTAGATTGCACATGAGCTGAATTGGTTAAGGGATCTGCCAAGGGGTTTCTTGTAGACAGTTGCTTAGGTAACAAAGGTATGTGAAATAAAATACAGAAGCTCATTTTTGAGGAGATAAGTTAATTGAACCTATCTAGCTTTTTCAGTCTGGAAGGAGTGAGTAAAATTTCCTGGAGTTTGGGCTCTTCGGTGAGTGTTCCAAAACTTCCTTGTTTGATCAAGTCACTGATGAATGAGTCTTGCAGTGGTCTGGCTCCAGCTCATAAGTGCTGAGATACCCAAGCTGTTGGAATGCATGAAAGCAGAACAACTGGTCTTTCCCACTTCAGTCTGGACAGGGTGGCACTGACAGCCTGTGTGAATGATTCTGTGCATGGGTAAAGGGATGAAAAAGGAAAAAACACTGTCACAAACTGCTCTTGGATATGAGTGCTTGAGCTTCTCCCCACATCTACTGTATATAGCATCAAGCATACAGATTGCACCCTTAGTTCTGAAGCAGAAACTTCTGGTTCTCTTCCCGTATAGCACGAGTCCTAGAATGCTTTCAGATTAGGTTTCCATTCCTTGTTTCTAAACTCTGACCAAACTCTCTAACCCTCAAGTTGAGAGATCTGTATGATTGGGATGCTTTCAGTTTTATTTTATATTTAATCAGTTTAGTTGTTTCAAGCTTAGACCCCACACTCTTGAAGTCCACGTATTTGCTCCTTGGTTTTTAGCAATGGGCCATATACAGTCTCACTGGGGACACAATTTAAACAGAATCACACACTGAGCCTATGGAAAAAAGACCGTAGGAACTTACAGAAAGCCAAGAGCAATGCAGCAGATTATAAAACATCTTCTTGTGTGACAGATGCTCCACTTCATTTATCATCTTTGTGTCCTTGTGCCGGACTCAATCCATAATGTCCATGTGTCTTCTAGGTACAGCCTCATTAGTGCTAAGTAGAAAGGAAGGATTAGAATAGAAAGGATATTAGAAGAATTATGTGTGGAAAAAATTTACAGGCAACTTAAACTGGGAGCAAAACACACTAAAAAAATAATAGAGCATTTCTATGGCAAGAGGTACAAAACCTCATGAAGTAAGGTATGACATAGCAAGAAAATGAAAGAACAATTGTGGGAATATTTTGTGGTTTCATCTGTAAAAATTGATTAAAAACATTGCAACGGAAGCATGCCTCCTGATAGGTACAGGAATGTACATAGGTTACAAAAACTTCCATAACCCCAGCTAATGAGTTGAGTCACATGGCCAAAAACTGCTGAAGTTATGGTACCCAGACTGTAACATTAATTACACTTTCTCACTTTTATTTATGATATAGTCTACAGTTCACAGAATATTAACCATACAAAGGAAAAGGCATATGTACATGTGAATATCTTTGGGGAAGAGGTGCAGTTTAGGGAATCTTACTGGCTTTTCAAGACAGATCCAAAACAGCTGCTACATATAACATATATTTTATTACAGCACTGGCTTGTTTATGAAAGTAAAAACTAGTATTTTAAGTAATTATGGGACTAGAGTATATTTGAGAAATCATACTACTTTTGAGTACAATCTCAAAAAATCAGGAAAAAAAAAAGAGTATTTGTATAGGATTAAAGGTGCCCATTACTCTGCAGAATTGGGTCCATTAATAAACAAAAGAAGCATTTTAGGCAACCAGATCTTCATACTGTCATAATGTCACTGACACACTTTTAATGTAAAACCAGTTCCAAGAAGAGGCTGGAATTTTATATGATACCAGTTCTAGATCTATAAAACTGCTTTATAATTCCCATGCTGAAGTTGTCCTAGTAAGATGAGTACCATTGGGAAATACATTGTATATTTAAACAAAAGGGTAAGTGATTTTAATTTCTTAACTTCCCCTCCCTCCTCCCTTCCTGTTTTCTCCCTCTTCCTCCTTCTTTCCCTCCCCCATCTGCTCCAGAAAAATAGTCTTTGGTCTATAGACTTTGGGTAGGAGGTAGGATTGCCTATTTGGCAATCATGTGAGATGTATATTATCTAATAAAATTCTGTTCTCCAGACTAGCATAGTTGAGAAGAGTCCCATGGCACAATACTTTTTTAGTTCATGTCTCTTTAAAGTTTCTGTAAATAAACATGTTGAAATTATGGTGCTGAGAGAGGTCAGAATAACAATATTTTCTAGTTTAATAGTCTCCCTTTTTCTTTTCAGCTGGCTGGAATTTACATTACCGTTAACCACTTCATAATAAATTCCAAGTTTTAAACGTTGTGCATTTCTATACAGCTTGCAGCTGGAAATAAACAGACTCACAATGGTTGAAGATAATTCAACAATTTTAAGTGCTTTTTGTGAGGATAATGAAGTGAGAGTTTCTGAAACAAATATTTCTGTGAACTACTTTTTTCCAAAACCTTTTGCTTATTTGGAGGATAATGTCTTCTCGTTGTAATAGTTATGATTTTCAGTAGATTGTTTGATTTTTTTTTTTTTTTAAGAAACACCCTCCCCCCCATATTTAAAACTTTTTTATATTTTCCCCTACTCCCATTTCTTCACTGCTGATTATAAAGATGGATCACATGACAGCATAACTTATTTGCACAGTTACTCAGTGAGTGTGGAGCCTGGTCTATGTCTTCTGAACTGACTGGTTTTCAAAAGACAATTACTTCTGTATCCTATTATTCATTTGGATATTGTGCTGAGCACTGTTTTTCAGATCAGGTAAAAGATCCTTTAGCTTAAAAACTTCCCTTTAACCTTCTTGAAGAACAAAGGATTCCAGAGTTATTTTCTGAAGTTAAAAAAAATGTGTGAATTGCTCTGCTTTTTGGCTACTTGGGTTTTAGAAGTAGAGCTGAGAAACATGAAAAATTACCCTAGAGTGGAATTCTCTGACCGTGCCCTAGCAATGTAAAGCAAGAAATTGCATTTGCATATTTCTCTATTGTCTCTGTTTTGTTTTTGTTTTTTTTGTTTTTTTGCTTTATTGTCTCATTAATTTTACAAATATAGAAGAGAAGAAATAGGTATGATGCCACAGAGGCATTACCATTGCAGGATTTAGGATGTTGTCTTTATGAACACAAACTAGGATAGAACATACTCTCAGGCTCTGGACTTTTACAAATAGGGAGGGACCTGAGGGTCCCTGTATGCAGTATGGCAGCCTGTACTGCCATACTTCAGATGCTGTGCCTTCCCAAACTAATGATTACTGTCACTCGACTTCGTTATCTTTTATATAATTTTTTATGCCCCACAATTATGAGTAACCTAGCTGAAATCTTTGTAATTTTCTGCCCTGGAAGGAAGATCTTTAGGAGTTTTTTTCTGACTCTCCTTGCATCATCTAACAGAAAGGCTAAGCAAAAGTGTAGTTTTACACTTTTCATAGTATCTGTTGTATTCTAGATCCTCAAATTATTTTATTAATATTAGCAAAAAAACTCCTGGGTTTTATGTAAATACTATGCCTATTTTTCTGTTTAAAAAAACTTTGGTGAAACCATATCTTGTTAAAGGCCAGTAAATGGCTTTGGATTTGGACTAGAATCTTAATACCCAAATCTATTCAAATGGAGCTCAGCATTTGTGAACTCTTGCCTGTTATGATAGAGGTTGCATTAAGAAGAACGAAAGGTCCTTGAATACCTGTGAAAGGCTTTTTCTTTTTCTGAGCAATTTATTCTAATAGTTTCTTGTGAACACTTTCTTTCTTCTTAGACTTCTCATGGGAAAGAGAGGTTTACAGCAGTGATTAGATTTGGAAAATTGTCTGGTGGTGTAGCTTTGGGAACTACCCTTCAGAGATTATTTTAACTGCATTCCATCAGATCTTTCATTGTATTGTTATGCCTAATCATGGGAATTGTATGCTGGCATTAATGAATGCCATTGTGGAACCCTCATGGCAAGACCAGCACTGCCTTCACAGAGACTGCTCTGACTGCCTGTGTACTGGTAAAGGGAGCACGGTTAAGAGACACCTGTGTAAGGAACTGCCTGATTCCAGTCAATGTCCTGCTCATTATTCTGCACTGTACCTCAGCTAACTAACACCTCTGACAACCATGAAAGCATGCTCAGAGCTGGCCTGAGGTCTCTGACATATTGCCAAATTATGTTGTAAAGAAGTACCTCTAGCCCTTCACTCTAGCCATGGAACAACACTGAATCAGAAGGTATGCATAGGTGTATTTGACTTGATATGGGTTTAGCAGCTTAGGACTTGTTGCTGCCTTCTTTTATACTGACCTTTTTTACTCAAACACTTACTGCAGTTGCAGAATATGATGAGACACTTGCAGTATTGCCAACATAAAATAAAAAAACCCCAGGAGCTAGACTCCCGTGACTTCCTCAAAAAGTATACGATGAGAGCATCTAGAGGCTTTAAAATTTATTTTAGTGTCCTTGAGGAGTTGAAATAGACTTGCCATATATTTTCAACTTCTTTCTTCAGTTATAGAGGTTAGATGCTCACTTTCACACATCTGAAAGCTGAGATTTCCATATGACTGCTTGATTCTAAGAGTGGCAGACTTTGAAAAGAGATGAAAGGTTTGATATTGCAAATTACAGGAACTGGTGATCTGCACTTAGGTTTATTCTAAGTTTGGTATCTTTTCATAAAATGCTGCTTCTGCTTGACTGGGATATGATAAATTGCAAATAAAACTTATTGAGCAGATGAGAATAAAAAAAAAAAAAACTAGCTGTCCCTGTAAAATGAAACAATTTTACGTCACGTCTGTACATACACATGTACAAGTGTAGTCATTTATGCCAGAAATTCTGATTCTTTGGGCTCCATTTAAACAAGCAGCTATGTTTATAGTCAATTCTGTCCTGAAAATCACCAGCTATGTTATGTTAGATTTAACTGGCTCTGGAGGAATTAAAGGATTAACATAACAAAGTTGCCAGATTGAGCAAATCCAGTACTTAACAGGAAAACTAAGCAATTATGTCAGTGGATGTACATTTAGAAATTCTGTGTTTATCACTAAATGTAGCTCTTTAAATTAAATTCACTTGGTCTTTTTGTTTAAGCTGTTGGCCTTCCCATAGGGGACTGAAATTGGGTCTTCCTGTTTGAATGGTTGGAAGTATGACTGTTTTACTCCCCTTTCACCACTCTGAACTGCTGATGCAGTTTAAATGTGCTTTGTAGTGATGTAGTGAAGGCAGATAAATTTATTCTGTGTTCAACTCTAGAGTTTATTTGGCCAGAGGAGGATAAACAATTGACAGTCAGTTATTCAAGAATAACTGTAGAATGCTGACTTCTCAAGCTTTGCTTCTCTGTTAACTGTACAATGCCTTCTCATGCAGAAATGGAGGTTGTAAAATGGGTACCTTCCATTCTGGAGACCACATTTGTTCAGAGAGGCACTTCAAATTTAAGAAGCTCTCCTGAAATTCATCTAAACCTTTCAATTCTTCAAAATTATTCTCATAGTATTGCTATTGTAGGCTCTGCTTCCTGGGTGTTTTTGCATTTTTTCTTCCACTTAAGGCAGTTCAGTCTCTGAAATGTCATTTTCTCATGTCTGCTTGTGATTCTAGTCTAGAAAAAAAGTAAAAAGCTTGCCAGAAGTGTAAGATGTTGTGCTCTCAATAGTTTTCTGACCAAATATTTTTTCTAATCTCTCCTTTTTCTCTATACCATTCTGGCTATACTTTATCATTCAGTGTTTGGCAGTTAGAGATATTACAGTAAGGTAAAAAACTAGATAATTTGGTCAAGTTTGATAACTGTGAGAGCTCACCTGTTTCTTCTCTTATGCCATATTTCTCTAAGGAAAACACTGCTCCAAGATGTTATTAAGTCTGATGGGTGTACTGGAAGCCGAAGTAGCCTGACTGGGAATTAATGGCAAATACAACCCATTGTGACTGGTAGAGAGGGCCTGTGCATCCTTGGCATAGCTCAACTCAGGAGAGGGTTCTTAAGGACCTAAAAGGGCATTGTTGGGTTTTTGGGATAGCTACGGTAGAGACAGAGGAAACTAGATAACTGAATATCTTGCCTGTCTCTCAGAGGACCCTTCTTCTGTTGGACTGCTGAACATCAAAGAATAACAGGTACCAATCACTACCACAACAGTGCACCACTGACAATACTGCACCAACTGATACTCTGTGACCTCCACCCATGGGATGATTTGTGTACTGGAGAGCCAAGAAGTGGTCAGTGGGACTCGCTCACCCTTTAATAGTCTTATATGGCCAGTGCATAAGACCCAGTGGAGAGTGGAGGCTGGCAGTGGACTATCATGGCCTGAACAAAGTTGCACCACCACACAGTGCTGCTGTGTCAGATGTGTTGGAACTTCAGTATGACCTGGTGTCCAAGAGAGCAAAGTGGTGCCAATATTGACATTGCTAATTCATTTTTATAATTCCTTTAGCAACAGAGTGCAGGCCAGTTTACTTTCACCTGGTTGTGTGTCCAGTATCCCTGGAATCACCTGCTCCAGGAGTGGAAAAACAGTCCCACTGTTTGTCATGGACTGATCCAGACTGCACTGGAAAAGGGTGAGGCTCCAGAACACCTACTTATGACACCATCATATGGGGCAACACAGCAGAGGAAGTTTTTGAGGAAGGGGAGAAGATAATCCAGATCCTCCTTAAGGCCTGTTTTGCAATAAGACAAAGTAAGGTCAAGCGACCTGCCCAGAAAATTCAGTTTTTAGGAGTAAAATGGCAAGATAGACATTGTCAGGTTCCAATGGATGTGGTCAACAAATTAGCAGCTATGACCCAAACAACCACCAAGAAGGAAACACAGGCTTTCTCTGGTGTCATGGGTTTTTGGAGAACTCATATTCCAGATTAGAGTCAGATTGTAAACCCTTTCTATAATGTGACAACAGAAGAAAAATGATTTCAAGTGGGGTCCTGAACAACAGCAAGCTTTTGAACAAATGAAATAGGACATTGTTCATGCAGCAGCCATTGGGTCAGGCAGAAATGGACAATATGTGAAAAATATGCTGTACACTGCAGCCAGGAGAATGGACTTTACCAGAGTCTCTGTCAAAAACATCCAGAGAGACCTGAGAATGATCCCCAGGGTTCTAGGATACAAGGGATCTGAGGCCTCTTACAGCCCAAATGAAAAAAGAGATACTGGCACCTTATGAAGGGGTTTCAGAGGTGATTGGTACTGAAGCACAGCTCCTTCTGTCACCCTGATAGCCAGTGCTGTGCTGGGTTTTCAAAGGCGAAGTCCACTTTGCACATCATGTCCTGATACTATACGGAGCAAGTGGATCACTGTGAGTTTGAATAGGGAGTCACAATCACCCAAGAATCTCGTAAGTCATCACAAACTGGCCTGAAGGCAAAAATTTCAGACAATATTCAGAAGAGGAGAATTAGGTTATACAGGCTGGGGAGGCCCTACCATATAATCAGCTACTAGAAAATGAAAAGTGATACACTCTTTCCACTGACAGTTCCTGATGTATTGTAGGGAAATATTGAAACATGAAAGATGATGTATTGAATCCTATACAGTGAGCTGCAGAAGGTACAAAGGGACAAGGTGGATCAAGTCAGATTGCAGAGCTGAAAGCCATCCTTCTGGCTTTAGACATCTTTGAATGAGAGCAATGGCCAAAGCTCTACCTCTACACTGACCTACACTGATGGTAGGAAATGCTCTGTTGGGGTGGCTGGACTGATGGAAATAGACCAACAGGCAGTGCACAGTTAAACCCATCTGGGCTGCTGAATTGTGGCAAGACATCCCTGCCTGGGAAGAGAACTTGACTGTAAATATGCATTATGTAAATGCACATGTACCCAAGAGTTGGGCTATTGAAGAACATCGCAACAGACATCAGCTCATGTTCAATCCTTATTGCATCAACATCTAGGTATGATCCCATCCAGGTCTCACTGTGATTGGGATGGCTGTGTTTATCCTGTGCCAAATAATTAAACTATTCCAACTATGTATTTTCCTAGCATATTTTAATAGGCCTATGATCTTATTTACTATTTGTTGTGATAGCTGAGATTTGTATGGAATTAAGGAGCTGTAAGATTGCTGATGAACACTTTTCTAATAGCCTCTAAATGAAATAAGCTTCATCTGAAATGAAAAGTTTTTTGAATCAACTGAGTGAAATAAACCAAAGTGTACATGCTTATACCAGTATTGCATTTTTTGGACATCAGTATTGAAGATGAAGACCTGCAGCAACAGAACACCTTATTTCCAGTTGTAATGACTGTTTCAGCAACTAGCCAGGGAACATGTTGCTGGATGGATTTAATTATGGGTTCCTTAAGGTTAATCACATATGCCATGTTACCTAACTGCACAATCTAAAAGGTCTATAATCTGCAAGCAAGCAGAGTATTTACAGTACTCCAGGAATATGACACAGACATTAGGAAAGCCCTCTGCAATTTTGGTTTCCAGGCAAGGTGTGTGTTCTCATTGTTTCGTTGATTTCAACAATACTTCTATGCATACAAGAACAATTGTACCTGCCTGACGCAGACCTGGGGGGGAAAACGGGACGGACCACTCCACACGCAACACGGGGTAACATGAAATGGCTGTTTATTTAACAGAATAAAAGGGTTTTATAGGGGCTAGCTAGAAGGAGCTAGAAACTAGGCGGGGTTCGGGGAGGAGA
>JAWWEE010000085.1:41926831-41945067 GCA_035221455.1 Xenops minutus
AAGGAAGGAAGGAAGGAAGGAAGGAAGGAAGGAAGGAAGGAAGGAAGGAAGGAAGGAAGGAAGGAAGGAAGGAAAGGTAGAAACTGTAGACCTCACAGGGAGACGTGATTGTTGGAATTTCGATGTCTGTTGGTTGAAGTGATAGTCTTGATCCACCTTGATCCATCGAGGGTGGGAGAAAAAGCCCAGCAAATACAAAGTCCAGTGGGTTATTATACACTTAGGTTCTGGTGAGAACACTCAAGTACGTCCCCTGGAGAGGGGGAGTTTTCGTTTTCTGGTGGAAGTCCTCAGAAAAGAGTCTGTGGGCTCCTTGGAGGGTCTTTGATAGTTTATGACACCATCTAAGACATGACAGGTGCCCCTCACATCGGTGCAGTTGAGCCAGACCTTCCCTGTATGGGTGGGACAGTGAGGGGGCAGGTGATGGAATTTGACTACTGAGTGAGTTTTGTAAGGGAGGACATTAACATGACAAGAAGCACTTAAGGGATCTGCCTCAAAGCCTGGTTTGTAGCCTCCCACTTTGGGGAGGCAAACCTGAGTTCAGTAAAGCACCCTGGCCACATCCTCAATTGATTTGAATAATTAACCATTAACAGTCCAGTCACTCACATATACTTACTGTGTGTGCAATAGAATTGAGAACCACTGAGGATTTTCACTCTTAAAATGTGCAGATGCACCACTAGGTGTCCCTTCAAACTGGAGCAAAATGTAACACTCACCTAGATAGCAGTTATGTGGGCTGAAAAAGGCTCATCTATCCTGTTCATTTCTCTGTATTTGGACTTGACAGAATAATGTTCACTAAAGTATTTATTTTTTGTTTACACTGAGTTTTTTAGTTGTTTACTGTAATGTGAACAGTTTAAAGTGAATATTTTAATACATTCACTTCTTTCTGTTACACAGCATTAATAGTTCTTTTGTTTATGAGCACTAGGCTAGCTGAAGACAGAAAAAGCTAAGATTGTTACTTTGGTCTTAACTTATCCTATTCCACGTTTTTTTTTTTATAATCCTCCATAGTGGTTTCCATAGAGAGATGCAGCTCTAGCCTTAACTTTGGATGTCTTAGACTTTCATAGTACAAGCTAATTCTTGATTTTTTTGATTTTTTTTTTTTTTTAATATTGGATTCCCTTCATTTATATCTAAGGTTATTTTTAGCTGAGCTCTCTTGTTAACCTTGGTGAATATCAGGGGAGCTGAAAACCATTCAAGTAATAATATCTTAACAACCTGCTCCACTGTGGAAAACCTTTAAGGATCTGTCTGGAAACGATCATTTTCAGCTGTGATAGAGTTAATGTTCTTCTCAGTAACTGGTGCAGTGCTGTGGTTTAGATTTAGTATGAGAAAAATGTTAGTAACAATTGATTTTTTAGTTGTTGTTAAGTAGAACTTACTGTAAATCAAGGACTTTTTGATTTTCCATGCTCTGCCAGTAAGTAGGTGCACATGAAGCAAAAAAACCCTCCCATTTCCCTATGAGTCCATTTGGATTTTATTTTTTTTCAGGGACAATTCAGCAAAGAAAAGTGCAAAGAGGGGCTACTGCCACACTAATTAACCAGAACTTATTCTTTTAGGAACTGGGTCACCTCCTGCAAAAGAGGAAGAACTAATACAGGCCCTCATTCCCCACAGCACCCTTTCATTTTCAGGGAATCATACTTTTAAATATGACAAAAAGTAATGCCACTTTGTTTATTACATTCTGTTTGCCAAACATGAGTCCTGTAGAACCTGCCAAATGGTAACTTTAAATTTAGAAGGCTGAGCAACTTTCCAAATGTCATAGTTTCAGAGGCAAGGGTTGTTCTCATGGGCTGTGAATTACCCTGCATGGGAAATATTACCAATCTGCTGCTACAGTTTTTCAGAAGAAGAAGAAGAATTCTAAGGAATATATGATGAACTTGGAGTATTATGTCACTACTTTTTGGGAAGAAAACCTGTTCCCACTTAACTTGTCAATTGTTTTAAAGGAACAATAAGATCACTTCAATATTTTCTTTTTTTTTCCTCTCTTCCATTGTTACCCACATAAGACAGATATATAACACAGAAATAATTCAAGAAAGTTTATAAAGCAAATCAGAAATGTATAAACTTGTATAAACATTTCCTTCCATTTTAATAGAATATAATATTACAAAAGCATTGGTGAGATTATTCAATTTTTCATTCCCTTTCTTTGCAGTGATTTACTAGTGTCTGCATTTACATCTAATTAAAGAACACTCCTGCTGGTATGGGTTATTTTAATAGATCACATTTTATTATTTTATCTGTTTTATTTTTAATGATTTATTATTTTAGTGCTGCTTCTGATGACTGCGCAGAAGCATAACTCAGCAAAAAGAAAGCAAAGGAGCAAGAGTAGTAATGAAGAGAAAACTTAAGCTTTTTTTCTTGGGTATGAACAGAAGCTCCATTTGCATAATAATAATAAAAAATCATATTTATAACAAACTCAAGGAAGATATTTTCAAAATAAGTGTTCCACACCAAGATTGGACAAGAGAGGAGGTTGGATTTAAGGCTTGCATTCAAAAATTGCATCAGCTTTGGGCTCTAGTCATCTCCAGATAGTGTTTTAAAGATTCTGTTAAGGGTGGGGTTCATATACTTGAAAAACTGTGATAGTTTACTGCCTTTATCTATCAGCCTGAATTCAAACATTCAGTTAGCCTCTCTTATTTCATCTGATTATCTCATCAATACAACTCAGCAATGTTTTTGCCTCTTGCTTCTGAATAAACAGTGCAAATATGCTTTCCCTGGTCAAGACAAAAAGACTTTCTCTCAAAACACACATTCAGTTCACAATAGAAAGAACTATCCTCCACACCACAATGCCTAAGGAAACTACTCTGAACACAGAATCAAATGCTGTTGCTAATAAAATTGTCATGACACAGAAGAACTTATCACTTCCACATTTTGTAACTTTTATGCTTTTGCTCAAATGATCAAAATTGCTAGCTAAATGAGGGTTCATGAATCTGTGTATCCTGTTTATTTTTAATGAAGACCAGCTGGACATGTACTTTGAGAATTTGAGACAAGTTACAGATTTCATATCTTAGCTTGTTTTGTTGAATCAAGAGACAATTTGCTGGAGTGGAGGAGACAATGTGTGAGTTGAAAACAAGGTAAGCTGTGCTGCCTGAATTCTGCTGGTGTTTTAGAATGACATTTACATTGCAAAGAATTCTGATCAGAGATGTAACTATAGTAGCCCCCTCATATTTCTTGCCACGCTTCTAGTTGCAGAAGGAGTAGATTACTCCTTGCTGCTGTTCAAATACAACAAGAACTAGAATCAAATGCCAATCCCTTTTGTTCTGTTGTAGAGTATTTGGAATGACAATAAATGCTAGGCTGGTGTATGTGCCATTAACTTCTCACCCTCAGATGTAGTGTAAACCAAGAGAACATACTGCATACATCACAGTAAATACGAGGAAGCATGTGTGTTTTTTTCCCTGAAAGGCTGAGCAACTCAGTGCTTTGGTATGAGTGCAATAGCCATTGGTACTTCCAAGGTCTAGCCTGGCCACAAGCTTTGCCAACAAATTGAGTCTGTGGCCCTACATACTGGCCTCATTAGAACATAATAGCATGGGAAGGTGAAGCACAGAAACAGCTTTGAGACATCCTTATCTCATATTTAATTTTAGATAAAACATTCCTTTATCCTAGATCAATCTTTTGTGAAACTCAATCCAAAATCACAGGCAGATATATGTAGTCCACTCAGCAAAAAATTATCACCAGCTCAAAAAATTGTAATAAGAATCTCATGGAAATCAAATTCTCTCCACTTTTTAGAGATCCAGAAAGTAAATTCTCTTTCTCAATATAACCTCTCAGTGCCTGTATTGCCTTTCATTTTCAACACATTGGTGTTTGGTCTAGAAAGAAATGCTTGTTTTTGCAGATATCTCAATAGACAGGCAATGGATGACATTGGTCTACAGTAATTGTGAACTGGTAAAATTAGATCTATGTATTACTTCTGCATCCATACCAGCCTCTCTTTTAAATTACTTCATACAATAAGGGGCCTAAAGGAGAAATTTAGCTCTTTAAGATGTTTTGCACTAGTGATACCAATAGCAGTCAGTGATAGCAGTCAGGCTAGTCAGTGATACCAATAGCACTGGAATGCTTAACTTTGGGAAAACGTCTTGCTTATGTCAGCTTTTTTCAAATAATTACTATATGGGCTGGTAGTCAGAGATCACTAACAATAAAAATCTTTAAGGATGTGTCTTGATCTAATGCTTTAGAGGTACAGTTCAACTTTTAGTAGTTGTATTCTAATGCTGAAAAAAATGGCTACACTCTGCCTCTTTATGACTTCTTTTGGTAAAGGAAATATTTGAAAATGACAGATATAGAACATCTTAGCAAAGGGGTTTGGTGACAGAATGTTGAACTACAACAGAGAATAATGTCTTTATATTTCATGGGGAAAAGGTGGGGGGGCTTTGTTGTCTTTTGTTGTTGTTGTGTTTTTTTGTTTGTTTTGTTTTGTTGTGTTGTGTTTTGTTTTTGTGGAAAAGCTCATACTGTTATATCTGTCTTTCAGCCATAAACAGTGGCTAACATTGGGATTATGGCAGCTTGCTCATGTCAATATGCCATTTATACTGTTAGACTTCTTGCATAAACTATTGTGTTTTTTTTTTTTTAAAGAAAATTTTCTTTTACCTTGACGAAGTAAGAGTTCAGTCTTCTCCCAAGTTTTCTCTGCTGTCTCCTGAGATGGATAACAGTTGTTCAGACATAAAGCCAGTTACTGTTATGCTTTCTAGATAGCAAATCTTTTGAGAGGCAGGTCCAAAGTATAACCTTTCTATTGAGTTAGTAAAGTTAGTGCATGCTATACTCTATGTTGTCCATTATCCATACAGTGATTTCCCCTTACAGCTATTTTTAGACTGAGGCTTGAATAGAATCCTGACCATACCATATGGTTAGCCTAGGATTTTTTTATTTTTTTTCCCCCACTACTGTTGATGTGCTCCTGTGGAAAATCCACACTGACTCTAATGGATCAGGTTGAAAAGCAGAACTTCTTCTCCTTTGGTAAGACTGGCCAGCAAAGTAAATGGTAGACTGTAGGCTAATATATTTAATGCAACTTTCAAGATGAAGTATAAAAATCTCTATTGTCTGTTAAAAGACTTCAGGAGCTTTTTAGGGATTACCTACAATGCTTTTTACAGTCTTCCTTGGCAATTGTCAAAAAAGGTTCACAGATTTGCCAGCCTTTGACTCATGTTGATCTTTGATATCTCCATGATATAGACAGGATCAAGAGAGCTTAAGACCTGTTCTAATAAAGTCTGAGAGATTGTTGTGGGGAGAAGAAGCACTCCACAGGCAAAGTAATGGCTCAGTGGTGTCCAGGTGATCAAGTCATACTAGTAATAGCAATGATAATTACCTGAACTGCTCTGTTGTCTGGAAGCCCTGATTAAGATCAGGACCTTATTTTATTAGGCATCCAAACAGTGAAATTAACTTCTTGATGGCTCTGTCATCTAACCAAAATAGATTATTCCCCTCCGCTACAATTAGACAAGTGGGATCCAGAGTGATCAAGAAAAGCATCTAAGACTGCCCAGGAGTTCTGTGGCACTGGACTAAAAACTTCGTATGAGTCCCCTTAGGTTTGAATTATTCCTTAACTACAAATACACACTGCAAAAGGTAACTGAGAAATGTAATACAAGTACATCTTAAGAGAGGATTGTTCTGGGGCACATGTTAGGGAGCCTTTCTGTATCTATTAGCTGTCAACTAAAGGATTTTTTCTCTATAATTGGGCAACCCATCTCCATAGAATTAACAGTAGAAAATAAAATAGAAAATAAAGCTTAGCACAGAGTTCTTGATTTATTCTATTTATTTGACATGAGAAGAGATTCTCATAGTATTTGTGCATTTAGTTACTAGCCATGTATTAATATGTATTTATTATCCTGACTTCTCCTCTTATTTACACAGTTTTATTTTATTAAGAGATTGCTTGGGAGTTTGCATGTATAAAGGAGTGTTGTATTATTTTTTTTGTTTAATTCTGGCAATATTTTTCATTTTTCCAATGTCTTTAAATGTTTCTCTTGCTGTCTGTACCTGTGTTTTGCTGAATAAGCAAAGGATATAAACCCAGCACTGTCTGCCTATTATTGACAGAAAACAAAGCTTCAAGAAATGCAGACGTTCCATTGACCTCCAATAACTGCAAGTGCAGAATTATAGTTCTCATTTGAGTACATGGTCAGTGTTTATTTAGGTGCAGAGACTTATTTAGGTGCAACAGTTCAATGACTCGTGGTTTTAGTACACCTAGATCTAAAACTTATTTCTTCCTAGCATAAGGTATGAAGAGAAAAACCAGAAAAGTTTAATGTACTACTATTTCATTTGTATCACATAAGTTCTTCTGACCAGGGATATTGTCAATATTTCTCCAAGTGGAGGGAATTACCTCAAAAGTTCACTATAGAGCAGTTTCCTTCTAGTCTGATTAAGCCTGGAAAAAGTATTACAGGAGAACAGGTTTATGGGGTTCTGTTGTGACTCTAATGTATCGGTGAATTTGGACTTCAAGTGAAGCCTCTCTTGATTAGATCCTATATTTACTTAGGAAATATTATATCAAGGTTCTCAACTAAACCTACAGTCAAAACATTGAGAAGCAACAAGGAGTCAAGGGAACTACTCCCCAGCAGGAGAGAACAAGAAAGAGGGGAACAAAACATTCATAAAACTGAAGGTCCACTTCTGAAGAAATTTTGAAAAGCAGGTATGCTTTGTGAGAGTTATTGTGGCTATATTCAATGCCAGTACACTGTAATCTTCTGTCCTTCCCTTGGGTGAGTAAGCATGCCTGTTTAATATATTGGTTAGAGCTGTACTCCAGTAAAATAAAGATTGTGAATATGCATCATCTAGGAAAAAGTTACTGTTCTATATAATCATCTATCCTCAGCCCAAGCACACTTGCTGCGATTAATCAAGGACTACCAGAGAAGTTTAATGGTGTGTGTTTGGGCTAGAGGTCAGCCTGGATGAACACAGTGATCCCTCCTGACCTTACAGTCTATAGAGTTTTTGCTTAATAAGGGTGTGACTTTAACACATTTATTCCCTGGCTCTGCATTAATCTATGAACATGTCTAATTTAATGTAATTCAAAACAAGTGAATGCTGGATGAAAGAAAAACACAACATTTTCTGTTTTTCTGGATGGAGTACTGTCAGCATAATAGAACCTATAGTTTCCTTTGTCTCATAACAAGGAAGCAGAATTTTGAATTTGTGCTTTGTCATGTAATGAATAATAAAGGAGTGTACATGTAGAACTAGGTCTCTTCTTTATGCCAGCTCTGCAAGCATGCTACACCCAAAAAATCAAAGAAATAAATTGATACTTGTACAACAAAATAAAGGTATAAATTCATACTGATTGTATGAGACACCCCCACCCTCCATACCCCCCCCCACACACACTGTTCTGGGTTTTTTTCTGGGGAGGGGGGGTGTTTGTTTTTTTTTTTTTTTTCAGATAGACAGGGACATCTGCAGTGGGTCAGCAAATATGCTGACATTTACACAGTAAAAGTTAAAGATAACTTAGGGTTAGATTTTTCCCCCAGTTTTTTTAGTAGGAGATTCTCTAGCATTGAGCATTCTCTAGCATTGGACCTCCATACTGCTTTTCTGAAATGGCTCTGCTTGCCAGAGTAAAAATACATGAAGAGCATGCTGTTTTGAGCACCTAAGGAGTGTAGTGGCATGTTGGTAACAGCTTGTATCCAGATATGAACACACATCTTTCTGTTCCTTTAATAATTAAAACATTGGTAGTTGTCCTTCGTTTGAAAGAAAACAAACTTTTGATTTACCTACAGGAAACTGGCTCCCAAATACATATGAAATGTTGAGTGAAATTAAAACAAATAAAGCAAAGTAAGTTCAGTAAGTTTAAGAAAAAGCTTACTTAGGAAAAAATTCTAAATAATTTACTATAGATTGTTTGAGATTGTTGGAGTTTTGTGTTTGCAGGAACTTGATTCATACATAAGTCCAATTTTCTAAATTCCCAGAAATCACACAAGTTGTTAGGATTTTAACTGTGTCATATGGAAGAAAACTGTCTTTCTCAACATACTGTATTTTCAATTACAGGACAGTACCTATATTCTACTGCACAGATTTCCTAATTTTATATGTTTAAATATCTGTCCTATGTAAATATCCCATAGAAAATTGGAATTCCAATCTGTAATGTACTTTTGTAGACACTTAAACATGAATCATTGTCTTGAAGTTTAAATAAACAAAAGACTAAATTTATGGTCTAAATTAAAGGGAAAATAAATAATGTCTGACAAAGAATTGTTCCTATTTTGCAGATGGGAAAGGGAGTCAATGAAAGATTAAGCAATTCGACAGGACCAGGGTCATGCTGGCAACCTGTGGCAGCCATTTACATTGAATTGCTGCCTCCTGACTGCCAAGTTTAACAGCAGAACCATCTTTCTTTCTGTGATACCTTCTCTCTACTTAACTGTTTTCTTTTTGCTCTGGTAAGTGGATGTCATAGGGTGGCAGGATGCCTGGTTTATCAAGCATTTTTCATTAAGAACACATTTTAGAGCTACAGTACTTCCAGTAGTTCACCCCTTCAACAAAATCTCATCTACGTACTTCCCACACACCTTTCTAGAAGAAACAGTTGAGCACCAAACATCACCCTCATTTCTTCTCCCAACCATTTTGCTAGACATATGTTTTCCTTTCTGTGGTAGCAGCCCTAATGTTCAGACTTTTTCTGTTCCTAGTCAGATATGAGGACTGTAAGGAAGAGTTCCTTTGTGCAAGACTGGGCCTTTTCGTTTGTCTTTATAAGGCACAGAGAACAGGTCACTTCCATGTCAGAACTCAAATAGTACTTAGGGCAATTTTAATTATTTTTTGTCAGTAGAAGAAAGAAGTAGTAAACCCGGCTGTAGAGCTGCTTGATGCATTTCAGGTAGTTACTTTCTTATGAAATGCATTATGTTCCTTGTCTTTCAACAAGGCTTGCCTGATGGAGTCTTACATGCTAGACTACCAAACTCTGGACTGTCCAATGAATTGTCAAAGAATCATACCTGCAAGTCAATAGAAATAGTCTTTGTTGTAAGCACAATTGTTCAACACTGTCCCTCCTGATCTGCAATGTGGAACAGAGAGCAATGTCAAAGGGTTACAGAGCAGAGCCCTGTCACAGATGGAAATATTATACTTTAGATCTGTAAGGAAGTTGCAGTGATCAGAAAAAGGAATTCAATGTGAAACAATGTTATCATCAGCACCCTGAAGGAATGCTTTTACTTCCTATAATGTTTCAGAGGAGGCTGACCTCAGCCTGTGTACAGTAGTGCACAAAAGAGATTTGCATTAGCTAAACTTTTTTGACCTTTTGTCTGTAGTAGAATAGCAGTTGCTCACTGCTGCTGAGAAAGATGGAAGTTCTCTTCTAATCTTTCCAGTACTTCTGGCACAGTTTGTGCTATCATGCTACACAGGCTGTTTATATTATTATAATACTTAGTGTATACTAAAAGTGTCCAAACAAATCCAACAAGCAAGAGGGAACAAGATAGCGTCTTTTTTAATGCATACCACTTTCTAGCACTGTGTACCTAGCTGCCCTGTACACTGCATCATTCAAGTCCAGCCCAAGTGAATACACAGAGAATGAAATAGACACCCCTGCTGTACTTGCTAGATTTCAGGTTCCCAGGGAGTACGGGTATCAATCTGGACAGTTTGATATAATCCTACTAATGTAGCTGAAGCTATATGGGTGCAAGGATTTATTAGTTGTGAATGTTCATTTTTGGTTTTACTGGGTTAGTGCCAGTAAATAAGTCACCAAAACCACTAGCTGAGTGTCATGTGATAGGAAAAGGCTGGGATCACAAGTAAGCCTTCTGTCTTTTAACAAAAAAAAAAAAAAAAAAAAGTGCCGAAGTAAGCAGTGTCAAACCCAGCTGCATCAACATGATGGTGGGAAGACAAATGAGAGCTTTCACTGCTGGATACAGGGGATAGAGAGCCCACAGTTCTGAAAAGCCTCTTCATATCCTAGAAACAGCTGTCATAATTGAAATTGTGAGGGACTGCTTCTTAAACCATGAGCTTTGATAAGGAGAATTCTCTCGCCAATCCTTTCTCTAGACGATAAACACACTTCTAGCATCACAGCCCATCTGAAAGGTGACTAGAGATTTAAATACCTTTAAGGTTTCCATCCTCCTCTTTTCATAACCTCTCCCAAATGCTTATGCTGAATTCCCAGCTGGCATTTCTGAAGTATCTATCACTATGGTATCTGGCGGCTGAACCATATGAGCTCAACAATACCATGCAATGTAACACTTCTTAGATTTTTTCCTATGGGAGGCTGAACTTTATAAAGTTAGATCTAACATTTACCTTTTTTCTGGTAACAGTGAATCATTAGAAGAGTCACAGTAGAAGGGACATGGGGTCATTTTAGAATACTCAGGTAATGACAGCTTTGAAATACTCTCTTGGTCTCTTCTGGTGTGTATTCTGGAAACAGGAGGTCATGTGAAGTCAATGGTGACGAAATGCATGTGCTGCTGTATCTGACCTGCTACAAAGCAGGGAAGGTATGAGCAATGAGAAAGGGTCTAAGGTCTGCATGTGCAAGTATGTGTGTGCATTCATGTGCATGCAACATTTGTGCAGGCAAAAGAATGGAGAGTCATGAGGGTAGGGAGGGAGGTGTTTTGTGCCGGTGGTAGAATGAATTCCAGACAGGGACTGCTTTCTCTCCACAGGGTCTGCCAGCTCCCTGTGGCTGTTGCCCAGGCAATGGCTGGGGAATTATGAGGAATGCTTGGAAACGATATCCTTCTGTTGGGCTCATGGATAGTGTAGAAGGGGGTGGATGTCTTTTCTCTATCTATTTCTTTTTTATATTCAGCAGATGAGACAGGCAAATTGTTGTGGTGACAACACAGAGGAGTTCTCCTGCACACCACACCTGCACCACAAACAAAGAGTCCTGTCAACACAGACTTAAGGAATCCCAAAGGCATCTTTTCCCTTTTTAATTTTTTTCCCTCTCTCTTTTTTTTTTTCTTTTTTTCTTTCCTATGGCAAGTGCAAAAGAGGAGGGAGAAGGGGAAAATAGAGGAGGATGTGGCAGAATAGAGAGGAGGGAAAGATGAAGAGAAAAGCCTATCAATATTCAACCAGCTTAGCTGAGCAGCATTGATTGTGTATTTTGAAGTAGGGTGTGCACAAACAAGATGTACAACCTGAGTAAGTTTCTCTTGGGACAGAGAAAATAACAGATGTTATTTTGGTTTTACCTTCTGACTGTCCTGCATTTCATGACGTCTCTGGTGGACACCTAAATAAAGTAACTAAGCAAATGGCAGAACTCAGGCACAGGACGCAGAGATGTGGCTGGGGTATGTAAAGCTGGAAACAAATTACTCGTATCTTGATAGGGTAGATATATTTGTGTTTGTGACTGCATGTAAGATTATACTTCTTAGAGAAATCATTCCTTTAGAGAAAACTGCAGAAGGGTGTGAAAATTAACATTATATGCCTGTTCTTTTCCTTAAAGAAAGTATCCAAAGGAGGTGGATGTGGGAAGCAAGAGTAAAGGATAAAACCCACCAAAAACAACAAAAGAAAACCTTTATAACCAAGAGGTCCTTGAGATAAAGGTGTTGCTCCGGAATACCATGGCATTTCTCCAGCTTCTTGTAATTAAATAATGAGCTCCAGGCAGAGATACTGTCCTTGCCTCACCTATCCTGGACATCACCCATCTCCTTCAAGGCTGTCTCTCTTCTCTTCCCCTTGTCTTTTTTCTCCCACTTATCCCTTTACAATCCCTTTCAGTAATTTTTCTCATCATCTTTTCTCTACATTTAAAATGGCTGTTTGCTGCCTACAGCACTATCTATTGCACATGCAAACAAATTACATAAAATTAAAATTCCTATATAGAAACAGGTAGAGAATGAGCAGGTGAGTTTTTGTATCTGCATATACCAAAGTGCGGCTGTTCAGAGACTTCTTTCTGTGCTTTGCAGGTGTGTCTTGTCACTGGAAGGATGAAGGCTTCCACCAACTAGGATGTTTGAAAATAGAAATAAAAGTAAATTCTCAACATTTCTTCCTCCAGATAAAGCTAGCAAACACCTGGAACCTGCAGTGTAAGTGGTGAAAGAGGAGGGAAAAGTAGGTATCTAAAGGGGTCAAGAACTTTAAACTCTCTCATTCTTGAATGCAGCAGATGTTGGGAGTATTTGCCAGCCTGCCAGGGGAAAGAGCATTTTTCTGTTCTCCTTACTGTCCCCCACCCAGCTGTTTGGTTTTTTTCCCATGAATAGAGTTTCTTTAATTAGAGAAGAGTGCAAGAGAGAACTTTATGCAGGTAACAGTGGTAATGAGTCTACAGAGTTTGAATGACTCAAATATAATGAAATTTTGTTGTTCTCATGACCAGTGCTATCTTTGTAAAGAGTTGAAAAGTCTGTTTGTGAGATTCTCTGCTCGGTTACCCCTACTATTCATGGAAGGTTATTCACATTTATGGAAGGTAATGGCTTGTTCAAACCCCATGTATTTTCTTTGTCTATTTCTTTTTAAGTCTGACTATAGGTTTTTTTCTTGATAAACTGCATTGCTGTGCCACTGTCTATGGCAATGTTTATAGAAAAAAACACTTTTTTAGGTAATTAAAAGCTACTGTAAATGTAAAATACAGCCTATTGTTCATCAGTTTATTCAGATTCTGAGCTTAGATATTATGTCAGTAACATTTGGAAGAACAACCCTGAAATAACATTGCATGTGCTCTCTCCAAGAAAACCTCAGGGTGTAATGTCCCATTTCTTCAGTCAGAAACCTGAGGGGCCTCACACAGGAACTTTTTTTTACTAGAGGATGAATGTGGGTATTTTAATGCCCTCTATTGTGCTCTGTTGAAGTGACACCCCACGCTGAACTCCATTCTACACAGACAATTCTAACCAAGCCATGAGGTAGCGAGTATATGATCCTGGGTGTGATGAGAAATGTGAACTGACTGCCCAAGAGATCATACTTTGGCCTTTCCAGAGCTGGCTGAAGTCGATGGGCATTTTTCTTTTAGTGTCAGTGGATTTCTGTTCAGGTTTTATACATTCAAGGAATAAAGTCAAGTCTTTTACTCTTCTCCCTCTAAAACCAAAACTTTACCTGTAAGAAGAGTGTGCAAGAGAAAAACCAATTTGCAACCATGATTATGTGCAATGAAGAGAAAAAAAAATCCAACAGAGGTAACAAAGCATGGGAAATAAAAGAGACATCTCTTCCTATAGCTAGCTTCTGTCTAAAACATTTAATTCTCCCATTTACAGTTTTCTGAGGCTCACCTTGACCTGCCAAATCTACCCAAGCAAAATATTCAGAGAACAGTGGTAGTCCTCTTGCTGAAGAAATATTGGGACTGTCTGTAACTGGCACATTTCCTGAGCATGCAAAACTCTGTAGCATGATCCCACCAGTGCTGGGATGATGAACTGAAAGATATTGGGGTTTTATGAGGTGATAGTCACTGGTCAGGTAAAACAAAGGAAAAGAAAACTAAGACCTGTAGAATTAGAAGCATTCTCTGGCTAAAATAAAGTAGATACTATTTCTAGGATCTTATCTTGAAGGCTAAAAATACCAGGTTCTAAGTCATATTCCAGTCTGATGCTTTTTAAGCCTCTATTCATGTTAAGGGAGTTACTCCAAATGTACCAGAGAATAACTAAGTGGAAATTAATCCCTGCTTATTTATCAGCAATACCTCTTGTTGACTTTCCTTTCAAAATACTGCAATTATCATTGTAGTCCAACAGTATTTTAACAATTAAGCAACAACAAAGATTGAGACAAGTGATTTTAATGGTGGTGGTATCATTCTTCTAAATCTATGTTTTCTCACATGTCATGGAAGTTAAGTTTTCATGTATTTCAGTTTATGATTGTATATGTGTTTATTTTATACATATATATATTAAAAAAATATATTCTTTTTAGCAGAGGACAAGTGTGTTCCTCCTTCGGTGCACAGTACTGCATCAGAAAATGTCAATAACAAACAAGATACCAGAATTCAACTTCTCTGCAGTGGTCAGATGAAAAAGGATTTAGAATAAAGAGTATCTTTTAATTGCATGTAATAAACACAGAAAAAACAGTCCGCTTTCAGAGAGAAAAAGAGATTTTGATTAAAGGATAACTTGGTCAGTGAGCATTGTTTTGTTTTAGTTACATGAAAAAATGATGGACTGATTGTTTATAACTGAACTGAGCTGAACTTTCAACTGAAAGTAAATTTTAAAAGAGTAAGATTTGGAGTAGTCTGTGCCAAACACAGAAATGCAACAATTCAGAAATCTACATAAAACACCTATTAAAGGTAGATTATGCTGGGATCCCAGCAAAAAAAGATGATATATTTTTCTTTTAAAATTCTGCATGAACATGTATGGTGTTAACATTTTGCATCCTCTGGTACTTCCCAGAGAAGAAAAAACCAAAGGGAATGTAAAATGGCTTGTGAACCCAGCCATGTGCAAAATGAGTTTTTACAGAGCCTGTAGGACTCTACTACAAGCTGTTTAGGTTGAAAGCTTTTAAAATGTCAGACATAGACACCAATTTTTTTTTTTTTTTCTTCTCCAAAAGGGTTGCAGTCATTGATCTGGAAAACTAGTAACATCCAGCCTGGACAGGAATGTAAGCAGGGGATCTAGAAAGGAACTACTCAAAGCTGCTTGCTCTGCTTTTCATATCTCTAGATTTCTTCCCAAGAAGAATAGGAGGCTGGAAATCACCTGGTCTCTTCTTAGGTGGCCCCATCTCTCTGTTTGAACAGGAGTGAAGTCGGTGGATGTACTGCACTACACTAGTAGTAGTTTGAAGAAGACTCTATGGACTAGTCTGCTTTTCTAGCTGGCAGCACAAGTGCAAAAGTAAGTCTGGGTGGAAGAGGAAAAGGGACATACAGTAAAAATCAAGGCAGGGCTGCATCTGGAGCACCAGGCAGCTTGAGCTGCTGTGAATTCCCTGCAGATAGCGTAGGAAAGGAATGTGGGTTCTCATTATGCTCTCCCCATGTGTGGCCATCACATCTAACATACAGCGTTCTTCAGAATCTCAGAGATGTAAACCAAAGTTCTACAGCTGTCTGACACCCTTCCTGCTCCTCAACTGTATGTGGAAAAGGGGAGACCTGTTTTTGTGGCTCCCTTTAGACCAACTTGTTCTAGAGGTGTAAATTGCTTCAAGTCTCTTCAAGATGAAGGACTGTTTAAATGTGGGGCAGTTATCAATGTAGGTGGAATGCACATGCAAATTAAATATTATAAATGTGTTTGGAATTAAATCAAAGTGTTTTTGCTTGAAAATTTGGCATGCGATTAATCAACTTGCTCTGAATGACTGCAAATACTAGTGGTGTATATTGCCAAAGTATTTGAGCAATTTAGTACCCATGTAAGGTACCCAACTAGGTCCCTGTAAAGGAAACCCACTATTATATGAATATTCTCATGAGCCTTCTTAAAAGCACTGTTTTACAAATAAACATTGCAAAAACCATTATGTTCTACTTTTAAGCCTGTTCTGAACCATAACCACCACTGGGCTGAGATCTGTCAGCTGTTTAGCAGTGCTTCATTAACCCTCTCTTACATTTTAAGTGAAGTGAATAACAGAATATATAAATTCAAACCATAGAGGTTTTTTAATGAAATACTGTAATTTATGTTGGACCTTGATAAAAAAAAAATTAGAAAGAAACTCTGATTTTATAAATTTTCACTGAAACGTACATGATACTTCAGGGTTAAATAACTTCATTGAGCATCTAAAACTGATAAATATTCTATTCTTGATTGAATCTTTCATTCCTTGTGAAAGCTTTGTTTTTCAAACAATGTTTAATTTTACAAAAGATGGTACTGTTACATACCTGTTTTTAGGTTTTAGTAATGTCTTAGCTTGATACTGCTTTTCTAAGAGATCATTTAACCCTTCATGGCCTTTTCCAAATATTTTTTGTTTTTACCTACATGAAAGAATGCGGTTTTGAGCAGTGACAAATTAAGATTAATTCTATATGTGACAATTCCTTGAAATGCCACTCTTTTTTCACACTTCTTTTCAGCTCTAAGTGTTATTATCTATTATTAGGTATAAAATGTTACTATCTATTAATTCTAACTGTTATTACAGATTCCCTCTCTTCCAAAGCATTTCGGCAACTCAGTGTTCGTCTGGAAAGGGCTCAAGCTTCTCTGTCTTTTTATTCTGGAAATATAACACTTGAGGATTAAAGACTCAACATTCAAACCCATGACAATAACTTTGATTTATAATTTTTGTATATTAATTGAAGTGAATAAATGGGAAGACCTGGACAACTGTTTCACCCAATAAAACAATACCTTCAGCAACAAAAAAAATTATTGTTTTTTTGGAAGATTGTTGAAGGTATTTCAAAACTTTTCCCAATAATTTGTGTATATACATGCATATTAATTTGCATGTGCCTGACTTTTGTTTTCCTGTTAAATAGTTCTACATATCCCATACATACAGTATGAGACCAAAATCAGGAAAATAAATAATAATACTCCATTGCCATGGCATTTTTCTGTGGACTGTGTCATATTTCTTTTTTTTTTTTCCCTCCATTCTTTAGCTTACTATACTGGAATTTTAACTGACTGCTTCCTCCCTTTTGACTTTTCAAGTCAAGAGAATTTTGCTGGGAAAATTCTGTTAAGTTTCATTAAGGTTAACTGGCATTCACAAAAGTTCTGTATTCTATTTATCCAGAATGATTTTACCTTCAGCTTCACTCTGCTTTACTACAATACAAGCATCTAAATTACTCACTAGATAGGAAAGATCATCTTTTCAGGCATAGAGCTACTACAGCTATTTTAGAGTCAGATTTAGATGTGACTGATTGTACAGGTAACAATTTTATGGAGAGAATTCCAGTGTGTAATGCTTTATCTTTTTTTTTTTTTTTTTTTTTTTTTTTTTTTTTTTAAAAAAATAAAAAATTTTTATTGAAGAGTTTGATTTCTTGACCTCATCTGATGTATTCCAGGGAAATGTGAATTCAGCTGTGGTCTTTATGGGCCAATAGACTATTTCTGCACTGTGAGAACAGAAGTAGTCAGGAGTGTAAACACTTCCATAGATATGGTCAGCAGAGATCAAAATAGTGTGAATTTGGAAAATGTGGTCCACATGGGGTTTGCAGAATTTCTTTTCTGGTCATCTGTTCACAGAGATTCAGAGGTCTGTCATTTTCACTCAATATCTGAAGCTGTTCTGAGATAGACTAGAGATAATTTTTCTAAATAAAATTAGTCAGGTTTTCTTGTTTGTTTGTTTTGGTTTTTTTGTTTGTTTGGGTTTTTTGTTGTTGTGGTGTTTTTGTTTGTTTGGTTGTTTGTTTTTTTAGTGTTTCTGTGATGCCTCTCAGTTTGCAGGAAGTTGTTCCTGGGGTTTATCTGGGACACCAAACATGTGGTCAAGCCAAACTTGAGCCAAGCCCATATTTTGTTATGAAATCTATTTCTATTTTTCAGAGTCAGTAAGACAACTATCTGCTTCATCTATCTTACAAATCAAAGTTTCTAAAACCAAGTATGTTATACTACTCTACTCTTCTGTGTCAGCTACATCTCTGAACCATGTAAGTGAAAATGGCGCTAGAACTCTACGGCTCCATCTTGTTTAGTTAAAGGATCATATGATGTTTGTCACCATTTGTAGTTTGGTACGTTTTCTGCCTTTTTCTCAGTAACCTTGTAATATTTGGGTTTAAATTCAAAGCTGCTAGAAGAAATATATTTAATGATCTCACTCTATCTTTCTGTTCTTGTGGCCTAAGCACTTGGCCAAAAATCAGACTTTTTGGAGGTTCTGTGATATGGAGCCAGATATCTTTCTTGTTTACAAAAAAAGATAGATGTATATTCTGCTCCCTCTCCCCAGTCAAGCAGATTTCAAGGAGAAATCAAGCAGAAGGTAGCTGTTTACTCATCACTTCAAACCTTTTCCACCTGTTGGAGTTTTGCTGAAGCCAAAGGAACTGTATGGGGGTGCTG